>CM053979.1:26617707-27217707 GCA_028641955.1 Protonibea diacanthus | reverse complement strand
AGCACAGAGAAAATACAGGAAACATTCTGTGCAGCTCTGGGTAACCATAAGTCACAGAGATTAGCAGACTCTAACTACATACACTCAGGTACTGTACTTTTTTGTACAGTTTTGAGGTATGTACCAGCAACTTTATTTTTCTACTCAACTACATTTCAAAGAAAAATACTGTACTCATTTGACAGGGACAGTTAGGCCAACTAGATATTCTGCAGGTTCTGATTTAAAGGATAGGCGAAACATTTTGGCTTTTTGACAGTGTAATGACAAGGTTGAACCTTTTCAGCTCTGCAAGGAACATTTGACTTGTTGGTTCTTTAAAGGACCAGCTGCTGCAAAAGGCCCACTTAGTATTCCAAAGAATCTTTAAATAAATAAATAAACTTTTAAAAAATTTTAAAACTTTAAAAGAAAAAAAAAAAAACATTATCAAAAATAAAACATACAAGCACAAAAAGTGCTACAAGTGAGACTTAAAGAACTCTTTCTTAGTGTTCAGTTCCCCAAAGAACCTTAAATAGCAAAAAAAAATAAATAAATAAAGCACAGTCATCTCCTGATACAGATTATGCAGATAGGATTATAATGTGTTGATTAGAGTTTCAGAGGCGGAAATAGGTGGACTTTTTTCAGACAAGCCGCTACCCCCTATTTTCAATCTTTATGCTAAGCTAAGATAAGCAGCGATTGACTGGTATCGATTCTCCCTTACCTCTCGATGAGAGAAGGGAATTTATTAATAATTTACCAAAATATCAAACCCTTCCTTGAACATACAAAACATCAAATAAAATGTGCATTTTTATCAATTAAACTTGTACTTGTACTAAATTACTGATAGCTTAGCTCCATTTGAACCAGATACAATATTAAAGTTATTAGTTGCATAATTGATAAGTTATTAGAAATTGGTACATGAGACCATTTTGATGATAAGATGTCTGCACTTTTACTAAGGAATATTCTTCTTTGCAGTGGCCTATTACAACAAGATTGCACACAACATCGCACTGTCATCTGTATCTGTAATCCTGCTATGATTCCCAAAATGATGGATGAACCTTTATATATAAGACTTTGATATACTTGATACATTTTCTGATGTTTCGTTTACATTAGTCGTGTCTGTAAGCATAGGAGACTTGTGCTCTTAATTATACAAACAAAGTGCTTACTTTTCATCATTCAGTTAATTACCTGTAATTTACATGAGCACAAATATTACTGACTTTAAGTCAAGCATAACCACTTCATTCTCAGAGATTCTCAGAAACATATTAATATTGATAACATATGAATGTCATTCTCGTTTTGGGGCAGTTATCTTGAATTAAGTTTTTACTTGCAGGTTATTTTAGGTTTTAAACTAGTCCCTCTGTTCCTGCATGTAGAGGTTATTGTTCTCTTGCTTTACAGCTATTCCTGTGTGTGTGTGTGTGTGTGTGTGTGTGTGTCCAGTTCAAACACCTTGGGTACAAATTCACAACACAAAAGAGTGTGTTTTTCTTCCACTAATTGATTTTTCTTAAAAGCATTAATCTTGCCTCACTTATCCCCATCTGAAATCACACAGAAAATAGAACACTCTTTCACTGCCTAATTGCACTTTCTGACACGCCGTCTGATTTTCCTACAAATCTGGTGGAGCATTCATTTTTGATGTGACACAAAAAATAATAGTCCAAGGTCCCCAGAGGATGTTTTCCCTCCATCTGGGGAAAGAAGTGGAAGGGTGAATGTACACCGTTATCTGCTTTTCATCACAAGCAACCTAAGCGGCTATAAATGAGGCAGGGCAGTAGAGCTTTGCAATGGTAAATAGGGTGTCTGATTGAAAGATTGGCCCACCTGGCCATGACTGTCAGGAGGCCTCATCCAAACGCAGGCAACCACAAAGCTCAGTCGGTGTCCTCCAGCAGTCACTTCCCCAGTCTGTGTCGCCCAAATGGCCCGGGACGGGACCCGTGTCTGAGGAGATTGCTTTCGCAGCGCTGTGACTGGACCCCGATAGAGGAACACTTATCTCTGGGTAATTACCCTCTGTGCACAATGAATAAAATGAGAGACAGCTCCATAATCTAAGGTCTGGCAAGCTCGAAGATTACACAGCCACTCACATTATTCGCCAAGACTAATATGCAAAGATGATAAGCAAGTGAGGTTATCTTTGGCTTGTCTTGATATAGAGTGGGAGTTGTTCAGATTTATTTTACACTGAAATATATTTCATTTTAATTAGTGGAACACACATATTTTGAAAACCACTCTATTACCGGATCGGTAGTGTTCCCTTGGAAACATAAAATGACTTTGCTGTGTATACCGCAGGGAATTGAACCTGCAAACTTATTTTAAGTCTGTTGTCCACCAATTTAGGCCACGTGTGTGCACACACACAAAAATAATGCATATTTGATTTTACTTCTCAGGAAGGTGAGAATGTTTTCACAAAGTCACTCCGTGCTTGTGGATATTTTGAGATCTCCATAGTCTCTTGTCTTTGTGGAGGGTATAAGACTTCATCACTCTATTGTTGAGCTTTGTAATTGGCTGTGTGTTCAGGACAAAAGAGGCTCATGGAGGGACCCTGATGAGAAACTGCCTCAATCCAGTTCCTCTGTTTCTGGATGGGCTTAATTAGAATTGCTGCAAAGACCCCAAGGGCCAGAGAGAGGGCCTATTTCATTTTCCTGTTGTCTTTTGTCATCCTCACATCGTCTTCCCTAATTATTTCAGAGCCAGGGAAATCTGCTCGAAGGACTGGGTAAGTGTCTGAAGAGGTCAGTCTCTTAGATTACACAGAAATGTATCATTAGAACTGGGAGAGAGGCAAAGTTTTGGCAGAAAAGACAAAAATTCCATTAATGTGCTGCGCAGAGTAAATATCTGTCATGCATAATCATACATGTGAGTGTGTGACCTATAATATACGCCACAGGCCAACCAATAGAGTGTATAGCCAAATATACTAATTATACAGAGGATTCCTGTGGTTAAAGGTCCTGGAATACACTTTGCAGAACTATCTTTATTCTTTCTTTATTTTCTGGTACAATCATCTAAAAATAATAATCATTTTGATACATTAGAATGAGCCTTTTATAGACAACACAGGTCCTCTGTGTTAAACAACCATGTTTCTACAGCAGTCCACTATTCATGTTTTTTTTACACATTTTGCAGCCACCATACAGTATTTTCTTCTTTACATTAAGAGGAGAGGGTGAAACGATGGGGTTGCAACTACACCACTAGATGCCACTAAACCCTCCACACTCATCTGACATTTTGGGAAATATCTTAATTCACTCTCTTTGTTACCCTGAAACCCCACCGCACGTCTCTGTCATGTCAAGGCTGCGAAAAGTGCACGCATCTGCGTTTAGCCCCCCAGACTTTGTTTACTTGCTCAGATTTGGTCATTTTCCTGGTTTATGTGCTTCTAAATATGCTTCTACGTGTCCAAATATGCTACATAGTTCATTTGTTTTGCTTTTGTCTCTTTTTATGACTGGCAGTTTGCATTTTATTTTAAAAATCCACCGGCTTCTCTATGCTGTTGAGAATTGCCAGGTGTACGATAATTATTGTATTTGTACGATAATTTTGCCCTCTGTACAACGTACAATCAATAATCCCAAAATAGCAATAATCCCAAAATAGTAATATACGATAATTCGGCCATTCCGTGAATGTGTGGTTGTAATCACCGTCATCAACTGTCTGCCAGAGTTTTATGTGTGAACCCTGAAGGCATCTGTTTCCAGGTAGCCAATCGTGCTTTTCTAAATGTGAGCTACCAGTGACATCCATGCGTTTGCCTCAGAACAACGATCATGATTGGCTGATTGGAAGTCGAGCGAGTTAGAGTTTAAGTTTAAGTTTATTTACATGACTCTGGGGAGGTTGGGGTATAGGTGAAATGGAAAAAAAACATGTATCCTTGTTTTATTTCATTTATTTATTTTATTATTCATTTGTTATTTATTTTGAACATAATTACCTCTTTCACAAGATTGTTATGCACATCATTTTAAGTTATATGTGCTGTTTTTGTCTATTTTATCAGTTGATGTTATTTTTGAGGACTGAGAGCTAGATGTTGTTGCTCTGAAAAATAAATTTCATTATGTGAAGCCAGATTACTCTTTATTTTCTTATCAATTATCATGAATACTGTTTCTCTATGCCAAAAAAGCAAACCTGCTATATCTATTCCCTAACAGTAGGTGGCCTCCAGGCGTCATGATTTGGCTCATTAGTTCCCACCCGTCATTTGTTTATGGGGGACACATTAGCCTAACGCAACTGAGGGGCTGCTGATGTGGTGCCGTGAATCTATTCCGTACTGACAAACAAAGCTGTGAATGCCTGTTAGACACTATTAAACACTAGAGTGACTAAAGTGCATCAATAGACTTGTTATTTTGGTTATGACGGGTGTACGATAATTTACCTCAAAATACGATAATTTTATGTCTCTGGTACGATAATCCTACATTTCCCACCTGGCAACACTGGTGCTGTTTCTGTGTCTGGCTTCCTGCCAGCTCGAGGTGCTCTGTGTAAATTGATGTGGGCTGCTCGTGGCGTCCGTCAAAAGTAGAACGGACGCATATTTCATACAGAGGCACTTCTGGGACACTTCTGAAGTGTTTTAAAACATTGGTGGTTTAAAACATTGTCTAGAATGGCAGCGTATCACTGCAGCGACCGCGGCGCGCCTGCACCTAGTGGAATATGGGGGTTAGATTTAGATGAGAAGATTGATAACACTGTGCAGTCTGTACAATAAAGAAGTTACAGTTGGTTAGCCTAGCATAGCTTAGCACAAAGAGCAGAGAAAACAAGATAATAAGTTATCACTGAGCTTTAGTGGTGCTAGTCAATCATTATGCCATTCTTGGTTTCAAGTATTAGATTTATTAACTTCACCTAACTAACTTCACTGAACTGAGAAAGGTAACGTTAGCAATGTTAGCATTCTAATAAAGGGACTATGACTGGTTGAAACTAAAGAGTAAAACGGATTGCATAGCTAAATAGTGATGTAAACATTTCACAAACATTCACACTTTCACATTATATACTTTCGATTACAAAACTCTTGCTTACAAACTTGTGCTTACAACATTAGGCTGAATGATTAAATAACATCAGAATGAACACTCATTTTGCAGTTCAGTTTAACTCTCTTTTGACTCTCTGTTTAGCTCATTACTTGAGATTGGAGTTGCAGTCTTATGTTTGTAAGACCTTTAAAAAGTATTTATTAAAGGTGCAACCTAATTTACTTTGTAACAACTTGCTAGTTTTAATTAAACCAGCTAGTAATTATTCATTGATTTATGTGTAGCTGTTCCAACCTAATCTTTGTATTAACAGGATACTTGAATTGTGCAGTGATAGAGCTAAGTAGGTGAAATGGTATGCAGTGATCCAAGGTGAAAAGAAGACAGACAGCAGTCAGCACAAGTCCAGTCTCGTACATGCTACATCTGCATACGTGGAGTGAAAATGTGTCCTGGCATCAACAGTGTCTGACTGTGCAATCTGAATCACAGAATTAGTGAACACACAAAATGAAAAGTGTGAAAGAGGCCGCAGTGCTATTACTGTACACAATGTGACTCATTGAGTGAAATTGTTAGTTGGAGCAGTTAATCACTTGACAAAAACAGCAATAATAGTAACAATTTACCTGTCAAATTTTACATGTAAAGTCAATCACATTGGTTCCTACTGAACATACTGCCTGTACTGTAGTAGAAAGCTGTTTAGCGGGGATGTTGCGCTGTATGAGGGTGATAGGAGTAATCAAGAAGGGGAGGGGGCTTCTCCATAGGAAGTTCCTGCAAACAGAGTGCACCCACTTTTTAAACCCCATTTGTCTTGTTAATGCTCCCCTCTGATTACCTGATTGCACTGGATGACTGTGGAGAAATCTGATTGCGTAAAATTATATAGAGCAAACTTTTGATTGGGGAGGGATCTGGCGAGCTTGCTGCCACCATTGACAGGCTTTGTGAAATTTGGCCTTGCTGATTTGAAATCAGCTAAGTGTCACGTCCCGTAATTGTAATCAGAACTTAATTTTTTATCCTTGTTCTCTTTCTCAGCACAACTTTTCTCACGCAAACTTTTAAAGCTTGAACAATACTGCAGATATCTTCTACATACAATAACTAAAAATACACTCATCTGTTTTCAAAGTGATCGCTCATCGAGACATGCTTGCTTCCACATGGGTCAAGGACAATGGATACTCATTATGTTCAGTGTGTGCATAGCTCTATCTTAAACATAGCACATAATGAATTCATTAGCGTCTCCGCTGTTTAAACATATCACTTTAGCCATATATAGTCTGGATGTTCTGAATTCACTTTGCACTTTGCACAACATTCATGAAAAAACTGAACATCTTGGTCCTTGTAGCAGCTGGATCAAAGGTGTTTAAATGTCAAGCGTTGAAATGAATGGAGATACCATCCTTCAGAGCAGCAGTTAAATCATATCTTTGAATAGAATTTTGTAAATAAATGCCTCAAAAAGGTTTTTAATAAAGCGACAGGCTGAAAAGTGAGGACTCATCAATCATTTAGACACATTTTTAGCTATGACATGTTGTAACTTCATTCATTCATTCCTCTTTTCAAAGATTATTTTTTTGGCCTTTTCAAGCTTTTATTTGATAGAGACAGCTGAAGAGTGACAGGAATGTGGGGAGAGAGGGATGGGGAATGACGTGGGAAAGAGCCACAGGTCAGATTCGAACCCTGGGCTTTCACAGCAAGAACTGAGCCCTTGTACATGGGGCGGCTGCTCTACCAACTGAGCTAAACACCACCCCATTCGTTCATTGCTTCACTCACAAGCCAACTCTGTAGTCCCAGGCAAAAAACATACATTGAGCGTAAGTGGTTGGTTGTAGGCAAAGCTAAATATTTTCCTTTATTAGATTAGAAATTCAAGGTAAATCAAAGATGGGTTGATTTTCTTTCAGATGTAATGTTGGTGACATTTCAATGATTGGAGCACAAACATAGGCAATCGGAAACCCATACTTCACAACATTGCATACTCTTCATTAATTAACTTCCTATTGATCGCTGACCTCGCCACTTCAACTTATTTCCATTTCACACTTGTCAAGTCAATTTTATTTATATAACCCAGAATCACAAATCACAATTTGCCTCAAGGGGCTTTACAATGTGTACAGCATACAACGCTCTCTGTCCTTAAACCTTCACTCTGGATGAGGAAAAACCTTTAACAGGGAAAACCTCAGGAAGAGTAAGGATCCCTATCCCAGGATGGACACACAGGCAAAAGATGTCATGTATACAGAATAGATCAGCAGATAGATGACAAAAATACAGATATATGTAGATTGTAAAAAAGGCTTCCACTTGTGTTCTGGTCAAACACAGAGAGTTACAGGAGTGCTGAGAGCAGGTAGAAATGAATTCAATGGCATTATGTTTAAATTTGGTTGAATTCTTTTAGCCAGTCCTATCTCTGATCTCACATCACCCTCACCTTCCTAGTGTAAAGGAGAAACAACAATTTAAGGACCTAGAGCTAGTTAGACACTATTTAGTTTGTCTGTTCTGGGCTGCTGTAAAAACACGGTGCTTCAACATGGCGGCCTCCATGAAAGAGGACCTGCTCTCACTGTAGATATAAAAAGAGAATTTTTAAGCAACAAAAAAAGAAATGTTCTTATTTTCAGATGATTATAACATTGCCCCCAGTTTCAAAGGGCAATAGCACTGCTGGAAATATGGACAGCTGCACATGCACATTTGTCTGCATATGAGTATATTACTTATGATCAAAAATTAGTGACCCTGAAAACTTAAGTTCAAAGCTTCTGTGCTACCAATGTGAACACCAACACTCCCTGTCTGGGCCGTAACTGTACTGGTACTGTACTGGTAACTGAGCTTTTTTTTTTTTTTTTTTTTTTAAGATTTTTTTTGGCCTTTTTTCAAGATTTATTTTTCATAGAGACAGCTGAAGAGTGACAAGAATGTGGAGAGAGAGATGGGGAATGACATGCAACAAAGGGCCACAGGTCGGATTCAAACCCTGGGCAGCTGCTGGGCCTTCATACATGGGGCAGATGCTCTACCAACTAGCTAATCGACACCCCCTAACTGAGCTAATTAATACTAAGTAACAGCAGCTACAGTTTGCAGAAGAGGGAAAACCAGAAAACACTCTTCATAAAGTTTGATCCAGTTTCACCAAAATCAGCAACCTAGTACTGTAAAGCATTACACACTTCTCCCGACCCAGAGCCCACAGTGCTAGATTACAAGTCAGTGTAGTGTCAAATGACAGTGAAGTTGTTATTTGAAGGAAAAGAAGTTATATAATGTCGGTTTACACCAAGTTTTCAATTAGAACTGACTATGATGAATCTACTATATCACTTAACGAATTAGTATCTTATTGCAGAGGAGTTATGATCTTCATCAAATCCTCATTAAAACAGAAGCAATCATTGTGGGCTGAGCTCTAAACCTCAAGTATAGTGCTTTTGCTAAAACTGAACATAACAGCTTAAACTTGCAACATGCTACTGAACTGAAGGGAGTTGGCATTGATGCTTTCACTTATTGTATGTGCTGAAGTGGACTGTGATGGACTCGCTCACAGTGTTGTAGTCAAGACCAACAAAACCAAGACCAAGTCATAACCATAACCAGACAGTATGTAGCCGACTGAGGCAGCTAATATTCACGAAAACTCTTTGGTGAAGCATGGCTGCTACACTGAGTCACCTCATTAAGCATCTCTTTGAAGTATTTACAAACCACTGTGTGTTCTTTTGGATCCTGTTTTGCAGATGAACTCTCTGTGGCTTAGGAATTTTAGGAATGTTTCCTCCCAGACAGTTAACAAAAAATCATAAAATGCACAGGCAATAAGTGATATGCCGGCAGGTGTGGTCTTAACTCATCCAAAATCCAAGGTCCTCTGTCTGAGACCAAGATGAGGCCAAAATAAAATAAAAATGCAGTTGACTCTGAGTTGAGACTGAAGCCTTTCCCAAGTGGAACTCAACTTGGACTTTACGGGAAATTTTACAAACACATACAGCATGATGCAGAAGGCACAATGACAATGTTGAATGGGACCTGAAATCAAACACACTTTCTGTCTTCATCAGTAACATGTACTATAACTAAATGGCCACATTTTGTCATCCATTGCTGTAGTCAAAAAGCATGTCTAATTTATTTTAAATGTATTGTTAATAGCATTTTATTAAGGAAGTCTTTGGGGAAATATCAAAAATGTTCTTTTTGGTCTAAGCTGGCTGGAGAGGCGTGCCTGTATATTTGATTGACAGCTGTTTGCAGGCTGCTGGAGTGTCAGTGTTACACTGCAGGAAGCAGAGGCAAAGTAAACAACTTGTTCTATAGCCTACATATCATGGGCAGATAGTGATATTGAGGAGTAAGAACCACACCAGCGTCTAAACTAACTGAAGTGTGTAATGTGCTGAGGCTGAGCAGCTGATTAGCTATGTAGCCTGCAAAGTGACGTTAGCAGTGTTTGTTTGCTCATCATTTAACCAACTAGCACCTAAGATACAAGTTATATAAGTTATACAAGAAGGCTGTAGCTGTAAGGCTAATGTGTCATTTGTGACAGGCACAGTCATGAAACCTACAGCTATAAAATAAAGATTTTCCCTTTTTTGGTTTCTGACTTGTTCTCAACAGAGGACATGGGATAAGTGATTCACAGAGCAGATATGCTGTAGCAGAGAAATGCAATTTAATTTCAGTTTGAGCGCTGCATTAGCTGCCTCTGGAAACAGGCCTGATAAGAGCATTTGATCCTTTGTAAGTATAAAAATATTGACTAGTGCAGATTTAAGATTATCCCTTTAAAGTAAACATAAGTAATGAACCTCAGTCTTGAAAGTAAAGTAAATGCAAAAGACAAATAGATACAATTTTAATGTCACTTTTCCTGTGAATTTCAAAATAAGGGCTGCTTATGGATGTTTTATAGAAATTCTTGGAATGCCAAAAAGGTGATGAAGGTGCTTGTTTTGAGTGCCAAACTACACAATGTGGCAGCATGTGCAATTTCCTGTATTTAGGATGGAGTTAGTTCAGGCTTACACAAAGTCGTAGCCTCTGAGTCTTTAATCTGGTTTTCTTCACACCTTAAAGTCAAACATCTTTGTTGAGTCAACACTGAGGCATTCTAGAGCACGTCTCTCCAGGTAGTGATAGTATGTTTTTTGAGAGTGCCCTAAATATAGTGACGGCCATAGCGCACAGAGGAAACACCATTATAAACTCAACAGCTCCTCAACATTTTGGACCATCTCCATGCGGCATCTTTTTGGCTCGTAAGCCTCCAGCCACCTGCACAAGTTGTAGAAAACTGTGACCACAAATGAAAGTTGGGAGGGGGGTGGGGTTCGGGGGGGGGGGGTTAACACAGATGTCCAAATAAAGTTTGAATGATTCATTTTGCCAAGATTAGTGGCATTCTCCAGCAGAAACTTTCCCATGGCAAAGGAACTCCACTGCTTTCATTACCGCCCATGGATTGTCATCATAAATTGATTTTCTCTCTGTAAGACAAATTAAATTGCATATGAAATACAACAGAAAGAACAAGAAAGTGTCTGTTTCTCCATTTTCTTCCACAGCGCCCATTCCCTCGCTTCTCTTTGTTGTCCCCTTTTTGTCAATTTCCCATGTCTCTCACATCTAAGTGATCCAGAGTGTTCAAACTTAAATTAAGATCTCTGGCAAGATAAACAGTTAAAACCAGTTCCCATAGTTACGGCTCACACAGCGTGGTGATTGCATTATAATCCGACAGCAATCAACTCTAAATGAAACAGGGATGATAAGGGTGCTATTTTCTGTGTGTGTGTGTGCGTGTGCGCGCGTGCTTGAATGTAGCTTATTTCTTTCCTTTGTTCGACTTGGATTTTTATTACCTTCCAATCAGGTCAGCTCCACAGCAGAGGCTCTTTGGACAAACATGGCCATGATGTGGGCAGAATGAGATTAAGACACTACAGCAAGGCCTCAGTGAAGAGCCTTCTGCTGTTCAGTTGTCAATTCTGAGTCCTCTGATAACTCAGAAAATGCTTCAATTGGCACTAAGTATGAAAGCGAGTCTGCCCTTCAAGTTTAAGTAGTGTCTCATCCCAGAATCCATTCATTTAAAAAATGAAAAATATATCCACATGACATCGAACTGGGCCTGCTAACATTACTGTTTCACAAAGACACAATAACTAGATTTCCAACTTGGTCAATGTAATGCGCTGTCCTTATTGAATCTCAGTGAAAAGATATGTGTTTAGCCATTCATCAAAAAACTTTTATCACATCATCTGGTGTGGTTAGTTCTTGGTAGTTCTTGTGCACAACATTTAAATTCAAAGAAAACATGAGTCCTACTGTTTGTGAGGACTCATAGCCACAAAGCCAGACCTTAGCACTGACACAGCAGTAGTACCAATACACAGACCTGAGCAAAAAAAAATGTACAGTCATCCATAAAAAAAAAAGGTTAAATGCAATGAAATGCAACATTATCTGGCCAGGTACTTTGTATTGTACTAATGTTCATCATAATACATTTTAGGAGCTCTCATAATAGCTCTCATAATATTATGAACCAATAAGCAGTGTTTTAGCATCGTAATGATGATTCTTAAACATGTGCGCAAGCACAAATCTAAGCAAAATTTGAATCCAAAAAGAATATCAGAGTTGCACTGTGCTGCCTGATTTGCATGAACCCAACTTCAGATGCACCCACCTCAGTGCAAACAGGTACAAATGAATACTGCCAGTAGGAAACTAGTCTGCCATCTTAAAGTCACATGCTTTATTGATCCAACCATTCACGCTGAATTCCTCCCAATGAGGTTTCGCCATCCTATAACAAGACAGACCAGGAACGTAATGCAAATGGACACAAAAAGTCCTTGTTAAGGACATCATGGATTGTTTTTGAGGCATTTGAACAAACATGCTAATATAGTTAGTCAAGGAAACCAAGACTTCTCAAAAGACATTCTCCAAAAAGTGTTCATGAAAATAGGAGCATCATGCTGCTGAAATTGTTATAAAATGTTCTGGCTGTAGACAAGCCATTTATTACAAATTAAATTAAATGTCTCTCAACATTTGCACCAAGAAAAATTCAAGTTGATCACAAGTCCTGAAGCTCAATCAACTCCTGAACATAGAGACCAGCCTCTCCACCATCAGTTTCTCATGGCCTCGACACTAAACAGAGAGGCTTTCCTGTCCATTCTTCTATGTCTGAGACTTGGTGCCTCTGTGGAAAGAATGCCGCTCATCTGAGATGTCTGCAGGTTGTCAGAGCGAGAGGGAGTGGAACGAGGGTAAGGCGAACCCAGAGGCAGCCCCAAGACAAACAAGAGAGGCATCTGTGAGAAGAAGCCATCATCAGTCATCCTAAAGAAATGATCCCCTCCGCTGTGTGCCACTGATCAACAAGGAGCTTCGTGCTCAGACCATGGCATCCTCACAAAACCCACTTTTATGATTGGCTTGTTTTAATTGACATTAAAGGGAGCAGATATCTTCTTCTTACCACTTCTTTGATATAACATTTTAGATGAATCAGTCAAAGATGGATCAGGTACATTTGGCTATATTTGGAAAAATGAGTGAATTCTGAGTGAAAACCATTTCTCTTGAATTCAATTTACATTTTCTGACAAAGTGACGTGTCAAATCTAAAAATGCCACCAAGAAAGAGACGCAGTAATTCTGATCCCCCTTGATGATTACCCCATGTGAAAGTTACAAAAACCTTGTCAAATAAATTCTAAATCTGCCCAGCAAAACATTTTTTCCCCTTTATTTAACCCAAATCTTGTGATTTGCTTCACTATAGATATTTGTGTTTTTCTTTCAGCTCAGCACCGATGGAAACTCAGCTCAAAGAGCTGATCAGCTTGTTGTTGGAGCAAATCATGTCCAAAAATCAGCATATCTTGCGTCACACTGCAGTGACTTGCTGTCTAAAGACATACGGGGAAAATATGTAAATAAAGATATTAGTTTGATCTGCTGTAACAACGGAATACCACAAGCAGACGACTAACACCGCAGAAGGCTTTGTTCTTATTCAAACTAGCTTTGTTTCAAAGAGTGACATGAGATCATAACATCAATCTCATGTCTGTGTAGTATTGTGCATGAATACTGTACAGTGAGTATTGAGCTGGAAATGGGACATGAGTCATCTAGCTTCGCATAAAGACCGGAGAGAAAGAAGGTGAGCCCTGATTTGTCTAAAGTGTCAGCTTGATAATCTGTTTGCAAATAGAATTATAAAACTTGGATCAACTTTTTTTGGGCCATTCTTTGGTAGCGGAATCGAGCTGTAAACACAACACTGACATATATCACCTTGGTGACATTGACACATTCAACATAGCACAGAGCAACATCAGCATTCATGTAGACTCGTGTTTGCAGTCACTTAATGAACACAAGTCCAATGGTGACTTTCCTTTAGCTCTATTTTAGTTTCCACCACGTGGAAGGGAAATCTCTGTTAAGTGCAGTGCACTTAACAGAGATTTTGTTGTCGTTAAAAAAAAAACATGCCTACTATTGAGAGTAGTGAGACTGAACCAAACCAGTAAACCGGCAGGTCCTAAAACCAAAACAATAAGCTAAAAGATGCTGACATTCTCCAGATGGTGGTTCGGTGGTTTGATACCTGGCTCCTCCAGTCTGCATGTTGAAGTGTCCTTTGGCAAGATACTGAACCCCAAATTGCTCCTGAAGGCTGCACCATCAGTGTGTCAATGTGTATGAATGGTTAGCTCCTAAAACTGATGAGCAGTTGGCACCTTGCATGGCACTGGCTCTCTGCTGATGAATTTGTATTGTGCAAATATAACTTGTGACTATGTCAAATATAGGAAACCATAAGCTGTTTTAGATTTACATATTACTCTAAGTACAATATTTGTTTGAGTTACCTTTTTACCTGTTGATCTTCAAGCGCTCTTGTGACACATTTTTAAAGAGTTGTTGCACAGCCCAGAGCTATTGAAATCAAGAATTATGAGTACAAGCTTTAAAGAGACCCACTGGCATACAGGGGGTATTTATTGAGTTGTTGATTTCTATTTACTTAAGCTCACTTGTTCTCTGTTTAATTACAAACGATAAATGGACAAGATCAATACTACCAAATAAATGAAGTGAGGCATATTTTGAGAAGGGAATATCGAACGAAACACTTCTTGCTGATTCATTTTTGTGACCCAAGTCGAGCTGGAACCACATGGGAAAGTGGACAGAGTACAGAGAACATACCACAAGACAAAGCAACACCACCATGAACTTGGATTGAGTGGTTTGATTACACTAATTTAGTCTTTCTGAATGTGCTTATTTTCATTCCATTTCAACTGCACATCAAATGACTGTAGTCTTCCATAACCATGGACTGGTGTGTCTTACAAAAGCAGCAGAAATATTCTTTTTTTGTTTTTTTGTGATCAAAGTTACCATCAGACTTTCATAGACTGTCACAGTTTTTAAACACTGAATGAGACGGTGTTATTGCCTTTGCCCACACATTACAGAACAATTTAAAACAAATTGTTTGGTATTTGGCGAAATTTTTGCTCATATTCTTTCTTGCTGAAATATTGATAACACTTTTACATATGTGATGTAAATATGAAGCTACTGCCAGCAGACAGCTAGCCTTGCTTAGCTTAGCAATTAAGGCTGGAAAACAGAGGGAAACATTTAGCCGGGTCTGTACAAAGGTAATAAAATCTGTAAATCTGCTGTACCTTGATTGTTGAATGTATACAAAAACTGGTGTCAAAATAACCTCTTGTGGTTTTATGTTGTTTTTCCTTTGGTCAGGGCCAGGCTAGTCGTTTTCCCCTGGTTTTCAATATTAATGCTAAGCTAGGCTAACCATGTCCTCACTCTAGCTGACAACCAGAGGCATGACATTATTATCACTGTCTGTTTCCTCCTTTTCCCAGTCTGTTTCCACTCTTTATGCTAAGCTATGCTTAGTGGCAGCTGGGTTTCACTTCACCTATTTAGCATATGGACATAATAATGTTATCGATCTGCTCATCTAACTCCAGGCTAAAAAGTGAATAAATGTGTTTTCCCAAAATGTTGAAATATTCCTAATGTGTTTTTAGGTAAATATCCAGTTACTTAGAAGATTTCATTTGGAGATCTTTCTGCCGAGTCCGCCATCCTCCGTTCAGTCTGTCTCTATCTGCAGATAATCTGAACTCTAATCTCCCCTCATCAGTTGGCTAACTGAATATCATTCTCTCTAAAAGACTGCACACACACACACACACACACGCAGTAAAGTGAGTGTGATGCTACAGTATATCACAAACAGAAGACAAGGCCACTCTCTGCCTTGGTAAACAATCCAATGTGATCTCACGAAATGAGTGTGAGAGAAAGTTATGGTGACCTGCATGTTGTTTAGATAGGAGGATTGCCTGTGGTGTGTAAACTTGCAGATTGAAACCAGCCTCATTGTGGCTCAATGTCATGTTAATAGAATATAACAGAGTGAATCTCAATCTGAAGTTAACCACCATGTTGAATGTGGCTCTCCTGCTTTTTCCCACAGGACAAGCCGCTTCATTATGAAGCCCCGTGGTCTCCTTTTCATCTCGGTGAGATCACCCCTGTGGGGAGTATCAACACTGTGAGCCACATCTGACGCTCTCTTGTCCCTGTTTAAACACTGAAATAGTGTTCCACCATATTGTTGTGTGTGTGTGTGTGTGTTTTTTTATCTGGTCTGCTTCATAATGCAGCTGCTTGGAAACTGCCACAGGACTGAAAGATCTCAGCAAAGAAAGGAGATGATCAATTTCTGAGGGAACACCCCCCACTCCTCCTCATATCCAAACCCTCTACTCCTCACATATCCCTGACCCCTCCACCTCCTCCTCCTCACTTCAACTAGCCATAATTACTTTGCAAAAGAGCTCCAGAAAAAGAACACGCAGAGTAATTTCTCTTGCCCAGTTATGAAAAGCTCATTAAAATAGGCCTGGAACAAACAAAGCTTTTCCTGTGAGGCCCCTTTTCAAATTCGTTTCATAATTTCCCACTGTTTTAATCATTTATATCAATTAATCATTCCTTGGTGGAAAAGATATTCTTTGCCATCTTGTGCGTTTTTTTGTTCTAGCCAGTGAGGGGCTTGATGAGAGTGTCAGGAGAATGTGACTCAAACCAAGGTGGAGTAGCATTGGCTTTGCCAAAAGGGAAATCAGCTTGATGCAGCACGATCTCCTTGGAGCTCCTAGAATAATTAAACAATTAAAGTCAAGAAAAAGATCATCTTTATACATCTGATGTCTTTCTAATGAATCCAGGGGCATCTTATAATGAAGCTGTTTTGTCATGTAAAACCACTCAACCCCATGAATCTCAAACAACTTTTCTCTGAGGCAACTTTTCTCCAATAGCGTCACTTTTTTTTGTCTGACTGGAGACGTCACTTGTTTCTCACAGAACATTTTCAGGCTGCTACACTGCAAGCGCTTCTGCTTCGAGTATAAAAGAGGAAAGAATTCCCTTCTCTTTCAACATCGTGTTAGGAAACATGTCAGCACCACATTAGTTTTTATTAAAAGGTGTTGCAATCACTTCTTATTTATTTTGTCTTTGAAGTCTCACATGATGGTGAAAAACTAAAACGACTAAGACTGAATGAATTGAAGGATCTCAGCCAAATCGAGGTCTTCCAGATTAGCCCTAATAGGTGTTGAAACCAATGACCCGAGGCCTAATAATAATGAGGTTGTAAACGACAGCAGGCCTCGCTGCGATTATTTTCAGTGACAGACGATGGCGCCACTACGCAGCTATTAGGCCATGATATTTCCCAGAGGTTGAAGTCACCCTCGGTAAACTAAGTAGTTATTGAATGTCAACTAATTAAACTCAGGCGTGAGATGAATGTGGTGCACTGGATGTTGCCATGCAGCTTGTATTTAGAAAAATGTTCAGTGTGTTCCTGTATGAAAGCATGGAGACCCATCAGTTTCATTAGGATTAAATTATATAAGTTATCACTGCAAATCACTCCCTTTATAAACAGACGATTAAAGAAAATAATGAATATCACAATTTATTATGAAAACTAATTAACCAGGCCACACACTAAGAATAGACTTATTATAAGTGTTTCCGTGGTGTCTCACAGCCTCTCCAGGCTGTCCCTGTGCATGCTTTTAACTGTGTACATTTGACACTCGTCTCTTCGCCGTTTCTTTCGCACCTCTCTCCGGTCCATCTCCACCGTTCACCTCCGTTTCCATCCGTCTCTGAGTGTCCAAGTCAATCTCACCTCGCCTGTGATTGGCTGGATTTGTTATTCCTCTTAAATGGACTGCGCGCCGATTGGCTGCGGCGGCACCTTCGTCACGCGACTAAAAGGGGTTTTTACTGGAGATTTCTTCCTGTCAGCGACACATGTAGAACAAGCAGCTAACGGGACCAGAGAGCAGACCGGAGGACGGTCAATAACAGCCTCTCTGTCAGCATCGGTATTTCTTTCCCTCTTTTTTCTTTCGCCAAAACAACACGCACTTCTCGGTCTGAGGAAATTACGGCATGCGTAGATCTGTAATTACGTCTTGCAATGGACTCCTTTTGTTTCAGCGAAACAAACAGCACTAAAGCGGCAACAGTAAAACGGGAACCGTCCAGTGGAAATACTATCTGATAACTCCATTTGCTCGGTACTCCGCTTGTTGCCAGTGAATATCCGAGCTCGAGCCCTCGCTGAGGTTCGCTGTCGCGCGGAGCTGGAGGCCGACCGCGCGCGATACTGTGTCCGCATTCTACCTGTACTTTTTGGGACTGTAGTAGCCTACCTGTTTACCTCCCTGCGCCTCGACTCGTTAACTTTACAGCCATTACACTTAAAAGAGACAAACGAGGTGGGTGTTGGTTGATGTTACAGCTTGCGTTGCACGGTGACTCGTTCAAATGTGTGTTATTCTTTGTAAACTAGCCTACTTGTGTCTTTCTGTTGTGTCTTTCTTTTAAGAATGCTAGCGGTGACATTTGATAGCCTGTGTTGTTCTTGCGACATTATCCTCCTCCTCCTCCTCCTCCTCCTTATCCCCTACTCACGCATTTACCCCGCAATAACACCAGTGTGATGCTACGTTTCTGTCATTTTCCATGAAAAGAAGCAGACAGGACGTTTTAGCACATGGCTGCCTCATATGCCCCCCCCCCCCCCTCTTCTATTTCCATGACTGGGTCTCTGCGCCTAAATTGCCTGTCCGTGTAATTACTTGAGTTAGCCCATTTAAGTTAAAAGCCACCCCCCTCTCTCCCTCCCTCTCCTTTCCTCTCCTCTTCCCTTCCCCTCCTGTCCCCTCCATCCCTCAGAGGAAAAAAAAGAAACTCCTCTCTGAATGAAACTTGACGACGGTCCGTCTTGTTTATCCAGGGAGTCACTTTCAGGTCGGCCTTTTGATTCATCTCCTTTTAGATTTAATCAGCACTAAGGTACGCTGTGGTTTGTCCCTGAGAGCCATCGCTAATGGGCTTACTGAATGCTTTTCTGTGTGCATCCCCCCTCCTCTCCCTCCACAACTCTAATTAGCCTACCTGCCTTTCAACAAAGATTTGGCTTTATCCATGTAGTCTGCCTGACCAAATTGGAGAGGATTATATCTGAAAGAAGCCACATTAATTTTGTGGGTGCCTGTATTGCATTCAATTAAGAACACTTAGCATCATTACAGCAGATCTGTGGTATATTATGAATATGCGTCCTGTTAAAGTGCTTTTGTTTTGTTTTGTTTTTTCTGTTGCAAGGTAGATCATATTCATCGATCAGGTCAGAGGCCAAGCAAGTGTCAAGTGTTGGTAAACACAGGACCAACAAGCCGAACTGTTTCACATGTCAGTTTGGAGCCTTTTCATACAGTGCTCCTTTGTGTTTAACAGTAATCAGCAATTCAAACCGCAACAGAGTGAGGAATTGTGCCGCAAAGTATTGTGCTTTTTTAGAATTTCTTCGGACAGCTCAACAAAAGCCGTGCTGCATAATTGTTCTTTTTTGGCTCCCGGTGTTATCAGTTAACAGACATTCATCATGAGTGGTCCAATGAAGCAACAGCATGGGGATGAGACAGAGATCAAGGGCAGATTAGTTCACTAAATGACTCGCAGATCTCTTGTAGCAGAGCAGGACTCAGAAACGTTCCCTTTATGAGATCAGCTATTGTGCTTTGTAGCCATTCAAAGACCACACTGATGCAACAAGATGTTGAAGGGGCTGGAATTTTCAATTGGATAATGAATAAATTCACCTGTATCTCATTACCCTGTTAGACACAGCCCTGTGACCCTTGCCATGTCCTGACCTCATTGTATATAAAACAACACTTTCTTTGGCAAAAGCATGAACCTTCTGGATGTGACATGTAGAACCAGACTGTTAACATCATCTCTTCTGTGTGTGTGTTTTTTTTTTGTTTGTTTTTTTTTTTTTTTTTAGGGACAATGGTGAATCCTGGAGGCAGCAGTCAGCCACCACCGGTGGGCACAGGTTCTCTGTCCTGGAAGCGGTGCGCCGGCTGTGGGGGCAAAATCGCAGACCGTTTCCTCCTTTACACCATGGACAGCTACTGGCACAGCCGATGCCTCAAGTGCTCCTGCTGCCAGGCCCAACTGGGTGAAATCGGCACGTCGTGCTACACAAAAAGTGGCATGATCCTCTGCAGAAACGACTACATCAGGTAAGACTGTGGCACATGCATGTGTTAGTTAGATTAGCACAAATTTCCAGGAGATTATCTATGGTCATTATTAGCACATATTGCATGAAGCTCAAGTCAGATAACTCATTTCACATTTACATGAATTTTAAAGAAGAGAAAAAATGTTTCCCAGAAACCAGACAACTTCTAAAAGTCCTGGACTATATTAAGAAAGGATATTAAATCAAGTTAGAAACTGACAGAAACAGGACATTCAAACTGAATTAACAGATATCTCTGCTGGTCATGCAACGATTAGCAGGATTGGGTGTATTTCTGCAAAACATATGTCTCGATTGTACTAACATGATCAGTGTTCATTAAAGTATCCTGGATGAAGTCTCCCTGGTCTACCCTGAAGGAGGTCAGACACGCTGGCATGTTGAGTACAAAGCAATAGAGTTGTCCTGCAGGCCATCTGCATGTCTGTCCTGTTTGTCTGCTCATGGTCAGCTGAAGGACACAAATTAGTCCTGTAAGATTTATCTCTGCTCTGACATGTGCACAGTGTCTGTGCTGGACTCAGATTATTGTTTTATTTTTGGGTCTTTTTTTTTTTTTTTTTTTTTTTTTTTTTAGATAACATAAAAGCACCATTTAATTAGCAAAGAGAGCCTTTTTAAATATTCTAGTAGGTGTGCCAGACACCCAACCAGAGCTTATTGATGACACTCTCATTCTGGTAATGTAGAGCAGTCTGATGTGGCACAAGACACAGTTTACTGAAAGTTCAAATACTTTCCTCAGTCACCCTTGAGCAGCGAACACGTATTGATTTTAACACTATGAATTAACTGATTTGACTGTTAGTCTCTAAACTTTGGATCACTTTTATATCTACATGTTGACGCATGAAAATGAATGTATCATTTCTTTTGTATGAATAATATCAAAAATGGAAGTGAGGTACAGACAACACGAACATGCGACGCCGCTGTTAAATCTGCACGGATAATTCAGAATCTAAAGTGTGCCTGTGCGCTCTCACACCCACCTCATAAAAAGGATGAGGAAGTCAATGGGGTACTTCATTCATAATGGGACTATAACGTAATTAAAATTGGAAGGGGGGGGAATGTGGATACACCTTTCCACTTGTAATGAGAGCATGCTTGGTGGAAGGGCTAAAACGCGTATTATGGAACCGTGAGATCTCTGTAGAGATAAAGATAGGAGCGGGGGAGAAAAAAAAAACATCTGACAGTGAGTCTACACAATTAAATGCTTTAATTATAGTCCCCCTCCATTTCCTTTAGTCCTGATGGGTTTTATCTAATGAGATCTGGTCTCTGGCTTGTATCCGCTCCCAATGACGTGTCCGAAATGAATGAGAGCCACACTGCAAACAAAACATTTAATTAACCAAATTGGCTTTTGAGAGAGAGCAAGAGAGAAAGACAGATAGAGAAGAGGGATTATTGTGAAGGCCATTTGCTGCCGCCGCCCCCAACCCCCCCCAACCTTAAAGGGGCAGACTCATTTTTTAGTAATACACTGCTAAACTTCCCGCACCACATACGTTTTCAAGCTGTAGCTCCAGACTCACATAAATACAGCTGATATGAAATCATCTGATCAGGAGTCGAAACGCTTCACATCACAGCTATAATGGGATGTATGCCTGGCCCGGGATCATACCCATCTGCCATCAATCAAGCAGGAATATTCACAAACATCGCAGGACAAACAGCAGCCCCTGTTTTTATTACCGAAAGCTTTAATGTCAAACTTTAAGCCAAAGTTGCATTTGTTGTGGGGATCATGTTGTTTTAAGTTGGAGGTGATATTATTTCTGTGGGCTGCTGGTAGAGGGAGAATTAATTTACTTGTGGCTGCCGGATTCAGTGAGAATGCTGTCCCCTTAATTGAATAAGCCTAGGTAATTAAATGGCACTTTTCCAATAGAATGTGTGAGGTAAATCTAATAGTTGGTTATTTAATATCACTTTGAAGCCTGCCCACTCAAGCACTATGACAGCACAAGAGAATGTGAACTATTAGGCCAGGGAAAAACCAGGATCTCAGAAATTAATTAAATCGCATGCAATTTAGGGGAAACGTTTATCTTGATTTGTCATAACAGAATTAATTCAAGGCCTTCAATTCACTTGGGGCCAGATCTGTTACTCTGAATTAACCAAGTGTAATTTGGCTGATCCCCCCCCACCACCACCACCACCCACCCACCCTACACACACACACACACCACCCTATCCTATCCCATCCCATCCCCCTTCTTTCCAAAACACATGCACATACACAACACAGATCCACGCGTGCCCTCCCTCATCCTCACAGTCTACCCAGCCCACCCCGTCCCCGGTCCCCTCCACCCTTTTCTCTAATGCAGCTCTTGCCATTATGCAAAGCCCTGCTTCAGTATCAATATGGCCTAGTGCTTTTAAGGTGCTTTGGCTGCTGATGTAGAGAGGCATTTTTAATGGACTGTGTTGCAGAAATCATTGTTGTGGGGTAATTTTACCCTACTCAAAGGCCTTGGTGAATGAGGTCTGCATTTACCAGACAGCCCAGCACCAAGCAATGCTATATTTCACCTGGCAGTCGGTGCTGAAATGAAATCCAATAGTCATCGCCTGTATAGAAAACAGACAGCTCCGAATGTTTCTTTTTTTTCCCCTTTCTTATTTAATTTAATCAGACATGTTGGTCGTAGCAAAGTCAGATTTCATGGGGGGAAGAGAAGAGATAAATCAAGATAAAACCATCCTCCAGAAACAGTACAATTCAGTGATTTCTTTAGGAGGAAGAAAAAAGCTGAAACCAGATGTGTCACTGCAATTAAAGAGTCCCTCGGCCTTAATTATACTGACCCGGGGTGTCTACTTCACCTCTGCGCTGTAGGTCACTGGCAGAGGAGGCCATTAGAGCTCAAGTTCAAACCGATATAGCAACTTAATTGAGCACCTAAAGGCTTTGGCTCTTTAAATCAAACACTATCAAGAGCTATCCCCTAGTAAAATAATTAACCTGCTATGAGTTCCACTCTGGTGAAACATAAGAGGCAATGGTGAAAACGTCCCGTAGTCTTTGTTTCGACACCTTTCAAACTCCTCGAGGAATAAATCCGGCACAAATGTGACAAACACGCTTTTCGGATTTTGGAACGAGGCGGCTCTCATATGCAGAAAGGTCCTCTGCGGCAGGAGTGTAGTTTTGCTTCTCCACACACTGCATGAGCATGAGAGTCTTAAAGTGAGGCCTATATGTTCATTTTCCACTGCCGTGTTTGTCCCAGTGAAAGCAGAGAATTGGCAGTGTTGTGACGACAGTCTCCAGTTAATTAGTTTCTGAAATTGAGTTTTGATGGAGTCTTTCCAAATGATGCCAAGACAAAATTTGCTTCTGCCTAGGCTGTCTTATTGAAAGCCATTTCTGTGTCCCTTTGCAAAGAGCTCTGGCTTGTTTGTTCGTCAATATATCTAACAACTGCTTGGGTTATGGTTGGGATGGTAGAGGCATTTATTGCCTCGCTCCGTCTCAGCATGAATTTGTTAAATACTTTTCATGAAACTGCTCCCCAAAAATGTCATTCTTACAACACTTTGCTCTTGTTTTTCTTTTCTTTTTTCTCTTCGCTAATTTTTTTTCAAGCCAAACAACTTTATCTGATGCACACACACCAGTGTTAACCACTCCCCCCGTCCCTTTCTTTTTTCCATCCCTCTCTCCCCTTCTCTCCGGAGCATGTCAGATGCCGTGGTCTTATTTGATTGCTTAGGAAAAGTGCAGTGATAGAGCAAACACCCGGTGAGATATGATGACAAATGGGTCCAGATCCCAGTAAATTACTTTCTGCTCAAATCGAAATTTCATTCAGTTTGCTGCTCACCGAGATGAAGTAATCTAAATTGTGGACTCAGAAGGAAGATAGAAGGGAAGCTGGAGCAAGCATTTCATTATCAAGAGGCAGAGGGAAAGAGAGAGAGGGAGAGCGAGAGAGAGAAGGTTAGGGACGAAAGAGATGAGCAGAAGCAAATCTAAAGTGTTGACACCATGATTGAAAAGGTTAACCCATGCACATTATATATCAACCCGAGTAGCTACGGGTTTCTAATGGAAACACGGCACTGACAGAGCATTCACAGGAGTCCTAATGGCAAAAGCACTATGTCTCCGCCTGGATGTACAATCAAATCCTCTTAGGTCCTGATTGCTTATGTTCCAGGTTATTATTAGGTTGCAAAAAATGTGCACCAGAAGTAATATGCAGTTTCAGTGCTAGATGCTTGTGGAGAGCGCAGTGCTGGAGGATTCATTTTTCTGTCGATATTGTGATGATTTTCTATTTCTTCATTCTGTTCCCCTCCTCCCTCCTCCATGTTTTCCCTTCAAGTTCGAAATGGAGCTGGGGGAATTGTGAACTTGGCGCTGAATATAGTTTTCATTCAGTCAGATACTCAACAGACAAAAGTGTAGCTGCCACAGTTCATTGCACAAGGCTAAATCTATGCTGATGCATACAGTGGTTCCATAGTAACACATGCCCCCTCCTTTCTCACAGATTATTCGGAAACAGTGGAGCCTGCAGCGCTTGTGGTCAGTCCATTCCAGCCAGTGAACTGGTGATGAGGGCACAGGGCAACGTGTACCATCTCAAGGTAAACTCAAGTTTCCTCTTATGAAGCTTTGAACTGGATCAAGTAAGCTGAGGGAAGACCCAATTTGCTGTTAATTAGTTGTACCTGTATTTTCCACCTTCACCCGCTGCTGACACCTGCACACAGTCGTGTAGAGGTGCACTGCATTCACAAGAATGTGTGTTTGCTCAAAGGTGTTATTACATAATAGGATTGAGTGCTACCTGGTTGTGATTGGTTCCTTCCTCTGCCCCACCACCTACACGCAGTGTTTCACATGTTCCACCTGCCGGAACCGGCTCGTCCCCGGGGATCGGTTCCACTACATCAACGGCAGCCTGTTCTGCGAACACGATAGACCCACAGCACTCATCAACGGCCATTTGAGTTCACTGCAAACGAACCCACTACTGCCCGACCAGAAGGTAAGACCCCCTCCCTCTCTCCCTCTCTCTGTACCAGTGAAACAGGATGGTGGAGAGTGCTCCAGAGTTCTTCTGTGGTCTCATTTTAAAGTATTAAAAGGGCCAGAAAGCTGTTAGCCTCAAAGTAAAGTACAAGTCCGTAAAAGCTTGTCATCAGTCAGCTGGAGTCATTAGCAGGAAAAGAAAAACATCTGTAATTTTCACGCCAACATTTCTCACTCGGTTTATATTGATGTCGTCGATTCAACTTCACTGCAAGGCACGCAGTGGATATTAAATCTTACACAGCAGAGATGAATTTTATTTTTAGACAGCCAATGGATTTTTCCATCATTCTTGTTGGAGGACACGCACTCAGAA
Organism: Protonibea diacanthus; assembly: GCA_028641955.1. Taxonomy (NCBI): domain Eukaryota; kingdom Metazoa; phylum Chordata; class Actinopteri; family Sciaenidae; genus Protonibea; species Protonibea diacanthus. The sequence goes on along the minus strand of CM053979.1, from coordinate 27,192,478 downwards.
AATCTGTATTAACCGTCAGCACAAAACATGTGAAAATCATTTTTTTGTGCCGCTGTCCTCGCACTCGGTTTGTTACGAGCAGATACATATTTGACTCATCTTGAATTTATTTGCTGTCCCGAGCCAGACTTCCAATTGTGCTGAAAAATGACACTTTCTGCCATTAATACCGAGTGTTTAAAACAGCATTTGACTAGTGTATCAACAAGACCGGGATCACCTGGGCTAAGTTATTACTCCAAGGCCAAAAATATGTATCCAGGACCGCGAGGTTGAACACAGACGGCAAGCTGCAGCAGCCAGTATATCATGAAAGCTGTCATCATGGCTTTCCCTGATTTGATCTTGATGCCTCCAGTGAAAGCAAAACAGAAGGCCTAATCATATACGAAGGATAACTTCATTCTTCAGGATAGCTTCATTCTGCCCGCAGGAGATCTAATCATTTTTGCCTCACAACAAGGAGCTTTATTGATACCTTGTCTGCACACACAGCACACACAGCACACACAGAGAGATATGGGAGGTGTTTGGAGTGTGTCAGACTCTGACTGAAAGAGGAATTATATTGTTGGGAGCATGCATTTCACCTTGAGTGGTTTTGTGAGTAAAGGAGAGGTAGAACTCCATTAAGCCTCTCTCCCTCCCTCCTTCCACGTCACAGGCCTTTTAAGGGCTTGTCACTTCTACAAATCAGCTCTTAGAGCTCTTAGAGCTCCTCACATTTAAATTGAAAGCCGTTGCATTATCTAGCTTAATTTTAAATGTCTGTTTAAGTCCTTACTCCCACCCTCGATGTCTCTTTCAGCATGGCTGGTGTAGTAAATATGAGGCCTCATTGTTTATTTATGTGCTAACATCAATTGTAGTGAAAACTGCTGAATTATTGATGCTAAAATGCAATCTGAATATTGGCCCTGGTGCTTTAATTATAGCAGAGAGAGAATTATTAAATAAACAGAGACACATCTCTCAGTGGGAGCAGTCTCAGGATGCTTTTTGTTATCTCCGTGAGTGAAATAAGGAGAACCATCCTGCTGCTGAAGCACTTTTCATCACACAAACATTCTCATCTCTTTCGCTCAGACAGAATTTGGAACGGCCTCAAATAACAGACGTACAGTAGGATAACAGCCCTCAAAATCAATATACCTCATGTATCCTCAACAGCACAACATGGATTGAATATAGACGCGCAGGCTGGTTTAGCAGCGTGAAAATGAAGCAGTCAGTGCTCACACGGAAACACTGTTATCTACTGACCATTGTTTTGATTATGTGCGATTTTTGCCGCCACATAATTGGTGTTGTCCGCGTTCACGGCACAGGACATTTGATGCTCTGTTATTAAGCTTTCTTCCCAGCTTCTTCCTAATCTCTTTGTTCAGAACAGACAAATTACCTCTCTCATACGGAGCTGCTTTGACCCAGGGGAGTGAGACCCTCCCAGCGTCAGTCACTTTAATTAGCCCCCAAGTAGGAGTTTGCAATTACTAATAGACTGAAGCCCTCCTAGTGATTTGAGGGATGAAGGGAAAAGTAAATCACCCTTGGAATCATAAAGGAAAAAAGGAGGGGAAAAAAACATTTTTCTGTTTCACAGGACTGAGCACCTCCTGCAGTTATGTTGGAGCGTGCTTCTAATTATACCAAAGAGAATCGCTTCATGGATGCACTTTTAAGTTAATGCAAAGTAAATGGGGCACCAGATGGTTTTCAAAGCCTGGCTGATCAATAAATGAATGTAACACTGGATGCTGGTGGAAAGTTGATTTATCAGGGTGAAACATTGATGGCATTTTGTCAACTGATAATGACACCCAAAAAAATTAAAACTAAAAGAATGTTTGATTTTCATTTTTATCTCTCACTATTCAGGTGTGTTAGGCAGGAAGAGGCGGCGCAGGAAGCAGGATGTGTGCCTTCATTTTAACCCTTACTCATTGTCACCCGAGACAGCGTGGATCAGCAGCACCCCAGCCTTTTAGCTGTGCTCCCAGGCCCTTTGCCCTAAAGGAATCCTCTATCCCATCTTACCAAGTAACCTGACTTTAATTTCTGCAACCCGTGCCCAGCTCAACGCTCAGCCTTCAACCTTGGCTTTTCCCCAAATATGGGTGGATACTTGCACTTAACGCACCTGAATCGGGACACTGAGGACTCCATGACCTTGGAATTAAGAAAAAAGAAAAAGAAAATGAAAAAGAACAAGCGATCAGAATCCAAGGGGACTCTTCAGGAAGAGAAAATGAAATAACACAGAGGATGTTGTGACTGAAGTGAGGGAAGGAGAAAAAGACTAATGAGGTTAAAGAGATGCAGACTTTTCAACTCTGCATATTTGTTTAAAGACATTTGGGGGGGAAAACCGGGACCTTTTCATTTTTCCTCTCTTCCTTTTCTATCCTCATTTCCCAACAACATGGTGTTTCCACTTTATATATTTTAAGTGTTGTCAAAGGGGAATGTGTTCTTTTTTTTTTCTTTGGTGGTATATATCGATATAAAAATGGGGATTTAAAAAAAAAAACTGTGGCTTTTTGTGGAAAACAAATCATGAACACTCTTGGTGTATTTGTAAAACTACCATGTATGTACAGTATGCATGTAAATGTCGTTGTCCAGGCGTGGCTACAGTACATCTGACCCTCCGCACTCAGCTCCAGTCCTCCCCCTCCTCCCTCCCCTCTCCAAACCTGAACCCGTGAAAAACTGAAGAAATTTGCCCATAGTCAGTAATGTAGAGATCATCACCAACATATAAATGCTGAATGAAAGAGAAATTTATTTGTGATATTTTCCGAGACATTTGCTCCAGTATGGTGTATTTAATTAATAAAAATATTGAAGATTTAAAAGCCTCTTTAAATTCATTGTAATGCTTCAGTCTGTGTTCAGAGGTGACACTTTGCTAAACTTGAGTTTATAGATTTTGTACTTATTAGTGCTAGGACTGCAATGATGTATTTTCATTAGTCGATCAGTTGTTTGATTCATAAAATGATTTAAAATGTTGCTTGTTTCCCAAAGCCCAAGGTAACGTCCTCAAACATCCACAACTCAAAGATATTCACTGCCAGAGAGGACTGAAGAAACCAAAAGATCTTTGGATATTAAAAGCTCAAATATTTAATCCGTTATCAAAATACTTGATGTTTAATTTAATCGTTGTCAAGTCAATCAATCGACTAATCATTGCAGTTCTAATTAGCACTGAGAATTCTACTTCACACACTAAACATTGTGCTCATGTCTTGAGAGCCTTGTTTTTACCCGTGAAGCATTTCACGAGCGCCTTTATGTCTGAATTACATAATTACTACAAGAAGTGCCCAAGAATCTCACTTTTCTGCAGAAGGCTGATATTAATGCACGACTCGTCTGTCTTACCATTGAAAATCCTCGACTGAAGATCCTGCAGCGCTGCCATTAAAATTTCCAACCTAGCAATCATCAAGGCGCATGATGAGCGCCTAACTGAAAATGGATAAACATGTATCCTCTCTTTCTGTTCAAATGACCGTTTGGTATTCATCACTCTAATACCTGACAGAAATAGAGGAAAATGTCCCTTTGAAGATTCAATTACTGCAGAGAGGGAGAGAGGTGTCTCTCTTTGGCAGACACAAATTGAATGGGCTATTTGCAGAACAAATTGGTGTTTGAAGTCCTTGCAAGACCTAATAGGTCTGAAGGAGGAACCCGGTAATGGCTGATGCGCTTATCTGTGGAGTCTGGGCCCCTCATGAGCCCAGCCACAGCCACAGCCACAGAAACAATGCTGCTGTACAGGATAAGACTTTAATGCAAAAATCAGCTAGAAGAGGAAATGGGCTGAAACAGAAAACAGACTTTTCTGTTTTAAAATGGAATTTAAATGCAAATGAGAAACTGATCTGTTCCTGAAAGCATCTCCCAGAGTAGAACTCTGAGCGTTCTGATTCCTCAAAGCTGAAACATGAGTCCAAGAAGTATTTTCAAGGACTATCAGTGTTGGAAGAATTTTTGTTTTGAATTACTGTGGATCCTTCCACAGTTCATGAAATCTACATATATTTGGCCCAAATATCAGCAATTTCATCTTTGTTGTTTGAGTCGATCACATGTGGGTCCACACACAGCAGGTCCTTATTTATGTCTGACTTGTGTAAACCAAACAGACCTTTTTCACAGACGACATTTTGACATGTCACGGTGGGGAAAGCACAGGTGTAAATAATAAAATGAGTGATGGCTGAATTCCAATTAGCTGCTCAGACAGCAGACCTGAGCACGAGACCACAGAGGGTTCATGCATACCAAGAAAGCAAGTCAGAAATATAATTTGCTCCGCATTTTGGACAAGTTGTAGTTGCCTAAGAGCTTTCTAACTTGCATGGATTAACTTTAAAAAAGATCATGTTTGGACAAGAGTCTTCTTACTATAGCAATATTTTTTAGATGATGAAAGGCTGGTGCCATAACTGATGTAATATGACTGCTGAAATTTAGATCTGAGTCCAAGACAACACCCAGATTTCTGGCCTGACTCACACAGATGAAGAGTTAAGGTGAGCAAAAAAGGTCATTCTCAGCTCTTTTACCAGCACAGACCATTTAAATGTACCACATTAAATAAGATTTTGAAGTTTGAAAGCTAAATAAATACAATAAATATTCTCATCATTTTGACAACCAAACCCACGGCAACGTTTCATGTGTTGGGAGACATTAGTGTTTGAACTTTAAACCTCACTCTTGGAGCTGAATCTCATTGCAAATGCACAAAAGCAGTATGTTCAGATTTAAAATCGAACAATCTCCAGGGATAATTCACGTCATGTTTAAATGGAGCTTTGGCTGGACGTTGTCAGAACCACTTAAAACTGGAATTTGGGGAAATAGCTATGTAAACACGGTCAGAATGTAGTCAGCACTAATACTTAGATGACTGCAAAACGCTTCAAAAACATCATCCTCATTTAGCTTAACTGCTGCATTTTGATTTAAGGTCTTTTAGGATGATTCTGAGTATGAATTATGAAACATGTTGCAGCCGCCATCCGTGGTTTGATGTGTGATGTTTCACCTGCTTATTAAATGAATGTCGAGCCAAAGAAGCCTTTGAGTATCAGATTTTTCAGAATGAATTATCCTTTAAGTTGATTTTGCTTTGAAGTGACCTCAGTAATCCACATCATAACTACTATTTTGTGCTACACTAACGTCAGCCTTTTCCATTATGAAATCCTCTTGGTTCCATTAAGCTGTTTACTTACACGCACGCATAAACACAAGCATGCACACACAAATATATACGTAAGCTGAGCATGTGATGCACATACTTTTCATATGTTATCAAGTAAATAAATCAACAAATCGAACAAACCATTGAACAAATCAACTGAAATGCTATATTATATATAAAAACTCTATTTACACATAATCCATATGTGAGATTATGCTTGCTGTGGTAAACCAGAGTGAGGGTTAATGGCTCTCACCCACAACAATGGTGCACACTTAAATGGCATGTCTGCCTGAGGGAAATCACTCTGCTTCAACTCCAGCTCCTTCCTGCTTGCACAGGGGAGTCTGCTGATGCACCACAACTGGATTACTTATGATTAGTCACCTTGTATTTATTTGTAATTAGTTTATGTCTTCATTCTGCTGCAAGTTCTTGATCATCATTAATCTCGGTGTGATTGGGAGAAGAGCAGATGTTAAGCTGTACGTGATAGACTGCAGAACTTCATGTACAAGCTAGTTTTCTCTCTTTTTAGTTTACTGTATCAGAAATAATATGCATAATACCTTCCAGATGCTTGACAATAATAACTTCAACACATTTTATAGATTTATTTACTGGACAAACTAAAGGGTTTATGACCTGGGAAGAGGCAGTGTTTTTGTATAAAGCTCTAAAACAAATCTTTGGTTGTGTAACACAGACATCAGCGCTTCCAAATTCATGAACTGAACCAAAAGCCTCTATTGAATATTGCTATTGTGTGATATATTATCTCATCATTATGACTATGAGGAACAAAGCTTATGGTGGAACAGAAGCTTGGCACCATGGCCTTGTTTGGACTTTTACCATAACTTCTACCACAGATATGTAGAGAGCAAGCTCCTCATGTCTGTTTGATGCAAACATGAAGCTACAAGAGAGAGAATGTCATGTCATGTCATGTACAAAAAGGCAATAATATTCAAAATCATTTAACAAAGGACTGTTGTAAATCAGTAATGTTAGACACATTGTGAAGCACAGGGGTAAATTAGCTTTGAATTACATGAAACTAGCAGTGTACATATCATACACTGGTACATAAGAAGCCTTGCAGCTCTGATAAATATTTCTTTTTTTTTGTCAAAGTAATGTAAAATATGTATGACTAAATTAAAGTACAGTTTAGTTTTTAATATTCTTATTGTTATTTATTAAAAGTTTAAAGGTTCAGTGTGTAGGATTTAGTGGCTTCTAGTGGTGAAGATTTAGATTGCAACCAACTGAATACTCATCGCTTCACCCTCGTCCTCTTTCAAGCGTGAAGGAGAAACCAGGGTGGCTATGAAAGTCGTGAAAAACTGAAAGACCCAATTTAGAGCCAGTGTTTCCATGTTTGTCCATTCAGGGCCACTGTAGAAACATGGTGGTTCAACATGTCTCACACCAGTGGAAGACGACCAAAAACACATAATCCTATCTCAGCTGATTTATTACACTAATGAAAACATAGTTATGAATATTATGTTCCATTTCTACCCTATTCTACCCAAGATCTTACACATTGGACCTATAACATGAAATCATTAGGATGAAGCAAACAACCCCACAGCTGTCATCATGCTGCTAATCCCAATTGGTGCGCAGGAATGTGACATCACCTTGTTCCAATGAAGCCCCGCCCACTTCAAACCAGTGGTAAAAGCTCAGGCGAAACACTAAATACAGAAAGTGTCATAAAATAACCAGATTTTCGGATCTTTCATAGAAAATCGTGTTTTTATCGCACAGAAGGAGACTGAGAAAATGTTTTTTTAGGGGCCTTTAAAACTTTAAAAGCTGAAGAACAAGTTTCTCTTAGCTGTGTACTGACATCTACATGAATGATCATAATGCTGCAGCCCTACAAGCTGGCAAATTATTTATTTGTTCACATGTTCCTTCATATTTCCTAGAATGTGTCTAGAGTAAATTCATGTGCTATTATGCATTTCCTGTATTTCTTAAATAGAACTTCCTCCATACCATCATTCAACTTTCATTTCTTTATTTGTTCCTTCATTAGCTCATCCATCCATCTGTTTTCTTGGCCAGTCTTGAGTAGATTTTGCCAAAACCTGTGAAAATTATGCATCTCACCATTTCGTTCCAGCATTTCAGTAATTACACTGATTAGGTCCAAGGGGTTTTGTCTGTTCCTTTGTTCATTTGTATCTCATAAACCATTTATCAGGTTTTGACAAAACTTGGGCAAGTGAAGCATGTCATCACCACACTCCAGTTTTCTCAGATTATAATAATTGCAGGTCAAAACATTTCTACTAACTGTCCAGAATCAGCCTGCTTCCATGTACAGTCATTTTAATGGTTGGCTGCTTCTCTCTCTGAATTTGAATCTTATTTCCAGGAAAGTTAACGTCAGTCAGGTCCAGACCATCTATAGATGTTGGTACCTGAGTGCAGTATTAGGCCAGAATCCAAGCTTTCAATGAAACCTGAGGTCCTTTAAAACACCATAATGGTGTGAAATGTGGTTCATAATTGTCTTGTTTCAGCCCACCGTGGAATCAGCAAACAACTTAAAATAGTGCCTGGACCGAGGTGCTCAGTTACTTAGCAGGGTGTTCAATAACACAGAGAGGGACATGCAAATATTGGTAAGGCAATTATTGGCAGTCATGTTTGGCCTAAAGTAGCACGTAACTCTATCCTCTCCATTATGTATGCTATGAACTCTGGTGCAAGGAGCACCGTTAAAGCTCTGCTTTTTACTGTTAAAAGGCTTACCTCCTGACGAAAAGAGGCTCACTTTACGCTCAGATGTCCTTCGCAGTGGAAATGCACTCATAATGCAACAAGAGAAACAAAGCACCTCCTGCCCTCAGGACTCTTATCTTCTTAAAGCCACATTTACTCAGTGGAAATTGTTAACATGCAGGACTGTTACTTGGAAGAAGAAACACCAAATAAATGAGTCTTCTCACATTTTCACATTGGGGACTTAAACAACATCCAAAATATTAATGTTCCCTTGTTTTCTTATACTCTCATATCATAATGACATCAGGAACGACTATTACAAGCTAAAGACATTTAATCGGTTTATAATCAAGTAACTGCATCATCATTTTCAGTGAAAAAATAAATACACAATGGGAGCCACTCTAACTCCATCGACATAAATGTTTATTTCACTAGAGAATATTACAAACGTGACATCTGGGCTGAGACTGTTTTTATGAGACATTATTGAAATATTCAGCATGAATGCAAAAAGAATGAGATAGGCAACACTCATGTTATGTTTACCCTGTCACACACATGCACACACACGCACACACACACACACCTCTTCCCCTTTTACTGGTTTGACTCTTGAAAAGCATTCCTTGTTCCATTTTCCCCCATTCTCCTCAAGAATGTAGTAACAATAATAATGCATTAAGTGGACTGAGTACTCTAAACACTCAGAGCTTCCTCTCACAGTAAGTGCAGAACCAGTTTGTCTGCTGTTGAAAGCATCTTACAGAGTCCTACAGAGAGTGAAGAGTTCACCCTTGTCCCCCCACCTTTCTGTTTCTGTCTCACACTCATGCAATAGACTGCTACACACTGCGTGTGACTCAGGGTGATGAGCTGAAACACCGTCAGACTCTGGGCCTTGCGCTGTCCGGTGAATCATTGGACCTCATCATGTGATATCATTGTTTTTTTTTGTTTTTGTTTTTTTTTGTTGTTGTTGTTGTTTTTTTGTTTGTTTTGTTTTTTGCACAGGCTTCCTGTGAGGCCTGCAGAAAATAGTCCCATCTGAGCTGCACTGCACATCATGCTCCTGTCTGCTGGAGCCACCAGCATGATGCAGCTCTGAGCAGGGGGTTAAATCCCCCATAAGAACACCAAAAGGTCACCAAATGCTGTTGTTCATCAGCCATCCTAAAATGAAGCTCTGAGCAGTATCCTGTGGATTGATTTTAGCCTTTCTGTGCCTGCAGCATCACGTTACTCCTTTATACACAACTATGCTGCCAATAATTGGCATACATGAAGGTACATTTAAAGGGACTTTGTGAATTTACGATTGGACATGTTAATTATCAGTACTTGACACTGTTTGCTGTGCACATTTTTTCCGATATGAAATGACTCACAATCAATAGAAATTCCAAGTAATAAGAATAACAAAATAATGTCTTCACTTAAAATTACTGGGCTCCCTTCCCTCCCTGATGCCTACATTACCCACAAATCAACTTGACAGCCAACTGTTTGATAGGAGATCGGGGTGTCTAATTTAGCAAGGAGCCTCGAGCTTCAAGCAGAGACGAGGAGCAGGCTATTTTCAGACTTGTAGTCTTTAGCCACAACTGATGCTGACTCAAGTGATGTCACTTGAGGACATTCATCAGACTTCTTACAGCTCGCGCTGGAGACAAAAGGCTTTCTGCAACTTATTTCACATACGCAGTAGTATGTAGTTTTACCACATGATTGGACACTCAGTTTGCACACTGTAGTTACTGCTGCTCATGTGCACACAAATACTGACATGGAACTTTAATGTCCTCCTTCTTTATTCCAGTTGCACCAGAAAACTGGAATTTACACCCAAAGAAGAGGGAACATCATGTTTGGACATTGTTGTAAATCACTGTAACAGCAGTGCTGCTCCCCCGGCCTGCGGTGACTGAGCAGATGTTAGCAGCTTCTGTTGAAGCAGGCAGTTTGGCATTAGCATTAGCCTCTCTACCATCAACAGCTCAGTAGGGTTCAGTGTTTTTTTGTGACTCCTGTAACTTTTTGTTGATGATTGAGTGATGTGTAAAAGAATGCATGATGTTTCAGTTCAAGTCCAGATGAGCGGCTCAGCAGTACAAGCAGAAATGAGGAATTTCTGTGTCTTTAAAGTTGGAGCCATTAAAGAGCACTAAATCAAGTTGCCAGTTGCCAGCAAAGGACTGTGTGATTTGGCATTATCTTTGCAATTACAAGGAAGGGAGTAGGATCTGCGTAAGATCTCTCTGTCTATGCCCCTTACACACACACACATGCAAAAGAGAGTGAGACAGACACGAGCACTCCAGGCACAGAAAATACACCTGAAGCATATCGTCTGTCTTTGATTTCATAGCTCTGCACTGCCTAAGTCCTAAATTAACTTAAATACCATAGTAATAAAATAAAAGAGGGTGGGGGTGGTGGAATGTGTTTGAGGGGGAATTTTGTGGCCACCTAAGTTGAGTTATGTCTGTTAAACATTGATATTATTGCCCAAAGTGTCATTTCTTTTTGTTCTCATTTTATATTGTAGAAGTAAATCAGATTCACAAACGCCCCGAGACAAAAATGCAAAGCACATGACCTGAGAGTGATTTTTTTTCTTCCCTTGGTCAATGACCTATACATGTAATTATAGGACAGAGCTTCAAATGTACCCTGAAGAATGTCCTGAACCATCACTTCATCGCCTCAGAACTGATGTTTTTTTTTTTTTGTTTGTTTGTTTTAAGGCATTACAGTTTGCTGTTTCTTCATATGTCACAAAGATTCAGAATCTGTGACCTGAAACAGCCTGAGGGGAGCGACTTCACAGGCAGTTTCCTCGGGGACTAATGTGTTTTCAGAGCGGCGACCATCTTTTTCGCTGTTTAATGAGCTCAGTCATAAATAAATGCATGGCTTTAATTAGCCTGCGTGTGGCGGGGGCACTGGAATTAGTGTGGAGCTTTGGAGATGGAAGCTCCATGCCTGCCCGAGTTCTTCTGGAGATGGTGATCCGGGCATGGGGAGGTGGCCTTTGAGCAGATGCTCTCACTCTCTCCTGGTTGAGGCTTCCACGATTCCCTCCTTTCATCTAAATCTATTAAGCTGCTTCTCACCGAGCTCTCCTTGGCCAGTGGAGGAGCTTATATTGGACAGTGGGCCAAACACTAATCTGTTTTTTTAAGATGATTAGATCAGAATGATGAAATTAGGCTGGAGTTTGAAGCAAACTTCCACTATTTTTGAAACAGGTGTTCTATTTTTGTAGCTATTACACAATCTGTCTGTTAAATACATTTATTGCCCTTCAAATTCCTTTTTGATCCACAACATTATATAGAAAACAGTTGTAGAATAATACGATAATTGTATAAATTGCCAAAAATGTACAAAATAACTTCATATTTCCTGCAGAGAGTGTCGGACTTTCTGACATTTAACTACAATTTCTCCTGTTTCCTGCAATACAATCAATACTACAATCAGCAGTTTGTGGTAAAATGACTAATGTGGTAATGTGACACTGTGATGCCTGTGATGATGCAATGATGTTTCATGTGATGTGATGATATATGATATGATCTCATAAAGTAAGGAGCGTGTCAAAAAGACTACAAACCAACAACACTTTTGGTTACATCAGAATAAAATAAAATGCTTAACTCCAATTAAACTCATTACAAGATATACAAAGCTTTGAATTTGGTTAGCCAGCAGCTACAAATATGAACATATTATCACATTATTTATTCTAACTCAGGCTAGTAATGACTTCTCATTGTCCCAAGATGAATGTCCATCTTTCATTGTGAAGCTTCTATGACACCTTGCTCTTAAAATGTTGCTTTCCTTCAATAGCACCTGCTGTAGATTCAAGTTAGCAGATACACACTGTCAGCTGTTTATTTTGTGATATAGTCGAGCTGAAGTGTTACGTACAAGCAAAGTTAATGTGCTTTATAATGAAAGCAAAACAGCAACATAAGGGGAAATAATCTATATTGGTTCCTGAAGAAAAACAAAGAGGGACGCTGTTATAATCCTAACCTAAAGCTAGTGTGTTAGCTGCCTGGCTGGCAGTGTCAAATAATGCTAACAACACAAAACCGCCTTAAATTTAGCCTACCTGAGGGACAAACAGCAACTTTTCCCTCTTAAAGTGACAAGTATATACTTGACTAAACATTGGGGCATCTATAATCCTAACCACAAGCTAACAAGCTGGTAGCCAAAAGTGCTAACAATAATAATATGCCAGCCACTTTATCCCACCTGAGGGACAAAGTTAGCAACTTTTTCTTTTTAAAGTGATAAATATCTAGTGACTAAACATTTGGACTACTATACACTACTCAGCTCACTGGCAGTTCATTTAGACCAGTGTCAGAGCACTGGGAGTTATCAGGTGTGTCAGTCTATTCAAAGCTCCTGAGCTAAATGATGCTTCTTATAAAATGTCTGTGATGTAGGGCAGATTCATAAATATGAAATATTGATTGTTTGTCTTCAACCAAAGATCTGGAAGTGAGATGAGTGTCTTTGCCAGGAGCAGATCAGGTGGGCAGAGACCTGACATGAGAGACAGGAGCGTTTACAGTATGCAGGTGGTGACAGAAACATCACTGAAGTGGGCGAACGCCTGTTGGGGACGTGGTGACTAATTCCGCTCTCATATTTCATTCTAAGTTACAGTGCAACTCTGAGAAGAGCTGGGGGCTCCTCTGCTCTGACACTGGCTAAAACCTGAGCACACACACACACACACACACACAATGATGACTAACCAGCCTCGCTCTGATGAAAGCAGAGCAGGGCCTATCATCTCTCTTGACCGCTGCTTCTGTTGTCCATGACATTACTGCTCCCGACCATGTAAACAGCTCGAGCACGGTACACTGCCATCTTGCCACACATCAACATTTGTCCAAAACAATTTGTGGAGAGTGGCCCTGGATCAGGATTGTAAAAATACATTAGGAACAGACATTAGGAATATTGCAGGGCCATATGTGTGGCAGACCACTGAGGTCACTTGACACTGAAGGTCACCTTTTTCAGTACAAATTATTAAGTGCTTCCCTTCTAATCAGATGAGACGTCCCACATACTGTGCATGCACACAGCAACCAGTTTATTTATAGGCTCCAAACTGAAATGACCAGTTGGTTTAATTTAATAGTGAGCAATAGGATTATACATGAAAACAAATTACCTAAGTGGGGGTACACGCTACCAAAATCTTTTAACAATGATGGAAACCACGGACATGATGTCTCCCAGTATTATTTCATTATTGGGTTTAGCCTCTGCATCTGTCAGCTAGGCCTGGCTTCTGGATGGGCCCAGCTTGTGTCCAGACTGACGCACAGCTGCTAGCAGCTCAGATAGACCCACACCCCAGCCATCCCACACTCCAGGGTCATGAAGGGGAAGGGCAGCATCCCATCCCACCAGCATCCACAGACGCAGGACCGTTACCCAATTACAATTCAATTTCATAGCCTGCTGCAGTCCAACGAAACGAGTCAGACGTGAAGGTTTCACATGTTTTCCATCCTGTACATCAGGAGAGCTGTTTGTCCAACCAACAATGACTTTATCTGCACATCATGATGTGTGTTATTGTGTCTCCCACATGCTCCTGGGAGTGAGCAGAGCATCTCCTCTGATGTCCAACCTCTTTAAATGTGAGTAAGCACAGACATTATTTAATCTGATGGAGTACAAGGGGCCAACATCAGCGTACGAGCAGAAAGCTTAAAGACGTTGTAGTAAACCATTCCTCTACTAAAAGAGTTGTGCTGGTGACAAGATTTTTTTTTATTATTATCAAGGAATGCAATTAGACTTCAGCCTTAATATCTCAGAGGCTGTCTCATTCTCAAACTACTCTGCTATGCTTGCCAACTGCAATCAGAAATAACTCTGTCCCTTCAACTTAATGAAAAACAAGTACTTGGCTATAAACTTGTAGTCATCCTCTATCCAATCACATTGTCTTGAGTAATTAAAATGATTAGCTTAATTAGCTTAATTAACTAAATTTGACTACAGGACATGGCCATATGGTGAAGAAAAACAAAGATGGGAGCTAATTAAAGTTAAAATAATGCAGGTTTTAATTAACTCAACCCTTAGGCATCAACATTTTCAAATTTATCCAAGCTGATAATTAAAAAGTCCTCTTGCCCAAGCAACATTTCTTCTCTGAGCTAATTAAATCTGGAAATAAATTAGCAACATGACGCTCCAAATATTAATTCCTGCTAGAAGATGACTTCACTTTCTAATGAAATTAATTAGCTGCACTGGACCCTCAATCAGATGCCAGGCGCTGTCCGTGAGCATAGACCTCATGTAATCTAGCGCCGGGCTAAGGGCCCGAGGGCAGAAATTTACAATTGTAATGAACACTCTTTAACTGTGTGTCTCTCTTAATATACCAAATGAACATGTAGATCTATTTATGCCAAGGGCTTCCTCATTTATAAAGGAGCGGTAAGACCAGAGCTAGTTAAAACTTTCTTTTTTCAGAAAGAATGTGTAGTGCGAGCGAGCACATAACCACATAGCTGCCAAAAGCAATGCCAAGACCAGCTTCAGCAGCCTGTAAGGTTCCACAGGCTGTGCCTGTGTGTGTGCCAGCCTATTACAGAAGACCCTCATGAATTCACCCCCCTACACTCACTTGGCAGCTTAAGGGGATGACACTGTGGACGGGGAAGATGCAGTAAAATGTATCCGCCTGCATTTTATAGTCCTTACTGTCCCCATTGCCTATGCATATAATTCACTGTATATACTGGGGCAGTGTTGTAAAACAAACTTCATTATGGACCATTATGGCTCTGTTTAAACAGATGTCTGGAGTGTGAGGTGCCTTAAAAAATCAGTAAAGGCATGACTTTATCTTATACTTGTATATTTAAGGACACCTTAAGACATAGACACAGTTTACTGCATCAGAGCAGGTTACAACATATTCAAACAGATTTTAAGATTATGATTAAGAAGATAAGATCAAGATGAAATTTTAATGATCCCCACAAGGAACGTGCATAAAAATTAAATAATTACAGCTAAAGCCAAAAGTTATACTGTGCAGTGCCACCACAGCGAGGCAGGTATCAAAAGTTCACAACGGGTTGCAACTAATGCAGTGAAATCATTTATAATAAGGATATAGGCATAATGTAAATGTACATAAATAATTCATAAATATTTCCCATGATGCACGCTGCAAACTCAGATAGATGTCTTCTGTTTGTCACACAGGCGAAATGATGTCAGTCAGGAGCCTGTGCTTCTGTTAATATGCAGCCAAACAAGTTGTACCTGGAGTGAACGTGCACGACAATCAGCAGCTGTACACACTTCGTTGTTAGCACACTGCTTTATTTTCAATAATGAAGTCAGTCTCACGCTCAATGTCACTGATCAATATGATGCACTTTGTATTATTCAGAGCCTGCTAAGCACATCAGCAGGCTGACACACAAACAAAAAGATGCAGAGTGTACAGTAGGTGGCTCTCTCCAGAGGCTGTACCACGTCTCACGTCTCTCTCTCTCCCCCTCTGTCTCCCTCTGTCTCCAACGCTTGTTACAGCCCATCGAGGAAGTGCTGCATGAAGGGCAAACCTCCATTTTACTCTGGTGACAGAAGATGCTGTGGCCTTTTTGTCGTGCGTGTTCTCTCAAAACAGCTCGCGATGTCTTTAAAATTGGGATAATTGTGTTTACTGGGCGCAGAGCGGCTTTCAGTCTGTGCAGACAACAAACTACGAAGAGGAAAAAGCTGCTCTTTTGATTCAGTCAGTTTTTCAATAATTAATGCTCTCCTCTGGCAATTTTGATCCGATATGTAAATAGTATCTCATCCCATTATGCAGAGCATTGATGAATATGACAAAATTCCATGAGATGACAGTCCAGCTCGCACAATTGTGGGCAAACATTACAATACACTAATGACCCAGGCCTTTAATGTCCTCCCATCTGAGACATTAGAGAATTTGAAATTAAAGGTACAGTTGGCTCACATGACAAAGTGGCCCTCATCTAAGTGAAATACCCACATCAGTCAGGATGCAGCCATGATGCGCCCGAGCTGAGCTTAAAGCTAGTTATAGCTCACATCAAAGGAATGTCATCATGCCCAACAGCTACCCTTGCCATTTGGATCCAACTGAATCTGATCCTTTAGTTACATTTTTCAAGCTATCTCTCCTCCAGCTTCCACGCTTAAACACCATTAAAATGGAAAATATAGTATTTTCTGCATCAGCCCCGGCCTTCGTTATTTCACAGACTTGTCCTTGTTATCTTGATCGCAGTAAACAAGCAGCATATACTCCTCTGAATTCTCAGCTCTAGTGTGCAGTTGTCTGACAAAATGGTCAAGAATGTAGACACAATTAGTGCTTCAAAGAAATGTCTCGATATCAACGAGTTCCTGCAATGACCTTTAAAACAAAGGATTATAAACACTGGGATCATAGAAATGCACTGGCTGCTGCCATGAGGGTCCAACTCATTTATTTCAGGTGTTTTTCATATGTTCTGCTTTGAGGAATAATATATCTCAATGCTCTAATCACGCTGTGCGCGCCCTTAGATATTAATAACACCGAAAAATACAAAGACGCATCAGAGATTGGGTCAAACACACACACAGCTTTGAGAAAAGATGAAGCATCTGATGGTGATTGTTAATGTGATGTTCAGAGAGCTACTTTCCTAATTATCCTGCTGTGGATTATATTATGAGAGAGATTCTTGCTCTTTTTTTCCTGTTTTTGACGCAGGCTCTCTTTAAACTAGTCGTACAGAGCATGACTGTGATTAACTTTAAAAGGTCATCTAAAATAGCTTTCAGGAACCAACGTGAAGAAACCTGGTTGAACGTTTCTAAATGATGTACTCCAGATGAAGACACTACACCAGTCTTGCCCAGCGACCCCCTAAAATACACTTTATGCTTTAATAACCCCTGACAGCATACAGAAGTCATTTTCAGACCTCCTGGCACATGTACCTGCAGAAAAAACAAGACGTCTTCCAACAATAATACATCAAGATTCCCTTAAATGAGTCTTAACATGTCTCCGACTGCACCTTTCGTGACCTACCTCAGACATGAGAGGTTAATCCATGACAGGGTTAAAAACTTATCTGGCCTTTCTGGTCACATAACATCCCAATTACTTTAACAATCTCGCAGTGAACTGGGGGGTGAGAGGCAATGAAAGAGATGGGAGAGAGGAAAAATACAATAGATAAAAGTCTGTCTCAGAGTAAAAGATAAGTTCTTATCTTAATCTAATGACTCCACAGCCTTAATTTGTCAGACCTGGCTTGCCTGGAAGGAAGGAGAAAAAAAAAAAGAAAGTTTCTTGTACACAGTGTTAATAAGGGACATCTCTCAAGTCTCTGTGTCTGCGAGCAGAAGAGAAAGGATCATCGGCGGAACATTCAGTGGCAACGGCGAGATGTGCCTCATTCTGTGGATGTAGTTTTTTATTTCTGCTAACAGTTGCTAATTAGCACCTTATCACCCTCCAAGTAGCTCTATACTGCGGAGATGCCAAGCACAGAGTATTTATAACCCAGCTCCACTGACTGAGGAGATAAACAGCTCAGTGTGGACCAATGGCCAGATCAAACATTTTGCTGGTGTTATGAAACTATTTTGCTGCATTATTCTACACAAAATGTGGAATTCATAGAGACAACAATAAGAGCAATGTCACATGAACTCACTACTGCAAAGGCTAATGTTTAAACACCAGCAGTTAAATACCATTAATTATGGTTTAAATCAGTTTGTGAGTACTCGCACCTTCATAATATGTTTTTTTTTTTTTTTTAGCCTTCTGTGTTAGCGC
Organism: Protonibea diacanthus; assembly: GCA_028641955.1. NCBI lineage: Eukaryota > Metazoa > Chordata > Actinopteri > Sciaenidae > Protonibea > Protonibea diacanthus. The sequence goes on along the minus strand of CM053979.1, from coordinate 27,174,617 downwards.
CTTGCCAGTGCTAAGACAGTACACTCATCTAATGCATGGATGGATTCCTTTGGAATCAAAACGCTAAACCTGGCAGTGTCAGTGACATGCTTTGCTAACAGAGCTACTCAGGACCAGACTGACGGAAATGACACGAAAAAAACAAAAACAAAACATCTCCCTCCCTCTCGCCTCTCAAGCTGCAATTTTTTGATGAGACAAAGAAAATAGAATGTGAGCATTGTGTGAGAGCAAATCTCAATAGATTAATTTGAAGTGTTCACTGAATTGTGATTCCTTTTAATTAATGATAGAATTAACTGCTTTGTTAATGCGTTCCTGGAGGAAATGAGCTGCTGGCAAATTCTGCAGCGAACAAAAGGAGGACACATCTCTCTTGACATTTATACAAGTCTAACTTTGCCAGTGTCAGGGTGCGATGGCTCATGTTGGGTGAAATTTATCTTGAAGGAATGTTTTCCTGCAGTGTTAGGAGACAATGATTCAAAAACCACGACTGTGTGTGAAATCAATAAAGGCACTGCTGCTAAAACTAACTGGGAACTGGTGTTTTCATGATAGCTGAAGGTGAAACATGTTACTGGGGTGTTGATGTCATTTTAAAACTGCATGCATCAGCTGCCTACTGTTGTGAAAAAACTTAAGAAATCACCAGTTCTGGCAACTTTTTTTCAAAACCTATTTAAAGGACAATTTGGATTTGTTTTTTTCATAGTTTTTGGTCGCCATTCCTGTTGGTAAGGACCCATGTGTAGGATTTAGTGCCATCTAGTGGTATAGTTACTGATTACAGCACAATACACTCACCCTCTTCTCCCTAATGTGAAGGAAAAACTGTCGTCACAACATTTAACGTGAGAAGCCACATTTAGAGCCAGTGCTTATTTTGTTTGATCTAGGCTACTGCAGAAACATCATCAACATCATGTTCAACATGGCGGACTCTGTGGAAGGACCCTTATACAGGACTCACACTGGGCGCGTACTGGCAGCGTAACAGCAGTGTAGCGCCAGCTGTATTCACGCGAAATCACGAGATCACGGGAGAATCCTGAACTTACGCGAGTCCCTGCAATTAACTGTGTATAAAAGAAACAACAACAACAAACAGCTTACTTTGCTTCTCCAACGTGGAAGAGATTATAAAAAGGATCTGTTGTGTCATAAATTATTGTGTGTTGTTCCAATTCAACAATTAGTCTCTCATCATTCATGTTGAGACCCTTTGATCGATTGACTGCTGACCTGATGCCACTGGTCATGACGTAATGTTAATGTGAAGCTGTGAAAGGCTACATGAACTGCGTATTGTGTTTTATTTTGAAAGAGAGTGGAAGTGTATTATGTTGAGTCTGTGTCAGATTTCCTGTCTGGTGCAATCTGCTCTGTTGAGCTTCATGCAGTTTAGCAACGGCTCGCGTCAAAAATAGAAGTGCTACGGAAAGATAGCGCTGTAGAGCGGAGAGACGCTGCTGGGACGGTGTGAATGCTTTCATTGATTAGTGTGGCAGCGATCAGCAACGGTGACCACGGCGTAGCAGTTCCGCGGTGCTTACGTCCCCTGTGTGAGTTAGGCTTTAGTGTCTGTAGATAGAAAAGTCTCATTCTAAGCTAACTAAAACAATAACTGGTTTTATTTTCAAACAAAGCCTCCTGAATCTGACACAGTGGACCTTTAATTTATGATTGATCCATGATAAATTTTACAGACTGATGTGCTGGTTCCTCTTTGGCCTAACGTACAGTATGTACAGTACATTTGGATGGTGATTAGCAACCTTTTAGACAAGCTCACATTGAGTTGTACTTTCAAAAACATGGTCTGATAAGCCAAATAAATAGATAAATAAATACTTCAGCTTGAATGTAGGAAAGACTTTTATGTAAATTAATTCATTGTAAAAATTCCCAGTGTATTGGCACAAATGCTGTGCTCCAGCAGGGGGCACTGTCACTTTGAAGTGGCTTGAAGTCGATGAGTTATATTAGTTAATAGTTCATATTTTCTCGCTTGATTTTCTGAAAGGTGACTTAACTGTTTAGAACCTGTGTTTCTTGACTCATCAGACTATAACAATTTGGTTTGGTCTGTGGGCACATTATCATAACCAATTTTAATAAAATGTGAAGCCTAAATTGTGATAAACCAGAATGATCTCTAAAGCTTCTATCGACTGACTTCAACTTAAAAGGACACAGGCAATTTGAAAAAGCTGTACTTTTTCAAGTGTAAATGGCACTTCTCCTTCACACAAACACATATAGTGTTCTGTAGCTGTGTGAAGAGGGATTGATGTCACACTGAAAGGCTGTTAAGACCACCCCCTCCTCCAAATATCACTGTTCACTTAACTAAACACTGCTGTTGTAGCAAATGGCTTCAGCTGCTTTGCTGTGAGCGCATGTATGTCTGACATCCGACAGTCTTGACATACTGAAAAAAAATCCTGATTACAAAGTAACACTTAACACTACATGGACCTTTAAGAAACGTAAGTGTCTCCACTTCTAAGAATTACAAATGGCTATCTTTATGTACCACAGCTGTTTGTGTGAAAAAATGTGTTTTATAACCATAGTGAAACCATAGAGTTTATAACCGTACATAGAAAAATTGTATGGTGAGGTCACTGAAATGAACAGTCTTCTGGATTAAAAGCTCCTGACAACAAGCAAATTATCACAGCACTTCAACTGATTCCCTCATAGACGACATCACAAAAGACGACAAACTGTAGAGGACTCTTTAACAGAGTAACTCCAGACTGAACACTGCATCGGCCTAACACTTTGGACAAGATCGACACACAATGTGCTCCCTGACAACAGCGTCAAGGTATGTTTGGAATGGATTCCAGGTTTCAGTGCATTTTCTTTTTGACAGCATATTTTGTGATGATTTGGACATGGAGACAGAAAATCACTGAGATTCACAGCAACAGTGATATTGAACGTGGGATTGAGTGAGTATTACAGGCTACATCCCTGCAGTTGCTTTTAACACATACTAAATTACTCTGTGTCCACGCCCAAACTCCATATAAATCCATCAAAAGCAACACAGAGGGGAAAAAAAGAACACGACGCTGTATCTTTTTATCCACTTTTTATCTAGGCGTTTAATGAACTGTTGGGAATGTGTCTCTTTGCTGAGTTCAGATATGCATCCTTTAGTAAGAGCTGTATTCATAGGGGTGTTTATTCAGTAGCAGCAGCATGTTCCTCAATCCTGCACCTCTGGGTATAATATGATAATACATGTCCAAATTAAAAAAACAAAAAAAAAAACAACTTTTAACTCATATGAGCTTCAGTCTGGGATTTTAAAGACGAAAAACCATCCCTGGCTCCTCTGGGACCACGACTTCAAGATGGTTCACCTAACAGACTAAGAGGAGCACATGTTCACGCAAATGTCACCTTGTGTGAGTAGTGCTACCCCCACCGACCCTCCCAAAAACAAACAACAGCTGCATATTCTATTCGAGAGCAGGGCAACGGGGCATCCATACGAGCATAATATCACAGAGCAGGCCATTCCCTGCACAGGCCTGTCGAGCATGATGTACGTAGTGGACCGGTATCTTCCCCACCAGAGCTCAGATTGTTTTGATATTTTTATTAACATGTCCTCAATCATAAATCACCTCGGGGGAAGTGAGGCCGATCTCTCCTCTCTACGCAGCATCAGATTACAGGTAGAAGACAAAGTTATCGGACACCTTGCCACGTGTCTTGCGTTTAAGCTACAACACTTCCACCTGTGTTCGCGCATGGACGACTTAAATTCAGTTTACATTCGAACATTAGAATAGAGCGGAATACAATATACATAATATTATGTAAATGGACTTTTGGATGTAGTGGCCAGGATTCAAAGCAGCCTTCTATCCTTCATCTGTTTTTATCGAAGGTGGAGACAAAACCAGTTGGACAGGCACTTCTTGCAATGTCAGGATTTGATGTCATATCGCTTCAAATAACCTCAGAGGACATCATTTTGGTTACTGTGCATCTTGTGATGTTATCTCCTCTAAAGGGACACATTAATGCATTGTTTAAGCACAATACTGTGTCCATTTGCATCACAATAAGACTCCACGCTCTTCTTTTCCTTTTTTTTGACTTCTCAGCAAGCCAGCCGCTCACTGCCCCCGACTCGCTCTGCAGCCACACACATTTTCATGTCATACTAACTTGCCAGTGTGCGCAAAACTGTCAGACTCTCTTAAAGGATCTGGATGCTATGCGTAATTCCTTTAACGCAAGGCCACGCAGATATCCTTATCATTGTTGTAATGGCGTACTCACGCCACCCTGCATCCTATGAACTCGCACGATGCAGCTGGTAATTCATTTAATTTATTCAACTCGTCCTGCAGTGGATGAGACCGAGCTCGTGTTGTGTTGACGGCCAGAATACATGGCCAGACACTCAGCAGCCTTTGTCCTTCAGAGGTGATCTCAGGGTCAAATGTGATTCTATCACAGGCTAGAAAAACATCATTCATGACTTGTTATCTGCAGCCAGGGACTCTGATTTCATGAGGACAAAATGTGGGAACATTTGGGGGAGAGAAGAGTCTTCATCAACACTGCACAGATTTATGAAAAGGTATGGAATTAATAAATCAGACATTGATAACTATGGTCTGTCATGATCAGAGATTGCCTTTGTTTGTTTAATATATAAACACCATCTGTATTTTGTTTAATCCTCCTCAACAGGTAGCCAACTCTAAAGCGGATCCCCTGTCACTCACAACCTAGGACATTTGGCACTCTGACACGCTGATTCAAATCTGTGTGTTGGTGCTTCAAAGCAAATATCTTGTTCACATGTGGTCTGAGGCGCCATGGGTGTGTTCAACTGGATCTCAGTCAGCGCAGAGCAGGAGATTTATCTCTCCTGATGGATCTGGCCACTCATTATGAGGTGGACTCGTCTAATGAGCTCTGATTTCACAAAGGCTTTGGCTTGAGTTCAATCTAATATGATTGTGAGGGGATTAATAAGTAGAGTTGTATGAGTGGGTTCAATGCAGAATTTAATTTCAAAAATGGAATGATTTAGGTTTGTCCATTTGACAATAGACACTTTATAGATAAACCTAATGTATATATATATATTTGATTGCAACACACTATCACTGTCATAATGTAGGTGTAATGATGATGTGCTCATTATTACTGAATCAAATGACATGATTTCAATTATATGCAAATGTTAATAACAGGTGCTGATTACTGCCTGAAAGGTGATCTCATTCTGCATTGTATACCTTGACAAAACAATACAATATTCATGCATCGTTTCTTCAGTCTATTTGCTGAATAATTACTTCTCTAATAGTAATCTATTACTGTTTGTGGTGGGGTCTGCCATTCCCTTGTGTGTGTAAAGTGTTATTGTTTGCACGTTTCTCTCACTGATGTTAGCCTCACTCTGAAAACCCACCAGGCTTTTTGGCCCGTCCTGCATTCGACTTTGAACCCCACCACAACCATTGTTATTTAGCCCGCCAAACTTTGTTTACTTGCTCAGATTTGGTCACTGTCATGGTTTATGTGCTTCTAAATATGTTTCTACATGTGTAAATATGCTATGTAGTTAATTAGTTTAGTGTTTGTCTGTTTTTACGACCGGCAGTTTGCGCGGGGTATTTTATTTTGAAAATCCACCAGATTCTCTATGTTGTTTCTATGTCTGGCTTCCTGCCAGCTCGAGGTGCTCTGTGTAGATTGACGTGGGCTGCTCACAGCAGAGCTGGGTGGAGGCCTGCTTCTGAACTGGACTGCGGCGGAGCCAGTGGAGTTTAAAACACTGACTAGAATGGCTGCGTATCACGGCAGTGACCGTGGCCCACACACAATGCGGCACGTCCACGCCCGGTGGAATTTGGGGATCAGTGTTTAATGTTCTCTACTCTCCACACCGTTTTATATCATGTCAGAAATTAAATATAACTATGTTTTCACAAACATTTTTGGTTTTCTTACCTCAGATTGAGCCGTTTATATCTAAAGATGTGGTGGGTGCTCTTCCAGACTCCACCATCTTGAACGGCAATGTTTCTACAGTTACCCAGAACAAGGACAAACTAAATACTGACAGAGCCTTTTAAACTTTCTATGTATTTTGCAGCCACCACAGTTTCTCCTTCATGCTAATAGGGTGGATGACATGAGGGGGTTGCAATCTGTAACTACACTGTTTCACAAGATGTCATTCAATTCTCCACAGTGGTCCTTTAAGTTACTCTTAAGGTTAACCTGAACAATTCTTTCTACAGCTAGTGCACATTACTGTGGGACAAAAACATAGTGTGGCTTTGTTATGCAGTCAGAAAGTAAAGGTAAACATTATAACTTCTTATTTTTGTCAGTGATTCTGTTGGCTACTTGTTCAATTTATTTGTTGTTTAGTCTCAAATACGTCAGAATAGAAGGTGACCTCTTCAGACTGCCTCCATACTTATATTAACAATGAGGTCGATCACTGTTTGTGGTGTGAAAGGCGTCATCGGTTTGATTTAAGGCCACACGAATGTACTGTTTCAGTTTGCCGTTCTCGTCTCATCCTCATTTCCAGCAACAGCAGGCAGCTGTTTTCAGTGAAAAAGGTCTGATGAAGTGAGTGCGATACTGGCTCAGCAACAAACAGCACAAGGTTAATATTAGCAAATAGCTGGGGAACACAGAGGAACATTTAGCTGCTAAAGAGACGGATTTCTCTCAGAAGCTGAGAGAACAGAACTAAAATAAGTATAGGACTTTATCAGACAGACACCTATATATACATATTTACCTAAATGATGAATGATTTAGTTGCTGTGTATTGATTGACTAAGCGATTAATTGACTACTTGTTTCAGTACTAGTGTGTTCTCATGCTGTACAGCATTAGCTTCTATTATCTGCCTGCTGCACTGTCATTTGATCAGCTAGTTTTGAACAGCGATGAACAGTGACAATACTGAATGAGAACATAATGTGATAATATGTTAATGGTGGTGACATGTTAATATTATGGGCAGCTGTAGCTCAGGTGATTGGCCATTAATCATAGGCCTGCCCAATCCCTGGCTCTCCTTGTCCACATTAGTGTCCTTGAGCTGTTCCTGAGGTGTGAATACGGGAAAAGGACAAAAGTGTCTCCCAAATAAAAGATTTGTGAAGAACTGTATAGTCACATCTGATACCTGGAAACAGTTTAGTTGCTGCAGTCAGACAGGAAGTTGAGGACAGAAGAGGACACGATGTTTGCCAGGATTCAGAGAAGCATTTGTCTTGCACGATTGTTGAGTAACCTTTCGGTCTGCCATTTGCAGCGATGCCCTGTCGGTGGGTATAGATGTAAGAGAGCCCACTGGAGGGGTGCCCGCCCCACATGCCCACCTGCCTCTCTTACCGCAGTCTGCTGTACCATGTGGAGCCCCAGATGTAGCCAGCAGAATAATCCACACTCATACACTCATGAAAATGTCCATCTGGCCCCACATGCACGCATTAAGCCCCCGGAACCATACAGGCATCAGGACACTGGGAAGCTTCTGCAGTCCTGTTGTCGTGGCATTTACCAGATACAGCAGTCTGAGATATTGCTGTACGTCTTCTATTCTGTCCATAGAAAGGCCCGAACTGGGGTGGTGCACAGCTGAGAGTCACTTGGCTGTGACCGAGAGGTGAAACGGAGAGGGACTGAGCAGGATAAGCCAGCACAGCTCACTGCTAGCAGAGCAGAGTGAGGAGGATCTTTTTACATTAGCTGTGCCTCAGGCACATGCAGATAACAGCAAAGCTCCTGCCTGGCAGGGGAGGCAGCAACATTACAGCCCTGCATCACAGCTGGCAGTGTTTATCCAATCAAACCATAAAAGACTTCTTTTATTTCAAGAAAAATATCTTTTGTATTTTCCTGACTGAATGCAGATAGTCCTGAAAGTGTTTCAATGTAAACATCAGATAGAGGCCGGCCTCAGCTTTTATTTGATCCAAACATTTTTTGAAAAATATTATAGTACAACAAATTTACAGTAACACTACAGTCAATGATTCCATATGATAACAATTACATTCATAGAGGAGCCTTTATTTACAATACATTTAGAAGTCCTGTAAACAGTTATATAATATCCTCTGTGGTTCTGGAGGAACGATGTCACATTTGGGAAAATAACAGATTATGTCATCGGGGTTATTTCGGTGATGTCATCTGTATTGTCTTGGCTTGGGTTTGTAGACTACAAATTAATAGCAGATAGCCTGCAGCATAAACTCAGGACATGAACATTTACAGAGCAACATCTTGGTCAGGATAAGAATTAGGATTGGGTTGTTGGACATGCTGGCCCCCACATACAATGAACTTAAAACAATATAGTAATGATGACCTTGGATAGATATTTCATGGTCGTTATGAGGACATGTGTTGCCACAGTGTGTACAAAGCCTCACATAAACACATAAATACCCACCACAATACAACACCACAACATAATCACAAAAATAAACATCCAATACAGTATACATGTTTCCATCTATGTCCCATATTCCATAACACCTGGTGTCACAACTTATGGAGAATTACATTTGAACATGGTGAAAGGAAATTATGTCATATTAAAACACTATTAAGACTGAGAACTGAAAACGATTTGCTCTGACTGAAAACAAACCTGTACATCTGTGATCTGTTCTGTCTTCAGCAAATGTGGCAGCATGATATATATGTGAAAAATGATCAAATACTTGAATCTTAAAGCATAACACTAAATACTCATGTGGTTTTCTGAATTTGAAACGTAAATTGCACCTGAAATAAAACTGTTTTTTGATTTGGTCTGTCTGTCAAATTTTTCCTAAACCTGCAGCTCAGATGACCAAACCATGAAGTCAAGTGGAATGTGTAAGTAATCTCAGGCTTTGTAAACAATGTCTAACACTGACTGACCTTAAGTCATTTCTTATAAACATAGCTAGGTATTAGGTATTTTCACCTTATATATTCAAGTACAACATGTTTTACAGCAGGTTGGCTGTCACAAACACAGGCTCTGCTGTTAAATCCTGCTTGGCACAAATGATCATTTCCTTCATTGTATCAGCATTGATCTCCAAACCGGTTCTTTTGCACCATGCCAAGGAGTGTGTGTTTGGATAGAAGGTGGCTACTGGTCCAAAGTCATTCAGCATCACACTTGCTCTTGTTGTTTTTTTTCTGTACAGGCTTAATGATTGAGAGTTTTGATTTAGTCACTGTGCATGTGTTTAACAAGTACTGCAATAGCCTTGTAAAGAAATAGCCTTTTTAATTGGGGGGGCACAGTCTGTAAGGACATGTCCGGGCCAGTGGCCTTTTTCTGGCTCCAGTTTGGAAAAAAAACTAGCAGCTCTTCCTCTTTCAACACTGCATGTAATGTTAAGGGTTTGCTGCTGCAGTCTGTCACATTCTCCGCTGTCATCCACACACCGTTAAATCTACTGTAATAAACATTTAGCTCATTAGCAGAGGACTGACTGTTACTGACAGAGCATTCCTCCTTCTATCTAGCCCTCCCCATTAGCACATTTAAGCCTTCTCGTGCTTGTCTTATGCTATCTGTTGGAAATTTAATTATCAGTTTTTATCCTGCACACATTATCCTCACGGTACTTAATGTCAAAACTTAGTGTCACCACCACACTTGTACTACTCCGGTGACAGCTTTCACTTGTTTCATGAGTGCATTATACATGAGGAAAAGGTAAACAACAATGTGGTCTGATCTCCTGAGGGGCGGTCTGTAAACAGCCTTATAGGCATCTGAGATGTTCCCAAAGCAAAGACCAAGAGTACAGTGAGTGGAGGGTTGATAAATAATCTGATAAATCACATGCATTAAAGCATCCAGGAATAAAACAGGTTGATCTGCAGAGTGAAAGTGTAAATTTCCCCTAGCCTCTCTGCTGCAGTGTTATTATTTGGACGTGACACGTAAGTCAGAATAAGAGTGATTCATCCAAGCTCTCTGGCAAGACAGAAAGGTCTAAAAGAGACTGTTAAAATATAGGCCCGGGGCTGCACGCTCACTTATATGCAAAACTGTTATTCTCAGTTATTGTCCACAAACATACACAACCTGCCTCCTACCAATGTAGCTGATCTATGTTCATCTCTGTCTTCTCTAATTGTTGTCTGGCCTGAAAGATTCTGAGTTTATCTTTCAGTCAAGTCTCTGTAAGACAGGTAAGACTGCTCCGCCTGAATTCCCTCGTCATATTCAACTCTGGCCGTGAGTTCAACCAGCTTGTTGCTTACAGAGTGTACATTAGATATGATGATGGCAGGGAGAGAAATAGCAGCCGCCTCTTCAGAACCAGTCTCTTCAGTTTCCTTCCTCTCTTTGGCTGTCTTAGGAGAAAACTTAGGAAACATCATCAGTGTGTGAGCAAAGAAACAAGGTGTTGGTCAAATGGAAATAAAATCCACCTTTCAGTCATGCTGACTTGTCCAATAACAGTTTTCAGGCAGCAGGAATGCCATAGGGCAAAAATAATTCACTGTTGCACTAAGTTCATTGTGATTCTGTGTTAGGAGCACAAACTCAGACAATAAACAAGTGTCAGGTGAACACAGGGTCAGCAGCAGAGCTGTGCCCCCAGAATTAATATAACATCATCGTCTTGTTAGGGGATTAGCCAAGAATATGAAAATATAGAATAATGCCAGCCTTATCCTTACACCAAATATTCTAGTTTCCTATACTTTAAGGAATAGTTTGACCATTTGCAATTATCCATACATAACATAGAACACAGAGAGGGTAGCAGACAGACTTTGTTACCATTTGGCTGAGCCAGGTTAGCTTTTCCTTGTTCCAGTCTTTGTGCTAAGCTAAGCTAACCAGCTGATAGATGTGCATCAGTTTTCGGTTTTCTCATCCGACCTGCAGATGAATACATTTCCCAAAATGCTGAACTTCTGCTTAACCCTTCAACCATACTTCACTGTCATGCACAGCTTCTGCAGGAGCATATACCTGAAAACCATCAGTCAGTGTGTTCTGGCTATGTCCAATCTGCACACTGTGTCCACCACACCAGAGCAATGTGTGGTGCAGCATTTTATCCCATCAAAACATAAAAACATACAGAAGATCTAAAGCTATATATATATATATATATATATATGAACATAATCTATAGACACGTGTTTAATGTAATGGTATTATAACACAAGGGCTATTTGTTAGCACTTCTTCCATCTGTATGATAATGCTTTATGTTTAAAGAAACAACAGTGTCTCACAGGAAAGCTTTACTCTCATTTGTGAAGCAGCAGCAGGGCAGACGCTGCTCTTGCCCCCGTCATCGTCACCACTTCACAGGCTATTCAATTAGCAGAAGAAGCATGGGAGATGGAGCCATAATGGAGCTGATGAGATGCACAAGGACAGGTGACACTAATCAGAGCGGCGCCCCATTGTCTCTGTGTGGACATCATTAAGGGAAGAGAGTGATTTCAGGCCTTTTTTTCTCTCTCTCTGAGCCTGAACACACTCATGCAAGCTGCGTGCATTCTCTTTCTTACAATCAATTTGCAATATGTGAGAATATATCCTCTGAATACAGCGAGTGTGTACAGGCTTTGACATAGAGGAAAAGGAGGAGAATATTTGACATGTCGAAAATAGGTTTTAAAGTGCAAGATCTCATAAATGCCATGCTGATAAACTGCTGTGATATCTTGAATGGCTGTTAGAAACATCTAACACCCAAAGGATTTACTCTCACCCTCTATTCTGTAAACCCCCTTCTGTTAGCGGTTCAGAAAAGGGTGAAAAATCCACTCTTCAACACATCCACTTTGCTTTCGTCCACTTGACTGGGTGAGGCCGCTGACGGAGCATGACCTGCCGCTGCTGAAGCAGCTTCAGGGCAGTCCCAGAGGCCCGGGCTTGCTCCGTCCTCTTCGGGGTCTCTGGCCTGGATTGTGAAGGAGCTCAGCTCAGCCTGCCGGTAACGTCTGCTGAAGAAGCTGGACACACACCTGAAAAAAGGTACAAAGATTGGAGAGGACAGACTCAGGGACTCAGCGTCTGATTGCTTTATCCAACATTATTCTGTCATCCAAGTCCAATTAGCTGTATTCACATTTTAACTCATGCCAAATAAGTTTGTTAGTATAATAACGTAATCCTAGTCATTATTAAGTCCCTCTCCTGCTATTAACAGAGTCTTTAGGGTATGTACGAAACTGGCTGAATCCAGGGTGCTGCTTGGGCTCCTGCAATCCAGTCAGACCATCTCTCCAAATATAAAATGTTGCAACTTCAGTGAGTAAACCATTAAGCAATGTCTCACTTCTGTATGTAAAGAGAACCTACAACAGTGTAGTGACATTAGTTTTATTCAGCAAGAGTCTAAATGACAGAAATGTAGTCACTTGTGAGGACTGTTTATATTTATAGCTGTATGTGCTGACAGCTGTGTGAACATGGCTACCTTTGCAGATATCTAATAGCACCAGTGAAAGATTCAAGATCTATACAGAGCCAATGTTTAGTTTGTCTGCTCTGGGCTACTGTAGAAACATGGCGGTTCAACATGGCTGTCTCCATGAAAAACTGAAAAAAAACTGAGCCCCACAAATCTGACATGATGAACTAGAGCTGCTCTAAGCTATATTTTTATATATAGATTTTGATGAAAGGACAAAGTGAAATGTAAAGGTGTTGCTTGTAGCGATGGACCCACAGGGAAATATCACCACAGCAGCTTCCTTCATAGTGTTTCACTGACTTCTATCATGCTTATGCAAATTAGTCATATATGAATGTATTCTAAGGGCAAAGTTGTTACAGTAAATCACTGTCTGCTGATTGGCCAAGAGGTTACAAGTACCTCCACCTGGTCACGCTGTGGGCAATGTATATGACCTAATGATCACATGTGCATACATTTTGTTCAGAAACACTGTACACACTCAGACCACGAACAAATATGAAGATGAAACTCTTCAAATATATCAAGACCTGCTACTTTATTCTCTGCATGCTTTAGAGCTACCATGTACAGTATTCTGTCATGTGGGTGCATACTAACTATCACACCAATGAGTTATGATGAGGTTCATGTGAATGATGTGAGAGCTAATCATGATAACTTGACTCCGAGGTGGTTGGACAGCCTTGTACCGTATCATTTCCTACAATCAGTGGCCACTTAATATCAGACACACACCTTCTAGTACTGCCTGGCAACATGATGGAGGACCCGAGGAATCAAGACTGATGCTAAATATTTTCCACCTGTGCTTTACTTTAAAAGTTATTAATAGATTTTAACTGAACTCAACTCTTTTAGAAACTGTTTGGCACAAAGGAACACACTGGACAGCAAACAAAAAAATCCCTCTTCCCAGCAGATTGACTGAACGCACAACCTCAGTCCACATAGCAATTGGCTGCTGAGGCAAATCGATGCCTCAGATCAGAATTGAAGCATTCTGCTTGTTTACAACATCTATCATTTGTTCTTATCAAGTGTGATCAGAGCAATTTTCCCTCCTTTAATATAGGTTTGATGGGACAAAGAAAAGCTCAATTCTCAGAGAATTGGAAAACACATTTCTTGTGCTTCGTGGTAACTAAACTGTCAACAGATAAGAGAGTCCATAGTATCAACTCCCGGGTAATTCATCTCACAATTGTGCTGTTGTGTTTTCCTTTGGAACAGATTTGAAATATGGTTTGAGGCCTTTGCTCAAATGACACACTAAATGCTTCGACCAAATACTCACACAAAGGAAACATGTAAAGCAGAATGCAAATAGTTTAAGCACTGTGCTCTCTGTGGGCTTAAACGTATTCTATGTGTGGCGGCTGCATTAAAAAAAGCACATTTGTACCCTCGTGTACACTCAGATCTGCAAAAGGGCGATGAGCTTCTCGTCCTCGGGCAGATCTGCAAACCACTGTAGACAGTAGCGTGAGGTGAGAGAGCAGTGTAGGCCACTTTGTATCATGTCAGCGCTAGCGGTTAGACGCCATCTCCACAGTGTCCCTTGTCACCAATCACATCCTTTTAAACCACCCAGGGAGCTTGAGACCCCCCCTAACACACGCACATACACACACACACACACACACACTCCCTTATCTGTCAATGCTGCTTAAATAATGTAATTAATGACTTAATTAACATTTCCATAATCTATTTTAATAAATCTAACACGGCATAATGAGAGTTTCTAACCTCCAGGCAATGGCATATAAAAAATCACAGTGCAGAGCTGCATGGTCAGGGCACTGTCTCAGCCCCCCAACTCTCACCATGACAGTAAAGGAAGGAGAGGGTGCATATTGTGTGACAGCCCTCTGAAAGGCAGTTCAAGCCTGACAAATGTCATGTGACTTTGTGAATGTGTCCGACGACGGACCTGCAGCATGACAACGACGGTGAAAAAAACGTGATTTTGGAGGCTGAAAATGTCGAAAGCGAGCCAGAGTGCAGGAGACCTGGATGATCTCATCTGAGAGACGTTTGTTAAAGACTGCAATGAAGAACAAATGACACTTTGTAGCTTTTAACAGCTGACCCCAGAGCTGCTCTGCTCCTGCTTCTACAGTCTAATGATCGAATAGTAGCACAGTGTAATTTCCTTTAACTGAAGAAAGACATAAAACTGAATTGAAACAAACAAATTACCATTAGTGATCAGTCTGACATTATTCAATATTTTTCCATGAAGCCCATTGATTCATACGCACAAAGTCAATTGTTAAAAATGGGTCACGAGTTAATAGTTTTTTGTTTTTTTTTAAATAAAAGGGCACAGTAAATTTCCAAAAATAGCTGTCCACTGTCATTTTTAGCAAACATTACTCAAACACGAGCAAATAGTACATCTGTGGAGGCCATTTTCAGCTGTAGATTAATACACATTTGGGGCTTTAGTGAGTTTGTGGGGCAGCAGGACAGTGTATGTCTTTTCATTGGATTATTAGTTTGTTTCTTTGAGGTATTGTACTAATAATGATAACAAAAAGAACATAACTTCTAACTTCACATATTTAATCAGATTTATTCAGAACTGCTCTGTAATCACTAAATTACCACCTTAATTGCTTTACAAACTAAACTTGGCATCTGAAGTGTTGTAGCCATGGCAACTGACAACAGGTAACAAAGACACAGAGGCTCAGTCGCTGGGAGGGTAGCAAAGCGCTTTAACCCCCCTGTCAATAACATTATTATATGTTACCATTTCATCAAGAGTCAGTGTAAATGAGGCAGAACACAATAAAAGGTCATGGTGAACTCTTGTTTACTTGGTTATCTTTGTCTCAGCCCCGCTGCAAAGACTAGCAGGCCGTGTGGTGGGTGGGAGACGAGGGGGATGCTCCTTACGAAGACTTCTTCCCTCAGGGTGACTGCGATGCACCCTGACAGGGGGCAGCAGGAGGCTGGCACATCCCAGGCAGCACAAGCACCATGGGGCACGGGTCTGTGAGGCCCACCAAACCTAATAAGGGCACCCACCAACCTTCCTATTGTAGCAGTAATAATGTAAGCATCAACTGGCAGGAAACCTGTTTAGTGCAGTGTGATAGGTTGTGTGCTAAGCTGACAGATAAATGTGAAGATCTGTTTCTGTTCCATCGAACATACAGTACAGTAATCTGAGGAAAGGTTTGACTGGATTCAAAACAACATAAATATGTAATTAGAAGCTATGTGAATGATTCATGGACACGAAGAAAGTGTTACTGTTAGCATGACAACATATTTGAACCTCTTTCAACTCAAACAGTTAACAAATACCTGCAGCCGAGATCTGCCAAGAATGCAGCTTGTCTGAAGCTGCTGAACGTGTTGTAAACAAACCAATTTCCTGTCATAAAATTACAGCTCATTACTAGCGTGGATAAGGGCTTCAACAACATAATGATGCAGAAGCACATTACCAGTGCAACCACATTTATTAATTACCAGTTCACTAGCCACATTCCTTGCAAATGCGGTTAATGGGGACAAGAAAAAAAAGTTACGAGCCTTGTTGAGTTAATTACAAACAGCCTCTCTTATTTTAGTTAAGACAAATAGTGGAGGGAGGACACACGTACAACACAAAGTTTGAATTCTTCTGGCATGAAAAGCAGTGTAGGCCGGTTGGAGGTTACATCACTTCTACTACTATTTTTACAATGAATTTTATAAAGCAGGAGTTTGTCTACAGTAAATCCCAGAATTCACTTCTTTAAGGTCAGTCTGTACAGTCACACATTAAAAATGCAGTTTCAAACATACTATTACAACTATTATTCATAATCAAGTTTTTTTCCAAGATGATTGAAGTACTGCTTTAGGCTGTTACAGATTACATAACCTGTATTTTTAATCTGATTACAGTATCGGCTATATGTTGCTTTCTAATCACAGAGTAGTGTTTATGCCAGGAATCTAATGCATTATTTACAAGCTAGATGTTGATAAAAACAGACTGTTCATTTACTAATGGTTTACAGTACCGCAGGCATCATTCCAATTAGCAATATCAAAATGGGAAAGAAGACTAAGTGAAAACAAGAGGGGGGGGTCGGACAACAGCATGTTTTCAGAGATTATTATTTGGTGGACACAGACACTCACTGCGTCTTGTTTTGAAACTCACATAAAAATGAAATGTTACTTGAAAATATTGTTTGTGTTTGGCAGATGAAATCACATCTGGGACCAGAATACACATCTTCATTTTCATCATTAAACACAGATATGAAGGTTAATAAATCCTACACAGTAAAAATAAATAAATAAATAAATACATAAATAAATACTCACTTGATCAGCAGGATCTCTGTCAGCAGACCAAAAGACGCTGCTGCCAATTTAAAGGAGCTGGGAGGAGGAGGGTTGGTGAAGGTGGTCATCATGCAGTGAACAACATAAGGCACCAGACCCAGCAAAGCAAGTGCAGTGATCAGCACGAGCCAAGTCTGCCAGCGGAAGCTCACCAACCTCCATGGAGAATTCCTCTGAAGCTGGTACTGGATGGGAGTAAGAAAGAAAGAAAGAAGAGTGTCATAACTTCAGCACACAAACACACTGTGGTGTCATCACTGGAAAATATTAACGTTCATCAAAACTGTTTTCTCTGCATGACAAATAATACACAATTTAAAGTTACAAACACCACACGGGGCCCTCCACAGAACCAAGACATGGGCAATGTTGGCCAGTTAGTCCAACACCAGACTGAAATATCAATGACTACTGGATAAATGATCTTGTACAGACATGTTCCTCCATTTTAGGATAAATTTTAAGAAGTTTGGTGATTGCCTTACTTTTTATTTAATGCCATCATTACCTCAAAATTTGACTTTGTCTGATCCTCTGCCGCCTGACTGCTTTAACGCTTCCGAAACTAATGACATTCCCATCAGTCCCACCTTTACTCTCTGTTCAGAGCTGATTACTAAATGTTGGCCATGGTAAGATGTTGAACTAAGATGGTGGCCGTAATAACCCTAATCCAACGTCTGCATTTTAACATGTCATTGTTAGCATGCTGGTTGTGTGATTCTTAGCCTGATAATAAGGCAGAATGACAATTTAGCTACATTTGGTGTGTAGTCATGTTCATGTTGGCTGAATTCTGATGAGGTCATGCTGTAATCCTTTTCAAAGTCAGCAGTTTATTTCAAGTTTTTCATAACAATTGAAGAAATTATCAGATTTATGGGTTATTACTTCTGTAAATTCACTTAAAACAACCTGCATGGCTGTACTGATCTCACCTAGGCTTGTTGTTAGCTTACGTAGGAAGATGACTTCTTCACACTGACTTTGTTCTGCTGAACAAACAGGAAATGTGAGCAATGATTTAAAAGTCTTGTTAAAATCTTTAACAAGTGTGAGAAGATTTGGCCTCATTAATGTCTAACTTTGGTGAAGTACAGGCGTAGCACACTGAGATTTGTGTTCTAAACAAGTGAAGACTGGAACATACAAGATAATGTGCAACTGTCTATGGTGACCTGCTCTGTTTGACACAAACTAATGTAGCAGCCACTGGGTTTTTAATTGTGTGGTGGTTTCTGTCTTAAAAACAACCAAAACACACAGAGCTACAAACAGGACACATTTGCCCCATATAGAAATCCTACTAATTGTAGTGTGACCTCATAATACTCATTAAACAGACCCCTATTGTTGAAATAAATTCAATAATTCAGCTCACACCTGTTCTGTACACACCGCCCTTCTTTACCTCTGGCTTGGCACTTCAAAAACTGTATAAAAGCTTAAACAGGACTAAAAAACAACGTGATAAATACTCACACAGGCACATACATAAAAACACTGAAGCACGCATGCAGTCATCAAGTCAGCATGCAAACACAGCCTTAAATCCTTGCCAAATATCGCCTTGCTCTGGAGACAAACCAAACCACTTGAACAGCGTTTGATTAGTGTCTGGAATTCATCTGCAAATGCACACTTGCCTTGTCCTCTTTCATGGCTGCTATTCATTAATTAGACTCTTTGTGCAACTGAGCTATCCTCAATGTTTAAGGTTACATCAGGCCCCAGTAAGTGGCTGCCTGATAACAGAATGCATCCATCTTCATTACTCAGCCCTTTCTGTCGAGGCTTGCTCCTCCACAAGTGAGCTATGTCAGTAGGTTCTAAGGAACTGATACATTTCATTGCATTCAGATCCTGAACTTTTGCCTCCTTTGATTTTAGTCAGTCTGATTAAATTACTGGCTTGTGGTTTTCACTGATATTGGGTTCTTTTGTGGTCATTTTTCCCTCTCAGGAACAGAGCAGAACAGTGGTGCAGCCAAATGAAACCCAAACACCTTTCTGTACCAACTCTGAGGATTGTCTGATAAACATTAGAGCCACTAGGTTAATGTCACATTCCACACTGGATCAAATGGGTTTAGCCACTGTAGACACGCAAGTTGGTAAAATAGGCCTTTTTTATGGATTTCATCAAAGGAAACATTAAACATGACATGACAACATGACTCTTGACAGGTTCACAGACAGGTCATTACATTAAATAGAAAAAATATATATATTTAAATTAATCTGTTACTACAACTAATATTTCAGACATGTATGATCTGAATGATTCTGTGTCTAACAGCAAAGGCTAGTAGACAGAAACTGGAGGCTCATTCCATCATTTTTGCCAAAGAAAGCTCAGACATTCAGATAAATGTCTTCACAGACCAAAACACATGTTTTCAATCTTATGAGGATATATGAAGAGACTCAACTCCCAAGGTAACAACAGAGAGAATATGTTGCCATACAGTGAAGGCTTTTTTTGTCATTCAGGAATGGAAGCTGATAACATAAGCTATTAAAATGGTACTAAATGTGGTGGTCAATCCTCAAGGTTTGGGTGACTGAAAGCAATTGAGCACATTTTGGTGACAATCATGAAAAGGCACATTTAAATGAAGCTGTTAGCGTCCATCCATCAGTGGGGCCTCAGTTTTTAGTCATATCAAGGCCAAGCCAGTTTGAGTCAGGTTAAAAGCAGCTCAGTATGTTTATTGTATTCCCACAGTCAAACTTAATGTGAGGAAGCTGAATAAACTAACCATAAGGAGACAGACCATCACATCTGTCTTGTCTCTGCATGACTCTGCATGGAATGTAAGCAGGTCTTTAGTATTTTGGAGGTTACTGTTTCAGAGGAAAGGATACAGAGCAGTCCATCTCTTCCTTCAAGGAAACCATGAATAAAGACTCTATGGAGAGAACGATCCAAAGTGAGAGGAGACAACTGGAATATGTACCACGGGCCTACCTGCCCCTTTTTGGTAAGGAACACGATCTCATCAGAAATTACATTCCCTCTGCACCTAATCTTACATTCAAATAACACGTGGTAATCCAAACACCAGACTGAGAAGCAAGCTATAACTTAAAAAGTCAACTCACAATACATTAACCACTGGTTAAAAATCACAGTGTGTTAATTACATCCTGATGTTTTATGACTATGACCTTTAAACACTATACCAATCAATCAATACAAGAGGGAAGCAGTCTATTGGGAATATTTAGATCCACAGATTCTGAAAGTAGGGCACTATTTATCCAAACACAATCATTATTAATAGCCAGACAGACAACCCAAATACATTTTCTGCATATTTTCCACATTACCCCCTCTCTCTCCAGAGGTACAACCACAACACATTGTCCAGCATGGAGATAATTCATTTAGCAGAGCTGTCACACCGGTACAGCAAAGGGGACAAAGACACAAATACAATATTATCTTTATAAAGTCATGGTCAGATATATTTGACCTGCCATTAAAATGACTGTGACATTCTGTCTGATAGATTATCAAACGCCAACAATAATAATATGTTTTAATGTAATGTTCACAGATGGAACACTCATAGTGGAACAAACTGCTGCAGAAAAACAACAACTAATGATACAAAGTAGCATAGTCTGATTAACGACTGTATCATTTTCAATTTACTTCTGCTACGCCTGTCAAACTTTGAATTCCAGGATAGCGCACATGCACTTTACAGTGATAGTGGTGAAAATAATAAAAATCAGTGATTTTTGAAAAAAAAAAAAAGTGTCCTTGATTCAGAGAGAGGAAGACAAAATCAGCCTCCTCATTCATGCGAGTAGCCGTCACTTAGCCAGCCAACATTAGGCTACTCTGTTTGCAGATTATATCAGCTGTAAGTAACGAGCTAATTAACATTAACTCTATGAGCTGAAATGTAATACAATCTCTGGCTGACTTTTTAATGTTTTCAGCTCAGCTGACTTGTTTGAAGATGAGAAATATGCTTTTGATGGTTACATAGAGAGCATGATATCAAGCTTACTTGGCTGTCCTGTGGCAAAAAAACCTAAAGGTCCCAGGTCCACGAGAATGTTTCATTTTTACATATGAAACTTGAAACTTGCTGCTGCTAAATTATAAACATGCTGCTGCTTAGATATATTATATCCATAATATGATAATATTTGTGGGCCTGCTGCAGTAGAGATCTGGATTTGTTTTCCTGAACTCAGTCCTTGGTAACCTTTAACTGGCCGTTATCGGTGTATCGACAAACTTTAGTTAGATCTCCTAATTTCAATTGCAACACAAATTAACTGTGTAATGTGGAAATGCCAAGCAGCTCCTGAGACAGTCTCCTGTGTACATGCTGCTTGTTTGCTAACAACAGGGATGAAGTTCTACTTAGCAGGACCAGACTAGAAAGTCTATTAACTTATTGAGATTAAAAGCCTGATGCCTTCCCTCCCACTCGACCCCCTCTGGCCTCCTTCTCCCGGATGGCATCACACCTCCAAAGGAGAAAGGTGATTGATGAGAGCCATCAGGCAGCTTGGAATCTCTTCTCTCATTAGACTCCTTATGCATCTAAGCTGTTTCAACACACACCGGGAGAGCAGGGCAGGGGGAAGGGAGTGAGGAGGTGGAGGTCCTCTGACTTTTTAGAAGATAAGTACTCACTAAAATATTTACCTTGTACATTAATCTCTGAGAAATTAATTTGCCATTATACTTTCACCCTGAGGAAAAAAAAAAAAAAAAGTTTTTTCACAGAGAAGTGTGGTTTCCACTCCCTACTCTTCATGCTCACTGAGCTTTCTCTTTTGATTCGCTCATGGGACGACTTGGAAATTAATGTCCCAGTAGGAGTGGTGCTTGGACATTCAGGGTGGATCCTATCAGCGACCACTGAGGGTCTCCTGAGGAGGGTTAGCTGGAGTGGCAGGAAAACAGGAAAGAATGTTGTGTATGTGTATACCCTAAAGCAGATATGCTCAATCATATTAATGCAAGTGCAGCACATTATGATGTACTAATTATGGCAGAATAACTATGATGTTCTGCTGATTGTATTGCTGCAAACCGAGTGGGGTCCGTTCTGTCCAGATAAATACCCTCATTGTATCCTAGACAATAACCAAGATAAATAGTCAGAATCAATGCCCTCTATGGAAACAATTTAGTTTGCTGCAGCTTACTGTGTTCACTTTTATTTTACACAGTTTTTGAGTCAACTTTTCATAAATTAGACCAACAATGTAGTAAATGAGAAACAATCACAGTGAAATAAGAAAAAGGCAGAAATATTTGCCTTTGGTTGAGGCATTGGGATTCACCATTTCATGCGGGGCTGTTAGAAGAGTGTCTTTATTTCATTTTTTCTAAAAGCAAAACACACAAACAAAAGCAAATAGTGTGTTTATCTGACTTACTACCCACGGCAGTAACCATATGCAGTGTTACTTTTAAGGCCAAGAGTTAGCATGCCATTGACTGTTTTGATCATTTTCGCAGGCTTATACTTTACTTAAAGAAAGCCTTAGCCATTCATAGCTAGTACAACTGTGGGAGCCAGCCCTGGATCATACTACACATATCAGTGTGTCGATAATGTTGCTCTGTCTTATTCCTTATTCAGTTTGTTGAATCTTACTCTTACTTGTGTGTTATGTCTGCAAAACACACTGGTATGTCTGATCCTCAAAGCTTTTCTCTAAATGTTAAAGCTCCAAGACGCTGTTCAAGACTATGAACAAAAATGTATAAATATAACTTTTGTGTGATTTTGCATTATTCCTTATCATACTCTGATACAAGGGCTAGTTATGAGTTAGCTATGAGTTAGCTTTAGCTTGCAAAACAACAATAATCTGTTTTCTACATGCATGACAATGTTTCTGCCCTTTGTCATTTAGTTTTAGTCTCAGTCTCAGGTCTTATGTATGTAATCATCAAATGCATCTTTAACACCTTTTTACAAGTTTCTTGTTGTAAGTCTGGAGGAGACTGTGTAAGTAGCTCGTGGAGCTATTGTTAGTTGATCAGCTAATTAGTTACAGCTAGCTTCCATCGACCGTTGTCATCCCAGCCTGCAAAATTGAAGGCTGCTGAGTAGAGTGAATGAGATGGCTTCTTTCGTGTACCTCTGTGTGTTTCAAATGTAAGATTTTTTGAGTGGCAAATCTGCCCATCATCACTGTAAACTACATTTGTGCTGTATAAGAATGGAAGGCATAACAGGCGCAACAACTGAAACTTGGCGAAAGCTCAATTGTGGCTGCGTGTGTCCTTGTGGGGAGGTGTAAGACAGTGTGAGAGGATGTGCATGAGTGTGTGAGAGTGGGAAAGACAGAGAATGCATTGTGTGAAACAGTTTGTGTGTCAGAGAAAGAGAGAGAGTTTGTCTGTGAAGGGTGGGGTTTTGGTCATCTGCCATCGGATAAGATATCCTGACAAGGCAATCAGAGAGAAACAAATTCTGCAGCCACACGGGTTCAACTCTCTCGTTCTTCACCCTGATGAGCTTTTGAAAAATGGAGTGCAGTTGAAATTGGTTTTGTATGAGAGGCTTCAGATCTGTCTCTTGTCAGGATTATTGCCACCTGTCTTCATTGGCTGCAAAGGTCTGTTAATTAATCTGCCTCTCCTTCTTAGTAACCGAAGAACAGAGGGTGAACATAGCGCTGTCTTCCCTTGCTGTGTGTCAGATGTACTATTCCAAACAAATGCACATCTACCAGGTTCAGACTACTGTGATGTTAAGCAACATCTCTAATCAGTATCATTAAAATACTACATCATGTCCTTCCTTTCTAATTTTATGAGCGAAGCTATTTAATTGGATATAAATTTCAATTTAGTTAATGAAGGTCCTGGGAAATTTTGTCTGGGACAGTGATATCTCTTGTGATCAATGGAGCTGCAAATAGAGCTCTCCAGAGATCCTTTCCTGACTGATCATGTCCGTCTCAGCTTAGTGCAGAATATTAATATTTGTGAATACAGAAATATGTGGAACATGCTCTATTCCATATGAAGGTGATCCCTGATAAAACATATCAGCTGATTTTAGTAAATGTAAGTGGAAGTATGTGGTTAAGTGCAGCAGCATGTGATCCCGCACTGATTAATTGGACATGGATAGATTAATATGCCACTAGATACCCATGCCAAGCTCATCAGAGTAAAAGTGTTATTACACAACCATCAGCTGGGATGCTATAAATGAGCAGGAGAGTGTTCAGGGATTTACTTGGCCAGGATACTGTAAGACCGAAGACAGGAAAAAAAAAAAAAACAGCTCAGTGGACTTCTTTCTTTTGTTGTCTGAGACCCAATCACAACCCCACAGGAACTTGTCATTGGCATTGGCCCTGCAAACTGTCAGATTGATCAAGTGTTAGCTCGGATTGTCTGCTGCTGAGTGTCTGCACCTGTGCATTCCTCTAAGTGTTGAGATCCCAGCAATTCTTTAAGTGAAGTTTGAACTTGGCCTGCTGTTTGCGGCTCAGGCGTACCCAGACTTGCCTGGCTGAGAGCAGCTTGTATTGTACACACACTCCTGTCACTCTCCACTGTTCCTTTGGAATGTAAACCACCAGTGTCACACCATTGTGATATACTGGAGCTACACGTTTTTGTTGCAGTGCAGGTGCAGTTTGGGGTTCAGCAGTGAAGTACTTTGCCAAGTTAGAGCATGCAAGTGATTCATAAGAACAACAGTTACTTGGACATACTTGGACTGCATGCGCA
Source organism: Protonibea diacanthus (assembly GCA_028641955.1). Taxonomy (NCBI): domain Eukaryota; kingdom Metazoa; phylum Chordata; class Actinopteri; family Sciaenidae; genus Protonibea; species Protonibea diacanthus. Next base: position 27,150,037 of record CM053979.1, on the reverse strand, counting down.
GTGAAGTTTTTCTTTCCTTTACAGTTGTGAACAAAGAAAATAATCAGATAATGTTCATTACACATTTCCCCTCTGAATGCATGCCACAGTACTCTTAATCAACAAGACTTTTACATATGTTTGATTAAAGTAAAAATGAGCTGTTGTTTCTCCAAGGACATCTTTTCATGTGAAGAATACTTTTTCATTTAGCAGATGCTTATATGCAGAACAGTGTTGTTTCCGCCCACAGGTATAATCAACCATAAAATTAATAATCATTCTGCAGGACTACAATAAATCATTATGCTTTGGACAATTAATAATGGAGGTGAAGCTTGGGATGTCTGATTACAATAGTTATGATGCATATCATCAAGATTTAAATTTAACATTTCACAATGGAATTTCAGACACCAGTGCACATTACTGATGTTTAAATTTGGCATCAGGGCGTGTCAGAGGGGCTGAGAGATGGTGTATATCTCCATCTACAACTCTAACCAAACTGCTATTACACAAATTACAGTGCAGCACTTTCTGTAGCTATGAATTTACATGTGATGCACAGTAAGCACAGGCCTGAGCAGTGATTCAAGAAGATAAGGTGCTGTATGGAACAGCGTATTATGTTTAGGGATTACACTAGTTGACTGCTGTAACCTGGAGTGTTTGATCAACTCACACATTAATTAGTGAAAAAACAAAAATCTGATTTTCAGCATAAATATAAAGAGATTCATTCTATTAGCACAGTTATAATTGAGTACTCGGTAGAATGAAACAGACAGTAATAAAATGGCTGACACTGTCTTGCTGGATTTTAGTGCTGCATTTAGCTGACCACAAGTCTCTGCTGTGTATTATTTTAATATGTCTTTTGGTAACTGGAAGCGTTTTTTAATTGTATTTTTTCTGAGTGGTTAGCTCTGTCGACTCACAGCAAGAAGGTTCCTGGTTTGAACCTCAACTGGGGTCTTTCTGTGTGGAGTTTGCATGTTCTCCCTGTGTCTGCGTGGGTTCTCTCCAGGTACTCTGGCTTCCTCTCACATGAACCTTAACAGGTTAACTGGTGACTCTAAGTTGTCTGTAGGTGTGAATGTGAGTGTGAGTGGTTGTTTGTCTCTATGTGCCCTGTGATGAACTGGTGGTGGTGAAATGCAATAAAAAATGAAATTAGAATATTGAGAAATTCATTTAACTGGATTTAAAATTAGGTAACCAAAAACTATTAAGACCGCCACTATTCAGCTACTAACAAAACTAAACAAAACAAAACAAAACAAAACAAAACTAAACAAAATAATAAAAAAATAAACCAACAATAACAGATACATGCATTTTGATATTTTACTTTTTCACTCACTACGCATGTAAGGCCACCTGTGATCGGCCTTACATGCCCCAAAGCTGGACTTCAGAATAAAACTCATTAAATGTTGCCATTATTTTTCCAGAGCTCTCATAACACAGGTGCACGGATGTCATGCATGCTGTGAAACACTGGCTCCACTCAGCACTCCGTTTGGACATCCAACTTTCAAGAGTCAAAGAAAAGACACTTAAAAGCACAGGAGGGGGGGGTCCAATACCTGAGCAGGGTGGTTAGCTCACTGAGTGGACATAAACTTTCTCCACCAGACATGTGGTGGGAAGAGGATTAGTTAAACACACTCAGCCATGGCTGACTCACACTTTGTGGAATCACAAAGTAATCTCGAGGCACATTCACTTAGGAGGCAGCTTGATGATCCCAGGCCAGTGATTTATTCATCTTAGACACGTTGCGAGGCTGTAAGAATTTGTCAAGTTAGAATCCTAATTAAAACTGTTAATCACAGATTCCTGTTTGTTCAGCACTCCAGTGAAATGAAAAATGTGATCAAATTATTCATTGCTCCCTTTCAGACAGGTAAGTCAGCACAGCCCCGAGCGTCAACGTGCAGCAAAGGTTGTTTTTTTTTAAAGCCTTATGAAGACTTGAAGCTCTGACTTTTTAATCCATTTGATACACATAAAGTATATAAAAAAAATAAGTTGACATCAACAATTTAGCCATTGATGAGTTTGGATTTATCTATTTATGTAGATCAGCATAAGTTAAAACATTTAGAAAATTCCAGGCTGAGGGAAGTATGCTGTGGACTGGATCAGAGTGCATGTTCAGAACTGCTGCTGTTCATACTGAGAGAGAAGCCTGCAGCTATTACACAAAGGTGAGGTGACTGAGGAAAGGCTGCTTTATTCTATTAGCCTTAATATTTCATAATTTTCACATACATTTCAAGTCTCACGGAATCTCCTAAAAATTACAACATTGCCCTTATTCTTCATTTCCATCATTAAGATCAGACTATTGTAAAATAATGATGACAGAATAAATAAATCTTCCTTCAAATCGACTATCACACTAAGTTTACTAAGTTTGTCTTTCTTAGCTGCCAACATGTATGACACTCCTGATCCCTCAAGCTTGAACGAAACCCCTATTATTCTTTCAGTTCTAGTAGAGAAAGGGAAACCAGAGAGCATTTGGAAACCCAGAAGAATGGCTGCAACAGCATAAATGGATGAATCCATGCCTGCTGTGAGGATCCTATTAAAACATTATGGACACCAGCTGACAGTCAATCTGAAGACCACTATTGGGCCACTTTGATGTACAGCAGCTATGTGATGACAACTCATGCAGTTTAACCATGACTTTCTTCTTCATGTATGCACACGGTGCATTGAGTATTGAGAAAACTCCCAGAATGCAGGTTCATTTATTTACAGTCTGATATAAAGATTTCTGCTTTGAATATATATTCTGTCATACAGAGGATGGGACAGAGCTGTATGCACATCTTGGTATGCATTCCAGTTTAAGGAATGCATATCAAAAACATTTTTTTTATTTGTTTGTGTCATACATTAATCTGCGTTAATCTGCTACTTTCAAATGCTAAATACTCTACATAAGAGAAGCACTTAGCAGAATTATTCCTGGCCTTTTTTTGGTGTGAAGAACTATTTTGTTTGTGTAGGATGAACAAGCTCCAGCCTCTGAAGATATCAAGCCCACACTTTTCCAAACAGGAAAGACAACAGTGTCATTTGATTGTTAATATCTATAGGAGAGTAGCAGTTTTTAACAAACCAAAAAACATATTTAGATATTTCAATAAAGCTTGCTACATGTGTAGATTACAGATGTTAACATGTTTATGCGTTGCTCTTATACATATGTCATGTATGTTAAACACATGTGTCTTATATTCACGTTTAGCTAAATTGGGTTAAGTTGTATTTTGGTAGAGTCGTAGCTCAAGTGAGTTGCAGAAAGAGGTTCAGTTGTAACACTGTAGTACTTATTTCAGGTAACACATAGTGGACACAACACTGTGTCGAGAGTAGGGAGTAATTATTTCAAATAAATCAAATGAACTGCCTCAGGCAAATGCAATTACTAAAATTATTTCTTTATGTGATTTATGTTTGGGGCTGGCATTGCAATGTTGATTATCCTGTAAAACAAGACCAAATGTGCCACATGATATGTGTAGACATGGAGCACGTTTGGAGCAATTTATTTAAACTCTCAGCTGGTGTTTGGTTCAGTTGGATTGGACAGGTAACAACATTCAAACTCCAGCATGCCCCAAATCACCACATCAAGATCCTCCTCCAAGGAAACGACTTAGAAACTCACTGGAGACTCTCCAGGGACTCCACGTTGGGAAACACCTGGTTAGTGGATAATAGTGAAGAATGTGTATGTGTATGGGGGGGCTGTAGATTAATTGGCCTACTTCCTCCAGTGTGACATCCTGCTTCTTTCGCCATAGAAACAAGGCATCTGTAAAAGTGTACAAGATAGGACTTGTTCAAAGAAACACTGCCTCATCACTGCTATCTACAATGAAACCAAACACATAGAGTGAGGGACACGAGGGGCCGCATGTTGTACCCTGAGTGCCTATGATAAGATAGCAAGGATTACATCATGCAACTGTACATTTGTGAGGACCATCAACATGCAGGTTAATCTGTGTAATTCTGATCTCTCCCAGCATGGGGTGAAAGCCATTCCAGTGAAATGTAAAACTATGCTGTATAAAAAAAAATAGAGATTGACTTATCTGGGGTAAGTCTATCTAGGGCATAATTTACAGTAGATGGAAGTCCTAAAGAGCATGGAGATGGGAAACTGAATACAGTGACATCATGCTTATTGATATCACTAAAGCAGTAGTGGAGTTCTGATCTGGACAAGAGGGTTAAAACCTGAAGGCTTATTTTGCCCACATGTTTAAGTCATCTATCTCTTAGAGGGCGACATTTTTAAAACAGCTGTCGTCTGCACTGGCTCTGTACAGATTCCAGATTTTTCTCCAGAGTTCCTGGATTTAAAATACACTGTGGCACTGTGTAGATGACAACCTCATGGCCTCATCATGGCCAAAACACCTGTAAAAGACATGTGTTTCTCTTACTCAATATACCTTGAATCACAGAGTCACAAGGGATACAACAGTATGGGATACAACAGTATCCCTTGATCTGATTGGGTTTTTGCCCAGGATTACAACGACACACGGGAGAAGGTCACGTAGCCTCTACCTTGTTGGCTCCGAAGCTCCTGACTGAAAAAAAAAACAAAAAAAAAAAAACTGCCAGTTTTGCGCAGAAAACGCGGTCTGTACGCTAATAGGTAATTATCTCAATTCACCACAGCTGTAGTGTTTTACATTCCGCAGCTCAACCCCAGGAGGCAGAGAGAGTGTGTGATTAGTACAAGCAGGTACTGAGATGACATTATCCAACTGTACCCCTACAGTATCCCTGTAGGGGTACAGCACCCCTGCACTACAAAGAAGTTTGCAAAAAACAACTGAAACATTTAATGTTTACCATGTTTACCATCTCAGTTTAGCATGTTAGCATGCCAACATCTGCTAATTAGCACTAAACACAAAGTACAATCACCAAAGTCATTATGCTTCTTCTGAGGGCAACGATGAATGTCTGTACACAGTCTGATGGCAGTCTGTTCAGTGTTTGTTCAGATATTTCTGTCTGGACAAAAGAAACCAACATTGCCTTTCCTAGAGACACTCAGCTAATGAGGCTAACAAGTCTACTCTCAGTTATCTTTTACCATATTTATTTTGATTGAAATAGCAGTTTAGTTTAACTTTTTTTCCATTACACAATGCTTTTTATGTGTCATGATACACATCTCTGGCAAAATCATTCTAAACATAAACACTGGATCAGTGTGGAGTGGAAAAACATTAAAGCGTACAACAAAATGTTTTATTATTGTCTTTCCCTCTTAGGGTAAACTTATTACATCATTGGATAACATGCATTCCCAACATTAGCAGCAAATAGCAAATAATCAGAAATGATCAGGTGAATTACTGTTGCTTCCTTAGCTTTATTTATTACATGTTACTGTGATAATGTTATGTTAATGCTGCATTTCAATTTCAATAATGAGCTGAGACAATGGCAAATTAGCAGCTAGTGAATTGATATGTTGCTGTTCTTTTCACTGATTTCCCCCATGGGAGGCCGTTGCTGGTGGATGCATACTGAGAGTTCACAACATTTTTTTCTTACCCCTTGTGTCACGCTTTTTTTTTCTTTCTTCAATCCAGACTTATTGTGGAAATATTTTATATTTATTATAAGTCAGGCAGTGGGTTTTACACACATACAATCTTAAAATGAAACAATGTCTACCAGATTATGACCAGGTCAACCAAAGACGGATTTTGTTATTTGATGTATCAGCTGTTACTACTACTATACTACTACTAATTCCCAGGAAGAATTGAGTCATTTGGAACAAATCTGGAATTAAATTAAAGTTTTGTTATTTCACCTATAGTTTCATTGTGTCACATTTAAAAGCAGTTTTTAATTTCTAGAGACATTTCTTCGAAACGACTGCTTGGCTTAAATTTAGGTAAATATGCACTCATTATTCACATACACAATTACATAGTTACTTCCTTAAAAGTTCCTTGTAAGTTATTAGAGAAGTATTAGGGTTTACAGACCTGTAAAATAAAGTGATCTCTTTTTTTCCTTTCCAAGAGAAAAATGAGTGTTAGACTAACATATAAAAAAAGTAAACATAACTGTATGTAGCATAGCATGTTTTTTGTTCTGCTTGATCACATCACCAACCTTTAAATTCATCTGCAACCGCCTGAGAGGCTCCAAACCCTCAAACTGAAAACTCTGATATGGGCTATTGGATATTATACATCTATCACTGAGCACTCAGTGACATTTTGAATTAGCCCATAAGTTTGATAATGTAAGTCAAACAACTCAAACTGGAATTCTGAACAAAGCATCTAATTGTTGGGATAATTTTAAAATGTAAGGTGTAGCTCAACAACGGTTACTTTTATGAATTAGTAAGATGAGCTGTCACTCAAGTCCTTTTCATCTGTGGCAAATATCCTAGTGCACAGTCATCTTTAGGTGTTCATTCTACCGTGTGACAGCCCCTGTAGGTGAGTGGGCCCCACTCTAAAAGCCCATCCAGACATAGATGCGTAGCACTGGTGACCTTTAATTTCATTCAGACTGTGTACAAATGACTTCAGCATAGTCCACTTAGGAAAAAAAGCCAGTGAAAGAAAGTCTTTGCAAGATTGTAGCTACTTTAGGTTTCGGCACACTGGCATTATCTACTCCCTAGCTTTAATGACTTCCCACCGAGAGGAGCCACGGTGAGAGCCTTGGCAGTCAGACTAAGAATAGCATTAGACACAAGGTTATCTGGGCATTACACTCACTGTAACATGCAATTAACTCTACTCCTCCATTTTCATTACACAATTATTCATTAATGTCAATTTAATTTTATGCATTGTTCTACATGACCAAAGCCTGATTATGGGGCCCTTGCACTCCAATATCCCAAGTCAACTGGTGCCAGCCTCACTTGCAGGCCGACTAATTGCAATTTAGCCCTAGACAGCACCTCCCTCTTTAGGCTGTCCTTAATGGAGCAACTGATTCACAGACAGGTAACGATTGGAAAGACAAAGTGCTTCTCTCTGTGAATGGAAAACAAATGCACTGCTGCTAAGCTGTTTTCTTTGTGATAGCACCAAGGTCTGCCCTTTGTATTCAGAGAGGGACAAGAGGTAATACGTTTCCTTAAATCCTATTTGTCTTCCAATTCTATCTCCATATAGAAATAAGACGACCCTATTAAATCACACAGGAGTGTCTATACAGCGTGAGCAATGGAATTTAGTTCATGGACAGATAATAATTTGCATTGTCATACAAAGATTAAGGTGCCATATGGAAGTTTTTCATTATAAACTAGCCAAAAGTATTGGCCTAAATGGTGTAAAGATAAGGGCAAGAATGAGCTGATATATTTAGTCTCTATTTGGACTGTCCTGCATCAGCTGCAGCATCTCCTGGTTCTTAGAAAAGTTGGACCGGTCAGAAAAAAAATCATTAATTGCCACTTTTGAAGAAAGGTCATATAAATATGATAAATATGTAGGAAACAGGGGAATGAAAGACAATTGAGAATGAAAATGTATATTAGAGTATATTGGTGTATTAGAGTATATGTCTCCCAGTTGATACAGTGTTAGCAGTTTGATTAGGGATGCTAAGCAGGCTAGCTGCCTATTCATCTCCAATTTGCTAGTGGTAATTTATTTAGCATTTATACATGGTAGCATTTATATATAGTAGTGTATATAGTTTATATACAGATGCCCCAGAAGTAGATCCTTACTCAATTAGCTTATTCACAGGGTACTTTTTGCGTTTACTTGCGAGTGTCTTAGAGAAAGGTCTTTGAAATGATTTCCATAGACTTTGAGTTTATTTGGAAAGCTTTAGGAGGCTCACACTGTTTTCTCTGTGCTCACATATCCCAAATCTTTACAACAGAGGTGGCAAGTGCAAAGTTACTATGATTCTCAGACAGAACGACCACAGTCATAAGTAAGAGACCCAGAGTAAGAAATATCATACGTTTCTTTTACTTATTTAGTTATTTAGTAATTACTTATTGTAATATAGGCGTGTTTCACAGGGGCCATTTTGACAGGAAATAGTAAGGTCAACGCTGGTGTCACCAATGATACTAATTAAGGTTCTGTTCTGACTGAAACAGAACCTTAGTTAGTATCACTGATAACCTGTGTTTACTATTTCATGTCAAAATGGCCGCTGTGAAAAAGGAACTGAACATTCTTAGTTCCTGTTTTGAGCGAAATTGTCTTAGATGTTGTTGAACTATAGCTTGTCTGGATCCTTACCGAAGAACAGTATGAACTTTGCCAGCGTTAGTTGGACTGCAGTGCTAACCATGGATTGTTCAACAATAACCACACTTCAATAGAAAGAGCTCTTAAGTGTACTTGGTACCAGTAAAGGTTGACTGTGTAGTTGTTTCATTACAAATGTCTGCTGAAGGACTCAGTGCAGAACAATTTACAGCTATACAATGGTAAAACCAATTTCTTTCATATGGGTGGTCAAAAGTGAAATAGTGTTTGGTGCTGAGATGGACGGGATGCTGTGAAAGGAGACTTTCTGTGTCTGGTTGGGCTGGGTGACTGGAGGACAGAAAGGCTTTGTAGGGCTTAGCACAATATTCAGCCCCCACTGCACTGTGTAAGGTGTAACTGTACTTTCTTGCAAGTGTGTCAATATTCCTGCAGTTGCTGATGTTTAGCATAAAATGTCACATCTTACTGTATTAGTGTGCAGCTTTAGTCTCCTTTCTTGATGCTTATGTGAAGGCTTTGCCTTGAGGTCCAGCATATTATGTTTACCATGCTTACAATAAGCATGAAATGGTCAAGTTAAAAACTTAGTATGCTCATATTTAGCATGTTAGCATCTCAGTACACTGCTTACAGAGTCAATAACATGTAGTGACATGTAGTGACTAACATGTATTATAAGAACTGAAGATGGTGCCCACTCACTTGAATGAAAATTGCTTGCGAAGCACATAGATGGTAATGGTTCTTATAGTACGTTTCTGGGTTTCCTCCTGCATTGCGTGGTCTACTACACTGCTCTCACCTGTGCACTCCTGCTTAGCTCATACAGACTTTCCATTTGCCTGTAATCATAAAAATAAAAAACAGTTTTCTAGTCCGGCAAAGTCATTATACAAAGAGCAATAATTGGCCTTCTTGCCAGTCTGAAGCATCCTCATATATTTTTACCTAAGTCTCAGATACCAGTGGTCTATAGTAAATGTGATTTTTGGACATTTTATTTTTGCAATTTTTTGTTGCCAGTGGGTGAAATTGGCAGCGAGGTTGACCGGTGCAGTGTCTAGCTTCTTTGATGCATCCAATGTCACTGAGCATTAAACTCAAGATGCATATGATGATGGTGTTAGTTTCTGCTATGTCTTGTCATGAAATACGCTGTTGGACAAGAGGAAGTTTTAACCTGCTAGTAGTGCAAGATGGAAGATAGAAATCCATCCAGTCCGTTCATGTTATTCAGATATTTGGCCCAAAACTCTGAACCAAGGGATGGACAGACCAACATCGAAATCCTCAGAGCCATGTTGATACCAAGGCTAAAAAAAGGCTAAGACTGACCTTTCAGTTCCAACCATCTGATGGTAATTAGGTGCTGCAATCCCATTGTTTATGAAGGTATTAACACAACAACTGTTTGGGCTTTTCCTCCCATCCTGTTTCTGTCCTCATCTTGTCTTTCACAGCAAGCGGTATAGTTTTGTGTGATAATGAAAATCATATATAAGGGCAACACATTGTTTCACACTCTCCTGTCAGTAAAGTTGCCTCATACTATAAGTGTAAAAAAAAAAAAAAAAAAACATAAACCATTTTTTAATATACCTGACATGGAACACATGATTAAAGAGTGCAAATTTGAAGGTCACCCCAAGCCAATTGGACCTGTCTTTCATGCACTGATTCACATCAAAGAGTCTCAGGCAGGACTCCTTAAGGCATACAGTATGTGATCAAAGCACTCCCCTCTTTGTAAATTCTATTTTATCCTTGTTGTTCATATTATGTTTCAGAGTAACCATACACATCTCATGCATAATTGGGAGGGTAAAAGACATTTTAATTCTTCCAGAACCATGTTCAATGCACAAAACAAGAAACTGTAATGTAAGATAATGATTAATGTACTTCTTTGTTGATTGACCATTGAAAGGACCACTCTTTTATTCTTCTGTTCCACAGACTTTGTAAGCAGTAGGGCAGCAATTATTGTTCATTTTCAGACTGGGAATAATCAAGGCCTTCAAAAGAAAATTAGATAATAAGCATATAAAATATGAAAGGAAAGAAACAGCCAACTAGAGTCTTCACACGGAATAAAAGAAGATGTGATTAGCATGGCCAAAGGTTTACAACATTTTGTTTGAATATAATAGATATAATTACTTTCATGTTGAATTGAATTCACTTTGTAACAATATATCAGAATGAGGTGAAATATGTCTCAATTAAAAGGGTGATATTCTCTTCTTCCATGTCTTTGCTCATAATTAATTTAGATCATACTGCAGTCTGTTGTTATTGTTGTTATTTTTATAACCACAGAAAAGTCTATTAAAAAGCATAACAATTAGTTTTTTGGGGATCAACATACACATATACATGTATACAAACTGTTGGAGGGAAATGATTCCGCATGTATGATGATGTATCCAACAGCTTTCACTGAGCTCATGAGAGCTTCGGAGCTAATCAAAACCAGTGCTCTTCATGAGGTTTGACACATTTCCGGCTCCCTCATACTTCTCATTATACTCAATACCTCTCATACATGTGGCACCATTTAATTGAATAGTAACACTTCAGATATGCTCTGTGTTTGGAAATGAGACAAATAATGTCTGCTACACCACTTTTGGCATATTTCCTGCCTTTAAGCACTGTTTTGGGTTGGTCAAGAATTAATGCAGCTAAAAGTGCAGTTTTAAGTTGAAGAATCTGATTGATCACAGCTGCTTTGGCTGCCAAGAATATCAACTCAGTCCATCCTGAGATAGGAACACTACCTTACATCCTTACCTTCAACTTTGACAAACTATATTGAGGGGAAAAATACATATTAGACAAAATGTGAGAGCATTTTTGCTACATATTATAGGTAACACTTAAACAGGTCAACAAAATCCTGAGGCCCTATCAGTGTATACAAAATAAATCTGGATGAGCTGCTAAAGAATAAATCTGAATCAAGAACTAAAGTAGATGCAAAGCTACTTGAGAACAAATTGCTGTATACTGTGTTAAAACAATAGTTTCATGTTGTGGAAAGTATCCATATTCACTACCTTGCCCACTGTTAAATAGGCAATACCATTTTCATAGCTTCAATATGAGGCTGGAACCAGGAGACAGTTAGCCTAGCTTAGCATTAAAACTGGAAACACAGCAAACCAGCTACCCTGGCTCCATCCAGTGGTAACAAAAGCCTCACTAATTTTTGTTGGTTTAATTCCCCAAAAAGAGATAATAAAACAAAAAATATGATTAAAGCTTATATGCAGTCCAGATATATATCCATAATCATTGTTATTTGATATTATTGCCTGCAAAGCCAGATCAGATGCTAGAAAGCTAAGTGATAAGTGTTCAGCAAAGTTCCTCTGAATTAATTTCTTCCTTGATAGTTAATAAAGTATATTATGTACTGTAGTTCAAAGTTATCCAGGAAGTATTTATTTGCAATTCTTTAGCATTTAGTTCCTGATTTGTCCAATTCTCATCCAACTGCTCAAACTTCTGTGCACCTTTCTTAAGTGTTTTCTTTAATCGTAATGATTCAGGTATTGGCTGGCTACTGATTTACACCAGCTTTGCAAAGAAGCACTTCCTGCCTCAGCCCTTTTTCTCAGTGCCTCTCTCATTTCTCTTTACAAAGCGTTTTCACTGTAAATGATGTACAACACCCAAAACGTAGTTTCAATTATTCATTTACATCACATAAAAACACCAAAACCAAAAATATAGTCCACCAATCAATACTTTCCAATTTCCCTACTCTGTATGTAGCAATCAGCGTTTTTCATTTGTTAAAAAGAACATTACATTTTATTATTTACCTGTTTCATGTTTCATGACATGGCAAAATCTCTTCCATGGATAACACGTTTACATTTCATTTATATTTAGTCATTTAACTGACACTAAATTACACAGGTGTAACCTATGTAAGCAACTGTAACCTCCAAAATATGGAATGTGATGAAACTGCTAAATAACAGTATCCATAGTATAGATGTGCAATGAAAAATGATAAAATGTTAATACTATTGTACTATTAGTACTATGTCATGTTTCTAATGTTGTAATTTGTCTTCTCTGTTTAGTCAAAGTTAAAGCAGAGAAATGTATTGAGGGATACAGATACGTAGCATGTGGTGCATGGGTCTATGTAAATGTAATATAATGATAAAATACCGTTTATTTAGCAGACATAAAGCTGTTGATTTAGATCACTGAGGGGAAAAAAAAACAGTTATCAGTCTGTCTGCTCTCTATTCACTTTGTTCTGTTGATGTTTGTTGTGCCATCATCATCCTGGCTGATTGGTGGGGATTGATTAACAGCTTTGTGCATCCCCCAACTTCTAATTTATTTTTTGTCTTTTAATTAAAACCCAGTTCACTTCACCTCTGGCTGTACTGTGCAGCAGTATAACAAAAATGAATGAAGTGCAGCCTAGGGGTAAGAGCACTCCTCATAAGATTATAATTGTTAAGATGAAACTCCAAAACAAGCTTCAGTGCAAAATATTTTCAAACTTGAATTAGATTAGTACATGCTCTTGTACAGTGAAAGCATGCATTCAATATTTTGTTATCGTTATATTATTTATACTCACTTTTAAATAATAAATGCAACTGTATCCACTCTATCTTGTATCAGTATCATGGAGAATGAGACATTTTTCACACATGTCCCCCTCCTTTTTTCAGAATTTACAAGTGTGCAGATGAAAAAAATTCAAACCAAGACAAAAGAAATGTTTTCATGTCAAACTGAAAATCAGCTTAGATACATTGCTTCTGAAAAACATAATTCGGAGATGGAATGTCCTTGTAGTACACAGTAGAACGATTTTCTGGGTAATCAAGAAAAGAGGATAATTAGATCTGGAAGAAAACATGGCGTATTTTAAATGAAGTACTAACATTAGACAGCTTGTATGCTGCATATCAGTGTGTCTGTACAATTAAAGGACATATGGGGAAACATTAGTGTGAGCACAGGAGGCCCTGGATGTTAATGGCAGACTGAACTCTCTCTGTAGCTGGAGTGTTGAGATGGGTCTGCTGATTGTCCACTGAGAGTTGTTTACATTTCTTCAAAAGCTGCATTTAGTTTCCCCTGACAAGGTGGAATAAGTGACTTGGCCATGATGGATGGAGGCACCTGTCCTAATGGTGGCTCAAACTGTGCCCACTAGTGCACGGTACATTGATAAATTGACAACAGTTGGGACATGCTCTGCTAGCAGGGAGAATGGGGCTACTAGGACATCCGACCGCTCCCCATGTTTCCATGTCAGCGTTATGGAACCACACAATGTGGAAGTCCCCAAACAGCTGCAATAAAGGAAAGAGTGCTTGGAGGGGTGTTTGACGATTAATGTCTGATCTTTATCACTGCCACAAAATGGAGATGACTTGTGCAACTGTAAAAGTTTAAAATAGCTAAATCTGCCATGCTGGTAAAATTTTAGGTAATTTGGAACCATTTTTGTGTCAAAGCAGAAGGAGTACGTTACCCTCTGAAACCTTGTAGGGTACACTGTCCAGGGCATGATCCAAGGCCCTGGTCCTCTTTCACCGCAACTCACATTCTCAAAGATGGTCCTCCAGTGCTTCATGGCCCCAGGGCAGAGCACCCCAGGCTTCAGAGACAGCTGTGACCCATCTAACAGTGCCACACACACACACACACACACACACACCTAAAAAGTTACTCCCTGCTGTTTGTCATCATGCCATGGCCATTCATCGCTGTGAGCACCATGGTGTTGAACATAAGCCCGTAGCTCTGTGTGGAGATGAAACATGTTCAATGTGTTTTGCACTATCTGTACACTGGAGTTAGTTAGACGCTTCGTGCTGAAGATTCTGAATTGGACTTTGGCATGTGTGAGGAAAGGGGAATGAACAGCAAGTCCACAAGCAATGATTGACACGACTTTAGAGACTCTGTCTGGCTCTGATTGGTTGATTTCATTGAGGTGTGATGGATTCTTGCAAATGCATGCAGTACCCAGACAAACCTGATTTTTCTAACCTATATCTCTATAGTTTTAACAAATATGCCAAAAAGTTGTTTATATAATATATTCTACACTTACTGATCAACAATAGATCAAATACCATTGTGCAATGTGAGAGATGTTACTGTTTTGGATAAGTCTCACTTGTTTCCAGCAGCACAAAACGGTTTTCTCAATGAAAAAAAAATTGTGTGTGGTTTTCGTGTCTTTTAGCTCATTGTTTTGGATTTCCTGACTGCAACTTTACAGTATGTTCCACTCTCAGCACTCTTAACTTAACTTTAACTAACTTAATAAAACCCATTTCCAGTTAGAGCAGGTTGCTGTTTAATGGTCAGATAGAGCAAGCAACAACCTCCATGGCTGTGAAGTGAAGCTAATACAGAAGTGCCAAAAACTGTAATTCCTCAAACAGCTGCTTGAGGCTGGCTACAGAACATTTCAACCTCCATAAGTCTCCATGTTAAAATGTCCAACTTCACAGCAGAAATAAACATGTTTACAGCCTGGTACAAAAAACAGTTTTGGTCTCTATAGCTAATTTCCCCGTTCATGACAACTGTACTGAGGGGGAATTTGTATACAACTCACCTGTTCAAATGATATTAAGGCTTAAAGTTAGGCAGAATTAAGAGTGTGGCTGCTTTGACTGACAGGTAGGTGTTGTTACAGATGGCTTATTTGAGCACCCAGGCATCATTCAGCCCGCCTCTGGTCCTCACACAATCTGTGTTTTTTTTTTTCTTTCCATTCCATTTCTAGATATAATGGCTCTTCAGAAACTCATGGGTGACGTCACAGATACTACATCCATGTTTGATATGTGACAGACCCACTGCACACCACCTGCCAAGCACCAAACCACAAAGTTAGCAACTAGTTTGTGAAAATGGATGAGAGAAAAAGAGCAAAAAATGAGAATTTGGACTCAAATTTGTCAGGTGGCCTGCAACAAGACTTAAAATGAGACTTAATGTTTATCCATGTGTGCTGAAGTGTAAATAGGCAACCATTTGCCTACACATCAGCCACAACAACTTTATAGGGTGATATGTCAGTGTTGTGTTTATAGCTTTTTTCACTACTAGAGGTAATAAATTATTGCTGCTTTAAGCATTTGAACAAATGAACAATGATGTCATTTGTTGAGTAAGGACAGTCTGTTGATTATAGATTCAGGCCTTCTCGTGGCTTGAGACATCATCATGCATAAACGTGTTTCCATAAAGAAATTCAATTCCTCTAATAATTATTATACAAACTGCAAATGGTTGTTTTAAAGCTCCAGATAGTTATGTAATTTGTATTGCTGACTATCTCTCAAACAACTCATGCAGTTTTTAATGAGCGTCAGTTCAGCTTACCTCAAATGAGACTCATAAAGCTTCCCTTGGCATCCTCCCTGCTGTCTGTTTTGCCTTAGTGTGATATGGGGTCCATAACAATCAGCACCGCCCTAATTATTTTTGGCAGTCAAAACTTGCTCTGAAGGAGAAAAGACCAATTTGAGGCCTTTAAAATGCCTTAACCTTCTTTTAAAGAGCCAATTAGCCTGCATATCTACCCATGAAGCCCAGCATTACACCATTTCTGTCACTTCTTTGGCGAGAAACCTATTTTACACAATTAATGAGGATACTTTGCAGCTTGCGTTTCAAAGTCCGTGCTCTATTGTTGTCTGCGCAAGTTTGTCTTTCAAAATCTCTCGCATGTGTGTCAGCACACGTTCTCTACGAAACAGCACAGACCCAGTTTGAAAGTGTGTTAAATTAAATTAGAACATGGACGTGCAACTTTGAACATACATTCATGCTATTTGAAAAGTCTCTAATAGCATATCACTGTGCAGACTGTGGCAGGTCATGTTGCACTGAGGAGAGAGGCAGGGGAATGAGATGGGTCGATCGCCTATCAGGCCTCATATCCACAGAGTAACTTCTGCAAATTTAAATGAAGTTATTTGGAGAGCCAGTCTCTGTAATTATCTCACATCTGCAATAGTTTACTTGGGTTACTCTGGTGATTAGTCAGCCTCCTCAGGCCTTATGAGATCAAATCCAGATGTTGATGTTTGTTCACAGCTATGAGGGAAAACATTTATCTATGTATCAAACTATATAAAAACAATTTTACACAAGAAATTGGACTCACATAGTGGTATTTATTTATAAACTTTATTATTTATAAACTTATCTTATAGTTATATTATCAGACATCCTATAGGCTATGATTTTCATACTGTATCAACATCACATTTAGAGGCTAAAGCCTCCAAACACCAGACGTGAGTCATGACTGTTAGTCATTTTTTTTTTCTCATGGACATAAATGTCACAAATGCTCTTGTTTCAATTAAAGCTGTTCTCTTGGCTCTGTGCAGGCATGTGTTCAGCATTGTCACATCACATGCGTCACTGTAACCTGCTGCGCCTTGGAACATCTCAACTTATACCTACTGCATCATTTCTACCTGGTTTAATACCAGTTTGGATTCATTATTTCTAATTATTATTCAACATATTTGTTTAAAAAAAAAACAGCATCAGTATCTCATCTCCTCCTCCACTGCTCAACCACTGAAGGCAGATGCTTTTATTTTCATCAAGTGAGTGCCATCAAAACTCCATGGAAACTAATTTCACATACAGTATGATGGCTGGTATACCTTAGCAAGAGCAGTGTAATGAGTTCACAGACAGCATATGTCTGCAGATGAACCAAGAGCAATGTCATTTTCAACAGATGTGACTGAAATAAAAAGGTGTTACCCTCTCACCATCACCACTTGAGTTTGTTGTGTTGCTGAAAACACGATTAATAGAGAACAGGGTGACACTTTGTTCTCTGTGGGGACAAACAATACAGCTCCAGTCCCCTCAGGCCTCCTCAGATATGTTTTAAAGCCCCTTCAGCAGCACTGAACATTTTAAGTAGAAATTGCTGATAAAAAAAAATAGCACAACAAAAATCTTTGACATTTGACCAATCATTTGACCTGGTCAAATGATCGGACACGGTCAAATGATCGTTTGAACTGTTTTAAGTTTTTCTCCTTTTTAATTTGATTTCATCTTTGGACTTTTTGCTTGCCATTTATTAATTAAAATTATAAGAAACTGAACTGATAGACCTGCAAAGCTATGTGTACAATAGAAAGCTGTCTTCCAATAGAAAAACAAAACAAAAAACAATTGTGAGTTGTAATATTATATATATTAATAATCTCTATTATATTATATATAATATATAGAGATTTAGATGCAATAAGAAACAATCATTTTATTGCCTTACACTACAGGAGAAATGGAAGCATCATCATTACATTGTCACTTTTAAATTCTGTTTTCACTCCTACTATTTGTGCCTGTCATGGATTTTTTTTAGTAATGTGTAAATTATACTACTTTTAAGAAATGCATGGTGTCAGCTAGTCTTCAAATAACTGCAAAGAGTCATTCCAATGGACAATTTGTGGATGTGTGTTTCATGTGTGAAATCAAGACAAAGAGAAAGACAGAGAGAGAGTGTGTGTGTGTGTGTTAGTGCATTTTGAGGGGGAGGTGTGTGTGCAATGTGAATGTCACACATTTAGAGGCCTATAAGCAGTTTGCTTTGCTTCCACTTGACTTGTGTCATTTCGGTGATGTTTTCATCAGCTTAGCCTTGATGCTGGGAATTATTGGAATTTAAAAAAAAACATGTGACAAGCTTTAAAGTAGCACTAATTCATCCTGTGAGCTTATCATACCTTTCACTTTTGTAAAGCCACATCACCTACATGATTATTCAGCACGTCAAACTCTTTAAGCTTTAGCAATTAGACAGGAAATGCACAAAGTGTCTGACTTTAAAACTAAATGAAAACACAGAAAAATGCCATATGCATGAGCGGGGTGTCACATCTTGGTAAACTTGCACTGAATCAATCAAACCAAGAGGAGAGACGATTGCCTATCTCACAGATAGCTGCAGGGCAAAAGTTGCATAGCACAGGGCCAGACAAAAACAAAATCTAAAGGCTGATCTATTTTCTTGTTTGGAAGTAATATGAGTTCCTACATACCTTCTTGTGATTTAAATCAAGGTCATTAACTGTGATGTGTTGGAGGATGCAGAAATTGGTACATTAATCCTGAGGAAATAGTTATCTGCCTGAGCTGGTGTGATCAGAATGCAATGGGACTGGATAGTAGTGGATGAAAAATGTGACAACAAGTCTATGTCACCAGACATTATCTTCCACAAGTTTTGCACATAACTCCTGAACTATTCAAGATGTCAGTGAGGGAGGAAAATCTAGGACCGTACCTCTTGTTCCCTTGAGCCTCGTTTTCTCAGCTATTTACTGTGCATTTCTGAAATTCTCCATGTATTCTAGGCCAACTTCTCAAGAGGGAAGACACATTAACAACAGGATTTACTTGTATTTTAGATCAGAGTAATGATAGAATCACGGAAGAATGAAAACCTTGAAACAGGGTTATTTTTATTTATAGAGGCTATTATTTCATTTTTTTGTCTTGTTTTATGATGTCATATATTAGTAAGAAACCTCTGTGTTTCCTGATCTGCTGGTGTCTTGATAAAAAATCAGTATAATGCTGATTTCCACAGCACTAATTCCATCAGTACAACAACAGAATCATGTTACACTTGTTGGTATGTGGATCAGTGGGTCCACCACTTTAGTCCAGATGACGTGTAAATAAACTGTTTGGTTTGTGGACAACCGTTCAACCGCTCTTTAGGTTTAGTGTTCGAGTTTCTTTCTTTAGAGCCAGATCTCACCATATTTGGACAAGAGTGAGTTGGGCTGCGCTTGGCATTGACAGTAGAAAGAATGGACAGAGTCTGAAGAGCCATTTAAAAGCTCTTGTCCTGCCTCCTGGCTAATCTGAAAATGGGCAAAACTGGGGATTATTGGTGGACCTAAGGCGAGACAAATGACGCTTGGATACTAAAACAAGCCATCTGTAAGGCCACGTGCCTGTCAATCAAAGTGGCCACGCTGTTAATTCTGCATAACTTTAAACCTTAATATAATCTGAACAGGTGAGTTCTATGAAAATTCCCCCTCAGTACAGTTGTCATAAACATGGATATTTTAATATGGGGACTTATGAACATTGACTTGCTGTGCGAGGATCTTTGTTACTTTTGGTTTGGCTTCACTTCACAGCCACAAGGGTTGCTGCTTGCTTTTGACTCCATTTTCAAGCAGGAAAAAATGGTGACCTGTCCAGTCACAAATATTCTCCTATTAGAGTTAAACAGTCTATTAAAAATGTTTCTGAAAATATTTGACTTATAGTCAATGCAGTAAAAGAAACTGGATTCATATTTGATCAGCACTGCCTGGTTTGACAGTTTGATCTGATGAGCTTGAGCTACACTGGATGAATGCCCTAAAGTATATCCTGCTTTATTGTCTACTTTACTCTAATTGTGACCATAATTTATGAAATGAACATAACACTGTATGGAAATGGACTGAATGCAGTGACTGAGATTATAAACTGAGGAAACCGAGGTAAACTGAGGTAATAAATCAGTCA
The DNA here is from genome assembly GCA_028641955.1 of Protonibea diacanthus. Classification (NCBI taxonomy): domain Eukaryota; kingdom Metazoa; phylum Chordata; class Actinopteri; family Sciaenidae; genus Protonibea; species Protonibea diacanthus. The sequence continues at coordinate 27,130,205 of CM053979.1, read as the reverse complement.
ATACTAAAAGACTTTTTTTGCAGCCTGCTGACCGTTTGAAAGAATGCGGGACAATGGTCTAGACTGAAATAACTATTAGATGGATGTTGCACAGACATTCATGGTCCCAAGAGGATCCACTGGCTTTTCTTCTAGTGCCATCATGAAGTTGACTTGAGGTTTTTCTTTGAAATTCCTAAAACAACTATTGCATGGACTATTGCTGTGAAATTTAGGACAGACAGTCATGGCTCCCAGGGGATAAACTGTAACAACTTTTCCACATCTTTTTTGATTCCTCCCCTTGCACCAACATGAAATTTCTCCAATACTTTATGACCAAATGCCTCCAGAAATATTCGTATCAGCCTCAACTTTACTTTTGATGCTAATTAGCAATGCTAACATGTTAAATTAAAATGGTGAACATAAATCCTGCTAAACATCAACATGATAGCATTGTCACTGTGAACATGTTATCATGCTGATGTGAGCATTTAGCTCTAAGCTTAGCTAAAGTCTCACAAAGCCACTAACTGGCTACAGACTCTCAGACTCAGTCTTGCCATTAACATGCATTTTGCCAGTTTTTGAATGTGGTGTAGTTCCTGTCAACAAAAAAAAAAAAACACTTATTATACATATGTCAGCATTTAAAACACTGAAACATGATTTTTAGATAGTGTTGAAATGATCGATGATACAAATATTGTGTCCATAAACTGCTTATCAAGACCAAACATCTATCAATCAGTGAGAGAGGCCTTCCAGTATGTCTTTATTGGATCAATGATGTATCCAGTCCTCAGATTAACATTGAAAAATCACACATACTGTAGGATTAGTTTTGTTATTTAAATACAAATTCAAATGATCAACTTAATCCAAATGACTCAATTTTCTTCAGCTGCCTTTAAATTCACATTGTTCCATGTGTTACAGCTGTATATTGATTAGACTGATACATCTGCATCTTGTGGCAATGAATCTCTCTGTTTAGACAATGTCTGATAGATCCTTGTATTTTGTGCAGATGCAGGTGTCCTAACATCTTACTTACACATTTTATAGACTTCACATTTCCTACCAGTGAATTCTGTACTATAAGTTAGAAAACCAGATTAGATCTGTGTGTATAAAATTGGATTTCTTTCTACACCAAACTTAAATTGTGAGCTACAGAGATTAGTTAAACTAAACCCAATCTAATTTCAGCTTTGCTCTCCAATTTGCATATTCTGTAGCTATGAGATGAATGATTCACCTTTTGCACTTCCCCAGATGGGATCATCAAAGATCAACTGATGCATCAGTGTATTTGATTTTTCTTTTTTCCGGCATTAAGTAGCTTTTGATAAAGTCTTAATTTCCTTACTACATCATTATTAGCGTTTGATACCAACGTGCCATCTGGCAAATGTTAAAGCACAAGCAGATAAGAATTCATAATGAATATGGTTGACTCTATGACAGATTGTAATAAAAGAGAGGGGCTGTGACAATTATCGCAGAGACAGAGCGTGAGGGCATTTGACAATGTGGCAGGCCTGCACTTGCTAATTGCAAAGCTGCTCGTACATTTCCACTGTCTCACCGACCATCAGAATTCCTTTATGTGCATAACATCTTTTTTTTTTTCTTATGTTTCCACTCCTAAAATCCCACTCTGCTGCATAAATCAGGCTGTGTGTTTAAATGAATTTTTATTTAGTGGTTAAATTGGGTGCAGTGATATATAACAGCAGACCTATAACACTTTCCCACCTACACATGGTGAGAATGAATCCAAATTGTTCCATTTCGCAGCCGTGTCAACTCCTCCCCAGCACCACCTGTCATCAGGATATTTTGCAGCAATATCAGAGGAAACACTTTGGAGATTGTGTGAGCTGTGTGCTTTCATCAGTGTCCCTTAATTAAATCTACCTTTCCCCAGGCTCTCCCGTGATCTCTGCAAATAAAATACAGAGTAAACACACCTAATTAAAGAAGTTAAAGCACAACCCAACCAGGTTCTGCCTCAGCGTCAGTGGCTGGCATATCTGCAGAGGCAGTGCAGTGCAATGTAATTCCTCCCCGGCTCATAGTCAGTGCAGGCTAAAATCATGTGTCATTAGTAAATTACACAGGTGCCAGACTGAGTTATCATCTTGAGTATGAAAAGCTTCATAATAACCTAAGGAGGTGCTTCTAAAACGGTCCTATCTTTTAAGCCAAATGAACACGCCACACTGATATGAGATTATCCAGCTTTAGAGCAGACACTGTTGCCCTGAGGCCTGCAGCCAGTTTATGATGCACTATTTTCCTCTAATCTTTTTCAACCTCAACAAGCACAAGTGCAGGCTAAAAGGAAGAAGAGAACAGAAAAAAAATGTCTTGTATAGGTACAACATTTGGAAGTTATTTTTAAAAAATGCTTTTTTAACACACTGCAATTTCCAGAAAAAAAATCTTAGAGGCTGGGTGACGGTGGTGCGAGGGTTCCAGAGCAGCTCCAGACGCCTCATGGAGGGATGGATGTTTAGTGCTTTATTTAAACAGTTGCATTATAGCAACAAAAATTGTTTCATTTTTTCAACAACAACATGATGATTCGGGGATTCATTTTCTGGATCTCTCTTTGGTTTTTAATGCAAAAGAATTATTTTGAATAAAACATAAAATGAATAATTAAGAAACAGAGAAATGCAGTGTGGGGACATTGTGTTGGACTTCACTCTACTGTGAAGCAAATCTAATTATTTGACTCCCTCCCACAAATTATTAGGTACGTTCATGTGTGTGGAGCACAGGAGGTGTCAGGGGTTCTTGGACCACTTAATTAACATCCAGGGATCATTAAAAACATTCAATTTGAGACCTTTATTAATTTATTTATTTATTTTTAACTGTTAGGTTTATTTAATTAATTTTTTTATGTTGAAATGTTCAGTCCAGAAATTGTGACTGACAGTGAACAGGTTGGACTTACAGTTGTGCAAAAAAAAAAAAAGAAAAGAAAAGAAAAAAAACAGCAACATTCATTATTCATTCATCATCTGTTTCTTTAGCACTGTGTGGCTGTACTTTGATCTGATTTGATTGACAGTTCTGGCAACATGCTGTGAGCAAACAACCCCTTAAAATAAAATCCTGACTGGATCACTTTCTCCAGTTAAGGCCCGCCCACTTCAAACCCGTAAGCGAGAGAGAGAGAGAAAAGAAAAAAAAAAAAAAAAAAACTTCAATTTAAATTTGATTTTAATTTTAAATAATCAGAAATGTCTCTGGGTACTCTGGCTTCCTCACACAGTTCAAAGACACGACATTAACAGTTTAACTGGTGACTCTAAATTGTCCGTATGTGTGGATGTGAGTGTGACCATGATGAGGATAAACATTTACAGGAAATGTATGGATGGATAATCAGAAATGTTCCAACCTTTGCAGGAATGGTGTGCTCATAGGAAGTCTGTCACAGTGAGACGAGTTTAAAAAAAACAAAAAAAAAAAACTTTCAGGACCTTTAAGTGCAATCATCAGTCCTTATTAATGCAAAGTGAAAAGTGTTTGAACAGTTCACACATCAAACCAACCAAACAAATATAAATGATATAAATATAAATATCATACCTATGATAAATGCGTAACTGTTTGTCAGAACACAATATGTCGGCCAGTTCAACATTCTGCATACAAAAGAAAGCAGGAACAATATTGTACTTGATGCTGTGAGTCAGCTGTGAGGCTGATAAATGGATGAGTAGATTAACAAAAGTCACTGCTTCTATCTGAGACCATATCTTATGAAAACATGTTGGATTAGCAGTCTATAATTTACTCTACACTTCTATAGGCCTGGCTGCATATTTTACTGAGCAACGGTCCAGCAGCTCAGACCCTGTCAAACAAAGAGATTTCCATATTTAATCAAGATTAAAGGAGATAAAAGTGGAACAGGTGACTGTGAGGGCATCCAGGACGTTTACATATCCCATGTACAGCTCGTGATATCACTGCAACATGAGTGTTTCTATATGTCCAAAATGGTGAGCGAGCTTCTCCTCCGTTTATCAGATAGAGCTGTACGTGGCTGAGTTCATCTCCATTAAAGCTGTCATACATTCCCAAAATATGTCTTTGTATTCTTGCACAATCTAACATGGATAATATGAGTGATAAAAATGTTCCAACTGTCAAAATTAAGACGATAGATGTTATTATTCATACCTGTTTTTACACACATATTTGATGTATGTATTGATTCTAAATGCCAAATCTGAAAATAAAAAGACTATTGCAAACAAAATGTTTTTATGCTTGGCCGAGGTGAAAATGTTTTAGAATACAACTTGTCACAGTATGTGCTCCTGCTTCTACTGCACTGCTACAGACACAACATTCAGGACAGGCTGCCTCTCTCACTGCCAGGCCTCCAGATGCACCAGAACCCCCATACCAATGAGCAGGAAGTCTGCAGACTTATGCAGAAGAACCTGCATAATACAGTAATGTCACAAAAACTGGACTAATGTGCAGTGATAGAATGCAAGTAAGTACTGGAGTCAAAAGTATCATCTTCAGGTTTTTTCATTTATCTGAATCCATAGTTCTTTTTCAGTTTAAGATTATACATATAAAACACGATCAGTTCATAAAATATGATACATTATTATAGTTTAAACTACCCAACATTATAAAGCACTTACAATTATATACAGATTTATAGATAATAACTTAAGAGTATGATATTTATTCTGTGTCATTCTGTATTTTTATTTGTTAAGTTAATGATCTGAGTGCTGCCCCAAAACTAATATGGAACATACACTGTTAACAATCACTAGGTTTTCACAGTAAATTCTCACAATCACAAAAACTGATGTCTGCCTAGTGTAGAATTACAGCACAATGAAGTGATTTCAGCTATGTTGATGTCAAACTATTACTGTATATATACTGTGAATTCACTGCAATTATTAGTCAGTAATTTAGTGTAAAAGTGCAATAATATATTTACAGTGTAGACATATACCACAAAATAAAGCAATAAACAACTCTTTCTCAGGGACAACACACACACACACACACAAAATGTCAGTTTGAATAGCAATGTGTGTGTAAAAAGTTCTTTCCAACCAAAAAAAAAAAACAAAAAAAAACAAACAATAATTTGGCCGTGTGCTTTTGCCTGAAAATGTGTTTGTCAGTCTATTGCACTTCCACTTGTAAGGCCTCCAGTATGTGACTGTCTAACACTTATCTCTCCAGGACTTATAGGAGTTAATGAGAGCAGCTTGACAATGTGAGACTACCTGAAGCCCGAGGGTCTGTCGGGGAGTGAGTAAACCATTAGCCCTAGCCCCGGGGCAAACGGCTCCTAAAAAGTGAAGAGTTCTGCACCACCATTTTATTACTAAGTCTCCATGCAAAGGCTGATACAGTGTTGGTATTTACTGGAGGCTGGGACAAGCTGCTTTGTCCTGTTCCTGCCATTGCAGATATCTAATGTTGTGTACTGTCAGAAACCTGAAGCCCAAGCTGGTCAAAACAAGCCAGAGATATAACACTGACATACAGTAATCCCTGCAACCATGCACTGGCTTTTTAGCAAGGCAGTGAGAGTTGATACAGACAAGAGTAATGGGTCTTTCACCTGTAACATGATTCTGTCTTTAGAAGGAGGCCTGAGGATGGGTGGGTGTGCCCACCCCAGTCCTCCCAGTTGGACACCGCTATTCTGCAGCTCATTGTCTTTGTGTGATGGGTCAAGAAGATAAATCCTCTTAGCTCTCCGGTTTTGCAAACAGCCACAGAAAAATGATAGCCCTGGGAGCATATTTTTGGCATCATATAAATAAGAAATGAAAAAAAAAAAAAAAAAGAAATTATACCCCTGAAAGAGTCATCTGGTTTGCAAGCCTTGTAGGGATCCACAATCACAGGCCTGTGACACACTTTTACATACCAAACCATGTGGGTAACACTTTTCGAAGAAATGGGGAAAAATCCAGACGATAAATGTGATCAAAAACAGGGTTTGATTTAATCAAAATATTGAGAATTATAATTTCAATATAGTATAAACATATTTGTTTTATTTATTGATCTGCCTAAAAAGGTGAGACTCTGATTTATTAACATTAATAATGTTCACAGAATGTCAGTATCTTACCAGATATTCCTACAACAGAAGTGATGAGCATTAAAAATGAATCAGTGTAAAATTGATCAATATAAGCACAGGTTACGTCACTGACACATAATATCTGCTGTATAGAAATGAATATTGAGTATCACTGCCATAAAAGCAAACTAAGAAAAGTAGAAGAAACAAACAAACAAACAAAAAAAAACGGCTTCTTCTTCTGATCAAATGTGCAGACATTCATAACTAGGAATGTAAACTATTACAAACAGATTATTTGGATATGAACAGATAATATGGTCTGTTTTAATCTCAACAGTAAACAAAAAGTGATGAGCTGAAGTTAGGGACCGTCTAAGACATGTTTTTTTTTAATTTTTTTTTATCAGTAACTCTAATTATGTTCAAGTCTTCAAAGACTAAAGACTAGATTATTATTTTTGTTTTAATAAATCACATTTTAATGATTAAATTAAATTGAAAATTAAGCAGTCTAAACTATTTGTTAACAATTTCCTGCATAAGCCACTTCAGGTATCCTGTAAATCTGAATATAGATATTGTTGTGACATAATCAGATACAGATGGTGGCTTTGAGTTACGCCCCTAATAAACATTTAAAAATGTCCTCATATCTGCTCATAACCCATGGATTTATTGTTTACATACAGTACATGCTTATAAGTGCTGAACAGTGCTTGTTAAAATGAATCACTATGTCAAACTGTAAAACTCTTCTGTTCAGCCCACACTGCAGTGAAGGACATGCTACTCTTATGGTAACACAGGAGAAGTTTGATGTAGGTGGAAGTTGAGTTAAACTTTCCAAATCTTGAATCTACAAAGGTTAAGAACACTGGCTGATCACCACACTCTGGGTCTTTGGAGTATATTACAATTACTCTAAAACACATGAAACAATTCCAAACATGGAGGTGATTTATTACATTAGCGGTGAGCGGTAGGGACCAGCACAAAGGGAGATTGTATGAAGATTACAGTGATGAAATAGGCAAATTTATTATCTTGACAGCTGGATATTCCAATTTCTTTGCCGCTGAGCCATGTAGATTTTCCAGAGTGCAAACACATTTAAGTACTTCTTCAGAGTCAATTAAATCAGATACTAGTTAAATTACCATTTTTATTAACCTACAGGTTCACATTTTTGTAATTTTAATCACTATTGGAAAGACTATTAGAACAGCTTTCCTATGAAGACAGAACGAAGGGTCATTTAGAGAGCGGCAGAATTAATCACACAATGTCACTTCAAATCTACCTTTCAATTCACTTTAAAGCTTGCTCAATGATTTACATGTGCATAGAGAATTATCTGTGGTTAGTTAAAGGAGAGATTAGGAGTGGCGATGGGCTGCACCCACCTAAAGCTCCGGGAAACTTGAGCATAACACTGGAGGTAAAGTAAGATTATTAAAATGAAGACTGTACAGTATTTCAGAAGGCTTAGAGCGGGGACTGTTAAATGTCCAGAGTTCAACTACTGTCAATATCACACTACAAATCATTTTCCATTTCCCTCCATACCTGCGGAGTCTCCTTTCCCTCCTCCGCTGTGTGTGGTGCGAGCCACACTCTAGAGCGTGGACAATAAATAATAAACCAAGAGAACATTAACCTTTAGTTGTGGTGTTAAGATGGAACCTCAATTAACAAGAGTAAATAATCCCTGTGATTACTTTTGCTGGCCTTTATCTCGTACATAACCTAATTAAATGGACCGTCCAAACATAAAACCACAACTAATCAAGAGCTTTGCTGAGGCATTGCAATAAGACTGTGTGGAATTTTCAAAAACACACCCACGCATGTGCAAGCGTTCATGTGTCACACACATACACACAGTTTGTTTGAAAAGACTTAATGCCCATTAAAGACTTTTCGTTTTGGAATAACTCCTCACAATTCAGTTAATTAAATCTTACAAGGCTTTTATTTTAAACATAAAATTGATTTAATCACATAAAATTTAAATTGAGTTGAGTCAATCTTTGATTCTCATCTAAATTAATTATACCCAATTATTACGATCACTAATCTCTGAATGTTCCTTCATTCATGTATTATCCATTATGACCATAGGTGGATAGTGGGTGAGTTGTTCATAGTTGAACCAGTGACTCTGGCCTTGTAGAACTCAATTGAGGAGGCACAAAATGTGCACTAGCTTAACCAAAGATCGCACGTTATTTGTAGCTATAGTTATGTCAGTGGTATGTTTCCAACAAGAGCCTGGAGCATTATACTAAAAACTCATTTATTCACGTCGCTGTCATGTCAAGCTTTATCCTTGTGCTTTAAAGATGTCTGCCACGTCATGCACTTTGATCACATCTTGCCTTAATTGCTAATTCCAAACAAAGCAGCATGCAACGCAATGCAAAACTACCAGTGCTTGATAATAACACAAATAATATTCAAGCATAGCGTTTGAGGAGGGCTGGTGGTAGTAACACTTTCAGTCCCTTAAAGCTGGCTTGGTAACAACTCATTGGAATGAGTTCAGATTATATATTACGGTCTGTTATGACCAGTTCGTTCATGACGGCTAAGTTAGCAAACTTAAGATCTAAGATGTGTGAAACTGACATGAATGAGTCACTTCACTGTCTTTATGAGCTTTCTCTACATGTGCCACTGTTTGTCTTTGTTTTAGCGTCCATCATTATCTCACAACTGTCACTTGGCTGCAGTGCGGTGTTCAAAGCTTTGCAGTTTTACCTTAAAGGTTCCAGCTTTTCATTGAAGCCATAAGCTGTTTACTGAAGCAATGAAACAATTGAAGTTGATTAATTGAGGAGTTGATCTATGGAAATTTTATCAGGAACTATGTTGATAATTGACTTCAATGACCTGGATCTATAAATATTGTCTTGCTTTTAATTTAGGTGAACAAAGAACTTCAGTGTCAGTTAAATGCATGCATTGTAAATATGTGTTATACCACACCTGCAGTGTGTGTGGAGTAATGATCTGACAGTACTGGCTTTCAGACAATGTTTAAGGAAGACTACGTATCTTGTCTGGATACATTATATTTCCATTGAACATATAATTTTAGTGAATCAGATGGATTGCTGTTACACAAGTGTAATATTACTTCTACTGCAGTGGGGTTAGAAAATACATCTTGAACCTCCCAAATTGTTTCTCAACAGTTTCTAAGTGGACGGTTGAACTTGTTTGTGGTCTTAATGTAGTGAGATCAGATCTGGTTTCATGGTGTTTGCAGGTTGGAATTGGTTTAAATAGGCCATAGGAAATTGACTCCATTTAATCTGAGCATTGAAATGTAGACCGTGTAATCAGTTCTCGTTCACATGTGGGCCAAGATAAGACTGGTTTTATTTGTGTGTAAATCTATCCTGAGAGACCTCATTCTTGGCTGTGGCTTTAGTAAGCCATGCCTCCAAGCTATAGCAGCGTGTGTGCATGTGTGTGTGTGTGTGTGCATGTGTGTGTGTGTGTATGTGTACATAACTGGTCCTTCACTTGGGTCCCCACCCTCTGCCTCGGGATCCTTGTGTAATTGAGAGATGATCAGGGCATCGCACACAAAGCATGGTCACACTGCCTCAGGAAGTGAGCACAATAATCTTTGTAACAAGGCAAGGAGGCCTCTTCCTCTCTCATTGTGGAAATACGGAAATGTAATTCAAGGGGAGATAATATAATTTTTTAAGTGTATTTTTCAATAAGAGGAAACATTCAGAGGTTACCTTTAAGCAAACTAAAATCTGATGTGTTATGTAGCCCTTACAATCACAACCATGCCTGTGTATGAACACCACAGTACTCTCTGCTTCAGTAAAAGTCGCAGTGTAATACAGTACGTGGATGTATTCTTAATCATTTGCATCCATATCTGTTACTTTAGCTCTGTAGTGGCACAATGCATTATGAAGAAAACCTGATTGTGAGTTGTCACCTGAGCCTCATTCCCTTTAATTACATCCATTGTGTGGACATATATGCATACAAATGGCTTATTTGAAGAGTGGATAAAAAGGAGTTCATTTGAAAAACTACAACAAAACCATTTGTTCCCACAAAAACAGCACTCGCTGTATGACAAATGATGCTTTAGTCTTATGAATAATTCTCAAATTCTAAGCAATCAAGTTTTAAAGATATCGTAAATCCTGTTTAAATGGCCTCATTCATTACACCGCGGATATGGGAGGGATGCTAATAAAGTGTTACGTCTGAAATTGTCACTGACTTCATACGTCGCTGGGAGATGCTCAGCGCAGAGCTGATGTATGGTGCGACTGACTGTATGGTGATGGAAATGTCGCTGTGGCCTCGTTAGCATTCTGCTGTAACCCTCGGGCTGGGGTGTCAGATTCTCTCAAAATTTACAGCTCAGTTTGGAACCAAAAGAATCTGAGCGTAATGGCTGTGAGGGGCCTTATAATGAAAATACGGATCCACACGAGCATGGTCTGTTATGAATGTGTGATTAAACAACTGGTAAAAAAAAAAAAGCAACAAAAACTTTTTTTTTTTCTTACATTATTTCAATCACTTGAGTTGCTAAGACAACTGATCTGTGTAGTCATGTCCAAAATCACATACTGTAGGCTTTGGGCCTGCTGCTAAACCGTCAAGCCCAAGTCGTTATCAAGATGTTTTATGTGCACTTTTTTAATGCCAACAAATCATTATAATGAGGCCGCCACCATACTGTCTCATATCTTATGTCTTATATCTTACTATGTGGAGAAAGCAAAACAAAAACTGTGTGACCAAGGGAAATAGGGTTAAACAACTGAATAAAAAAAAAAAAAAAAATCATTATTATTACCATAATAAGTGGCAAAATTCACAGAGCCTGATTTACTTCTATTTGAGATGTTTTCATTAAAACTATAGTGGCCAGCTGGTTTTACGGGACTGATGGCTTTGAGGCTACTGACAGGAAAGGAAACTCACCAAATATTTAAGAGAGCAACTCATACAATATTGATTTTGGTCCGGTAATGATAATGATGATGTGGTTTGTTTCAATTCCAGCTCTGGGGGCCACAAAGTCTCCAAAGAAAGCAAACATACATTTGTGAAGTTGGTATAAAATGATGCACAGGACACCTGGAAGATTTTCATTTGATGGGATGGTGCAGTGATAGTGATGTTGGAATTGAACGTTTCCCTCATTGTTTTCTGTTTGTTTGTTTTGATTAAGCGATTATTGTTTGGTTTATAAGATGTAAGTCAATATTGAACAATCATTCGTTGATACAGTGATGTGCGGTAAGTTTCATGGCTGGTGAGGCACTGACGTCATCAGTCAGACTTACAAACATATGAACCCTACAGAGTAGCTTATTCACCATTTGATTGGCAACAGTTAACGTGTTTTGTTTAAAATTTCATTTCAACATTTTTTTCCATATACAAACTGTAGCATAGAAAAAAATGTTATTATCGTCTTACCTTTACTTATAAATGTAGTAGCATACCTAACTCCGACGTTGGTCTTCCTTTAATAATTATCTCCTGCTTCGACTGAAAGTCCAGTCTGGAAAATTTCCTGAATTTAGATATGTAATCCTCCATTTTGAAAATGAGGCTAAACAGTATGAAAGAATAACTGGACGGCTGCACTTCACTTGCTAACTATTTACTGTAGCTTGCTACTGTACCACTAATTCTATTATTCTTTAGCCGAGGTGTCGTAATCTCTGGGATCACCAGCACCCCCTAGCATGAGGCAGAAGAACTGCGTGCCTCACCTAGTGCCTCTTCGCAGGCGTTTTATGATCGCTCAGCACAAGAAACACGTTACAGTTGTTGATAAAAAAAATTCAGCTCATATAGTACAAGTGGTTGAACATTTTAATACCGACATACAGCGAGACAGCAATACTGTCTTATTGCATAGTCATTGTGCAAACCATGGTGAGGCTCAGCGGGCTGCTGCCTCACCGCACGTCTCTTCTTAGTGTCTGAACGGTAAATGTGGAAATTCAGCGATTTTGAAAAAAATCATCTAAAATTGGTGAATTTAAATGGAAAATAACTATAAAGCACACATTACTGAATAAATATATTCATTTAAATTATTTTTTCTTTTTTCTTTCCATAATGACAGGCACGGCCTCACCTGCCTCCCCTGACTGCACATCACTGTGCTGATAGTATAGTTTATGTTTTTATATATCATTTATGGTGCTGCTTTTTGACATGTTTTGACCTGTATATAAAGAAGTTGGATATGAATGTAAAAAAATAAATTTGATACTACTATGAATAGCTGCTCTGAACACTACACAAGCCTCATACAGTATGTAAATGACTAGAGCCTTTCAAACATTGCTCTCCTGTCCTGCTTTACACATCTCATTCCTTGAACACTCTGCTAAGAAGGGTAGAAAATGTGAATTACAACTAAGCTACTTAACCACAATGAATTAAGGCCTAACATTTGAAAATTTGATACTGAAATTACTGTCATTATGGTGCATTATGTCTGAGCATAATGATTGCTTTGGCGCTGTTTGAAGACAAAGGCAGACTCTGGGGGGAAAGCATAGTCAGAGGAAAAGTTGATTTCATGGCTGTTAATGATATGTGAACTTCAAACCTTCATTTTAGCAGCCATCATTTCCTGCCTTTTCACAACTCTTCTTTTGTTATCTACCTAAATAGTAATGTATCTGCAAATGATTTCTCTTTCTCTGGATACAGAGTGAGGCATAACTGCAGATAACTACTTGTCAGACAGAAAATTACTCTTTTTTTTAGATGCGTGTTTGCTTTGTGCAACATTCTTCAAATAAGAGGGAACATACTGTAAATGCTCAACAGGAAGGCACAGAGTCCTTTACTCCGTCATCACTAATCGATGGGTTTGATGGGTTTAAAGAACATTATACATTTTAAAACCATGCATCTTTTAGCAAGAAGAGGAATTGTGAGATATACTGTACTGCATGCTTAGGTTTTCTTTGGCTTCTGTTGTGTTTTTGTGTGCACAAAGTATGCACCAAACGTCCTGGGTGTTGACAAAGAGATGAAGTGCATACCAAGATCTGGGACCACACAGTAGCCTAACTGTGACCAGGTTCCATCGAAGTACCAAAAACAGAAACATGGAAAATGGGACTGATTGAGCCTCTGTTTTATTATGCTTCCAAGGTTTCAAACAGTGCAGAGACCTACTGGAGCTGTTATTAATTCTCCATCAGTTTCAGTTTGGATGCCTGAAAGCCAATTAAAGGAAACTTAATTGAATCAGCCTCAGGACCCTCCCAAACAGGAACCCAAATGAAATGTGCTCGGGGACGGATGGCAGGAAAGAGAAGGAGGCCATAGAGGTTAAATAAAAAGGGTGAAATTACCAAGAGTCCAAGTCTTTGCTTAGAATAATGGCTACAGACTGACCCTGCTATGATGCAAATTGAATCTTGTTTGCCACCTTATCCAACCAAACCAGACACTATAGTTTTTCTTTTTTTTTGTCTGGTCAGTCTAGACTTGACCCAAGTTTCTGTCAAAAACAATGTAATTTGCACTAAGTGCAGATGCTACATTTATATTTGTGGAAAACAGCACTATGTGCAGTGAGAAAAAACAACTTTTAAAGTTGAACTAAAACTAAAAATCAATTGTGCCTGGAAAATTCTACTGGACAAAATGTAATAAAGAATTCAATAAAATATCTTTATGTATGATTTTGTTTTAAGTCCTATCACCCTATCTAATGGATTTTTGGTTCAGACCAAGAAGCACCCTCCACTGCTGGGAAGTGAAGCTAATGCAGAAGTGCCTAAAACTGTAACTCCGAGAGCGACCACTTCTCAGTGTCCATAAGTCCCCATGTTCAAATGTCCAACTTCACAGCAGAAATAAACATGTTTACAGCCTGGTACAAAAAACAGTTTTGGTCTCTATAGCTAATTTCCTCGTTCATGACAACTGTACTGAGGATGAATTTTAATAATAACTCGCCTGTTATATTACATTAAGTCTTAAAGTTATGCAGAATTAATAGAGGGGCTGTTTGCTGTTACAGATGGCTTGTTTGAGCATCCTTCATTCAGCCCACCTCAGGTTCACTGATGATCCATGTGCTGATATTTAGATTAGCGGGAGACGTGGGAGAGGCAGTACAGCCAACATGACAGTGGTCTGCCATACAGGCAGTTAACCAAATTGTTGGGGGCATTGTAAATGCTAGCACCTTCCCTATATATAATTTCAGCATTCACTGTTATTCTGAGTCATTATCAAATGACAATGTAACATACTTAGTCATGAGGTTGCAGGAGTACCTGTTGCAATGATGTTTTAATGTGAATCGAGAACTAACATTACTAAGCTAGGCTAACTAGCTTCCACTTTCAAATTGAAACATTTGTTCCTGTATTGTGTCTGTTAACGGATAAACTGCTTTGTTAAGCATAGAGTAAAGTCAACTAGTGGCTGATAACTAACATGATTGTTGAAAAGGGGGAAAAACAACTAGAATTTGGTAAGATACAGTATTCTTTGATTTAATTGTCATTTCCATTCTCCAGTAGCAGTAGGACAGCACAGACGCTGAGGGCATGTCTGGTAGCCATAACTTCAAATGTCAGTCAGAGATGGCAAAAACAATTTTATTCTCTCAGAAAATATTATTAAAAAGAAAGAAAAAAAAATCACCTTTCTGCCATTATGTATCCAATGTTGTAGGCTACAGCTACTAAGCAAGACACACACACATGCACACACACACACACACACACACACACGCAAACTACCTCAAGGCTATGTTCCATTGTCCTGGGAAAGCCATGAGGAGGAATTCCTTTCATGTGTCATCTCCTGTCACAGTACTGTCCTGACAGAGGCTTAGTGACATACGAGAGGCCTCAGCAGAATGTCCTGCTTTTAGTCAAATGAAGAGTCTGGCAGCTGCTGCATTCATCAAAATCAAAGGATAATCTGCTTTCCATATAAAATCAAGGGATGATTAACATTTTTTTTCAAAGGGGGGGATGGGAGTGTAAATGCTAGCACCTTTAAGGAGACACTTGAGAGACACAAGGCGGGAAGGGTTCCAAAACGGTGCAGAATTGTCAGAAGATTTGAAGTTATAAACCAAGCTCTCGTGTTAGAGTGCTGCTCTGTCTGAGATGATTTCTAGAACTTTAAGTGGTCACTGTCATTTAAAAGCATCATTTGAATGTTTTTTATTCTTAAGACAAAATATAAATCACAGGATGATCATTATAGTTGTACAACACTACTCTATATAAAATCTAGTCCAATAAATGCTATTTCATTATCTGGTAAGAATGTCTCCGAAATGTTCCACTTTTAATAAACCTACTTTTACATTTTTATGGATTCATTTGATTGATTTGCTTTTTGAGAAGTTCTTTATAATCTGCTCATGAAAAATATAGACTTCAAATTTGCCAACAAAACCAGACTTTTATGAACAAGTAAGATTAGAGTACAGTGTATTAAAATCACTGACAAGTTTGTTGTGTGTAATTATTTCAGACGTTATTACGCTAGCAGACTTGTCATTTCTTTGTGTTACCATCTATTGTTTGCATGCTAACTAATCAACATTGTTATTCACTGTTATAAATTAAATTTGGTATCAGACAACTAGACAACTATCATACAAGTGAAGCAGCACCACACTGAGGAAATTTAATTCCCTGACATAAACTTTTGAAAACAGTTCTCCAATATGGCTGTGACAGTTATCAGGTGAATAAACCCTCCTGCTACCAAAAATGATTATTTTTCAGTCAGTGCATCATTAGACACAGTCTATCCTCCTCACCCCAGCTCTTTGTCGAACAAGGCTTAATCAGGGCAAAGGAAGGGAGCTGTGAATCTCTTCCTCCTTCACAACTCTCCACCAATGTCTTCTCCATCGGACTCCAATCAACGGGAGCAGAGGCCATTAGGCGGCTCTGGACCTCCTTTTCTTTATAATTACACCCTCCTGGATTGACCGAGCACCAGCTAGCCCTGTGCTATTTGCAGTAATTAGTCCAGAATGTGAGCTGTCAACATGCAAAAATCGTGCCAGTAGGCCCACAATGCCACATCCACCCCCACTGTGCTCAACAACAAGCACCTAGCCTCAGCCACTGGAATGCATTAACTTTCTCCTCTCTTTTTTTTCCCTTGGCGACTCATGTCAAAACCAGGTCCCTCAGAACAAAATCTTAATAATTAACTGGCAATTTTTAACATGATTGCTTGTGACACACCTACTCTGGTAATTATTGCTTTGAGGCCATGTGCTAATGAAATTAATGCATTCATTGCCCCAACAAATTAGCATAACTCATACCAATGTCCCACATTTGAGACGCCATCGCAAAGAGAAAAAACAACACTGATGAAAAAGCAGCATCAACATGAAGAAAAATGAAATGGTTGGCACATTGAATCGAAAAACTGAACTGTATGATGAGCACTGCTGTTCAACGTCTTAATAGCTAAAGCCTCTTAATGTTAACCAAGGGTGATTGCAGTAATGCATTACAGAGTGATAGCAGCGCAGGACCAAATGATCATCACTATCATCATTATAGTCATTGCTGATCTACATATACATCCCTCTCTGGACAAATATTAAATGGCCGTGCCACTGCAGACATTAAAATGTTATTATACTGATGCATTAACTTACTGCAGCAAAGTTCATATCAATATACAGTAGAAGCTTCCCAACAATCATTCTCTAAATGGCACAGCTGCCACTTGCAGCATTCAACAGTCCTGCCACTAACCCTCTGTTCATGGCAGTTTGGTATCTCAGTGGGATGTCTCTGAGACATTTACCGCTCTGCATTAATAATTGATGACGGTGCCATCAGTACAATGGACGGAGACAAGTGCAATGGTCAGTTGGAGATGCTGCAAAAGTGCAAGAAATGTCCCCTCTTAGGTAAAATAAGAGCAGAGGTGGTTGCAACACCTAAAAAAATGTGTTTGCCTGCAGCCAAATACTGTCAGACACAGAAAAAAATTGAAAATGACTTCCATTTAAACAACACTGAGTTATATTATTACAGCCAAGTGCAGGTTAGCATGACAGCTCATGGTAGAATTTCCACAACCTCTCTTCATATATGATGGGGACTTCATTTTGTACAGCAAGTCTGTAAATTGGAGCACAGAATAATTTATGGTTATCAAGTTTGGTCCAACGGATAATATCTGATACCATATAAAATTACAGAATAATTGTTCAGGATGTTTTATTTGTTTTGACTTGTTCTTGTTCGGTCAAATTTGCAATTACCAAAAAGAACAAATGTAGGTTGTATTTATCTTAGTGGTCTGCAGATTCTTCATGGAATCCGATATAAAAAGGACAATTCCTGTACAGTAGTATTTTGACTAGGAGCCAGTCAGAGTATAAGCCTGACATTGATAATATGTACCAGATTATACAGTCCTGTACAGATTATGTACCAGTCTACCCTACAAATGACCCATATCTTTCAGTACAAGGCTCCTTCAACAATCACCAACAACTAGGTATTTCAAAGGGCACCAGCACACAACAAGAAGCACAAAACACCAAAATGCAGAGTGCATTAGACAGTCAGTGCTCAATACAAAATGCACAGTTCAGCTAACATTGGCTGTTTCCCTATCTCAACAAAAAAAACCCTCTTCTGGATCTCTGGAAGTGAGCAAGAATACTCAGCTTCAGTCCTCTTATGTCTAATAGACAAGCTCAATGATTGTCCGACCTCTCTGGAGTTAACCTCTGTAGTCTGACCAGCGTACTGCAGTCTAACTATGAATTATGAACTTTTTGGCTCCTTGCCAGGGTTTGCCACTGATCACACAGGACAAACTGGGCCACTTCCACCAGTGAGTACTCTAGTGGTTTAAAACACAGACATTGATATTCCTAAAGTTGGCCACTAGGGGCAGTGGCATGTGGGCTGATTGCTAAGTCCCCACGTAACTGGTGGGTGCTGTGAGGTCATTGACTACTGGTGGAGCCAAGCTCCACAGGTAACGATGTAAAATGTTGGAAATTATTAATCAAATTAATATAATGACCTTAGTTAGGTTAACGAGTGGAAGCAAGGTTAACGTTAAGCTAGGGAGCTAATAAGCTTAGCTAACTAGCTTGCACTTTCTGAGGGGAATACAAACTTTGGGTCCTCCCACATACTGCATGCTGTAAAGGGATCTGCATCATAAATCACTAATGTGGGTTCTTCATAGGATTTATGATTATTATGTTCTCCAGTCAGCAGCGTCACAAGAGTTAATAGCACATTCCTAGCAACCCTGGCTCTCAAAGGTCAGTCAACCACTGCCAAGAGAAATGCTCAAATGTGTCCATAAACAGTTTTATCTTAATGTAGAAAAGTATACATATTATAGTTTATATTTCTTTACACAAAAAATGAGAAGAATTAAAAGTTCAGTTTGACTTAAAGACTGTGTCCTAAAAACATAGGCATCATGCTGGAATAGAGACATGCTGTCTGCTATAAAAGAAAACAACTTCACACTCGGGACAAATTGCTCTTTGGCCTCAAAGGGAGACAAGCCCAGATGAATAACAACAATCAGTGGAAACTTCCCCACAGACTAAATGTTCCATTTAACTTTAGTCAGTGTGTGAATCTCTGTGTGTGTGTGTGTGTGTGCATGATTTCATGTTTAAAATATCTTAAAATCCTGAAAGGTCGTTGTCAGAGTTACTGTGACATTTTCTTCTGCAGAGTGGATACATACACAGGAGGTACAGACAGCAAAGATCACATTTTCAAGCCGCCGCTGCAGAACAAACAATGAATAAAACACTGAGTGGCCAGCTTTTGATGCTTTAACCCACGGCACAAGCATGAATACATACAACACATCAACAGCATACTTCCTAATCTGAGATGGTTAGTAATGTGGCCACCTTATCCAGCATGCAACCCCATCTGTGATGACACATCAGCTCCACCATTTCATACGAATAAACTCACAAACACAAGACACAATGTGTTGACGGGAAATTTGCATTAGGAATGTACCACAGGAAAGCGTGATTAATTTCTGCCCATGAAATGAATACAGATTTTGTCATTACATGGCTTGTATCCTTTGCCAAATATTGTAATGTTTCTCCCTCCTTTTCCACAGCGAGTGTTCTGCTGCAATAATAAGGAATAAAAGACAGCTTACAGCTCATAAGCAACACAACTGCTGGCAAACCAGCTAAATCACAGAGCAAAACAAAGACCTGATTGCTCATTAGTATTATGGATCAGCTCTGTTTAAATCTGTTTTGTGAGATGCAGCCACTGTTTAATGACTTACACGGTGTTTGTTTAAATGCTCGCTACCTACATTTCACACAGTAGGATTAAAAGAATGAGACATCATCAGATGTCTCACTGAATTTTTAGAATCACACCCCTTGGAAAATGCACACACACACACACACACACACACACACACACACATACATACTCTTACCTTGGCTTTGCAGACAATGCATCTCAGCCTGTCTTCACTCCCACATCCCTGTAAGAAAACAAGATTTAAAAGTCATTTAGTGACAGCTCCAAAGTGGAGTTATTATACAATGACATGCATGAGTGACAAATCATGTGTTTGTGTTTTGATCAATAAACTAATTATGTTTGTCTGTGATTGCATCCTTAAGTCAAAGGTGCATTGTGCATAATAATGTTAATTTAATTACAGTGCCTAAATAACTATATATTACAGTGACCTAGAGGTGCAAAACATAATTTATAAAACAGAAAACACAAGAACACAGAAGCACAGCATTCATATTGTTGTGTTTTTTTAAAATACTGTTGTATTTTGCACCTCTGGGCCACCATAGTTACATAGATACATAGTAATCAGAATCAAATCTGTGTTTTTGTGTATAACAAATAACAAACATATATATATATATATATATATATATATAGGGAAGATATAAATATAGGGAAGATATAAATATATGCACAATATGTTATTAAAATGAAAAGAACTGTGCTTTTTATGCACAAACCAGGTAAGGTGAAAATGTTGACAGTTTATCAGATGTCCATTAAAGACAGTAATAATCAGAAATCCATAACTATTTTAACCCTCCATGTACCACATCACATGACTGAACTGCACATGAAACAAAAATAACATGTTGGCAACGATCTTGAAACTGGTGCTAAGTGTCTGAAGATACTAATAACAAGAAAAGCATTTGTACAAACACAAACTGCCAAATCCATTGCTAATATGCATGGCATGCAGGAGCACATTTTGATAGATGTTAATGGCATATAATTATAGAACACTGCTATTAGGCAACGTGATTTTATAAAGAGGACCATTGCCCCTGGCACTGTGGCCTGATTGCTGTGAGTGTTGGGCTAATGAATGTAAACCAAGTGATGAGAATTATCAACCCATGAGAGAGGCACACAGAGTGAGAGAGGGTGAGGAGGGGGGTGGGCTTAACTATTCACACCACTCGCAATTAAAGTGAAATATAGGCACAAACACACACAGAAGAACACTTACATCACATATGAAAAACATGTCAGCATGTAAACTCATCTTCTCATTTTCATCTGTTCACACTTTGGTCAATGCTTCAGACTGAATCAATGCTATATTTAGCTAGCAAGCTGTTAGCACAAAATCTCTTCTTACTCCTTTTTTCCTCCCAACGATATTTGATTTCAGATGGATGGGATTACAAATCCTGTAGAGCATTTCTGTGCAGAATAATGTTCCCATTAACTTCAGTGGAGGGAAACCAGATGTATAAAAATGAAAAACATATTCATCTGTCGTGAAAGCAAGTGTATACGTTACTTTCCAAAAGCCTGCGTCCTCGCTCTGTATATTCTCAAGCCATCTTTGGTTTGGGTGGTGAGGCACACCAGGCCACACTCAGCTGGTGCGGTACGAGCCATGCAGTCCTCCCATGCCCTTGTACTTTGCGCTGTGAGGGGTTTCACCCCTCTAGGAATGCACTCCCTATAATGAGGGTCAGGGGTCAAAGTGCTGCCGCGCCTGGAGGCCGGGATCTCCTCGGCACACTCAGTCACTGACTCTGTCCCTATATTTAAATCCTGCCTCAGGACATGTTTTTCAAAGGGCATCTCCTAACTAGTTCCTGGTTACTAATTAGTTTTGTGCCATGCTATTTGTCTTTGGGAACCTGGGAAGGAGAGGGGGGTGGCACAAATGAGGCGGTCTAAAAAAAGATAGCGTATGGTTTGCCTCAGCGCTGATGATAATCATTCAGATAGTCTTCATCTACAAACACAAGTATCAACAGTTGTGGAAATGAATGCCAGCACTGTTTTGTTGTGTTTGAATTCAGTCCACCCGCTGTTTTGTGACAACATCTGTCTGATACGATTGTGAAATTAAATAAGAATGTGGAATTTGCCCTTTTTTGTTCAAGCTGCTTTTAGCGGTGGTAACAGTGCATGCTATCACTCCCAGCTGGCTAGCTTTCTCTCTTTCTCTCTCTCTCGCAAGTCAAATCATTATTGGATTACATTTTCTGGCTTCATAAAATGCGGTTAAGAGGCACTTTAGACATATGTGCATGACCTGCTTTCCAGAGATGGCTATCAGAGCAAAAGTGACAGGTCAATTGCTGATTTCTGTTCCGTAAAAGAGAAAGGGCCTCCCTACCCTGAGCACTCTAAAAGGTCGCACACTCTCTCTCTCCCTTTCTCTCTGTCTGCTTCTCTCACACACAAAAAACTAAAGTAGTCTTGTAAGCATCAACACACACTCTCGGCAGAAAGCGGGATTCTCTGTGGGAGTGTGTGTGTGTGTGTGCGCGCGCCTGCTTCATGAGCCTGAGCTTGTGTGTCTGTATATAATTGTATAGTGGGAAGACACACACTTAATGGAAGTGGCTCTTCACACTGACAGCTGGGTGGTGCAGATGAAAGGTCTGCTGTAGCATGTTGTCTACCACTTGTGGAGTATCCAAAGAAACCCAGAGCTCACAGGAGTGGACGCCGCACATCAAACGATTCAACCGCAGACGCACATTTTATCCTTAATTAATATACAATGAATGTATGTGATGATTAATTTATATTTTCTGTGCAGCACAATGTCTTACAGACAGTATATTCTGCTACAGAGTTAGATCTTGATGTAATGTAAAGTTGTGGTGTGCACGTCATATGGGAGCAGGCAGTCTGAAAAGCCATATAGATAAGTACTGTGCAGTCTGTGTGCATAAGTGACTCAGATTGAATATTTTTTCTTTAATTTATCTGCTCCTTGGCTCTCTAGTCAAAGGAGTACTCAAACAATTTAGTTCATGCACTTGAAGCTGCGTGACTTAGAGATACAGATTTAAAACATGATCATTCCCAGATATCTAGACTTCTAGTTCTAGTATGGATGAAGCTCCATAAATACTGGTTACTACACTTCCCATGAGGCAACCCAATAGCGTCTCTGTCTCTTCTTCCTGCCTACCTAGGAAATGCCTGTACAAATCCATGCCCCCAGTTTAACACAAACTTGGTGTCTCTGAGTTTGTGATGACCTCATCAGGATTATTTTCTCAGACTTGAAAACGGTCCCCCAGAGCGACGTGAGACTATAAACAACTTTCACTGAGTGGTCCTCCTCCTGATTAGTGAACTAATCTTGTGAAATTGGTGAACTTCCCCTTTAACCAGCTCTTTATCTTAACATTGGCAGCTAAACCACATCCTTAAAGCTGCACCATTAGCATTTTTTTTTTTTTTTTTGTGCAACTTGGGGACGGTTGAACTCCACAACAGGCT
The DNA here is from genome assembly GCA_028641955.1 of Protonibea diacanthus. NCBI lineage: Eukaryota > Metazoa > Chordata > Actinopteri > Sciaenidae > Protonibea > Protonibea diacanthus. Next base: position 27,107,303 of record CM053979.1, on the reverse strand, counting down.
TGAAACCACAGATTTTTCAACTACAACACCTTTGTAGAGTTGATATCGCTAACGTGGTAGCATACAAATATTTTCTGGTGACTTGACAAATATAAACACATTATTTACTCTTGTTTGTTAACCTCAGGCTGCTGTTTGGTGTTAATAGGTGCTGCTGGGTTAAGCCGAGCTTCTTTGCTGACGACAGTTGCCTGCTGCCAGTGAAAAGGAGTTAATAAGAGTGGTGAACCAAACAGGAAGGTTGCTGAAGTAAAACCAAAACAATGTGCTAAAAAAGGCTAAAAGGCTCAGTAGACCTGAAGGGGACTGCAAAGTTGGGTGAGTTCATGAATATGAGTGGTCCTTTTTATATTACACATAGTCATTTGATTCATGGTTCATATAAAAAATGCAACAGTGCAGCTTTAACTTACAAAATATTGTATATTATGATGCCCAGAGCTGTAGTATCAACATTTTCACATCAACACACCTCTACACTTTTACTTTTTACTTCTGGGAAAATACTTATACAGAGGCAATTATACATTTTTACAATTCTGGCAGCAGCAGCAGCAGTTAGCTGGGGATTAATGGAGGAAGAGTAATTAGCATGAGCAGCAATAAGCACCACGACCAAACACGAAGAGAAATGTATGCCACCTACAGAAACTTACATTTCATTAACTGAGAGGAGTCTAAAGTGATCTTTTTGGAGGTGCAGTGCAAAAACAGCACATCAATGGCCACTGTATCAATACAACTACTGATTCAAGCAGCGCTCCAGATGTTAATGAGTATGATACTTTGCAGTAGGTGACAGGTGTCAGGTGCATGATAGCTTTGTGGATTCCTGCCAGTCCATTATGGGACACTTCTCACTGTTTCAGCCTCTGTGTTTCAGCTGTATAACAATGATATGTTATCATTGTTAGCAACCCTCATTAAAACTAATTGGTATTGCTATTTGAAAGGTAGCTCATTACCTTGAGGCAAACAGCAACGTTTTGTCTCAATAAGGAATGCCAACATGGCAAACACATTTACTCACTGTTAGAAATCTAACACACTTCCACCACTTCACATTCTGACAAATGGCTGATGAGCAAAAACATCCAGACTGAAATTCAAAATACCACCATCCTCTACATGGAAAACCTTTCTCACCTTCTGGATCCATGCAGACAGACACACGTGATGGGCAAGTAAATTCTTGCAGTTACAGAAATTCCTCAGTGGGTCACTGGCTTGAAGTTCACCATCCCTGCATATAAAGCACTCCGGCATCTCTGAAGAAGAAGAGGAGAAGACAGAGGTTACGAATGGTTTCGCACTGATTTCACAATGCATCAAAGGCTAATCCCAGATTCATATTTAGATTTCATTGTTGCTCGGGAAATTGTTAATTAACTCAGAACTGATCATAGCTGTAAATCATTGTATTTTCTTCAGAGAAAGACCCAAATATTCCAACTTATACTGCAACTTATTTCCGATTACTGCATTCAACACATACTGTACAGCTCCCTTGAGCATTAGACCTTTATTTTGTTCCCAGTGGGAGAGTGGCAAAGTGAATCTGGCTTTAAAAGCAATTGTAGCAGGTTGACATTCCTGACAAGACAATAAACACAACAGCACAGAGGTGAGTGACAATAAGAAATGAAATTATTTTTAACCGCTTGTTCATTATTTGGTTTGTTTTCTCCTTTGCAAATAGTGCCATTCTTTGATTTACATGCACAACAAGAAGCGGAAATAGGCTTTTGATTTGTTTTTTTATTGTGTCAGACCAAAGGTTTTATTCTGCCCAGATTACATGAATTTGTGGAGAAACAAATACTCACTTCCCAAATATTGTCTCATTTTGGAAAAACTGCTTTTTAAATAATAATTAAAGCCTCAGAGAGAGAGCAGATTTTATACGTTTGCTCTCTCAGATGTCACAAAGTCATCAGAATGTGTGTCATAAGTTTTTACTGTGTTGCCATGAACAAGCATTTAAGAACTGTTTGAACATTAAACTGACAGGCCTTTACCAAAGAACCCAGTGGCTTACATTGGAAGTTTGGACTGTTGCACTCGAGGCGAAAGAAGCAAAAGAGGAAAATATATGAAAATATATCTCTCAAGAAAGAGATGGCACAATAAAGTAACTGCTGTCCACCCACATTGTTGATACAGTAAGCCTTGGTGGCTACTGTTTCTAAATTACCATTTCTACAAAGTGGACTGTACTGTATGTCTGATTTTTTAAGTTCATCGGGGTTATTGTAGTTGATTTTTCCAACTGTGGATAAATCAGTCTCTACAAGTACACTGTTGGACTATAAGTTATTAAACTACCATTTCCAGTGATCCACAACAGCATCAATATCTGGTGACAAAGACATAAAGATTGAATCTTGTGACATAAAATATCTGAGGCTGAGACTGAACCAAACCAGTTCAGCTGTGGAGCCCTATAGCACAAAAACAATGAACTGAACTGAAAGCAGCTAAAAGCTCTGTAGAGCTGAGAGCTGCATAGTGATGAAGGTTTCTGTGGGTTTGTCACGACAAGCAGCCCCTTTCACGATACAGGCAGCCGTTTGACCCAGAGTTCATACAAAAATATTGATTAGTGCAGCTTTAAGTGCCACGCGTACACTTCCCTTCTTCATATTTCACCCATTTAAAGTGTGGTGAGGTTGGGTTGGTCTTTGTTTTAGAATGCACTTATTTCCACAGTGGGAATAAAGCACAGGATGAAACTTAGATCCGTGGACAATGTGCAGACTCCTAAGTGTGTTCCTGCATGCACTGGGCAAGAGGCAGAGCTCACTTGTTTGATGACTGACATGGCCACTATAATTTCAAGAGTTTGTACCAGATTGTTTTAATGGATATTTCATATTTTGTCTAAGTAAGCTCATTAAATCTAAACAGGATTTACAAAATGTGCCAAAGCCTGACATAATTTGGCAACCATGTGAAAAGAAGACTCGACAGCACTGTTTGCTGCCTTCACAACTTACAACAGCTGCTTTGAACTCACATCTGATACAATGCCTAATATCTTGCAGTAAAATTATCTGTCACGGTTCAATTAGGAGTGGACATAAAAGGTGAGCAGTGGAATATATCACACTAGCTGCCAGACATGTGGTCCTAGCCCAGGGCTGAAGTTAGCCACAACATCCATTCACAGTTTTATGCTCCTTTGTGCAGCAACCAGCGTCTCTGATTTAACCAGCAAGCTTTGCCAACATCTCCGCCAGTAATGATTTTTGAAGCTAAATATTGGACAGTAGCTAGGAGCCAGATTTGTTGGTTTGATCCCATAAAAACATTAGGAGACACCAGTGAGAGCTAGCTGTCATCTGTGTGCTCGCCTTAGCACAGAATAAACTGCTGCCTCAGAAGCTCCTGTCTCTTTTGGGGCTCTTGTTGAACCAGATTGCTTCAGGTGAAAATCTATCTTCAGATGAAAAATCTTTTAATCAAGGGGTGGATTTTTAATGTAACCCATCAGATTCTGTGTAAGCAGATTTTATTACTGACCAGGCATATATCTCACCTTGCATTAATATCTCTGAGACAAGCTGTGAAATAGAAAAGCCAGATAAACTTTATTTTTTCCCTCAACACAGTTTAGTTCAGTCAAAAATCAGGCAGTTTTTAGATAAATGTGTGGTGTCTGGCAGCCACTCCCTTTACCTCCATGTTACTGACACCAACCACCTGGCCTAAAAATGAATGAATCATCATTGCAGTGAGGCACTTTCTAAATACTACTGTGTGTCAAAATTCATATGTTTTCTCCCTTTCCGCCTGCCTGTCTAACAATATATCAGGTTTAGTTGGTTTTCACTCATTGTCAGAATAACTTTATGTGTAGGAGAGTTTGCAGAAAATAATGGAGCCATGCAGAGACATACATATAGGCCATGACAGTCTAGCTAACAGGCAGTCTGCGTGTTTCAACAGCCTGACCAAAAATATTTCCAAAGTTACCGTGATGGCAGGTTCACCAATTATACCCACAAGTCCTTTTTAACATTTCATTCCCCAAAATCTGCACTGCTTTTACGATCATTATGGCAAGCCCTGAGGCACTTCTGCAGCTAAATAACAGATGCACTGCTGCTGAGAAAATAACTAGAAAACAACATTACAACAGAGATGTAAACATGCTGCGCGTCAATCGTAGCCGAGCTGACACGTCTGCGTGATCTGTGACTCCCATAATTAACTGTCAGCGATGTCAGTGTTCGGCAGCGTTTCATATGAAGGTGAGCGCTCGACTAACTGGCTGAAGTCACCCTCGACATGTTTTAACAGCTAACAAAACCTCCTCTGTGCTGCAGCAGCAGCAGCGGTGGCAGCAGCAGCAGCTCCGGGCTGTGTTGTTTCCATACAGGGTGATGATGTACTAAAACAAAGTTCGTCAGTTAGAGACGCTGATCTCCCACTATCACAGAGGAGAATGAAGCAACACAGCTCTGTCAAGAGCTTGTTTATACTGCTTAACTGTCTGAAAATGGCTTTAGTGGTAGGCGTTTGTCAGTGATGTTTTAATTCCCTGCTGCACATGAAGGATAGAACACACGCTACAATCTTAGAAACAGTCAAACTGAGCAGTGACACGATGTACAGTACACAAGACAATAAACAAATGAGGAAAATGCCAGATTGAGATAATTTAATTGTCCGTTGCATTGCTAACGACCTCATTAACAAAAGAATGATGGGAAGTCAGCATGGTCTAGGCGAGGAACTGCCTGTGTGACAGCCATCTGGCTACAATGGGGGGTGGGGTTGGGCAGGGTGGGGGTTGGGGGACTGGTAAGTCAACACCACGGCCATTATGACTTCCAAGCACAGGCCTAGAGCACCTCTAGATGGAAGCAGGGATTAGTGTCTTACTGACCAATGTGCATTCACCTTTTATTTAAATGACACACTTGCATTTATAATCCACATATGAAGACATTTCTCATGTTGCACTCAGGCCTGTACTTATCAAGCATCTTAGAGAAGGAAATCAGTTCTTGTTGGCCAAAGATGAATTTTTCTTTTCTTTTTTTTTTTTTTTGTGACTGACCTTGTGTGGGATGCAAAAAAAAAAAAAAAAAAGAAAAACAAGCAACGAAAACGAGCACCTGATCTTTGCAAAAAGAGATGTCCTCATAATCTTAAGACGGCTTTGCAAAAGAGTAGATTTAGATCTTCAACAATCATATTTTCAGCAGAGGGGAACTGAACTTTGATAGCTCACATGGGGCAGCAGATAATGTGCACATTCATTTATTTCCACTCATTGACTTTATGTAATTTTAAATGACAGATGATGGGCCAATAATATTGTGAGATATCGACGGTTTATTTCCCAAGACTTTGTGACAGTACAGAAATAACTCACATTTCCTTACTGTACTTCCATACAGTTGGGAGACTGTGAGATGCAGGTTTAAGGTGTGTAGGATTTAGTGGCATCTAGTTGCTGATTGTAACCACCTTGCCTTACCTTTCCTTTCTAGCATGAAGGAGAAACTACAGTGACCATGAAACCCATGAAACCCATGAAAAACATGTTAGGCCCAATCAGGAGCCAGTGTTTAGTTTGTCCATTCACACAGTGGTACAACAAGGCAAACTTCTTATTTTTAGGCATTTATACTGAAAGCATAGTGATGCATATTATATTCCATTTCAGCCACACACCATAAATCTGACACACTGGACCTTTAAAAAAAGAATGGTCAAAATCAAAGCCAGGCCTTGATATTTTCATTTCCCACAATGTGGCTCAATAGCATGTTTAATTAGACCCTCCCTGCCTGGTAAATGCCCACATCTTTCAAACTCCAAGCCTGCAGTTTGGAATGCAGGCTTTCTGTTATAAATTTGTCATCCCAAGCCGAGATAGTTTATATTTTTCAGACCTCAGAAAGCTCCCTCCAGAGCAACAGAAGACGTTATATAATCGTTTTTACAGGCTGAGGAGTACACTCTGTGACGAGTAAACAAAACTTGATGTGCAAAATCAGTGGAGTGCCCCTTTAACAAGGATTATAGCTGAGAGGGGGATTGCACAGAGGAAGAGAAGATTCAATGTTGTCCACTCCACGGACCTCAGAGGGTTTGCAACATTATTGCTGCGCGTACTGTGCTGCATATTTATAGACACTGTTATAGGCGCTGTAAAAGAATGTGAGTCAAGATGGCAACCATTTAAATAGTTTGTTCATTTATTTTTTAAGCCACTAGTTACTTATGTATAGACTATTATGCAAAAAGATTATTGGAAAATATCATTTATTAATCTATTTAAGACAGATACTTAATCATATAACCTAAATAACTTCATAATGAAAAATGTTGATGATGAAGCCTACGTGAAAAAAATGGTTTCTGCATTTCAAACTTTATAAAATTTCTAAAATGATCATATGTTCTACTTGTGTTAGTGTTATAAAAGTCTCACCTCGCCTCCTTCTTATTGCTTAAAGTGAGTGCAGCAACTTCATAAATGGCCCTCAAGGTCTGCTTTGAGGTAGAAGTGGTTTTACTCCTACTTTAATTTTCTACACAGTTCCTAGCAGGGATTCTGACATGTTTGATAGACACAGGCCCTGCTGTCAGTGTCTAATATGTGGCTGACAAAGAAAGCAGACATTATCAGATACAAAACAATGATAGTAATTAGATATCCACCACTGATCTATGAAAAATCTACTCTTAATTGTAATATACAGTAGGTTAATGGAACACTTTAGGATGACATACATACCTATGAACAAACTTCGGCATGACTCTGCTGAAGACAGTGGTTGGTGTTCACTGCCCATATTTCACTCTTTGTTGTGGCTGAGAGACGAATTCCTCCCCTCACTTCTGAGCACTTCCAGAGACCAGCAGTTTCCTTCACTTCCTGTTAGCATTCCTCTGTTTTCTCTCTCTGGGGGTATACAGTTTGAACATTTAGAGTTTATCACTCTGTATCTGTACTTTCTAATATTGCACACACTGTCAGCTGAACACTCTGTGTTTGTGTTTTTGAGGAAGTGGTGAGAAATGAGCAGCCAATCACAGCTGCACGCTGGAGTGCGTCAGGACCGGAAGAGAAAAAGGAAGAGGAAAAAAAAAAAGCTCTCCAGTGAATTTTCAGTGTCAGACATTCTAAAATAAAATGTGATGGAGAAACTAATACCTGTCATATGCCACAGAGGGAGATGTTTTTTTCATTTCAGCCACATGTGTTGCTTTGTTTAGGGGAAAATAGTATATGGTTGGCATAATGGAAGAGATTTATTTCCTAAAAACAACATTGTGTTGCAACAAACCATCATGTGTGTGTTCTCACTGCTGAGTAATGACTCAGAGATTCTGGAATTTCCCTGCCAAGTCAAATCACTGACAGTTGTAGCATTTAACTGTCAATGTTTTCAGGTCTCTTAGTCTCCTATCTTTTATATATATATATATATATATATATATATATATATATATATATATAACATATTTAAGTAGTTTAGTAGTTTAAAATGGTTTAAGTAGTTTAAATTATATTTTAGTTCAGTACCCAAATTGACATAAAAATAATAAAAATAAGTCACCTTGTCAGTGTGAAAGGCTCACATTTCTACCATCTTTTATTTCATCATCATCATAATAATAATAATAATAATAATAATAATAATAAAAAACACAAATAAAAATGATAGTAACAATTTACAGTTTATGGCTGGTGTTTCGCTCAGTGGCAGGCTGCTTTTACAAATAATAACAATAATAATAATAATACTAAATTTAAGTTTTAAAAACAAAGTGCTTTATAGCTTTATAGTAAAACTATAATAAAAGAAAAGAAGTCAATAATCCCAAGCTAGATAAAATCATTTTGAATAATTACAAACATCATACATATATCTATGAGAACAGAAAGCCATATTCTGTAATAATATAAAAATAATATTGACATAATTTTTTGTGGTCATTATCTTCCTAAATCTTTGTGAGAAGGAGACAAATGCTGCCTGTCCTGACCCTTATTTGATCTGGAAACGTAAAATACTGAATGAATCCTAACCTGTAAGTTATTCCATGTGATATGTTTAATTTGTAATACTGTACAATAATATGAGGAAAAAGGATGCTCTACCCTGCAATATATGAACATTCTTTCTTTTTTTTTGCATGTCCTCTATATGAATCATCATCTGATGAGGATGTGACTTTCTGCTTGGAACATGTAATATAAGTCTTTTAGCATCATGTGTACGAAATGATAGAAATGGTTTGTTTGAAATGATTCAGCTGGAAAAGTCTGAAAAAATTGAAAGAGTGACTTTGCAGAAGTTAGCGTTAAGTCATTAACTAACATAAAAAGTATGTATGGCTGATAAAATCTGTTCAGCAGTTGTCATCATCAGATAGAAATGAGAGATCTGCTTTTATTTACCTCTGAATGAAATCAAAGATCTGCTGCTTAAAAAACTTCTCTGAATCTTGGTGGTAAATCTATCATTGTTATCACTGTAAACTGCATACCCATCTATCTGGCTTTTGATATAAAACAATAGCATGTGGTGTGTTTAGCTGATAAACCAACCCTGCTGTGTCTATTTTGGGAGGTGGGCTGTGTGCTCTTAAAGCACTGCCATATATTTGGTTAAGATTGCTTTGCTTCTGTGACTTGTTGTCGATCATTAAGCAATGACATATCAGAGGTTTCATTTAAGGTAAGACTTCTTCACTTTCAATTAGCATATATACTGTCAAAATACTGTCAAAACATTTCAAAAGCAACAAGATCACACTGTTTTCTTCACACTGATCCAAAAGCTGAAGTTCCACATACTCACAGAAGTACTCAGCTCCAAGTAATAATAATAAAAAAAACAGCATGGAAAAGTTGTTGGGGATAGACTAAGGTCTACACTCTGCCTAATTAAATGGCATGTCTCCTACTATTCATGAAGAGCACTTGATAAACAAGCATTCACATCCAATCCACTAGATAAATGACTTTACACCAAGTGTAAAAGCCATTAAATTGCTTCTTTAGAAAGTGGATCCAGGTCCAAACACACAATCAAAGTTTGACTGGATTATCTCAGATTAGAAACACTCGGGACAAATGAGGAAGATGACAGGATATCATGCATTGAAAGGATAAATTAACAGTCACATACCAGACCAAATTTGTGATGGGTGTTAGGAATAAGAGCGGGAGAAGACTAGTGCTAAAAAGCGAGGAACAGCTCTTTAGTTTTTGAAATAGCTCCAATGATATGGCCAATGTAAACCACAGTAGCTTTTCCCTCTCCCTCTAAAACCTCCTGCCATGTAAATAAAGTCCACATCAGAGAGAATTACACACTAAAAGCGAAGAAATGGACACAAAATGTGTGACGGATTAATCTGTTGAATTATGACATATGGTGAAAAAACATATTGTGCTTTCTCACACACCATGATGCCAAATGCATTTGTACATTTTCAAGTTAGCTCTCAGACTCTCACAGAAGCTTATTTTGAAGGGGACTGAAGTCATTGCTCTAAATGGAACTAAATATATGAGCCCTTCATCACATCATCACATAATCTTGGAATCCCATATTTTAATACTATGTATATATTGTATATATACTACCTATGTGGTTAGATCAGTTGTTGCTGTTTTTATATCTATGTATTACTGTGATGCTAAACATATTTATTTTCTCATTTGAATGAGTTCATGCCTGAATGTCATTGGAGTTTGAGTAGACTTTGAACAATTACAGTTCTAGACTAGATTTCAGCCACAGAGAAAAAAATATTGATTACTTTGGGTAGTTAGCCTTGGGCAGATTCCTTTAAAAATGCAGCCCTAGAATCTGAAATAAAACTTTTTTAACCAAACATGTGAGAATTGTAAAATCAAAAAGTAAAAAGAGCTCTTTTCTTGGAGTGCTAGATATTTTAGTTCCACTCTAATTTGAATATTCAAAAAGTAAAGTAAAGCAGGCTAGTGCTGATAAAACACTTTTCAGGAGGATAAATAATGTAGGCAGTGCTTAATGTTAGCATGTACTTCTTTGCATAACAAAACCAATGGACTTCGTTCTATAGCATTAAAGTAAGGCTTTGGCTTTCTCACAGGGAGCAATAAAGGTATTTTTGGAGGGTTTGCGCACATTAAGAAATGTGACCTGTGAACTCAACATAATCTTCTCTGTCATATGCTCACTTGTCCAAGGTCCCTTCCCTCCTGTAATATAACCAGTTGGCATGGACAGTGGGAGCTTAACACTGTGTACCTACAGAACCTCTTGAAAGCAGAAAAGCTTAATTCAGCTACGCTTTGAGAAGTCAGCTCATCGTCTTTAATGATGAATTATGTGACTACAGGACTCTGTGACTCTTTGTGTCGGATTTCATTTGTTTCTTCACTACAGACCAAAAGTTCAAGTTAATGACTCTCTGTTAGACTGAAGCTCCATATTTGGATTTTGAATCTTTCACTGAAGTATAACTAGAAAACAGAAAGATGTTAGGTACATACTAAATTTTGATAATGAACAAGAACAAGTCCCATTCTTGTCATCTCTATGAACTCAAATGGCAAAGTGTGTAGGATTTGGGGGCCTGACAGGGTCTGTCATGAACATGGTGTCACTGCGTTGGTAGATATGAAAACCATTTAAAGGTAACAAAAAAAAAAATAACAAGACTTATTTTCAGGTTAATACATTGAAAAACATGGCAATACTATATATATATTTTTTTTCTGCCACCATTCTGTAAATACAGACCTCCAAAGTATCCACACCTCACACAAAGCTACTTTCAGAACATAATAAATATAATATAATAATATTTTTATTGATTTATGAACAAAAAGATATTTTTCTCACTTTTAGTGTAAGGAAATATAACATGTGCTATTTTAAATGTGATGTGATTTAAGCTTTAAGTCTATATTACATTACCAAAGTGGAGTTAGCTAGTTTTCAACATTTTTCCAACATTTTCAATTCAAAAACCACCCATAAAGTGGATGCTAGTTTAGCTTAGCATCCACAAGGAAACTGGACATTAGAAAACTAGGCTAACCAGCTGTCCTAGGTGTTTAGCTCTGTTTGCTGTCTCCCTGTCACAGGTCCAGATGTGGTGACTGTAAATGTCCACACTGTTAGAACTCACAGCAATGGAGAGTTCTGTACGTTACAATGTAATTCAAATTACAGCACAGAACGGTACAACTGCAGCTAACGGCTAATGGCAGCTCCGGCTGGCTAACTTCCTGTGTAGCCACTGGAGCTGATGTGATATAGTAAAGCATTTGTAGTGCTGCCCACAGGGATACTGAAACAATCAAATTAAATTACTGTCATTGTTAGTCAGTACCAAAATTACACAATCCCTGGAGAACACACGGGAGAATACAGGGGGTCACTATCACTGCCAAATGAGCAAAATACTCCAACAACATTTAGAAGACAATAAAAAACAATTCAAAAAAACATTTTTTTCAAAGTTAAGAAATGCATAAATTACATAAACAGCCACATAACAAAAATAAAATAAAATGAAACACAGTGAAATAGAATGATTTAATTCAAGTTAAAAGTTAAAAAAAAAGAAAGTTAAAAAGACAAACATCACATAAAAGCAAGTCTATCAAAATGTGTTTTAAGAAATGTTTTACAATAATTCACTGCTTCTGCGAGTCCTCAGGCAGGGCGTTCCAAAGTCGAGCCCTGATGGCAAAAAATATATATATAAGCTAAAGTTATTGGAACAATTATATACTGAAAAAACATTACTTTAATTTTTGACACACACAATGTGCTCTCAGTGGAGTACTGAATGCCTTTGATCATTCCACTTGATCACAGCTTTAAGATGTCAGCTGCGTTTGAGATAGGAAGAATTTGTCACTGGCTGCTGCCAACTTTCTCTCTGTCATCCAATTTTACTGCCTTGATTTACAACAGAAGCTGACAATTTGAGTGTGAATGAGGGGGTTTCGCAGACACATAACTCCATATCTAACACCTTCTCATAAACAATAAACTTCTGAAGTTATTTTGTTCTTGTCTCATCATCTACTATTAACAAGCACTGCAGGGAACAAATTCTGATCTTTTGGATTATTCACTGATGGTCTGCTCGCTACCAAAAAAATAAAAACACTTATCGACACAAAGTTCTAAAGCAAGGTCAGATGTTCAAGGTCGAAACACATTTTAAATATTCAGACTTGACCATGTAAAGCTTCGGGAGGTAGAGAATTTTCACTCCATTAGAGAAGGGACAAGCATAATTATGAAAATGAGATAAGGGAGAATCAAAATGACCTGATTGAAAAGAGAAAAAGTCCTCCAGTGCAGAACTTGGTTTGATTGATTCAGAGCAGATGAGCCCAGGGCTCCACTGTTGGCAGCCCAGGGTTCATGCTGTAATGATAGCTTTATAATTAAGATTAAAGACCAGAGAGCACAGACAAGACACTCGAGTGGTGTTGGGGGCTTCTCCGATGACACTGGGAATAATTGGAGAGAAGTATCTACAATCCCTACCTCCCCAAAGAGTAGGAGACTGTGTGTATCACTACATGCAAACACTGGATGTGACTGACAATCGCAATGAGGTTGAACCATCAAGATCACTGGATTCTTTCAGACTGCAAGATAAGTCACAATCACCATGTCACTTGCAGATCTAAAAAAGGAAGAGCTTGATTTATGTATTACTGTAGTGTATAATTTTAAAAATTGAAGCAAAAGGCATGTGTTAAACAGCAGATTATGTGTGATTATGATGATTCAATCTTTACACGGGGCAGATTGGAGAGCCATCTGGGCAGCAGTTATGACTGAGACAGACTGACTTCTGTTACTAATGAGTTGGACAGCATGAAAAGAACAACCACATTCTCAACAACTTTCCTCTTTTATATTTGAGAAGTCTGTGAGACTTTTTGTCTGATGTTTGAAGCATTCTACGAGGAAATCTTGCGAGTATGCTAAGAAAAATCTCCCCTTGTACACATCCTTTGTTAAATAACGTTCGTCTGCTTTTCAGCATTACAGCGCAGCACGTCAAGGTTCATGTTCAAAGTGGCCATCATTTCTCACCTTCACTGACATCTCCTATCTGATGAGGGTGAAGTCAAGTCGCTTAGATGACTAATAATCATATCAAAGGTGCCATGTCATGCGGCAGATTTAAATAAGAGGGTTTGGAAGAGAATTTGCATGCATCTGTATGCCTGGGCTAAGAGGCTAATGTCATAAAGTACGGCGCAGACATGATTTAATGTAATCTGTCATGTCATATGCTAATCTTCAGTCCTCTCAGTAACATACAGCATGTTAGCACAGGGAGATTTCAAGTGGCACTACAGTAAGTCAGGGGGTAGCTATGAACACCACAAGATTACCTATGGGTTTGTGTTGATGCCATCAGGGACACACATTTTCTGTTTATGTTTATTAGTTACTGTAATTTTTGTTGCTGTGAAAATGGATAGAGATGAGGCTGACTTTATTTATTTGTAGGGCTTTACAGCATTAATATTCCAGGCTTACTAAAGGGAAGCACAAGTTGTCACCTACTGCCACTGAGAACTCTTTCCCAGCCCTCACTCGCAGTAAAAAGCTGCATTTAGGTCCTGCTTTTTGAAGCAATACTGTACTTTATGGTAATCAAATAATGCAAAATTCAAAAATGGAGAGGATGACTGTTGTAAAAACATCTGTGATGCTGAATGAGTTCTGGTGGATCTGTTTATTTTGTAGCATTATCATTAAATAGTTCCTTCCCAGGTAAGTAGTGTAGATGTAATACGTGTCTACAGCATGCAACACCTACAGTTTACGCTTCATGATGTCATAATATAAAAGACGTTGGACGTAGACAGTCTACGTCCAACTTGAGCATGCATTCTAATAAACTAAATTGTTGGTGTGAAGCCTGCAGAAGCTCTGCTCGAGTGGTCAGGGCGTCAAAGTGGAGGGTGGAACTGAAGGAAAAGCATAAACCCTGTCTGTTATGCCGTCCTGATGGAGCTCATTACTGGCACATACTGACATCACTGGCTAAAGGCTATTTTTCAGCTCCACCCTGGCTTCATCAATAAAAGTGGGAGCAAATGTGATAAAGAGAATTTTTGTGTCTCATTATTAGCACAAGTTCTGCAGCTGCATTGTTTTTGCAGTCTCAATCTCAGTTTATTTTCCTCTAACAGCCATTGTGCCAACTGTACAGACGCTAGCTGTAAGTCAGCAACCAACCTACGCACCGACAGCTCAGCCACAGCCTGTGACTGATTGCAAAAGTTACCAGAAACTCTGGTTCTTTATCTTATTTTCCTCTAGCCCTCCGCTCTTTATTTTCTACATGTTCATTCAAATGTATTAAAACATTGGAAATACTAATTTTTCCACTCTGAATAAATCAAGTCAAATCATGCTGCCTTTGGCAATTGTGCACACTGATATCTTTCTTTTATACATGGCACAACTTTTAGTTATTACACAAGGTCAAAGGTCAAAGGAGTAGGCACACATTACACAACATAAAAGGCACTGCAGGCTTGGAAAAGAATACCATGTCATGTGTGAAGACCCAAATGGACATGATGGTGATTGTGAGGAAGTGCTAACTCCCTCACTGTTTGTTGGGCCAACTTTACAATTTTAATTGTTTAAAACTGATGATTTGCTATGTTGGATGGGAGGGACAGAGCATGGTCATCTTAGTTAATTTATTCCTAAAAACAGTGAAATGAGCAATAGTGCAAGGCAGGCAATGTGGTTTGTCACCTGTTTCACCAGTCCTTTGTGCATCTGGGCATGGGCTTAAAGAGGGAGCACGCCTCTATAGGTACCTTTTTATAGGAGACTAGAAGGAGGTGGGTATTGTTTTGTAGTTGGATTGTCCATGCTGTGCATTTCATTGATTAATTCTGAATGTACTGTATTGTTCTGTTTATATTGCAGAATTTAATATATATTTGTTGGGACAAATCATAATCCGTTCTCCCTTTCACAGATCTACTCTGACAGGGTGGTTTGAACTGGAGAGAAGGCCTATCAGAGTATATATATATATATATATATATATATATATATATATATATTGATTGAGTATATGTTGAGAATGGTTTCTAGTAGAAAAGACTACCTTTGTTTGATGAGTAAATAAAAGTCAATCTGTTTTTCTGCACACCCTCTGGCCAGTGTGATGCTTTTGTGATCCTGCTCTCTCTTTACTACAGTGAAAACATTATTTTAAAACAAGCCTATGGTTATTCAAGGTTTAGTTCTAACTCTGGAGTAATGCAATATGGAAAGCAGTGAACTGACATTGACTAGTAATTAAATATTGAGTTTAAAGTATTGATTAACTGATTAACTAATACTGGGCAATATGGATTAACATATCTCTGTACATTACAGACACTCAGTATTCAGCCATGTGGTGTGTTCATATGTTCACACAGAGGCTTTTTTAGATCAAGAAATACAATCATAATTCAATGACAGCACTTTCTTGCAGCGTGACGTTTGGATGTGTCAGGTTCTAAATTCCAGGTGAAAATCTGTGTACTCTAATCCAATCCTGATCAAGTATTTTGTGGTGAAATGTAGTAAAACCAAAAACAGTGAGCGTTCTACATGTTCTGCTCTCAGAAACACTGAAAAACTGATTATGCACGATAGTGGTTTGAGCTTCTTTGCTGTGGGAAAGGCCCTTCATTATCCAACTGTGTCATATTTGAAGCAATGTCTGTCTCTGCAGTTATGACTCTTAGTGTAAAATCATTCCTGGTTTTGATTGATCACACAAAATAGCTTCATGGTAAGTTTGATCCTGTAGGTGGATCACAGATAAAGTGTTTCTCCCATTCTGCCATACCATTCCCAACCAAATGTTTTAGAGTGAGGCATGTCGAAAACAATAAATCATTATACAGCACTGGTGTGTTTGCCTGTTCATCAGTTGCTTGATGTGACCTTTTTTGATGGGGGTAAATCTTTTTCTTTTTCTCTTTTCATACAAAGTGCAATTTTCACACACTTTTATCATTGGCTCACAGTACTCATGGTGGGAGAAAAGAGCTAAATTTGGTCACAAGTGGCACCGCTGCCAAAATACCAAAGAATGAAAAATAAATTCATTGGAGGAAAATGTCAGGTACGAAGCTGTGAGAGGGACTTTGGAGGTCTGACAAGACACAATTACAGACTGGCCCCCCACTGAGCACTGGGATGTGATATTTTCATGTTGGTAGTCTCTCAAATAAGCCCACAGCAGTGTGGCACACCCCACTTTGATCTATGTGGAGGGGTTGTGTGATGCATCCCTTTCTCGCTGCTGATATAGTGTGGGAATGAATGTCAGGACAAAGTCAGCAAAGGGCCAGCCCCTCCCAAACACACTCCCAATGCGCACAAGCATTGCAATGTGTAAACCTGCACAACGGTGAGCCTTCTGTCTGTTGCTGATGATCTCTGTACGGGAGGACACACTGTGAATAACTGCAAAATGGTTTTATCCAACACACATGACTAGGAGGTTATCAGCTCTAATCTGATATGTTGAAATACATTTTAAAACTCATATTCCTCAAAATACAGTGTATATTTGTCCGTATATAGTGTACCCTGGTATATCCTCTCATCTAATAATCTTTCTAATTATTCATAGCCTGAAGACAGCCTGATAAATTGCCTGTGGTAATTAAAATGATTAAGTGAGAAGTGCAAAAATGGTAATTTATCCTTGCATGACAGAGTTAAGTAAACCTGGTTATAAAACCTGCCTAATTAGCTGTCGTAAAATAGAGCAGGATGGTAACGCAGTGCACAGGTAGTTAGAGGGAATGGAATATTTGATTTCAGAGCATCCAGACAGTCATGTTGCTTATTTTCCAACTTTACTACCTAAATCTCTTCATATGTTACCTAGATATGTTACCTACATTTGACACTGTCACAGTTTTTTTTTTTTTTAATTTTTTGCATACTACCAGCAGTGAAAGCAAACCATGGCCATGAAGATTTGAATCTATAAAGCAACTGACTTAATTTACTATTAATATTTAATATTGGGGGGCACTGTGGTGCAGTGGTTAGCACTGTCACCTCAGGTTCCAAGGTTCCTGGTTTGAACCTCGGCTGGGACCTTTCTGTGTGGAGTTTGCATGTTCTCCCGTGTCTGTGTGGGTTCTCTCCGGGTACCGGGTACGGGTGACTTGTTCAGGGTGTACCCCGCCTCTTGCCCAGTGTCAGCTGGTTACAGATAATGTATGTATGAATTTAATATTGAAAGTTAAACAGCACTGAGTTTATAGAATTGAAGTATTTTACTTGAAAATTCGACCTTTTTACTTTTTATGAGTAATTCATGTGGGATCAATTGTGTTCACAAATTAATTAAATAAGCAATTGAACCTAAAATAAATCAATTCCACCTCTTGTCTATCATTCAGTGACTAGTAGAGCACTTTCACAATAAGAGGTGTGTGTTTGGATATCTGTTGATAAAAAATTTGTTTACATTTACAATTTTTTTCATTCCCCTGCATTCCTCCTCATTTAACAATGAAGCTGAAGTAGGAGTGGGTGGAGGTGAACTTGTTTGTAATTCTCCACAGCTTTGCATCAGCATTGCCAACTATTTTCATTAGAAAGTAGCTAAAGCCTGCTGGAAGTTATTTTAAAAAAAAAACAAAACTGTAAAAAAAAAGTCAAAAAATTCAAAAAAGTCAAAAAGTCAAGATACACTTAAGTGACTCTAATTAGCTTTATCATTAGCTATAAATATACCTCAAGGGTCTTTGATGTCATCAATATGCATCTAAATCATATTTCTATGAAGGCTAATATTCCATGGACAAACAGCTCATTCACACTTCTGTCTGATGCTAATTGGTCAAATGTGGCTTGCTCTATGGATGTATAATAAGAAGTTAAAAGTTGCTCACTGGCCCTTAAATCATGTGCCCTTGCACCTTGGCTTATCCCAACTGACTGAACACAATCTAGATCTGAGCCACGTAACAAACAAAGTATGCTTTTCTTTCATAAGCATCCAAACATGTTTATGCTAAATCTAAATAGCATTTTGTTTATTCTCATTATAATACTCTGCTATAATACAAATTGTACGCTTATATTTTCCTTATCATATTCTACACAACTAACTAGCTTCAGCTAGCAAGCTGGCATTTCAAAGAGGCTTCAGATCTGATCAGTTGATCAGTGTTGAAATGTAGTATCATATAATGTGACCAGTCTGGACAGATTTTGTACTCAAAGTAGTGAGTAGTGCAGTAATTTCACAATTATGTATTCAGTTGCTCATAAATATGTCCAGCAATGCTTCCAAACATAGCAGGTATTGTGACGTTAACATTTTTTAAGCTAATGATGAGTTTGTTTCAGTCACTCTCTGTCCCACTGTGAAAGAGAAATTGTAATAAATAAATATGTCTCTTCTTATTCACATTCTTTGATAGTCTGAGGCCTCTCTTATCCAGTCCTGTCTTTTATATGAAGTTACATTGTAACATCGACAAACAACATGTCGCAGCCAAGGCACAACTCACAGAGGCATGCACAATAACCTTTCCCAACATCGGCCATCTCAGCACAAGTCTGTCACATGCTCAATTGCATTGCATGTGACACTACACTCGGGGGCAGATTTCTCTCAAATATGATTTGAGATGATTGAAAGCTTTTTGATTTAAAAGTGTATTCTCTTAAGCTAAGTGCTCTCAGAGACCATCAAGGAAATTTAATTGCCTCACTTAGAGAAAAAAGCAGGTTTTCTGACCCAAATGATATCAGATCTTAACATCTCAATAGAAACACATGGAATTGGATGGTCAACTGGGCGCCTAATGTCATTGGGAAATGCAATTTTCTGATGGCATTTCCTACGTCTGTCTCACCGAGAGCACAAGATTGATCAAAATCTTAATGAGCCATTTTCAGAAGTGGACTTTGGCTTTGGCTTTATGGTAGATTATGGAGCCAAACAACCATGAATGTTGACCTTATAAAAGGAAAGTTTGTAGATTTGAAGAAAAGTCAGCCTGACGTGACTACTCAGTCACTGTGTATTACTACAAAGGATTAAAAAATCAAGTTCACAAAAAAGAGTGCAATATATGAACAACATAAATCCTATCCATGCCCACATATTGCACACATAATGCACATGCATAGAGTGATAACCAAACCAATGCGTAAGTCATTTTTTGTCAGTTTCATAAACAGTGCACAGTGCACTGAGTTGAATATATATATATATATATATATTTTTTTTTTTTTTTTCTCTTTCCTCTCTATTTGCGTCATCTCTAACATCAGGCTCAATTACCTCTATCTGAACAGAGCACACACAAATATCCATGATAACCTGCATAATGTGAAGACTGGCCAACAGCCTGCTGTCATGGCCATAGGTAAAGCCAAGCTGACGCGTGGATCATCAAACTTCAGACAGTTCAAGAAAAATCAGGGAGAGACATTTCAGATTCTTACACAAACAAAGAGAGGAAATGTTCAAACAGATGAGTATTATTATGCCAAGTGTCAGTCAAGGGCACAGCTCTTTCCATCAGGCCATGCATTCATGTTGTTGATATTCGAATAAAAGCAAAGAATGTTGTTCAATCCAACAAACCACTCAACACTCTCAGTGCCATTATACTATCTTCAGCTTGGCTCGGCCCCAGAAAACAGAATAATACCAGTATGGTGATGTTAGCTAATGCCGTCATCAAAGATGTGCTCCTACCCATTACAAAGCCTCTGTCACTTTTATTTTTGATCATATTCATTTAGTATTTTCTGCCTGTCACTCACCATCATTTTAAGACCTGCCAATGCTGAAAAGGTTAATTGGGCTAAATGCTTGCACCTCAGCTTTAATATGTAGTGTGAAATAGATTCTCGTGAATTGGAAAAGGATATAGTCTACCTTTATACACACACATCTGTTTCTTCGAGCTCTTTTCCATTTTCTCTTACATGGTCATCCTACCATGACTACAATGAAATGTCAAAGCAGTATAGTTCAGACCACTCCTTTTTCATAAAGCTTTGCTCTTTCTATCTAACTGTTAGTCTAACAGGTAAACATTTCAAATGCAAAGCAAAGGCAAAACCCAAATATTGGGACTATGAAGGGAGGGCAAAGGCTTAATGTTGGGTTGAAACACACACACGTGAGAGATTGTTACAGCTAATTATTGAGCCTAGTAAAGGTAGGCAGCGAGGTGAGGAAGAAGCAGGCTTTTAGCTGGATATTATGAGAATCTGTAGGAGTGCTTATCCACTCTGCACTCCAGTCCAGTGGCTTTCTGTTTCATGCCTGGCATTGAGTGAACATTGTTCTACAGTAAGAGGACAATGAGAGCGGCCAATGCAAACAATATTTTGGTGATTGGGTCTGGCTGATGAGGTTCAGAGGTAACATGCAGCCATACATATGGTCTATTTTGGCTCTAAACTACTGCATGCTGGCATAAATCTTCATCAGTACAAACTCCGCCCTTGCCAACACACTGTCTGATCCAGCAAGCATTGCCTCATTATTAGACCACAACAGCAACCCTTGAAAATCTCTCTCAACATTACTGTGTAAAGCTACTGCACATTTTGATTAAGCTCCACAAAACAGTACTGTACTGCTTAATATCGATACTTCAGTGATTTGATTTGACTTCTAAATTCATCAGGTCTTTTATTCTCATTACAGAGCTAACCACAGCGTTATTCTTAGCTCAAGTCCATGTTTTT
Source organism: Protonibea diacanthus (assembly GCA_028641955.1). Taxonomy (NCBI): domain Eukaryota; kingdom Metazoa; phylum Chordata; class Actinopteri; family Sciaenidae; genus Protonibea; species Protonibea diacanthus. The sequence goes on along the minus strand of CM053979.1, from coordinate 27,086,529 downwards.
ATTTTATTTAAGATAATTTATTAACAAAGCATTCCATATCTAAAGAATATTATTTTTCAGATTCATTTTTTTGAGACTTTGCTCCCTTTAAAACATGAAAAGTCCCATCACTTCAAGCATGTGTGCAGGCCGGTGTCTGTATGTTTGGGTAAACATGGTTTCTTACAGAGAGAAATGCCACTATTGACTGTTTTGATATTAAAAGTTTTCATGTCCCATAAGTTTTAGCCAAGATAGTTAACATTCAAACAGTTTTTGTAGAAAACACTTGTTGTGTATTTAATGCCTGCAATACATTCCAAAGAAGTTTGGAACAGGTGCAAGAGGAGACTCTGAAACATGCGGAATGCTCACAAACAGCTGTTTGGAATCTTCTACAGTTAAACAAGGTTCAATCGAAAGGGGCATCCTCAAACCATCTACAAGCGGTCATATCATTAAAAGATTCAGAGAATCTGGAGAAATCTCTGCATGTAAGGGACACAGCTGAAAACCAACACTCAGTGGCCAATATCTTCCACCCCTCAGGCTGCACTGCATTAAAAACCAACATGACTGTATAAAGGATTTTACATAGGCTCAGGAACACTTGAGAAAACTGCTGTCAATAAGCAGAGCACGACTGTAAGTTAAAGAGAAAGCCATACATCTACATTTCTAACATCATTTGAATATTCTATATAATATTTTTTTGAAATATTGAATATTTCTGCAGAATTCAGTGACTGAACAGTTTTCAGTTTTGTTCATTGTCCTGCTACATACTGACATTTCACCCTCTTCCACACAATCTGGCTCAACCACTGTCCATCACTTTGGTGGTTTGCTCTGCACTTTTCATCAATCAGCCCACAACTGTACTGTCAGCATTGAATGTCACTGAATGGACAGCCACTCTCAAAACCCCCAATTAATAAGGCTGTTCTCGACTACTGTGTACCAATAAAGAGGCTTCAAATAATGAATAAGAAGTGACAAGATGTGAGAAGTTACAGGTATGACTTCAAACTGTAATATCTATAATTGGAAGTCTCATGCAATGGTTTTGAGAACCAACATTAATATTCTTGTATAATATTTAGAAATTCTTTGGTATGAAGAACTACAGTTTGATTTGTAAACCCTGCAACACACATTATTTTCATCTGTGCATTATGATGTTTCCAGACATCTCTGTAGATGAAGATAAGCAGAGAAGTGCAATCTAGTCGAGCTCATCACAGTCTGTCCTTGAGGCTTTGAAACAAGATCCATTTAGATTGTATGGCAGAGTAAAGGAATATGGCCTATAATATCTACAATGGCTTTGTAGATAATGATCAAATGAAGAGGTCTTAGTAAAATATCTTGAACCCCAGTGCTGATTTGGATCCAATTATAGGGTGAAAAAAAAAAGAAACTTCCTAATTAACTTTAAGATGGTGTATTTCAGGCTCCAATCAACAGAACCTAAAAATATATATAAATACCAATACTAAAAAACAACACTGATATTAGTCAAGTCTTTTCCCATAGCACTGCTAAAATATATTCCTGTGCAGTCAATTGGTAAAATACAATATGTAAAGCTGTGTGTGTGTGTGTGTGTGTGTGTGTGTGTGTGTGTGTGTTTGTGTGTGTGTACATGTTTTACTTTCAATATCTCTTTCTTCTAGTGTTTCTTATTTCATTATACCACTTTTCTTCATGAACCCTTTGTCTGTCAATCAAGATAAATGGAGCAGAGTCAGTAACGTGACCGACTGTTGCTCTGGTCTGAAATTATGATGAAAAAGAAAAGAGAAAGGTCAATGAAAAAGACTAAAAAAGGGAACTGATGGAATGAAATAAGAATGATTAAATAACATTTTACATTAATTAGCTGAGTTTTTAAAGTTGAATGCATTCTTTCGATTAGTTATGTATTGTTTATTTCATAATGTCTTGTTTCTTTATTTCAGATACAGGGCTGCCTGGCGTCATGCTTATTATGTTCTTTCACCTTGTTGTCAGCGTCCAAATATCTATTAGAGTAAAATGTAAGTGAATGAATTATGGAAATTACAATTACTGTTCTTTCTCTTACAGTTCTCAGTCTAGACATGTACATCTCCTACGATGGAAACCATTATAAGTTAACCTCATACAGTACAGAGATGGAAAGTCTAAATGGTATATTATTCATAAAGACAGCTGTTTTACCCTAAAAGATAAATTTACACGGTTGTCACAAGTGAAACATCTTCGGAAAGCAGCCTAAGTTGATTGAAATTTCCAACAACCAACAGCAAAATCACACAAAAACTGATTCAGTACAGATGATATCATATCGAGGTGTAACAAATAGGACCGGGTTAACACCAGCATGTTCCTTTAGAGTCATCCCAGGACTGTAAGGCCTACCATGGTGTTTGTTTGCCATGTAGTAATGAACTTGCTTGATTCACTAAAACCGAGCTGCCGCTGTCACACTGTGACAGCAGAGCTCACAGCTGCCTGGGAAATAAGATAAACTATTAGCAGATGAAACGGAGCTATTGGTTCCATCTCACTTGAATCAGGAACTTGTTTGCCTCTGCACAACCTTCAGGAAATACACAGGGCCTCGGCTGGTACCACGAAATGACGCCCAGACACCGAGCGCAATTAAGCCCCGCGTGGCATGGGCAGCCATTATGTATGAAATCAAATTACCTTCATTAACCTGCCAAGTTGGCTGAAGGCGTCACTACCCACTGGTTCTTTCTCCGCCCTCGTGGAGGAAGATGAATGACAAACCAAAAGAGGTGTAGCATGCTGATATCCCTGTGGAGTTCTAATACAACATCCCCTCCCAAAATTTTGTAATGCATTCATGCTCATGGAAACCATTTCTGCTGCCTCCACCACGTATGTTTTAATGTTACAAAATGAAATGCATGGCTTGAAAACAATATCGCACAGTATGAGATAATTAGCTCTCCTAGCTTGACAAATGGGCCAATACCTATGTGCATACATGCTTTTGAACACTGCATATGTTGCCTTCATGAATAGGCATTGTGCTGCATCCCCAGTTGTAATACATATATTTATTGCCATAACTCTTAATGTCTGCACAATGGCTGCACAGGAAACATACAGTTAAATTGCACCACACTGACAAATAAGGTGCAGCGTATGAAGATATGGGATCATGGAGGAGGCTCATGGCCACATCACAGTCATGCAAATACAAGGAGGCATTTGTATTTCAATGGTTTTAAATAGTACCCTGACTTTTCTACCACTGACCTCATTTTCCACCATGGAGGTTGTCAAACAGTGTTGAATTTACAGTCTTAAAAGAAAGAATCCCTCTCACAAAGAATCCCTCTCACAAATTCTTATTTCTCATAGGAAAACACCAATCATGTTAACAGCAAAATGCAATCCTGTCTGGTTGTGCACATAATCACTTGGCCTTATGTAAAATTGTGGGGCAGAGGCACCAGGGGGAACTGATGTTTGTGGTGACTGGCTATCAGAGCCAGCATCAGAGGTAAGTGATTCTATTTAGATAGATAATAAATATGCGGTCATGGGGAACCTATATCCAAAACCCACATAATGACTTTCTGCTGTGGCTGGAGGAGGTTCCTGATCAGTCTTTACAATATTTATATCAATTTGCTCCCCTTCATCCTTCTCAGTGCTAATTCTATTTCCTCTTCATTACGAACACCATATTTTTAATGAGAGAGGCCTTTTCCCAGTCTAAATGTCTCCTCAATTCTTGTATTTATCAATCACAGAGAGGCTTTTAGGCTGGAGGCAACGGGTATCACATGGTGAAATCAGTCTTGAATTCCACTTAGCCGATGCACTAACTGATTGGGGAATTAGCTTGAATACTATTTTGAATGATGGCCATGTAACAGTTGTGAGATCACTATAGGACAAAAGCATTAAACGACGTAAAGCCTAAGCCTTTCAATTGTAGAGGTCACAATGTTAAAAGTTAGACTGGAGTGATTCACAGTGAATCTGGACTTGCTTTCTATGCTTATTTATGCAAATTCCCTCCAACATTTTGGACCCCTGATAACTAATACATTATGTATGACAGCCCATGCCACCTGGAGCTGCTCGATGTATCAATATAACATAATATCATCAAATGAGAGTAGATATTATCTGGGATTTTAGCTGTTCTAATATTGTGATGTAGCCTAAATGTTTTCTTTCCCTGGTCCTAAAGCCTGCATTACAGTTAATGGGACAATTTCCCTTATTAGACTTGTCTAGCTGAGAAATGAAACATGCATCATCATATTCACGCTCCTAATGATCATTTCTAAAACCTTTCATATCTTATGAAAGCACCAATAGCTAACCCTAAAATAACACATTACTGATATCAGGTGGTAATATTTGGGAGTTAGTTCAGTATTATAGTGCAGCCTTAATACCACAGTTGAATGTTGGATATTTCTCTGTGATACAGGCATAGATGCGGAATATCTGTCTCGGGTTCTGTGGAGGCTGCAAACAAACAATCAACAACATACTGTGTCTATCTCCCATCCTAGAATTTTACACTTTTCTGCATCTTCCTACAGTAGTGACTAGGGTATGCTTTGTGTGGTTATAGATAATAATTTATAATTTGTGAGTTGATGAATATAAAATAAAGAACAATTCTTTATGAGCTTGAAAATAATAGGAAATGACAAGTGTGTTGATATACTAGGCATGCAATAGCAATATTAATGTTAAATTAAAGCTTTATAGGCTGATAATAACACCCATTTTCTGGAGCCAAAAAGATTTCAATTCGAACAAAAATCTTGACACAACTTCATGAATTGTAAAAAAGTAAAACAGCAAATTGAATGGAGAAATATGGACAAAAATAACAGAAAGGAGAAACGTCCTTCCTTTTCATTTTCTTCTTTATCAAGATGATCGTTGGGTCGTCGTGTGTTAATTTGTGCTAACGTAACCACAATGAAACAAAGAATAGCTTTCTATTTCTCTCTCTCATTCACTGTCTATGATAACTCAGCCACTCTCTCTCTCTCTCTTCCTCTCTCTAGCTATCAGCCATTCATGCTGATGCTAATATTCCCTTTTTACATGCAGCTTAATGTAATGAATAATAATAATATATGTATAGATATTTGTGCATTTCTAATCTAGTCTTTCATAATGCATAAAAGCAGGTATGTCTCAGAAATGTTGCTTTTTCTTTTGTGCATGCATCTCTACCTCAGCCTTGCAACTTAACTGGTTTGATTACAAGGCACCATGGTAATGTAAGCTGTAAACGGGTAACGTGTCACAAACGGTGGTAAAAACACAAATTTTGACACATATTCCAAATGCACTGTATACATGTCCAAACCTGAATATTACCAGTATATTCCACATGTCACAAGACATGATGGTAAAATGCTACATTTGGAAAACCTAATTCAGAACATCCAAATGGAATATGCTGTTTACATGACCCATGTAAAAATTCTAAATATTCAGAATAATTAGAAAATGAGTGTACATGTAAGCATGCCTGAACTAAAACAGTAAAGCTGCGGGCTTTTGTGAGGAAAGAGAGATCCCTTCTGCTCAGACGACTTGGGGTGCAATAGCAGCTGTGGTGGGAGTACGTGGGAAGTGTAAATTATAAAAACTGAACAGGACGTTTAGTAGAAACACGAAATACATTTCACTGCAGTTATAATTCAAATGGGGCAATGATGTAGAAAAAAAAATATTTTAAATCTTGTCTTGAACCCTCTCAGCCTTGTGAACCTTCTTGACCTTTAAAGAACACAGGAACAGTGCTGGGCTGTGAGGTCACTGTGGTGTCATGGCAATAAAGACTTATTCTCGTAATCTGTCTGTAAAAAAGTGAAAAACATCTCATAATGAATAACTCTTAAATTATTCTTTCTATGATCAGAATTTGATGCATTTGGCCCAATAAAGGTTTAATTTTCTAAAAGTCTAGAAGAGCTGCATCGCTGAATTATTTTGCCATTCATGTGTGCATGGAGCTGACAGGAAGTCAGCCAGTTCAACTGCAAAGAAGTGAATGAGTCACCATATTGGAACCAATGACAGTGTAAAGAATGGACAGAGTATGTGTGATGTCACCCACAGTTATCCTGCCTCTTCCGCCTCCCAGCTAATCTGAATATCTGCAAAGACGTGGATCATCAGAAGACCTGAGGAAGGCTGAATGAAGCCTGGCTGCTCAGACAAACCATCTGTAATGAAACCTACCTGTCAATCAAAGCAGCCATACAGCCATACTTATGTGTAACTTTAAACCTTAATATAATTTAAGTTCTATAAAAAAATTTCCTTTTTAATGTTTGAAACATACAATATATAATATACAACACAATGCAATATCATACGATGCTATTCAATATATAACAATATTAAACACTATACAACACTATATAATATAGAATATACAACACTTTGCCTTTGTGTGCTCTACAGATAAACTTGCCTTGCCCTTTAAGAGGTCTTGGTGAATGTAGTCAGGTTGGTGTTACATTCAGGTTAAACTCTGACTGTCTCTGACTTAATAAACGATCTGGCCTTTAAGATCTGTGAGAAAATGTGTGTATGTGTGAGAGTATGTGTTTGTGTGTGTGTGAAAAGAAATGAAATACAGTACTTTCACCATCTCCTGCCATCTCATTTCACTTCTCAAATGGATGTCTTCAGAATCACAGCAGACATGCTGCATTACGGTAACTAAAGGGATCCTGGGTAGTATGTCATTGATTGACTCTAATAGGTTACGGTAAATCCCATTTTTTTTCCCCTCATCAATTACTCTCATTTATTTAGTGGACCATAACTCTATTTGTGAATGAAAACCTTATTCAGAAGACAAGAAAAATTAGCTTGTGGCTGCTGGATTGTTGGAAAAGGAAGAAAATGAGGTGTCTAACCCAAAGTGACATTTACAAATTACCTGTTAATTTCAACTGGGTTGAGGGATGATAGGACTGAATTACACTGACAGGAGGGTAACCGGGTAATGAAAGCTGAGTCTGTAGTGGCCAAATGGGTAACCCGCATTTAAAGACAAAGTGAGTTTATTCCATGTGAGCACCTGAAGTATTCAGTGTCTTATCTGAACTGTATTCTGTCCACACCCACCTGAGACGCTTGTTCCACCCTACAATCTACTTTTGCTCCAATTAAGTGGAGGCTGGATGATGAATAGTTACAATCAGCCTTGTTTTAGAGGCCTGTGCTCAGGAGGATACTAACCATGCAGAGAGAGTGTGAGAGAACGTCCAGGTGTCAGAGAGCAAGGTGAAGTGGCGAGACTTACAACGATGTCACCTTGAATCTGCCCCTGCTAATGTCTGCTAAAACAAAATAAAGAGAGTCTCTCCCAGTGCTGAGACAACAAGACACAAAAACTGGTGTCCCTCACCCCTCCTCCATGCCCAGAGCAAACATTAGGGAAGAGAAAACAGTGCCAAGTGGAAACGGGTGACATTTGAATTGAATACCTCAATAATGGATGCAATCTCCCTGTAACCTCCATTTAGTGGCAGAGCCGTAGCGGCACAAAATCAAGGCAGGATCCCTCAGGTCAATGGAAACAGAGGACGTCGGGTAATGATGCCTGTACTCCTCTGAAAGCATCACGCTAGATGCAAGAGGAAAGATAAAAGCCCCCGTGCCTATTAGCAGTGGAGAGAATGTACATTTCCGATAGTTTTCCTGGAATCTGGATTTAAGCAAAACCATAATCCCTGGTTTTGTGCTGTCATGTTTATCAGCTTCTCTCATAGGTCAGTAGTTTCCTACACATGTGAGAGAAAAGAATAGAGATCAATTAGAGCTGTGTGCTGATTTGCCTTAAAAAGGTCACCCAAGCCTTCTTACTATTGTAGGATACTTGCTGGAAGTCTTTAACAATCTCTACTGTGGCTGTACAGAGCTTTAGACTCCACCCTGACCTCTTTAGAGTGGACGGCCCAGCTTCTCCCTCACTCTCGTCTGACCGGAGAAAACTAATGAGTGTGAGGCTGTGGGTAAAACCTAATGGGGCTCAGTAGTTTTTGCTCGAGGCTGACTGCTGAAAATGAACATTTAACCACAGCTCGAGTAATTGAAAAAATGACAAGCAGTACATACAGGCCATCGCCCCACACAAACACACACACAGCGCCCAAATTATTATGATTATTTGCCACCTCCGGATTAGAAGCGCCTCTCCACACTGTCACTTACATCAGAAACCAGGAGTAGCGTCAGAATACACAGGAAGAAGCAGAGATGTGGAAGTAACATCAATTAAAATGAGAGTGTTAGCCTCTAGTTATGCCAGATATGAAGTAAGTGCAGAAAGGCAAGGTCTTGACTTACACTTAGCTGTGTGGAAGCAGGCTGCACAGTAATAGTAATCTATGAGGAGAAACCTTCTCTGCAATAAAGCATCAACACGTCTCTCAGAAATAATAAAATAAAAAAAAATGTTACTGGGAGTTTTTCTGAGATTAACTTTGCTCACAGCTCCACCTGCTTGTCATCTATTGACACTGACATTTTCAAGTTTAACTGGAAAGTTAAACTGGAATGATGGTGGATTAGTGATGTAACCTATAAACCACGTATATATACACTGTGTGAAGCAGGTCAAGTTCCACATCACAAAGAAATAATCAGAAAATCTGAATAAAGACTGTTTAGTGTGAGTTTTAGCTATGATGACAGCCACAATATTGTCCATTTATATTGCAGATTTTTCATTTTTATGACCTATCATTATGTTTTAGCTAAAAGCAGACACTGGAAGAAATATTCAGATCCTTTATATAATAGCACAGTATAGACAGCACCATGAAAATGCTCTACTACAAGTAAAGGTAATGCCTTAAAAAGCCTCTTGATTTTGTGACACCACAATTAGCTTGGAGCCACACCCTGAGTGAACAGACATCATGTGTCTAGCAGTTTGCCTGTAGATGCTGGATAAGGAGTCGATGTACTTACGTATGATGCACTATACATTTGTATTGTTCCAATCATAGCATCTTTCTTAAAACATAGCTGGACTCAGGTGTCTTTAGGGTAAAGTATAGACAGTAAAGTACAGTAAAGGAACTAGATAAAATAGTCTCTGTCAATGTCATGTCCAGAGAATGTACGGAAGTAGTTATATTATGTGAGCTTTTAGCTCTTGTGTTGTCAGTTGTGGAGCACAAGAACCCCCGAGTGCCTGAGGAGGTAGTGGTGATTTCAAATATATAAAATTAGGCTGATTAAAGCTAAATTATTATATCAGACATTACCCAGATAGAACACGAGCACTGAAACCATGATCCATCATAATAGTTGAGCATTATCTTAAATGTCCAATGGCCATTCCATTTATGAATGTTATGCTTGATGGATGATGGCAATTAACAAAACGTAATCTCCAAAGAGTTCTCAGAATTCTCCCCCACATTCAAACACATTCTCATAGAAAAGGTAAGACCCTGTTTGGTGTGCCATCCCTCATTAAATTTACCAAATCATTTGAATGCTTTAAAGGTGAATGATTGTGCTTTCTTTAAAACATATTCCAAAAATGATTTGATTGCTAAACTGAGTTATCAGTGACTATTTTTAAGAGATGTTTGTACAGACCTACATTTGCAATTAGAAGCAATGGGGCAGACTCACATTATACACCTTGTTCCAATGAAAACAGCATTTCTGAAGCTCTTTTCAGTCTGAAACAAAAGGTTCTTTTTCCTCTTCATGCCAGACTGAAACCTCAGCATGCAGATGGCCTGCGTGTGCAGCCTGGATCTCTCACTGTGCGGAGACACCGGAGATACTATCTCAATCCACACTCATCTTACAAGAACGGTAAATTATGTCTGCTGCTAATGGTGCAGTCATGGGTCTGTAACATACGGCCTTACTCTGAGTGAAACATAAAGATTTATATCATTTTAGAAGTTTAACAAGGTACACTGTAGGCTTGTTTATTTTAAACACTGTCTGATGACTTTTTTTTCTGCCAGTTAGAGAAGGCATTAATCCAAGTTTTCAACATAGCTTGGTGGTTTCATAAAAAAAGTGACTAAAATAGCTACAAATATTTATGTATATAAAGATAAGACAAAGCTGTACATTGGCTCCATCCACATCAGTATATTGGCTGTGTCTAGATGATAACCCTAGATTTGTCCATTAACCCAACACTTATTTCTTAACCTTAAACCAACTAGTTTATTGACTAAGTCTAACCAAGTCTTTGGGTCATGACCTCCTCCAACTTATTTTCCAAACAATCTGTTTGTCTTTAAGGCAGTAAATTTAGTCATGGGTTCCTGCATGTGCGACTGTTGATGCACTTCAAACTCGGTGAGAGCCGAGCGAACAAATGTCACAAGACTCTCAATTTACTATCAAGTAGCTACCATGAACAAAATATGAATGAATGCAATGAAACAGATCTTAGCTGATGCAGAATGTCAAGACAGAAATACATAGCCTCTCAATCTAATTTAAATTCACATCCAAACTCCTGCTTTGTCCAAAGCTAGCTGAACTAACTGGTTCAGGAGGTAGAGTGGGTTGCTCACTTATCAGATGATCGGCAGTTTGATCCCCGGCTCCTCCAGTCTGTATGTCGAATTGTCTTTGAGTAAAATACTGAACCCCAAATTGCTCTCAAAGCTGTGTGAATGTGTATGAATGGTTATTTCCCAAAAATGAATGGGTGAATGAGATATGGAGATCAGAGGCAGTCCATTTATCATTCACAGAACATTGTGTTTTCATGGAATTACAACAATTAAGTGATTTCCACATAAAGATGACCATCGATTTATTCATTGCTCCTCAGAATCAGGCCATCGTTGTGATATGAATTATTCCTATTATTTTTTTACAAATCCCCCTGCTATCAACAGAAGCGAACAGAAGAATTCGGTTGTTTTTTTTGGGATGTTTGGACCACACCTAAAAACTTAAAATATTTGGTTTTCTTTTTGATAAGATCCCACCCTTCATAATGATTATCTGTAGCTCTAACAGCCTTATTCTAAGGTAACAAAAACATAAGGGGTCTTATTTTCAGCTATAAAAATACAGTGATGCCTGTAAACAGAGGCCCCTAAATCTGACGCATTGGACTGTTCAGAGAAAATAACCAGAAGATTAATCAATAGTCATAATTAATGTAATTAGAAATTAGTTGTAGCTTTTCCTGTGTTAATATGTAAATGTTTCTTTAGCAAATTTGCTAACAGATTTGAACATGTCTAGATGCCAAATAGTTATCTTGAAAAGCCGCATCAATTATAAAAAAGAATACTTTCCCAAGAGTGGTCGAAGATAGGGGCCAAAAACAAATGAATTATAAGAGACACAGTAATCGATAGCCACAACACCATCACCTGCCAACTGTAGTCAGTCTGCACCTACTGCTGACAACTACATTCAAATTACAGCTTTCAGATGAGTCTTACTTTGAGCTTTCCTTCTGATGCCAATGAACTCTGCATAGTTCATAGTTTATTGTACATGTACTACTGCAGAAATGAGGCAGTGTTTCACAAACTTTTTATACCACATAGGTATAAAGAGTTGGGTTGCTGTGGGCGTGTCTATACCTGCTGAATGTAACCACTGTAAAACAATCAGGAAATAACTTTTTATTTCTCTGATGAATAACAGCTTTATCGAGGCCGGCACTCGCTCTCTGTGTTGTTACTCTATGACTCTCTACCAAAGCTCTCTCTCTCTCTCTCTGTCTCTAATCATTGGACACAAATCAAATTAAACTTATTCGTGTTATTACATTTTGCGGCATAATTGTGAGTTGGACTCAGATTTAGAAGCTGGTACATGAAATAAACAAAGTCAGAACACACACACAGGTAAATTATCAGAGTTTAGTCCGTAAATACCCCATGCAATTTGCCGGTCGTAAAAACAGACAAAAGTGAAACTAAGTAACTACGTAGCATATTTACACATGTAGAAGCATATTTAGAAGAACATACACCGGGAAAATGGCCAAATCTGAGCAAGTAAACAAAGTCTGGCGGGCTAAACGCTCGCTTCTCAAACACTCCTGGTGGCGTTTGAAGTCGCATGCAGGATGGACTAAAACCGCAGCGCGTACGTGACGTGCCAGAGATGTGTGGAGCGGGCTTTCGGAGCCTCCAAAAAAAGGAAAAAAAAGAAAGGTTTGTCCTCAGCACAGAATTCGTGCATACGGAAGCCCTAAAGGGTTATACATACATACATACATACATTTTATTCCACACGTTTTCCCGTGATGAGATAATTTTCCTCCGTTTTTCTCGTGATAACGAGATAATTAATTCGAGATCTCAAGAAAACAAAACGATAGTCTAGTGTATTAAATCATTGCAGGAAACATCACTTTGTGTAGCAATGTCAGAGGAGCATCACGTATCTCTTCAATTAAGGCCTGACACAGTTTGAAATAGCTTTATGACTTGCTATAGATAATGTACACATATTTGTGTCCAGTTTCTCCTGAGTAAGAGGAGCAGACACGCTGCATGCAAATGAATTATCTCATTATCACGAGAAAACGGAGGAAAAAAATATCTTATCACGAGAAAACAATCTTTGTTATATTGAGATAACGAGATAATAAGTTGTTATCACGAGATAACAGTGCATAAAAAAAGAAAAAAACAATGGCTGTTCGTTTTGTTTTCTCGAGATCTCGAATTAATTATCTCATCACGGAAAACGGAGGAAAATTATCTCGTTATCACGGGAAAACAGGTGGAATAAAATTTATGCATGTATGACCCTTTAGGGCTTCCGTACATGCGACATGTAAATCAACATATAAACATCGGCCACTGCCATTGGTGAATGTCATCTTTATTTGCTGATGGCCGATGGCAGTTAAGGAGGCGAACATCGGCCGATGCCGATGTTCATCCGATGCATTGGTGCATCCCTAGTAAAAGTAGAAAATTCCCGCAGAAATCTTGAGAGTGCCGAGTGGTGTTTTGCCGGGGTTCTGTATTGAAAAAGCACACCTCAAATAGTAATTTTTAACATGTTTATTTACACACATGAGCAGCTAGTGCTAACGAGCTAGCCACTAATTCTAGCATTAGCCGCAAATGGTAGCAATTAGCATGTCTTTACTACCATAGTAGTAATGTCCTAAATTAGCTGAATCTGAATATAAATCTGAAGTTGAATACAGGTTTAATAGTACAAGATCTTGGTGAAATTTGTAGTTTCAATGAAGTCTATAGTAGAAGGAGAAGTAGTTTAAAGTGTAGAAGGTTTGTAAAAGGTTTGTAGAAGGTTAGTTTGTAGAAGGTTAGTGTAGTAGTAATGTCCTATATGAGCTGAATCTAGTGATATAATTTTTATTTCTGCAGTACAAAATTTGTGGAAGTAGTTAGGTGTGTGTGTGTGTCTGTTTGTCTTGTCTGTCTCTCTGTGTGTGTTTGTCTGTGTCTGTCTCTCTCTATCTATATGCCTGTGTTACTGTTATATGCCTGTCAGTTAGTGGCTGGTGCTAGCACGCTAGCTGCTCTGCTCTCTCACTCAAGTTCAAATTAAGTGCCAATAACTGTTAAAATGGCTGCCTAATGTTAGCAATTAGGATGTCTTTAATTTTTAGTGGCTAGAATTTAGTGACTAGTGATTAGCGCTGACACGCTAGCAATTAGCATTAGCATGTTAGCAGAAGATGTCTTGCTTGAGCTGCCTGTGTTACTGTCTGTCAGTTGCTGGCTAGCGCTAACGCGTTAGCTGCTCTGCTGTCTCTGACATTTTAGACAGACAAGTTCAAATTAAGTGCCAATAACTGCTAAAATGGCTGCCTTATCTTAGCAGTTAGCATGTCTTTAATTTTTAGTGGCTAGAAATTATGTTATGATTTAACACAGTCCTGCTGGATTCACTGTCAAATCAAATGACTGATATATGTCGCATCATAGGCATAGCAACAGCAGATTTAAACAGAAACAAAGCAGATTGACGGTCACTACAGAAAACGTCTTGCTTGAGCTGCCTGTGTTACTGTCTGTCAGTTAGTGGCTAGCGCTGACGCGCTAGCTGCTCTGCTGTCTCTGTCTGTCATTTTAGACAGACAAGTTCAAATTGAGTGCCAATAACTGCTAAAATGGCCGCCGCCAGGCTCCTGTCTGCTGGCTTCTGCCTACCGGCCCTAATCAGCTGAGCAGTTACTGCACCTGTTAGAATTTCAGTTGGAAATGCTGACAGAGAGAGAGAAAATGCTGAAACCACTGATTTTAGCATTAGCCACTTATGTTAGCAATTAGCATGACACGCTAGCCGCTTATTTTAGCATTGGCTGCTAATGTTCACAATTAGCAAAATTAGTCTTTTTAGCCACTAAAAATTAAATAGATGCTAATTGCTAACATGCTAATGCTACCACTAATTTCTAGCCATTAAAAATTAGCATTGCATTGGTCGCTAATGTTAGCAATTAGCATGTGTTTTTAGCCACTAAAAATTAACGTGCTAGCTGCTCTGCTGTCTCTGTCTGTCATTTTAGACAGACAATTTCAAATTAAGTGCCAATAACTGCTAAAATGGCCATCGCCGGGCAGTTACTGCACCTGTTAGAATGTCAGTTGGAAGACAGAGAGAGAGAAAGAGAAAATGCTGAAACCACGCCTCGAACAGGAAGGATTTCTGGCCAAACCGTATTTCCAATCATTTAACCGGCTTAACTTTGGGCATCTTGAGCCCTTCCTGAAAGTCTACATATGCAGTTTGTGTGTAAAATGAAGAAATGTGACCTGTTAAAATCGATTCAAAGAAAGGTTCTGCTTCTGCTTTCCTCCAGAAAGTTTCCCGCCTTTTTAACATGGCAGTCTATGGGGCTGTGGATGGGTGTTTTGCTGGTGAATCTTTGTGTCTGACACCAAAACTATAATACTGACAGCTTTAGCAGACGAATCTGAGTGAGAAGACAAATTTTCCTACGTTTCTATCTATAAATCATGCCTATAGTGTGAAATTTGTGGCCACAGGAGCAGTTTCCGTTTTATTTTTTGACTGATTTTTTTCTCTCCTCCTCACTCTAGCTGACGATGTCATCCACTCTAGCACAAACATTCCACGCAATACACACCCATTATAAACCCAGAAATTTGAGTAAAAACCTGCTCAACTTTAAGCCTTGATAGTTTAAAAACGGTAAGAAGTGTCAATAAGTGAAGTGAATCAATGAAGAGAAGGCAAGAGTACCTACATTTAAAAGTTTAAATGAAGTCTCTCAGTGAAAGTATGCCAGAGCAGTTCATTGTTAAAAACTGAATTTGAAATCTGAATTTTTTTTTTCAGGGTTTTCCATTCATTCATTTTTTGCAGTTTTTCGCAAAGTTATTCTCGAAGTTATTCGTGAAGTTATTCGTGAAAAATTTACGAATCCCTTACACAGGTAAAAGCACAGGATTCGGGATGAAAACACACATTTTGATATATCATTTGTTGGGGTCCTCTCGCCGGTTTGGGCCGCATTAATTACTGAAAAAGGGCGGCACGAGGCACCTACTCCCATAGCTAGCAAGCTATGTTTTAGTGTGTTGTAGGCACTCGGCACTAATGATTAAAATTCAGCAGCCTGTTCAGATACGGGCAATTTACACGGGATGCAGGTTTATTCCTATTAAGAAGATTAATTATTGTTGACTCTTGAATCCTGAACAGAACCAGAGTTCATTTGGTAGAAAAGTGGTACTCCTGATCCACACTTCTCTTCTTAATATTTCCTGTTTGGAGTCGTTGGAATGATATTTTATGGTGCACTTTTTCAGAATGTAAAAACCCCTGATGAGGAAGCCATGAATGCAAATTCCAGTGCCAACAGAAGTTATCTCTCACATGCAGTTACCCCCAAAATGCACTGAAAATAAATATTGTTGACATGACGTTGAATTATAGCTTGATTTGTTTGATTTGAGTCATTGACTTCACACAGTGCAGATTTTGACATTTAAATCTATATTAATATTTTTTATATTAAAATCCTCACACTGGACCTTTGATGATAACCATCCGGACTTATTAATAATCAAGAAAACAAAAGGTAGCAACACATTTTATGTCATTTGGGCAGACCAGATATAATTTTATGAAGCGATTCAGATTTTATTATTGTGTTTATTTACAATGTGGGAGGAAACCAGAGCTCCCGGAGAAAACCCATGCACACACGAGGAGAACATGCAAACTCAGAAAGGCAGCACCAGGAACCTTCTTGCTGTGAGGTGACAATGCTAATGCTTAGCTCAACCGGTTGTGGTGGATGACCGTCTACCAATGAGCTTGGGTCTGCTCGAGGTTTCTGCCTGTTAAAAGGAAGTTTTTCCTCGCCACTGTCGCCAAGTGCTTGCTTATGTTGGAACTGTTGGTCTCTGTAAATAATATTATAAAAAGTACGATCTAGACCTGCTCTGTATGAAAAGTGTCTTTTGTTATGATATGGCGCTATATAAATAAAACATACGTTCACTGGAGGTGAAGGTTTTCTTCAAATTAAATACATACAAAGAAAGAAAGAAAATTTTTGGAGAAAACTCTTCAAACCCAGACACTGGATCTGAAGGTTTTCTTCATAATAAATAAATAAAAAACAACAAACAAACAAACAAATACTAAGATTCTTGGAGAAAACTATATGAGTATCACCCCAATCCACTCACAACCCTTCACCCCGACACCCACCACCTGGGAGGCGGGGGAGACCCTGGTGCACAACCGAGCAAGAGGACAACTACATTAGAGTATCTAGTCTGACAAACAGGTGCCTCACAGGTCCTTAACTAGTAGCTTCATTAAATAGTACCTGCAAAACATCAGTGTCAACATCAACAGTGAAGAGGCGACTCAGGGATGCTGACCTTCTAGGCAGAGTGGCAAAGAAGACGACATATCTCAGACTGGCCAATAAAAAGAAAAGATTAAATCACAGCTTGATTTGGAGCTGTGCTTTGGGTGCAAAAACTATTTAGAGAAGAAGCAGTCAGCTGGTATTCTATCTGTAATGGAGTGGTCAGCACAGTCATCAGATCTCAACTCTATTGAGCTCTTGTGGGAGCAACTTGACCGTACTTGACTGTATGGTATATAAGAAGGGCCCTGGAAGCATGGGAAGAAATCGCTTCAGATTACCTTCCAAAACTGAAGGTAGTTTATTAATGTATTCAATTTATTATTTTTTTTATTAATTTTTCTTTATTTCTGATAAGCTTGATAGCCAAATCTAATTGATCGCACCTTCGTAGTTTGGTGCCCCTTTTAACCATTTGGAATCCCCAACACATCTGTGCATCTAGGTACAATGACATGTATTCTCCTTGTGTTAACATGTTCAGAAATTAT
This sequence comes from Protonibea diacanthus, assembly GCA_028641955.1. NCBI lineage: Eukaryota > Metazoa > Chordata > Actinopteri > Sciaenidae > Protonibea > Protonibea diacanthus. The sequence continues at coordinate 27,069,186 of CM053979.1, read as the reverse complement.
ATACTTGTGTTCAGTATATGGACGTTACCCCATATATAACTGTACATCAGTTATTTTTTTAACAACTCTGTCTCAAAGTGGAATGTTTTCCTGTTTTTGCTTGATGAAGGATTTCAGCTGCTCAACAGTTCAGTTCATCTTTTTGTGTTTCATAATGTACCAAACATTTACAATAGGTGACAACTGCAGGCAGATCAGTTTAGCGCCCGGGCTAATTTAAAATGCCGTCAAAGTCCAGGGCCAAAATGGATGTTTTCATGGACCGGGTGATGTGGTCCAGAAGCTTACCGAGAAGCACAGCAAGGAAGGAAGGCCTTCTCTCCTCATGAAAACTTCTCTGTGGTACTCATTGGAGTCATTGAGATCAGAGAGCTGTGGAAGTCTGAACACTGCACTGGTTAACTTTGGTCAATGCCATCTTATCCAAAGCAGGCTTAGACACCACACACACACACACACAACACACTCATATGCATACTAACGTTTAGTGCATACAACGGACCTAACATGCATCATTACAGCTTTACTATACTATACTATAACTATATTTTTTTAAACTTGTCTTTATGTAATGGGGACTTTGTGCCTTGAAACAGTTCTGCAGATGATTTTTTTAAATAATGAGACAGACATTACTTCATTTCATTATTCCACTTCCAGCCCTGACCTTCTTTTCCAAGAACTCCACCTGCTTTTCCTCTCCTTCCACTTCATTGTAGCCTTTCCCCTGGCCTCTGTGGTATCTTCATTACCACAACATATAGATGCTGCTGGCCTGACTGCCTCCTGTAATGAGGGAGAGGCTCTGCATATGGGCACCAGTTCAGTACAGACTTACAACTGCTGAAAATGTTTTAATAATTTTTATAGGAATGCTCCTGGGGTTATGAGAGGTCAAGTGACTGGGTATTGAGCCCACAACACAGCCGATAATGATTCATTCAAATGCTTTTTTTTAAACTCCTCCTTCTGTCATTGCCTTCATGTAGTACGGTCCTCATTCATAACTGTCAGGAACCTACTCATCTGTACCCCCAGCTTATTTCGAAAATCACACATAAAATGTATTTTCCACCACAGAAAGGACAGAAGAGAGAACTAATCTCATTTCTTTTGACACTTCCCTATAATGATTTTTTTGGAAGGGAGACAGTGGAGGATAATCCTTGGATGGATATGAGCCTATCCCATGTCTGCAAGTCTGGTAAAAGCAGGAGACGCAAGCTGACTTTCAGATGTACCCTCCAGCTTCTGCAGCCGTTGAGGTTGGGAGAGGGGGGATAAAGAAGAGGTAGAAGACACTAACAAGATCATGCAATATTAATGAGGTGTTGAGATGTGGGACATGCAAGGCAAATCGGCCACTGTATATGCAGGAAAATAATACCTTACACAAGCATGAGGACTTGCATTTGTGGAAGAGGGCGGTAAGTAATTACAAAGAAAAAAGGGCCATAACAGGTGTGATGCTTATCAACTGAAAATAAACTTTTTTTTTTAATTTTACTATTATGTTGGATCCCAGAGTTAGATATTATCAGACTAAATTTTGCACCTGGACCTGGAATAACTGGGACTGACTGGGAAATGCATTTATTTTATCTGAGAACTGGCTTGAACATTGATTAGGACTGCACTATCCAATATAACAGATATATAATATTTACATGTAGCAGAGAAAGCAACCTTTGACTTTCTAAAAAAGAAAAAAATCTATACTCATCAATTGAAATACTGCAAGGATGTGTCGTGTAGAGTGTGAAGTGTAGCTTCTGGTCATCACTGGAAATAGTCGACACAAGTCAAAGGCATCAGTACATTAGCCTACTATACATTTCTCAAATTAGGAACACACAATCTTATTCATGATGAGGTCAAGTTCAATGTTACAACTTCCACTCCAGATGTTGGATTAAAAAGATGATATTTGGTGCACAGCTGAAAATATTTCTATTGTGAAACATTAACAAGATTAACTTATCCAACGTACCTAACTAATTTATCTCAATGATGCAGGTTACCAACATACTTTGCAATCTTTGACTTTCTTGTAGCTGGGGAAATAAGATGGACAGACTTGTGATCAGTAGGTGGGTTCAATCTGAGAATGCATGTGTACAAGTACCCCTTGAAACCTATCACCCTGGTACAGGGGTGTACAGTAACAGATGGACACCTACAACATTAGCTGACGACATCACACTGTTGGTCAAACATATTGGATTTATATTGTATTTGATAGTATAGATGACAAAAATTCAAGATTCAAAAGATCAAAATTCTAAAATGAAATGTACAACAAGCGTTAGCCACTATGAATATTCCTGTGAAAGATGTTGAGGGGAAAGCACTGCGACACTGCTGCATGTGAGAGAGTCAGTCCCAATGGGAGAAATGAGACCATCTGCCCCTCTGCAGGTGACTGTCCCCAGGTAGAGGATGGAGTTAAGCTGAGACAGCGAAAGAGAGCAGCAGGGTAAACTGTCCTGCTATGAAGCTGCTGTAGCAGGCAAAGCCCTTTAATAGGCCCACTAGTGTTGTTTCTAGAGTGTTACCATGATAAAATATCATTTAGAAGTGACCATGTGACATAGGACCCACAGACACACAGTATCACACCAGGAGTGACATTGTGTCCATGGATTTGTCACTGGCTTAGACATGCTGAGAAGATTACATCACAAAGAAGCATAATTTAATGAAAAAAATACAAACTAAGGCTTGAAGGAGCAATATGTAGGAACTGATAAATTTGAGTATTACAAGAGTAACTGCTAACTGTAGCCGCTGTTAGCTGATTATCTCAGTTAGCTGTGCAGCGGGTATAAGCTGACCTCGTCCAGTTTGGGTGTAGATTTGGACTGCCTAGAAAAAGAGGTCCAGAGTAAGTGAGGGGGAGCGCAACAAAGAATTCCAGTGTGTAGCTAGGTAAACGGGCATTGGAACCGGGCTCAGCAGCCTTACAGTTAACACGGCTGGACCAGGACAAAACAAAAATCAGAAGTACCAAGGTGATTTACAACTCCAGTGTTGCTGAAGGGTTCAGAGTGGGACAGCACAGAAGGAGGGAGAACGGGGATTACCCACCTCTGGAGGCCTGAGCAGGGGTTGTGGCAGGGGCAGAAGACTGAGGGCAGAATGGAAGCTCACTATGTGGTACTACTTGAACTACTTGCCCTTACACAGACATATGTTACCTCCTGACCATTGCACTCCTCCAGTGAAGAACACCTAGCTGTGCCACCGTTCACTCAGGGAAATCAAAATTTCTCCTTCAAAAAACTTTTCTTTGTCTGTTGTTCCCTGTTGGTGGTATCAGTTACCAGATCAGGGCCGTACCTTTAGAAATCTCCTGAAGACCTCCAGCTCTTCAGAGAGGACCTCCCCTCCAACATTACCAACAACTGGACATTCTAAGTGTATACCCCTCTAGAACTGGACCTTGATTCTCTGTGAGTACTTATTGCTGAACTAACATATCCTTGTCACACAGTAATTTGTTTTTTTGTATGTTGCTTTGGATAAAAGCATCAGCTAAATGATGGCTAGCTGATTTGCATGTTAACTTTGCAACATTGTCTCTGATGTAACATTCTGTTTATAATCTTTGCATGTTTCTTAGTGCTGTACAAAGTTCAATTTTGTCATCAGCGTCATGCAAACACTGCAGTTACTGAAAGAACACTTGAAAAACATTTTCCAAACCAATTTCAATAAACCATCGTAGCCTCACCCCGGTGCACTTGGCTCGACAATCACTCGTTATGCAAATAAGTAGCCTGAGGTAATGCTCACCCAAACAGCCAAAGCAAATTAGACGATACAATTCTGTGGAGTGAAGACACTACAATTAACATCTTACTTAACGATGTTCTGTATTTTGAATCAAAAGGAGTGAGGGCTGTGAGATAACCTTGTTTTACTTTCATGTTTAGATATGCTGGATGGACACATAATAATATTATCTGCCCAGAAGGAAATAACTTACCTAGCATCAGTGTATGAGCAAAATCGCTGATAAGGAGACTTAAAGCAATTTGATGTGCTTTGGTTTATCAACGTTTATCAGCAATATAAACTAGGACAAACCTGGGCCACTTCATCATATTGAAGAATATAGAGGTGCAAATATCGGTTAGTGTAGCTGGATGAATGCATTAAAGAAAACAGCAGAATTAATTAGGCCAGGATTAACTCATGGAAGATAATTAAAGTTACCCTGTGGAGTTCATTGAGAACAAACCTTTTTCTTTGCATTGAGTGTTGCTCACCAAACAGTTTGCATGTATCTTTAAGGCCTTACAAACATGCAAAATACATTTCATAGCTAACAAAACATTTGCATACTTGTTTTATGAATGTTTTATAACCCGTATAGTTAAAGATTTATTTATTTACTTATTTATTGGCCTGTTCAAGCCTCCTTATTTGATAGAGACAGCTGAAGAGTGACAGGAATGCAGGCAGAGCGAGACGGGGAACGACACGCGGGAAAGAGCCACAGGTCAGATCCGAACCCTGGGCCCCCGCAGCAGGGACCGAGCCTTCCCACACGGGGCGGTTGCTCCACCAACTGTGCTAAACGCCGCCCGATAACCTGTATAGTTACTATTAATATGTACTACTGCCCTCTGCAGTCAGCAGAAATGTGGACACATGACAGCAATGAGAGGTATGAAGTGCAAACACATATAGCTGCGGTTGTCCGTGTGACATCAGCATGATGAATGATGGCTTGTTAAATCAAGTCACAAACATTTCACCAAACGAAATCCAACTAGTGCTAAAACTGTACCATGTGTACTTTGAAGAGAAACAACCACAACTATTACTCAATCTGTCTCTTATAAATATCCTTTAGTGTTTACAGAACATCATACTGGTTCAGTGTTGACATGCTGCATTAACATACATCTGGAGGTAGGGAAGAAGATTCACCCATCCACCCATCTTATGCACTGTGAGTAAAACAAAAGAAAAACATGATGGCAAAAACTCTAAAAAGAAAACCAGGGGTGTTGATTAGCTCAGTTGGTAGAGCATCTGCCCCATGTATGAAGGCCCAGCAGCTGCCCAGGGTTTGAGTCTGACCTGTGGCCCTTTGCTGCATGTCATTCCCCATCTCTCTCTTCCCACATTCCTGTCACTCTTCAGCTGTCTCTGTCAAAATAAAGTTTGAAAAAGACCAAAAAATATCTTTAAAAGAAAACCAAACAAATCAAACGTGTGAAATTTGGATGGGGTCATGCACAACATTACAGTAAAATATTCTAAATGTGATGTAAATGTAAGTGTGGAAATACAATGAGGAGGCCTCACTCATGAAAACATTACACCCACTGTGGTCAAAGCCTCATGGGATACCCCTGTATTATTTAAAATGTGTTCTCAGGACTTTGTGTGCAACTGTGAAATCAAGAAATGATTAAAGTGAATGGAAAAACATTGATCATTATACTAATTTCAATTAAGCAATGCAGTAACACTTCAAATGTCTGCATGACATGAGCTGATGACATGACAACACGAGTCCTACCCATTTTTTTCCACCACCTGGGGTAAACAATTAGCAAATGTCTATATTAGTTAGGCACTCTCAGTCAATCTCAGTCTTTGGGATGATCTTATGCCAATGTCTCTATTAGAGACGAAGTCCATTAGCTAAAAGCATGTTTTTTTGTGCTTGTTATGACTGACTGTTCCCAATTCCACTGTTATTAGCTCCAATACATCAGGCGGAACATTATTCTAATATCATAGCTTTTAAAAATGTCATTTCACACATCTCTGATAACAAGCATGTTATTTCTCAAAACAGAAATCATCAAATAATGTCTTCATTGCATCATAATTCTATAAGAAGATGAACAGGTATTTGGTAAATGGAACATGAAACCACAAAACAACAAACTAAATGCATATCATCCATTGATGGAAACATCTGTGAATCATTATGCAAACTTAGGTTAATTCTTTAGAGTTCATTTCATTAAGGAGTATTGTTAGTTTCAGTGGCTGGGCCCTTATTATCATGCATTTAGGAAATGAGGCAAATAGAAAAGGCATAAGAGCCCAATCAATAGCTCTTTTCATTTTGCCTTAATGGCCACGTCTTTTTTCCCTTGTGGACTAAAAAGAACACAGGGGAGGTTGGTGTTACAACCATAAAATGTAATTTCTCTGCAGGAAAAAACATAATAATGCGTCCTATCCCCTTTCTGCATATTCCTATAACATTCTGCCAAATTGAGTATGGATTTAACATCAAAAGGTTACATGAATTTTTCAAATGAGATATTAAAGTCAATATTTTAAGCAGAGGATATTTCAATTCAGGAGCTTACATGATAGGGGCCGTGTGCTAAGATGAGCTGGCTTGCAGGCATGGCTGCAGTTTTACCACAAAATTGACTTGATAAAAAAGTCAAACCCAAATTCTGATGCCAGACATGACAGCAAATATAAAAAATACTCTAAATCACCACAAAAGGACAGGTGAAGTAAAAACAAAGTGTATGTTAACACACTACAGTACAGATTCAACAATCTACAAAAAGTAACTTCGCCATGATATCCAGATTTTTGTGTGAAAATATTTTCTTAATTATTAATTATTAATTTGGCACATTAAGTGTGCCAAACACTACCAGAACTTTGCTGGACTGCACTGCAATACACTAAGAAGAGTCAGCTCTGGATATGTACTGCAAATGATAATGTCAACTAGATTCCCATATAACCATATCAAGTATGCCTAACACAGTGTCTTTGTACTGATGCAAGATTGATGCAAAGCATCCCGGTGTGGCACCATGTGTAGCATGGTGTGGAGGTGTTTTCTTCTGTCTTTGAAGAATTTCAACTAAAAGGGGCAAATATTCTGGATGGACGAAACCTGTCAATCAGATCAGGGGTGGTGTTCAACTTTTTCCGTAACTTTTAGAAACCGACAGTCCAACATTCACGCTGTGATTGGCCGGCTGCGTCCAGATGATATCAGACATAGATTTGATTGATTACATTTGATTTCCAACTTGGTTGGTCAACACATCGTAATAGTTCCTCAGTGTAATGGACTCAGATAAACGACACCAGCAAGTTGGCTTTATGGACAATGACATATTTGGATGAGAGCATGGAGCTGGTGGGTGACGTACTGCAAGAAATATGCAATGCAGTGACAGAATTTGGATTTTGAGTTTGTGTTATCCTCCATTTTATTCTAAATGGGACCATAATTTACTAAAAGAACATCACACAGTATGGAATAAGACATTCATGAGGAAGCAGTTTACTGAGGTCATAAATCAATGAGAGAAGTTGGGTAATTTTCACTCCATACAGTCTACATTAGAAAGAATGTAACTTTTTTATTGGCTTCAATTCACAGCCCTGGAAGCTCAGCCTACTCAGTATATTGTATACTGCCAACACAAATGCCGGTGACAGATAACATCACTAACTGTCTTCTTTAGTCTTCTTTATTAAAACAACATGACACGGTGAATCCTCTCAGTCTATGCTATGTGTTTTAAACAAGAACATTAATTGCTTTTCTCCTGTTGCATTACTGAGTAGATGCTCAAGGCGTTCGCTGCCCCCCGTGGTCTCAAAGACCTGGGTTATTAAAATGCACTTTCCATCATCACCTGTAACCACAGGTGTCAAGCAGTACTGAATGCTTAGGGATTGGAACTTGAGAATAGAGCTGAGTTACATGGGCAGAAAGGAAGAATGATTATTCTACCATAAGCATCAAAGGTAATCTGAGGAGTTTTCATTATAAATAAACACTTTAAAAACATTGTTTCTCACCAGAATACATGTTAAATGCATGTCCCTCGACATATAACATTTAAATGTTTGTGTTTTTTATTTATATCAGCTCCCTCTCACATTCCCCTCTTCTTTTACTGGTGCAATGCTGCCACCCATCACGGATCATTACCGCCACCAGCTACACACGTCACCCATTTCTGGTGCATGTTGAGCATGGGATACAAACAATAAAGGGACCCACTGAACCTGACATCACTCAACACCTTCACTAGAAGTCAAAAATGGACCTATTTTGGACAATTTAACGACAATAAGTTTAAAACATGGTCAAAATATCACTTAGATTATAACAAATATGATTTAGGATCTAACTCCGAGTTACCACCAGCAATCTCTACAATTAATTAATTAAGGACTTTTTTATGTACAGCCGTAACTGTGCAATAAAACATCTACTTAAGCATCTGACTGCAAAGCTATTCATGATACTGTATTAGCATGTCCAATCCAAAAAAGCCTTTTAGCAAACAAACATTCAATTCAACCTCTTATGTGCACGTTTATGGAGCAGAGAGTGGACAGTGATCATTTGACAGGGACTTCTCATTAACACACAACAAAGAAAAACACGACGCAGGAGGAGGTCATTACTGTACAGCGTGTACTGTTCAATCAAGCTCTGTAATCAAGTCCTAATAACAGAAATGATATCCGGAGATCAACAGCTTTTATGCCAATATTGTTCACTAACAATCTGACTACCAAAGCTGATTTAATGGACTTGTTATAGATCAGACCACTATTGTCTGAAGAGGCATGAATTAATCTTGTTGAGCAAAGCAGAATCACTTCCCTGTTCTCCCAGATTAACAGCTGCATTTTCAATATGGCCTTCACTGGCTAATTAAGAAATAGGGGCTGATTATAGCAAGAAGTGATTCAGAAGAAAGTTTCTACCTGCTCTCGATCAGTGGGGGTATTCTTGAGGGAGCAGGTCGTGGGGTGCCCCTCTTCCCAAAATCCTCCACGCCTCATCCTTCATCTGTGGCTGCTCGTCATGTCCTGTCACCGGCACAGTTACACCTGAACACTCTGCTGCTGCCAAACACCTGGCTCCATCTCCCACTGTCCAAATGAAAAATAAGCATAATCTGCCTTTCTGAGTATCCAGCAAATGAGGGATTTCATGACAAATTGGGTGGAGGTTTATTATGCAAAGGGGAAAGCAGAACAGAGCCAGAGAGGGGCTCAAGTAAAGGGAGGTGTTGTTAGAAATGGTAGAAATTGTGGTAATGACTTGTAAAATTTTGGCTTGGTTGCTAATTACTGTGGGTACATTTAAAGGGCATGTCATGTATTTTTTTGTAAACCGAACAAAGGCAGTTATTTGACTCTTTATTTGAATCTTATGAAGATTTATACTTTAAATATTAAAACAATAATTACAATTTACTGTATATCTGGAGTATTGTCAGAATTTGATTAGCATTTTTAATCCAGTTTATGGAATAGACCAGCATAATGTGGGGAGAAATCTGTACATCATCCTGAGGAGAAATTCAGATTCACTCTGCAATAGGACATTAACTGCTTCAGTAGCTTGATGGATGTGTTTCTTAAAACTTAATTAGTGTGAAGATAAGTGGCCGTTCAATAAATGTCTGGCAGTTGAATACAAGTGGCATTCAAAAACATTTCAAATTGCATAAAACTGAGAGAGCGCGGCAGGAGAAGAGTCATGAAGAACCAAGAGGAATAAATACAAAGGCAATTAGGATTGTCATGGTTTGTGATACTTATTGGGATACATGAAACAGTCCAGGGCCACGCTTTCCAAAAGTACTGTCATTTAAGAAGCTCCGGAAAGGATCTGAAAGGACTGTAGATTAACAAGTACCTTGTCTCTACTCATAGAAAGCTGAGAACATCAGGTGCTGGTTAGCTCAGTGCACTTAAATAAAAATTTTTTAAAAATGGCCAACATTCAGGACTTATGCATTTCAGTTCAGTTTCAGTTACATAAAAAAATGCATCCATTTGAATTACATAGGTTTTATATAAATCAACTAATAAACTTAATTTGAAGAAAATTATAAGATTTATGTAACAGTACTAATAAACTCAATGTGCTTCCACTACACAGTAGTGTAGTAGTAACCAGGTTTATGCATTCAATATTAATAAAGACAATTTGTTTGTCCAAACCCAGCAGAGAAAATGAATGCAGCCATTTTGACTTTATTAGTACTATTACATAAATCGTATTACTTGCTTCACATTAAGTTTCTTAGTTAACTTATATTTTAAAAATATGTAATTCAAATGGATGCATTTTTTTATGTAATTGAAATGCATAAGTGGCCTATATATTTTTTTTTAAGTGTATCAATGGCTGATAAAATTAGCAGGTGCATTTTCCCCACATCTACACATTTATCTGACTTACCTAAATACACGTATGTATGTGCAGAAGGTAAAATAACAAAACCTGCATATCTGCATTGACCAAACAATATACTATATCATATTATGTATTTTCTTATTTTTTTTAATCATAATGCATATGTTGTTTTCCAGTAGAGTCGGACTAATAAATCGTCCAGGCCATTATGTCCAGCTACATTAGCTTATTGCAGTTATACCATCAATATATGTGTCAGTGATAGTTAGTTAAGTGATAGTGAAATCGTAGTACAGAAATGCCAAAATGAGTTTGAGTCATTTAGCAACAGAGAGCAGTGACACAGCTCTGTGTGCATGTCTATGGCCAATAAAACATTCACAGATTAAACAAATATCAGTATCAGGCTATATTCTACAAACATATTTTACAGTTGGTGTAATCCAGACAATTTGATGGAGGGACATTCACAAGATAAAATATGCAAATGAAAATTCGGGGAGTGTCATGGCTAGACTTTAGTTTCATTTTATGACATCTGCCTCAAGCAGCAGCGAAATAAAAAATATGAAAATAAAATACAGGTCCAGTGTGTCAAACTTATGGAAATCTATTGACAGAATATGGCAGACATATTCATATCATATCATATTCATAACCCTCATTAGTGTTTAATCAACTGAAAATAAGAATCATTATGTTTTTGTTACCTCAGAATGAGAGTAGTATGAGTATCTACAGACGCAGCACCATGTGTCTACAGTAGCCCAGAAAAGACAAACCAAACACCGGCTTTAGACAGGGCTTTTCACATTTCCAATGGGCTTTGCAGCTGCTGTAGTTTCTGCTTCATATTAGGAAGGAGAGAGTGAGGCGTCAGGGTTGCAATCAGCAAAACTGTTGCAAACAGCATAACTGTTAGATGCCACTAAATCCTGCACACTGGTCCTTTGAAGGGTATCAACCTGAAAGCTGTCAAGTGACTGCACATGAAGCTTCATTTTCTTCATTTACTGAAAACTCTACTCAAACCTTCTCTCTCTCTCTCTCTCTCTCTCTCTCTCTCTCTCTCTCTCTCTCTCTCACCATCTGTAAACATACCTGTCTCATTAATTCATGTTAATGCATGTTACTAACTAAATTTCTTCCCTGGAGTTTCTGTGCTTTCTCGTCCAGCAGGTTCTCATGGATCGTGGCTGCTGCTGTGGTCCTGCATGATGTCCACTACATATATTATTACTGTCATTATTGCTACCATATCTCCATAACAGTTTATAGTTAGTTTATGATCTGCTGCTGCTGTGCATCTGTGTCCCCCCGACAGAGTATGTAACTTCTGCTAAAAACCTAAACACAATCAGAGATGAATAAATATCAACTTAAGGAGGGCCGGGGACAGATAAACAAACAAGGGGGAAATGGCTCCACTCGTAAAACAGGACATTAAAAAAAAAAAAAAAAAAAAAAAAAACTGCTGACATCTAAAAGGCACTTGAATTTGCATACCACAAACTTTCATCTGGGGGACGTGAAGAAAGACTCCACCACAGGAATCATTTAATATTTAATAAATTAGAAACAGTAGCTATGGCTAATTAGAATTTGCACATTTACAAATCAGCCCTGATAGCAAAACAAATTATGAAATATAACGGTGCCTTGTGGATTACCAAGGGAAAATCAGATGATAGACAAAGCAAATGGAGTATCACTAACAGCATACTGTCAGAACACATCACACAGCTAATCCAGTTAGAGGGGGGTGCCATAGAGGCTTTGCTTTAAAATATTGATACGCTACTCTGTAAAAAGCTTTTTTTTTTTTTTTTTTGCACAGTACATTCAGTCTAACACTTGCTTATTGCTCATGGGTCATTAGCCTCTCATCCTCTGCTGCCTGGCCAGTTTGCTTTGAAAGAAAGCCTTGTGATTAAATGAATGTGTTTGCTCTAGTACTCCATTAGAGGGGGTCTGGGTGCTTGCAGTTCCATTGTTTATATTATGTGTACAAAGGCAGGCAGTGTGTAAACTGTTGTTGTATTCATTATTAGATTACTTCCTGGTGCAATGGCTTTTGGTAAAAGCTATGGAATTCTTGTAAGGGGACTCGACATGAACCCAGAGGAAAAACATTCATCAAATGATAAAGACCAAGGCAGAGGCATATTCCAACTTAAGTAGTTATAGAGTAGATGCCATCCAAAATCTACATCAATAAAAGTCAAATAAAGAAATGTGGAAGAGCACAGAGTGGATTGTGGCTATTCTGCATGTCAGGGTGAGGCTTTTAACAGAACACAGTGAGAGCAGATTTATCATAATGTAGCAAACACATGATGGAACACTTTAACTCCATTTTCCTCCAATTTAAAAATATTTGATCAAGTTTTCATTGTAGTGAGGTTTGCATCTAGTCTGTCCACTTACAGCATCTGTCCTCCAATGCCACAATATCAAACCACAAGAGTGAATGAAACAGAAGAGTGATGTTAGCATCACGAAATACATAGAGATCAGAATGTATGGTAGTGAATGTACTAATAACATTTATAGACTGGGGGTCATTTCATTTGATTTGGAGTATTTTGTTGTTTTTTTTTTTTGAATTGTATGACACATCAAAATACCATGTAAGTCTGCACAGTGCTGACGTGAGTGCAGATGACACACATCAGCTTATCCCATTTCTAGGCCTCAATACACAAACACTCTCAAACATAGTCATTTGAGCACACCCACTCCACACTTACCTTACCCTGGCTGCGTCTTCCATCTGCATGAGATTGACGTGAACTGAGGCGCGTCAAATAATGCGACTCTCCCTGACACATCTGGTGTTCTGTACTTGAGCCTGTCCTGATGGCTCAATGGGTTGAAGCAGTTATGTATGTAGACCTACCTGCAACACTGAGACACATGCAGACGCTGTCTGTTAATTTGGAACACATCATCTCCTCAGTCTGAAAAATACACCAAAATAATGGCCTGTATTACTTTACATAGGCTATTAACAAAAGGCCTGAAAGAGGAGTCTTTAGTGTTCACCGTGTCACATTTTTATCTACACAGCTGTGATAATTAAAGGTGAAAAAGCTGGAAACACGATATAGGAGAAGACTTGATGTTTTATTAAAGGCTACTGTGGAAACCTTTGCACTCCTCAACAACAGGCGGTCAAATAATGCCCTTTGAAAGAGAATGTGTTGTGACATTGTCAGCCTTAATCTGCAATTCTGTAATGATAGCCGGCTATGATAGGTAAGAGAAAGGAGGGTTAGGTTATAAGTCTGTCTAATCACATACAGGCACAGGTAAGTTACAGTGATGAAAACAAAAACTACTCATTTTCTTCTTCTTCTACGCCCTAAAAAATGTTTTAGGCCAAAATTCAGGACATATGCATTTCAATTACATAGAAAATTTCCATCCATTTTCAAATAGTGAAAATGAATGCAGTCATTTTGAGTTTATTAGTACTGTATAACTAAACACTGACCATTTATCTGTTCTTGAATAAAGCCTGTTTTGTCTGTAAGTACAATTTATTCTCAGTAAAAAGAAATTATTCTGAAAAACAATTTTCAAGATGTTTCAAGTTCTCTAGTATGCCTGGAAAAGATTACAAGAATTCATTCATGATATATTTATGCGTGGTTAATTCTATTTAATCTTGCAAATTATCTCTAAGAACAAGAAGTCGAAGAATTCTCCTGGTGTCATTGTCTCAGTTGTCTGGCTGCAAAGTTTATCCCCAATCATGGTAAATATGGATATTTTTATTTATTCATATTCAAATGTTCTCTATTTTAAGACCAGCATGTAATGCATGTTCATATGGCAAACTTTGAGAAACTGAGTTATTTATTCATGCCTGCTGTCTGTACTGAAGCAGAATTTTAAATCAAAGACCTTCCGATGGAGCAAATTTGATGAGACGGACAAAGAAAAGATTTTATAAAAAATAAAATACAGGGGGTGGTGTTCAGCTCAGTTGGTAGAGCAGCCGCCCCATGTGTGAAGGCTCAGTCCTTGCAGTGGGAGCCCAGGGTTCGAATCCGACCTGTGGCCCTTTCCCACATGTCGTTCCCCATCTCTCTCTCCACACATTCCTGTCACTCTTCAGCTGTCTCTGTCAAAATAAAGCTTGAAAAGGCCAAAAAATAATAATCTTAAAAAAAAATAAATAAATAAAATACAAACCAAAAATCTTGCTGGCTATATCAGTTAGAAGTATATCTATACAGAAAGGTTGTGATTTTGGCATCTTCCAACAGAGCCACTTACATACATGTGCTTTCTTAACAGCCTCCTCAGTATCGCAGTATGAATATATCGCAATGGATGAGGAATTCAACATGGCTGCCCTTTTATGAAAACGACTCAACAATGAAATTATAGATTATAAGTCATAAATTGTCCCAATGCTGCAGAGACATACCAGAAAGCAGATTAGAAAACTGATATAACTGATTAGAAGCAAAATATGTTTTTTTTTTTTTTTTTTACAAATTAAGGGTTTCATTTGACCTATACAACAGAGATTCTGTTTAAGTGGCTGAGGAAGCAGAGCATAGTTATGTGTGAGGTACAACATATCTTGTTTTCTTGTTATTGAAAGCATTCATGTTTGCATTTTTTGGGGGGATGATTTTTTGTGCCACTTCATGATTCTGTTTGTTCTCCTGATGGCAGACTTCATTTCCTTTGTCGTCAGTAGCTTGTCTAGTGTGCTTGTTTTGTCTGATTGTTTTACTTCTCAGGGAAGCACACGCTTAGAGGAGTCTGTATTTCAACCTTGAAATTTATGTCTCTGGATTCATAAATAGCAGTGAAGTGACCTTTCACTGTACTCTTTGGACTCAGAAGCAGGCTTCATTCTTAGTGCAGCCAAGAGGGGCTTTGGATAGTTGTAGCAGTAGAGGGCTTTCATATTTGTGAAGGTCGTATCCAAAATAGTATGATGTTTACATATTTGTTGACTATCAAGGTGAGAGGATGTTCAAATCCTCATGCTAAAAAGGCCCCTCTGAGTGCACGCTGCATTCATGTCAGTGGTAATTATGACATCATTTAGATCATCTAGAGTTTAATGTGGATTTGAATTTTCTGTGATATTTTACTATTTGAACTATTATTTCTCACACTATGGACAGAGGTCGACAAGCAACTGATTTGTAGTAGATGACAGTAGCAGTGAGGTTTTACTGGAGGTCTCACATGGGCGTATCTAGCCACACACAGGAATCATTACTCTTTTATTCATCATAAACATAATCACCCCCCACTCAGCTTTTCCTCAGTCCCAAGCCTCGATCTTAAAACAAGCACATCATACAAAGTTCATGAATGTCTGCATGTTCAAATTTTCTGATTCAACCCATTTAAAAAAACATGTGATCAGAGGGGTCTTTGCCAGCTGGCAGAGTGGTGCATTCTGTAAAGAATCAAATATTCTCTTGCCACTGCTGACATCCTATTGATGTGGTGAAAGTTCCTCTGAAATTTGGAGTTTAAATGAACACAGATCAAGCTGTATAATTTAAAAGACAAGGGGTCAGTCCATCACTGGCAACCCACAGTGATTCTCTTTCATATGGAGGAGGTGAGAGTGTCACTTGGAATCACAGACAACATCCATTTAAAAAGGGCACACTTATTTGATTAGCAGCCATGATGGGAAAGCCCAGAGAGGGCAAGGCATCCTTGATCAAAACTGGCTGAAATAACAACAAGTAAATCCTTCTTGCTGGTGCTACTGTGTAAGTTAAGCAAGGCAATAAAATCTGTTATAAATAACAGACCTGCGAACTCTAGAGTAGTGAAAACAGTAGTGAAAAACTAAAAATGGATAGAGGGTATTGTCATCTAAAAGAAAACGTTAGAAACAAACACAAATGTTACATTTTTGTTTGCTGCATTTGTTTTTTGATTTCGGTCATACTGACTGTGTTGTGTGCCCTGCTTATCTTGATTAACCAACTTGCATAATGGTTAGTGAATGGAAACATTCATTTGTATTTTCTTTTGCAGATTTTACGCAGAATTCTGTTGAATTGTATATTTGGATGAAAACATAGGCCACATAATAAGATGGCACACTGGTAGACAAACACACTCACAGCGGAGAGCAAAGAGCCCCAAAAGCAAAGGCAGAGGAGGATGCGATCGAGGAAGAGGAAAAGAGGGAGAACACACATGATGGTTTCTACACAATGACCAAACTAATCATACATGTGCCTTGACAAAGGGCAGGCAGCTCAGCTTTTGTGTTAGTTAATGTTACCAATCCTTGAAGTAAGAGGGTTGCTTTGGTGTGTTACTTTGTTGGCTAGCAAATCTGTCATCTGTGGATGAACCAGACTGGAAAGAGTTGCTCTGGTTACATAAGTCGAAGCAAAACGGAGCAGAGTTAGCAGCTTGGTGCTCTTGGTCTGTTCTTGGGTCGTTGCCGTAATCTTTTATCCTTTTTTCGGTGCATCTGCTTCAGGGAGATGATGCCAAGGGGCAGAGAGGTGAACCGGTCATAGAGGAAAAGAGGCCGAACAATTGTTAAAGTGTTATCATGGCTACAGTTAGAAGAAGTGATTGGAGGTGTGACATGTTCTGACTTATGTTTTATTATTAATGTTTAGTTTAAGTTTAGTTTCACAAAAAAAGAATATATATACAATATACAATATACAAAAATGTCTACTTCCAAAAAAAACTGCTATAAAAACTGATTACTTCATGTCACTGTTGCTATTTATGAAAAAACAGTTGAGTTTTACCTTTTTTATAGTAAGTAATCAAACCAGCATTTAAAGGGTTAAAATACTCAAAATGATTGAATGTTTGGTAGTTTTGAGCAGGGCTGAAGTTGCTGAGAGATTTATGCAGAAAAAATATTATTTGTAAAGTTTTTATAGCAATTATTTGGAAGTGGACATTTTTGTCCTTAATGACTTAAGAGCGTAGTCATTTTTTTCACTGTTTTTCATTGATCTATTAATAAAATTCAAATTGGAATTCCAAAATTTGTGAAGAGAGAGACTTTGTTTCAAAAAAATGCGCCATATGCACTAACAGAGCCAAAATGATGGACAGATAAAGAGGAAAGATTTGGACAAATAGATAAAAATGTCCATAGTAACACGAGGGTAAAAAGTATCATTTTAAAAAATGTAAAAGCACCAAAAGTAGTCATTGTGCAGAATGAGCCATTTCAGAATAATATTGGTCTATAATTACTGATGCATTAATGTGTTCATAGCTTCAGTGACGCAGGTATGTGTGGAGTCGGCAGGTATGAAATAAGCCCATGACCTGACGGTATATCTCAGTTGTACAGAAAACTTTGAGCCGTGCGATCTAAATTTGACAACAATGCCCAATGTCAACAGGCAGACTGTGGTTATACACACGCTCTGCACTGCATGTAATTTAGACAGCATCTACAGCTCAGCATCAGTGTGTCAGCACTTATTTCTGTTGATGCAAAGTAAAGCATGACTTACATCACAACTACAATATCACCTGATGTCAGTGACATGGATAGTGTTGTTAAGGTACTGTATGTTATGTAGAGAAGATTATTTTGCCCTTCATGCGGAACCCCTCCACAGGCACAAGCTGAAGGCTCCACCCCTCCATCCCTATGTGCCAACATGTCAATCAGCTGTAATTGCCATCCTGGAGGAACAATATGAGGCCGTGGAGCTCTAACCACACAGATTCATTGCAACACCTAATCTGCTAATGAGCTCAGCATGGCTATTTTCAGCATTGCCGCAGACATCATAGCCATTGCTGAGGAGGCCTGGCACGGCTTCCAGTGACAGCAGAGGACAGTTGGCCTGTTGGAGGAGGTACAAAGCAGACCTCAGCCTGCACGCTTCAGGACAGCACAGTCACTCCAGATCCTGTTTGGAGGAATATGTGTGATCCAAGCACATCATACTCGCTGCTTAATATTCTGATTTTCACAGCCACGTTTTCATTCCCTCAGATGCTGCATGGTGATATCCCATCGTAGAAACATGTAATCTGGGTTAGAGCTGCCACTTAGCTTCAACTAGCTCACAAAATCATCAGTGATCTTACAATCATATTGGATAAATAATACATTTAAAAATGGGCCAAAAAGACAGTTTGTTTTCCAGCAGGCTCTCTGGAGCTCAAAGTTTTGCTGTTCAAGAACAAGAACAACAAGAAAAAGAAGCAACACAAACAATCCTTAATGGAACTGATACAAGAGGCTTTTTAATTATCTAACTCAATCAGCTAAAGACCAGTGGATCAATGAATCCCCATTACACTCCCCAGCTCTGTGCCCAGACAGCAGCAGTTTACATCAGTTCAAACAGCAAGGCATGCTGCAGCTAAGTGACAGATTACAGGTTGTGGCTAATCTAATGCGGCCACAGCATTTGTACAGAGTACATCTTTAATTCAGACTGCAAGCTTTTCTCATTGTGACCATGTCACTTAACTGATACAACCTCTCTGAAATATTTATTGTCGCCCTGCAGGAGATGGGACTTTACATTTTGAAGGCTTGCGGGTAACCTACATTATTGGACCTGTAGAACAAAAGAGACTTTTTGATTTTCATCATTTCCTGCTCCTGACATTCATTCATCAGAAATATAGCATGTAAAATAAACAAGCTATGAAAGGAGGAGAGTCACACTCATTAATTACAAAATAGTTTGGTTTGGGTTGCAACACAAACATGTAGTAATGATGCAGAAATGTGATTGAGATGTGCATTTATAAACAAGAACTAACTATATTTGTTATTAGTTATTAGTTCAGCTTCTAAACTGTGAGGACTTGCTGCTTCTTCGACAGGGTTGTTAATATATATTATATATATATATATATATTATATATATTCAATGAATCTGGACCAAAGACATCCATTTTTCAACTTTTCTATACAGATGTCTGTTATTTAAGTGATGGATATATACCCATTGGATGATATTAGTCTTGGATTTCAGTATGTCGATTTGGAATGCAGAGTATTTTCATCTGAGGATTGTTGAGGCCCAACATGTCGATCATGTTTGGATTGCAGAGAATTCAATATTTCTCCAGGAAATGATGATCATGATCCAGACACCTTCACAACCCGACACAAGCAATGCAAAAGTGTTTTCTGAAAACATGACTGCATTACTGAAATCCTTCATATATTTCTCTGTTGATTCAAATGGGTTCTTTTGGATTAAGGGGAATACAAAGTGAATGTAAGATTAAATCACATCAAAGTCAAATGCTCAGGCTGCTTTATTAAGATGACAAAGCATCATGGGATACTGAATGGGCAATGTTTCTTTTGTCTTGCCTCCGCCTTGGTGCAAAATCCGGTTTCTCATTTGTAAGCACCCGCACAATTATTTTGGGTAGTGCCAATTGAATATCTGATTGGGGTTATGAATTCAGGGGATTAATTTCACTGCAACAATGCATCAATTGTTTCCAGTAAGAGACGCAGAGACGGTGTTGTTCAGTAAACTGATCATACACACAGTGTACTAATGCTTCTGTGGTGGAATCCATTGATCTGCTGTCCCCCTGCATAGTACTTTCCTAATGATATCTGAGATGCCACTGTTACAGAAACGGAGAGCAGCATTTCCCCAGCCCTCTAGAGCAATTTATTGTGGGAAGGTAATAATAAGTCTATATTTGAAAAAATGGACTGGATGAGCCCCTGTCTGAATGTGGGCTCTGAGCCTGATACCACAGCGGCTCATGGTGGCACTGGGAGTCATTTTCAATTTTTCTTCAGAAGGAGACATCATTGACTGTAAGAGAGCACTTAAACACAGAATCTGCAGTGTATCTCTTCAAATGTGCATTTTTTTCAGTTTTTTTTATTATTAGGATTGAAGCTTCATTATAAAAAAAAAAAAAACATGAACCTTTTCAGCGTAATTTTCTTTGTTCAGCATTATTTAATCCTCCCCTTGACTTATGAAACATAACAAAGTAGTCTAAATAAATGACATCAGACTGGCTGTGGTTTCTGATGGACGTCAGCACTTCCTCCAAATCCCAAATTTCATATAATTCAAAAAGAAAAAAAAAACACTTTTATCATTTAGATTAGAGGATTTTAGAGCTTAATATGTACGAGGTCCAATATCTGATCCGTATCATTATTATTAGTATTTTCTAATTTCTAATTTCCATTTGTAATTATTTTAATAATAATAACAAAAAACATTATAAAAAATATGTATAAAGTCATGATAAACCTGCGTGACAATGGTTGCACTATTCTAACCTTTTACCCAATATGATATTTCATTCATTTATATGCCGCTCTGCTGATACAGTTTTCAAAAAAGAAAATCTTATCATCTGTTTGAGGTAGCAGCCAAGTCCGATGATAAATGTAACAGTGCCAAGTGAATGCTGGGGAATGTTGAATGTTATTTGTACAGCTGATAGACTTGTCTTGTTTTACTAATACAATCAGGGATTTGTCATGCAGTTGAAAATTTAATAAGCAGCTAAAACCACTATCAGCAAATGTATTTCCCTGCCTGTTTTTCCTCCCTGGGGTGACGTGTGTCAGTGGTGCAGCATCAGCTCCTGTATGGTAAACATAACACTGAAACAAACCACAGTCAAGTTTCTGGTCATTGATCTTCAGTCATTAGCTATGAGCTCATGGCGCCACTCAATGACCAGCAGGGCTCCCAGGGTAATATAAGAGCATACCTCCACTATTGATCCTCATTTTGTGTCAAACACTCTTAATAGAGGGTGTCAAAAACACAATGGCCAAACCAGAAAAAGTGGTTTCATCAAACTAAGACCTCTGCTTGCAGTGAGACAGAAGGTCAACCTAGTTTATGATAAACAGACAGATTTATAGACAGCTCATTTTTTCTTTTGGAAATGATTCTGTTTTTTTAGACTAAGTTTAAATCTTAGAATTTTGACAAAAAAAATCCAAATTGCTTATTCACATTTTAATCTTTTGTTTATTGCAAGTTTTACTGTAGTTGTACTGCCCTCGCCATACGTGCTGTATTCAGCTTAGCAGTCAGATAAACTCCTTCCAAAATATCACAACTCTCACAAAGTTGGCTGAACCTGTCCACAGGTTTAATGACATAAGGAAAGCTGAAACTATCAGCTCTACGCAGCTTTAAACATGTACCAATAAACAACTTAAATGTGCCAGTTCAAAACTGCTTTTTACTGCTTACAGGTTTTACATATCTATTCCTTTTTTAACAACAATGTAAATATTTTAATACAGTTACCTGAAACACTTTGAATTTCTTATTGTTTGTATTTTAGTATATCAACTTATAGGAGCAATGCAGAACACTCGTAACATAAACTTCACAAAAATATAATTTATCCAGGAAAATAATCATGTGCAATCATATACAATAAAACAAATCAGTACATACCAACAATGGAACCTTAGAATCATAAGATTCAACATGATTTTTTGGACAATTGATTTGTACCAGTGACTTTCAAATATTATATATTATACATTCTATATATATATATTATAATATATATTATATATTATAATTATACAGATCACAACAGATGCTTCTTAATCCTTTATTTTCAGGAGGGCAGTGACATATGCATTATGCTTTATGTTTGAAAAAAATATATTCTAAATATTTAAATTGATTTTGTCTAATAGGCTATAAAACTAAAAATAAAAAGGTCAAGTCAAAGCACCCACTTTTTCACAACTTTAAACTTGCCCAACCTAATGGAGACTACTGGGCCTAAATTACTGAACATTTAGTCACCTTCACACTAACTGACACTATATGTGTGACTGGCCACATCAGCCCCCAGCCGGTGGCTAAAGTTTATTTTTGATGGAAAAGTATCTGGACTGTGATCTTAACAAAGGCTGGGGCTCAACTTTAACTTGAAAGCTGTACATTTTGCCACATTTTTTGTTCTTTCAGTTTAATTTTATTTATATAGTGGCAAATAATAATAGAAGTTAACTTAAGCAGAACCCGGCTCATGGGGACAGCCATCTGCCACGACCCAGTGGCTTTAGTGTTTATTCTGCCTGTTGAGCTTGGCATCAGCATATTAGGCTGCTGACTAGCATCTCCCACAGGCTGTGGCAATGTTAGTCTCATGGTGAAGGATAGTCAAGACATCCTGTGTCAATGCTAAGCCTTATTTGAAAAAAAAAAAAAAAAAAAACAGCGTATAAGGTTGAATGGTAGCTAGCTTGAACAGCCGAACTGGAATTACAAATTACGAGTTTAACTGCTGACTGTAGAGCTGGTGGCTGTCTGCTGCTGTGAAAAAGGTCTAATAGCCAATGGCACTACAGTTAGCAGCGGTTAGCAGCTAACTACATTAACAATAAAGGTTTCTGTAAACTCAGTAAGTCTCCTTGGTGCTGTGTTCCCTGTTGGTCCTATCCGGTTCTGGTCTAAGCGTGTTCATTGGCAGGCTGACTCAGCCCCAGGCTACCACGAGCCAAACCGGCAAACAAACCATCACTGGGAGTCAACGAATATTTTCCATTGACAAAATGAACACACACCGATATAGACAGAAAGATAATTTCCAATGGCTTCCAGTGATTACTAGTAGCAATAAGATAATCCAAGAAGGATGATTTTTTAAAGAATTTATGCAATAAACATCAAGAAAAACCATCGCTGAGCATCAGCATTTCCAAGAAAATTTTCTTTCAGCAAAAAGATAATTGGATGATTTCCTGAGATCTATTATAGAAAGAAACACTCACTTTCATTACAGCAGACTTTGACATCATTTCAAGTTCTCATTTTACACAATGTGAAACTGGAATGGAGCACAGTTCAACCCCTGGGCTAATCGTGGGGCCTTTTATCTGAAGCAGAGAGTGTCTTTTGTCAGAAAGAGCACCCTGAGTCTGGAGCGGGGAGTGAGGAGGAGGAGGAGGAGGCAGGAGACTTCTGGGTATTGTCTCTCCAGAGGACACTAATGGGTTTTGGTGTCATGTGTTTTTCACTCAACACTTGACACATGGAGCCATTCTCCTTCAATCACTCCACTTTAATGTCCATTACGATGAGGTATGCCAAAGTAACAGGTTGACTATTGGTCACTTGGATCGTCCAAAATGAGAGACTATTTCTAAGACTTCTCTCCTTTTAAAACACCATCCTTTCTTTGCATCCTGGCTTGGTAAGTTGTCTTGGTAACACACAGCCACACTGTATCTGGTGTGTATGTGATGCTTCTTGCAGTTTTAAGTGAGTAAGAGTCAGTGTCTGCCTGTCTGAATACCTTTGTGTCTGGCCATATATGTAAGCAACAAGAAACTAGTGCTTGTAATTCTCTTTACAAGGCACTGGACTGTCTAATGAACCCATGAATGCCAATGAGGGTGGGGGAGGAGGCTTCACAGTATTTGGGGCAATAAAAGATGTATTCTGTCTGAAGAAAAAAAAATACATTCTCCTGAAATACAACTTCTCCTTGTCCTCACCTGGCACAATTTAAATTATTGCTCCATCCTAGTAAAGTAGGACACTCCATACCTCCTAATCCATTAGGCAATTAATTTGGGAACTTAAAACATTGCTGCAGATTTCTGCCGAGCAGTTTTCATAGTTCTGCTAGACAGAGAGCACTCGGGGGCAGTCCCGGAAACTTGAGTAGATGATTAAGTGCATTTCTGCTCCTGAGAAGAGATTATGTCTTGTGCTAGAGTCAGAGGATGGAGCATGGCTGTGGAACTTGGCAATGGCCGAGGTACATTGAGATAATGATGTACCTGTCCTCAACAATAACGCTAATCATATCTCACCTCTAGGGTATCGCTTTAAGGTCAGAACAAATTCACTACCATACATTAAGTCCTTGTATTGTTTTAATGAAGGTGCATGGATTCCTGCCGCTACGGATTGCACTTACACCTCAAATACCCTGTGTGTATAAATGCCTCCAAATCCTAATTCTCTTCTCACTTAACAGAAAAAAAAACACACACTGGAATACGGTACACCTTCCAACACCAAACATTATGAGTAAGGAGATTGTGACATATAAGACCGCAGGCCCATTTTTAATGAATGTGAAACCTGGCCTGAGTTTATACTGAACTGCAGTCTGGTGCCCTAAAATTATAGCCATGCACCACCTTTCCACTCTGCACACTCATAAGGGCAGCAACAGTGCTCCAAATGTATGGGGCCACTGAAACAAGCATCTGTGTTGACGCCAGGGCCTGATGGGAGTTTTTCATAGAGGGAACCATCGAGATATATTTATGTTTCTCCCCCCATTACCAGAGCTTTAAATAATAAAGTAAAATAAATAGCATCCATTAAACTGATCACATTGTGCTAACTCAAATTGTGTTTATTATGCTAATGGTACATGAAATTAAGAAAAAGACCTTGATGCCAGTGGATTTAATTAATGGGCTTTGGGAAAGGCACTGAGACATAATTCATTTCTGAGTAAGTAAGTCTCATTTGCAGTTCCATGGGTCCTCATGCCGCTGATTGCCTGAGTTATTCTTGCAGATGTGCTGCTCACAGCATGTCCCTCCATTAGAAATGAACACCTCATTATATAAACTACCTAATTAAACATAATACAGCTCCGCATTGACTCATTAATGTGTAGCCCTCTTTTCTCTGAAGGAAAGAATGTGAGGGGGAAAGGGGAGAGAGAGAGAGAGAGAGAGAGAGAGAGAGAGAGAGAGAGAGGAAGAAGAAAAGAAGCTGTGAACAGCACAGGCAAGTCCACTGTGGACCCATTGTACAAAGTAGGATCTGCACCCTTTCACAAATTGGAGTCATTGTTCCAAACACAGTAAAATAGTGATAAAAACACGTGTTATAGATGTGACAGGGCTGCTGAATACTGTTTTAATAGCTAATTATATTTGGTGAAATTATATATTTGGTGAAATACTGTCGGAGCAACATTACAAAGACAAACTATATCTCACTTTTGCATTTTTTTTACCAACTCAAAGACCGTACAACACAAACTCATGTCTCAGTTGCTAAAGAAGTCAAAAAAGAGATCAATGAGTAAAATTGAGTGCAGTTAGAGTCACTAATTAACCTGTTTAGGTCCATGTCTTTGGACTGTGGAGGAAGTCAGAGTACCCGGAGAGAACCCACACAGATACGGGCCTCCTGCATTATAAACATCATAATGCATCGTAATGCACAATCTGAAGATGAGGGACCGCGATTTTGGCACTGAAAGTGTTCTGTTCTGCCTTTGTAGCGCGGTTAGTATTGACCAATCCTGTTTGATGTATGCAGGTAGAATACATCTTGCTCTGACTTCACATCAGATTATTGTAATTATAGCACACCTTTCATCCCTGATGATATCATT
This sequence comes from Protonibea diacanthus, assembly GCA_028641955.1. Classification (NCBI taxonomy): domain Eukaryota; kingdom Metazoa; phylum Chordata; class Actinopteri; family Sciaenidae; genus Protonibea; species Protonibea diacanthus. The sequence goes on along the minus strand of CM053979.1, from coordinate 27,043,652 downwards.
AGATCCTGCTTCGCTCTTTTCTGACTTCTGTCCTGTCTTACACTGTCAAAGGGTTAAATATATTTATGTATATGAAGTAACAGCAAACCAAGGCAACAGTGTTCTGTCCAACATGTTGTGTGTATATTCCCCACTCCTCTCCTCTCTCTAGCTAGAATGGGGAAACATATTTTAGGTGTAATACTCAGATACTGCATCACACTTAGAAAACAGTCCTTCCACCACAGGAACCCGATGATTTTGCAGAGAGGGACATTAACAATCCACCTTAAAAAATAATATTTTAATGTATAACAAAGACACTACTTTTTTCCTGTGAGGGAGCTGAAAAAGCAGTGATAAGCTCTTGCTCTCACCTCACTGGATTATGTATAACTGCATGTTCTCAGCAAGAGGCAAACCACTGCACACTTCATCATGCACATGTGAATTTTAAACTATGTGTCAACCGATGTGCAAAGGACATTTATTCTAAAATGTTCAGACTGATATCTTCCATTTAGTACTTACAGACCAACATTATATGTGGACCTCACATGTGGACCTCCTGATTTAAATGAATAAGGTTCCAAAATAATGTGATGCACAATTAATACACAAGTATCTCATTGAAAATATTGTGACATAACTACTGAAGATACACATCTGTAGTTAAATCACACACAATGTACACACACTGATTGATTAATTTTAAATAAAGCATGACAATGCATTTTACAAGTAGCAAGCCAGCCACCAGCTCTCAGTTGCCAATGAAATGAAAAAAGGTATTTGAAAGTAATAAGTATACTGTTATTTAAGCACTCACATGCAGGTACACATAAAATGATATTTCATGGGTGGCTAGGCTTTACTAATTAGGTAAATAATGTTCATGGTGTCCACTCTGTGTTCTTCTGTCTTTACTCATTTAGACCACACAGTGGCTGATTGTAGCACTGTAGCTCTATTATTAAGAATTTACTTTCTTAATTATGCTGCAGTTATGTCACAGCTTTATGGTGCAGTTATGCCCTGTGGTGTTTTGCAAACACAGAAGCCAACAACTCATCCCTGGACTATAAACTCTATATTAAAAGTTCCTGCATAGTCACAAAGAGAATTCACACAAATGCAAATGCAGATAATTAGTCTGCGATTGCTAGAAATTAGGCCATTATGAAAACTGCAACCACCCCCGCTGACAACTTCACTCCATGATTAACTGTTAATAATGTTGCCTCCATGCAAAAACACTCTTCTAACTGACTATGTTGGATCCACAGCCAACCCAAATAACAGTATAAAGTGACAAATGCAGCCATTAAGATGTAGAGAATACGTTCAAACACTGCATCTTTATCTACACTACAAAATACTGTTTGTTATCAGTTTAGCTATGTCATCCCAGATCAACAGAGGCATCAAACTAAACCAGTGTAACAGAGGTAATCATTAGGTCCTTCAGTGGATATAAAACAACATCTACACATATTTCTGTAACTTGCAATAAAAACAAAAAAATGTAGATTGCTCCTTCTTAAAGGAAGGGAAGGTGAGAAGGAGCCAATCTGTATTTACACAAGTTACAATGACACAGTGACAATGAAAGAAGAGCATCAAAACTTTTGTACCTTTCCTCCACAGTTGATCCACATGCTCAAATATTCAGTACAGGCACAATTAGATGTCCATTTGCAAATCAAACTAAGCCATTCTTAACAAGCCTTGGTGACCCATGTGACACATGTCATATGACCCATCACAATGTCGACATTTTAAATCTGGTGAGTCATCCTTTGCTCTTTTTGGCCACATTTCTGTTGCTTCATACTTATGTAATAAATATTAAACATATTGAAAGGAGTTATGCACTTTACTCCTCTATCAAGAAATGCAATTTCCAAAGCTTGCCAAGACTCACTCTGAAAGCTGGTTCCCCCTATGAAAACAAAGTTTATTAGTAAATATTTCTTCCACAAATATAGTCATAACATTCATTGTGAGCCCACAATGCCAAACAAATGTGTGGTATTAAAAAGGGCTCCCAGCTAAGACAATAAGTCCTCATTCACTCAAATCTCTCTAAAACAGTGGATGGAATGCCCTTATACAACAGTCTTCTACCTTAGCAGACAAAGTGCTTCACAACTGGCCTCTCATTCACCCAATCACTCACACACAGGTGGGTTAGCCTGCCCATTGGAAAAAACTTTGGGTTCAGTGTGTCATAAGGGAGTCCCAAGCCATAGCTAGTCGAGATCTCTGCCTGTGGACGTCTTTCAAGATGATAACTTCTGTAGAAGTAAGCATAGCAAACTATTGTTTAATAGTCTCACCTATGTCCTGACTATGTCCAACAGTGATGGAACAGTGTTACTGCCAATGAAAGGGTGTGAAGTAACATGACTGTTTCACCACATGTTTTTCGGCAACACTGTGCTCTGAGTTTATCTCTGTGAGAATCTCTATGGGTAAAAGTGCATCTTCCTCACCTTAAGCTGGTGTTGATCAGCTGCTTCTATAGGCCGAGACTAATATGCATAGATGGTTTGCGAATCAGTGTCCAATGAAACAAAAAATAGTATCATTATTTGATGCTTGTAATCTGTCTCAGATAATCTCTCAACCAACCAGAGTCTTTACTAGCAGTGCTGGCCATGTTCCTGCCACTTGCATAGACCATATTTACACAAATATTCCTGAATGCTGCAATAAACCAGTTTCTCGTTCTGTGGGTTTTAGTGACCATAAAATTATAGGATTACTAGGAAATTACTAGGAAAACAAAAATTCCTAAATGTAAGGTCAATATAGTACATAAAAGGATGTTCAAGAAATTCATTCCTGAAAGTTTTTTGGCCGATGTTGGTGATATTGACTGGACTGATGCGTATGCTGCTGAGGGCCCTGAGGCCTCCATAAATATTTTTATGGAGAGTTTCATGAAGATTGGTGATAAGCATGTCCCTATGAGAGAGTGTATTGTAGAAGTGAGACCAGCTCCATGGCTGAATGAGACTCTAAAGAGCCTCATGAAGGAAAGAGATGAAGCCAAATCTAGAACAGTAAAATCTGGATTAGTGGAGGACAGATTTAAGTACTGTCACCTGAGAAACCAGGTTACAAAACTGAATAGATCAATGAAAAAAGAATATTACAGGATAAATGCTGAAAAGCAAGATGGTAAAGAGCTCTGGAAAACCCTTAATGAAATAATGGGGAGAAGGCATTTTTTTTTTTTTTTTTTTTTTGACTAAACCATCTGATATCGCGAATTATTTTAATGATTTTTTTCATAAATAGGGTCTATGCACTAAGGCAGAATATCTGCAATAATGATTCTAATTATCTGAAGCTCATAAAAAATAATGTGATGTTAGAGTTGTATTTTTCAGTTGAATAGTGCGGAAGAGTGGGAAGTAAGGAAGTTGTGCCTGAACACAGCTCAGTGGGTACCGACATGCTGGACAGTAAAGTACTTGGCTGGCAGCTGATTATGTTTATGGTCCGATATGTCATATATTAAATGCATGCTTAATGAAAGGTGTTTTTCCCACTATCTGGAAAGAAGGTAAAATTATTCCCTTATCTAAAGATAGCAGATTAACACTCACTGGGAAGAACAGTAGACCTATCACTATTCTCCCAGTTCTTCATAAATTGATGGAGACAATAGTCCACTCACAGATACAGGAATACTTTGACTGTAATGGCTTGAACACAGATTCCCAACATGCTTGCAAACATAACCATTCAACTTGTTCTATCTTTACCATGCAATTTATGAAGAGTTATCTCACAGGAAGGACGCAACGGGTTTATTTACACTGGTAGCTGGTCTCATTCTAAGGTCTTGGATTGCGGGGTCCCGCAAGGGAGCTGCCTGGGACCACTATCTTTACAAACGATTTACCATCAGTTTTGTGTACAGCAACTGCAAAAAATGTATGCTGATGATTCCACATTGTATTGTGCTGCGAAAACTGTCTAACTAACTAACTGAACTGGACAATGTTTTATCAGCTGAGTTAAATGTGGTTTTTGATTGGATAAAACAAAATAAGTCGTTACTGAATATCTCGAAAAACTAAATCAATTATCTTGGGATCGAGTCATAAACTGTCGTCTACACCAAAGATGAGTGTGAACTTGTCCGAACCCATAGAACAGGTAGACAAAGTAATATTATTGGGCACAGTAATTGATAGTCGGTTGTCATGGGCAGAACACATTAATACCATTGTGAAGAAGATGGGTTGTGGTATCTCCATGGTGAGAAAATGTCTTTTTTATGTCCCTACACACACTGCGGGATAGGTCACTAAATTGTTAATTTTATGTCACCAGGATTATTGTGCACCTGTATGGTCCACCGCATTTAAGGGTCAACTAAAGAAATTACAAACTGCCCAAAATATGTATGTATGTATGCACCATCAACTTTCCTGGTTAACGGTAGAATAGGCTGGCTTTTAACACGTCAACATTTTTCAGAAGCATTGTCTTTTCTTCTTGGCCCATTTTCTTATATAACCAAATTGTCAGATGTGATCAGGTTCATTCTCATTTGACTAGGTCAGCCGATGGTGGCCAGATAATGTTATCATGTCCAAAATCCAATGCGTTAAAGAGGACAGTTATTTGCTGTGCTATCAATCAGTGGAATAATTGTCCACTGAATATACCTAAGCTGAACAGCAAAATACCTTTCAAGTAACATTTGAGAATGCAATATTTAAATTTGTGAGAATGGAATGGAGTGTATGAATGTAATAATGAATATTATAACTTGTTTTGAATCATTTCTGATGATGTTCTAATGATGTCTACAATGTTTCATTGTTTTTACATTATCATTGTTAATCATTTGTTCTTGTTTTTTTTTTGGACCCCAGGAAGACTAGCTGGGGATCCTTTTAACAATAAACATGTCAACCTTGTGGTGGCGGCAGAAGTCAGGTGATCTCCAAAGATTTCCAATAATTTTTAAGATATATTTAAGACAGTCTAAAGAATGGATAGTAGAGTTGAGCCAGACACTCTGCTCCAGTATGGATAAAGCACTTTTGCGGAGTACGAGTATTATACGAGTAACACGAGTCAATATCTGTGCTCGGACTGAATGAAAATCCTCATCGGGTAGCTGACTGTGTCTGCGCTAGTCACAGCACCCCTCTCCTACACACATACAGATGTATTGTGTTGCTGTGTCCCTCTGCTCACTCACACACAGAACAGCTCTGTCTCTCCCTCAGTCACTCATGTTCGCATGTTTTTTTCTGTTAACGTTTAGGGATTTTTCAGCTTCAGGTTTGTTTTTACTTTGGCTTGTACTTACTTATTAACCAGTAGAGTTCTGGTAAAGGTGGGTTCGTTCAGATGTGGTCCTTAGTAGAATGAAACTTGTATTGCATCTCTGCATGTCGGAGATTTTTTTTTCTTTTTCTTTTTTAAACCGTCAGCTGGCTCTAACCAGCTTATTTGACTTCACGCACTGAGTGTCTGACACTTTCTTGTTGTATTTCATAAAAAATAAAGGTAGTAGTGGTACAAATATTCAACTTTTGGGAAAACGGAGCCCCACGTCATGCTCCGGCCGCCAATCAGATACTCAGATCGGCCAAACCTGCACAGACAGCCTGAAATGTCTCTGAAGCAGTGACTATCCAGGTGGATTCACAGACTAAACTCTGATAATCTACCTGTGTGTGTTCTCACTTTGTTTATTTCATGTACCAGCTTCTAAATCTGAGTCCGACTCGCAATTTACGCCGCAAAATATAATGACACGAAGAAGATTAATTAGATTTGTGTCTGATGATTAGAGAGCGAGAGATGGAGAGAGAGAGAGCACTTTGGTAGAGAGACATAGAGTAACAACACAGAGAGCGAGCGCCGGCCTCGATAAAGCTGTAAAGCTGCAGTGAAATAAAAAGTTATTTCCTGATTGTTTCACAGTGGTTACATTCAGCAGGTATAGACACGCCCACAGCAGCACACCTCAACAAGGTGTGGCGTATCTGTAGGGTTCTTCAGCAGAGACACTTAGAGAGTTCTGACAGATTTTAAGATCACAACTACACACACTCTGAGTCCTTCTGCAGGCTTTCACAACCTTTTGGTTCCTCAGTGCCAACTCCTCTTGTGTTCTTGTCTGGATCATCTCCCAGGTCCAGCACGCTACTGTGTTAAAAAGGGAGGGTGACTAGCTAACAGGATGCAGGTGTACCAATCACTCTCCTGAGCCCTCTCTACACCTCTCTCCTGCAGATGCACCACATCCCCTCCACACAAGACATCCACACCTACCTGTCAATCAAAGTGGCCATAAGCTTGTAGAGACCATTTTAACATGAGCACTTTTGGAGGTTGAAATGTTCTGGAGCCAGCCTCAAGTGGCCGCTCAAGGAATTCAAGTTTTTGGCACGTCTACATTGGCTTCATTTAACACAAGATTGCAGCTTGGTCTGGACCAAAGTGGATCAATGGACTGATTAACTGCTTTCACTAGATTCTCTAAAATAAAAAGAGCTAGCACCATCTTGCTTGCTTGTTGTAAAATTATTTCTATACCATCAATTGATATTCTATAGAATTATGAGTCACTATAACAGGTGAAGCTGCACCTCGTTCAGTTTATCTGGACTGAGTTTGGACTTTTGTGGAGGAGATGTCTAACATATCACACTGTTGTGAAGGCCACTTTCAACAGGCAATGAAATGGTAGACTAAAGGAACACAATATTAAAATTATGTTGTTTCCTTTCTATGTATTTGTCATTACAGCAGGATATTGGGTCAGGATACGCTGTAACTGTAAAACCACAAAAATGAAAAAGGATTGGTAAATGGGTGCATATTTAACAATTGACATGCTGAAGAGTCGTTTCACTTCACTTCAGTTTAATAATGGATATTTCACTAATTAGACCATTAGAACATGAGAACATGAGGCATGACTTGTTGTGATGTGTTTTTCCACTGTTTTGTGCTCATGTGGCCACATCAACAAAGATAATCTGACATGATATTATTACATTTCATGCTGTGAGTAGTGAGGAGCCTTTAAGAAACTGCATGTGTAAGTGAGATGATTTATTTTAGAGCAAGTATGAAATATTTAAAAAACAAAAAAAAAATCATATATTTAGAAAATAAATGTATGTAAAGATGTAATCACATATCACAACATAAAAGTTCAATGTGGTGGATAACAACATTTATGCTTGGTGTTTTAATTACAGATGGTGGACTGTAATCTTTTTATGTACTGTTTTATTGAGTGTGTTTATGCTCTGTATGTTGTGAATGTTGTAGGCAGGGCCTCTGGTCATTGCAAGCCAGCCCTCTCAATGTAATGCAGACCTTCCTGAAACTCCTGAAAGCTGACAGTGCTTGACGTGAGCTGTGTTAATTACAGTAATGGCACGCATACTCATTAAGTCATTGTTTATGTATCCCGGGGCCTTATGGAGCCTGAGTGGTGCTGTGCTCGAACACCGCCGCCTCGCTGGTCTGTGTGGCTATGGCCTCGTTAACACAGACAGCTGTTCCTCCAAGCCACAGTCATGACGAGTGGTGCTGGACATGCCGCTGAATACACCCACTGCAGGAGCTACTGTCAGAAATAGAAGTATCCCACAAGGCAGAAAAACGTCAAAGAGTAATCAGCGAGAAAGTGCTCCCCAGGTTATGTTTTTCAGGCACAGCCCCCCAACCCTTATGAAGCAGACACACCCCTTCATAAGACCGTTCAAGTGATGAGGCCGTCTCGTGGCCTCATCCTGCCCCTTTAAATCGGTGCAGTCAAAGGTGTAGTTGGTGTATAATTCCACCAGTAGGTGGAAGGGCACGCAGCCAAAGGGCAAGACTAGATAAGACGCAGGAAGCAAATGAAGCATTAGCAAAGTGTAAGCACTAAACATATTTACCTACGACTACTACTGAAAATGAAATTTTGGATTTCAGATGATGAAGGTGAAAAACCTGCAATTTTACAGATTTTTTACTGGTGAAACTATTTGTCACCTTTTATTTTGCCTTCTATTTAAATTGAAGAGAACTCCAGAGGTCTGTCAAGTTGCTTAAGAGTAGATCTTAGATGACTGCAGAGGAGAAACAGAGGTGTGAGCACACACACCTGCTGAGACATGTCATGGAGTGACTGCACAATATCACTGTCATTATGAATAATACATTAGCTGAAGTAATATACATAATTCGAACTGCCAACCTTTGGGTTATTGGACGACCCGCTCTACCACTGAGCCATTGCTGACCCTATATGTTTGCCTATGTAAGTATCTAGGTAACACTACAATAACTGTCATTTATATAGGAGACATACCTTGTATGTACATATAGGGCTTGTATGTGGATATAAAGAAGCAATATATATATACCCTGTATATGCACATATATGCACCTGAATTTGGCCTATATGCAGCATATATGTGGCATATATACACATATATGCTATATATATCCGGCATATACATTATCATATATGCACATATATGATGTATATATGCAGCATATATGCACAGATATTCTGCATATAGGTTTCATATATGAGCATATATCCTCATATTTCAAACCACATATGTTGAGCCAGATTTCTCACATCAATTTGCATCATCATCTTCATTGTCCTTACAAATTCTCCTGTGCTACATACCTAAATATTTAGAAAAACGTTTTAATATGGAAAATGATCAAACTTTATCAATCAGCAAGATCAAATTCTAATCAGCCCAACTGATTTCCCACAACCTAAAATAGAAAGAAATCAAATAGGAGTTTGCAGAAATTGATTAATGCTTTCTAAAACGTATTGCAATATTACAGTTTCCAACTTAACAGGTCAGAGGAAAGATGGACAGCGATGGGGATTGAAACAGGGATTGAAATGTCTAATGAGGGAACACTGCCTTTCCTCTGAATGTGTGAACTATAAACGCTTTCATTTCCCTATCATCAGTAGGATCTAATACCAATCTGTATTCTTTATTCAGGCCGTCTGTGTTGCTGCCAGACAAAGCCTTTGAAAAGCCAATTCCTGAGAATTAAAGAAAAGAGATTAAAATATCATTAGGTGCTACATAATTGAATGTCAATTTTGAATAAACTTGAATTCAATTCCTGGTCATTAAACTGAATGTGGTCTGCCTTTTTCCAATCATAGTTTTGAGCTCACAGATGAGAGCGAGCTAGGAACTTCAAAATCATTAAATTGAGGGGAGTTTGTTTGGCCTTGGCGTGCCAGACTGCTTTGATTCTGGCTCAGAGCAGAGGGATGAGCAGCTGGAGGAGAGATCAAATTGAAACAAAGCTTCAGAAAATTGAAGGAAACATGAGCATAATAATATTTAATAATTAAATTCTCGCTAACAATGGCAACCGAATGAAGTAATCTGCAAAAGTGTGCAACATAATTTGCATAATTGACACAGTCCCCCCATCTCCCTCCTGTAAATGAATGATGAAGACAATAAAAGATGTTGCTAAAATTGGGAACAATAACAGCAAAATTTCATCAAGGCCCCCATGCTCTGATTAATCTGCGCTTGCAAATCAGTGCAGGGGAGAGAGAGAGAGAGAGAAAGAACCAGAGAAAGGGGGGTGAGATTGGGGGGAAGGCAGGTGATTAACAACAGCAGGGATTGCCGCCGTGGACAACGTGCCCTGTTTTGCTCAGCTCGAGGGGCACCATACGAACCCTTCTACACAGCTGCTGCAGTCACTGGCTAGCTCGATCATCCCCTGAAAGCCTGAATGAGCGCAATCATTTGTATTGTCATTAACCCTTGGTGCACTGTCTCCATGCCTCAGCACTTAGAAACCCATAATTCTGTTCCTGCAGCTCAGACAGCAGGACACGTTGCTACACACTTAAAAAAAGAAGTTCCATGACATGAAAAAGCAGCTGATATATTGAGTATGATATCATTTTATGCAACATTCCTAAATGTTTCTAATCTTTCTCAGCTAATTATTCGCTATCTGAATACGCTGCCATTTTTAATTAGTCAGTATGAAGGAACTATATTAAATGAAAACATAATACAATGAGAGACCTATTTTATATTCAGGATTTCTAATTAACGGTTTCTCTTTATACACATTTTCTATCTCTCGGATCATTTGATAACAACTTTCATCATCATCTTTTGATGTTTACAAAATACAAAAACCAAGCATCATCTAGATTTATGCTGCATATTTGGCTGCTAATAACATTTGCATTTACTAGTCAATTAACTTGATTAAATTCATATTCCAAGTCTGATTCAACTTTGGTTCTAAGAGACAGTTATTGCTTGGTGAATTAAATAGCAGCAGAGGCAAAATGACGCAACCGAGAAGTGGGGGTGGGGGGGGCATTATATCAGGTTCCATTATGCTGTAAACAACACAGGACAGCAGAAATAGCACATTACAAGCAATACAACCCATGTAAGGCATGTCTGTCTGAAGAAAAGGGTATTTTCTGGACTGTTGCTTGCATTTTTCAAATGATGATAATCTCCATTTTCAACAATGAAAAAAGTGATTGTCTCCTACAGACCTCAGCACAAGTCCTACTGCAAACATATGTTTTCATTACATTCCTCCCCGGTATCACCTGTGACTCTGTATTCCCATAAGGAACCACTATCTTGTAAATTCTGTGCAATTAGTAGCCTTAACATACCCGGAGACACTCATCTGATTTTAACCTCCTCTCTCCAATTAACAAAATGTAGGTTGGAAAATAAATGGCAGACGCCTAAGCAAATTAATTATGTGTCCACCAAGCTGTTAGCCCGTGTGCACAGAACAGGGGCTGGCAGTAAGAGCTGGGCACACACTGCCATATGGCCTGTGTGAGAGAGGACATTGTGTGGGGGTGCAGTGGTACACCCCAGAAATTCTCACAGATATTTACGTCTCAGTCACAATAGATATATATATATATATATATATATATATATATATATATATATATATAACATACGTATGTTGTGAAACACTGCAGAATTAGTCTAACATAAATGTTTTAACCATTGTTGTTGTTTTGATGATTAGAGCTTTATTTTGAACCCCTGAGCTATTTTTACTTTCTTTTGTAGATTATATTCTGTTGTCACATGACTTTAATGCCACAGAAATGTCTGGAAATGCTGCTCTAAACATTGTTCTTAAACTATTAAAGGGGCGCTCCACCAATTTTATGTTTATCCATGTTTAGCACATTTGTCACAAGCCCGTGAAAACAGTTGCATAATGTCTTCTGTGCCTCTGGAAGGACTTTTCCAAAGTTTGAGAAAACTGACTCTGCTGATATCATAGTGATGTCACTGGGGTTATCTCAGCTGTGGCCTGAGACTTTTCATTTGAACAAAAATTCCACATCACACACTGGAGTTGTGTGTTCTTGAAAGAAGTGGGCATATGGGGGGCTATAAAGGAAAGATTTAGAGTTGCATTATGGGATATGTAGGATCCAGTACTTTCGGAGCTTGGCCCATATTCGGTAATAAAAGTCAAGGTGTGTCTATAAGTCCCTTAGTCATATAAATGTGTAAAACTAAATCACTGTATTCAAATCTTAGATTATCCTATATTATCAGGTGTTTGAATCTCCCAGAGGAGTAAATTGATTAAATGATCATGATTACAAAGGTGATATTATAATACTAAAAACATCCTCTGCACTGTCTACATCAGACAGTTAGAGCTGTGTGCTAAACTTTGGTTAGAGAACAAGGAGAAGGGCACTGTGCTCAGCTACGTATCTTCCACCACAGAATACAACCAACATGGCCACCTAGAGGCAATATAAAACAACACCAACATCTGGTCTCATTTTAAGGGCAACAATAATCTAAATCCTCCTTCATAACAGGATTGTGACATTAGATTATTGGCACAATAATTACAATGAACATAAATGATGATGGCATTATGCTGACAGACATCTAATCCACAAAGATCTGGCGACTGCACCCTACATATGTCTAATAAGAGCAGCCAACTTAATAATCCTATTCAGAGTTTTAACTGCAGTTGTTGTGTTCCCAGCACCAGTTTTCACACTACATTACAAATATGTAGCATTATACATTTATGGTGTGGGATATTCCTAAACATGAAAAATTCACTCGACATGGCACATATTGTACGAGTTAGAGCTCCACACTGTTATGTAAAACAGAAAGTGAGCAAAGGTGAAATCTGCAAATGCAGAAAAACAGCTACAGTCTAAGAGAGATTAAATATAATTAAAGAAAAACAGATAAACGTTAAACACTGCTCAGAAATCAAAACACTTTCACATACATCATGTAATAACAGAAAAATACTAGTAAAGAAGTGGTTTATGTGGATGCTCAGGATGTGGCATTTAAAGAGGAGTTTTAAATATCAGCTGCAAGACTTCTCTCGGGTGAAGCTTCTTTCCTTTAAATATGTAGCAGATATTTCATGTCACATTCAGAACCTGAGCAGGCCCATGTAGCACGTTGGTACTTGGATATATGTTGACACTCCATGCCTGAAGCATGCCTTTGTGTGCACTGCAATGTTCATGCAATAAATACACAATTGAAATATTTCCAGCAATTATAGTCAACAGTGGTATCCCGGCATTTAATCTGGTGAAGCATTATCTGATGACGTCCTTTTAACTGTAGCCTCAGAGTTAATAATAAATAAAGCCTCCATTCTGCAAGAAAAACAGGTGAGGAGGGCGCTGATGTTTGCCCCCTATAATAACATCTCCAGACCGTGACCGTGTGAACCTCTAAATTTATGTAGGCTGGTGACACCATGGAAACTAGATGCCAGTTGATTCATAACCAGAGAAAAAGAATTAGACCTGTCCGTTTGGACAAAGGATCAGCTTCCTTTACATATACATTTCTGTTACTGAGTCTTTACCCTTTCTACTGTGTCTGCAGCCTCATGGTTAGAAAATGTGTCTAGTCATTTGATCTCTTGGCCTGTGCTAGTTTAGCCGTTTAGAAATTATGAGGTTGCATCTAATAACTTGTTCATTTTGACTCAGTGGTTTATTTTGACTTGAGTTTGGTGCATTTAAACATGGAACTGGATAGATCTGTTCTAATATGTGTAACATGGCACAAATCATGTTTTCAATCAGGTTTTGAGTTCATCCTATCAATGTTTAGAGAGGATGCTACTTTCCAGGTGTTGTTACAGATGTTTTACTGTTAATCTAATTTTCTTGAAATGTAATTTTCTTTGACATAACACCATGGCGTGTGTTAACTCACGTGTTCAACACTATGTGCTTGTGATTTGGATATGGTATAAATGTGCAGTCTACATGTACATTTGTTTATTATTTATTCCTAAGCAATGGAAATAACCCATTAAATGGCACATAATGTGACACATCATTTCCACATCTTACCCTAACAGATACCTGCTCTCCTCTACAGCATGTCACAGCACTCACATCATCACTGTACAGTACTTTAGGATCTGTTGTAACAATCATAAGGTGGCTCATATTAGTAAAACTTTTTTTGTTTGTTTGTTTGTTGTTGTTGTTTTTGGCAGACTATATTGTTCTTGTAATGTTAATGTGATCATTCCTGAATCTTCAATGTTTTCATCCTACAGTGACAGCAGCCATGTGTGAATCATGTTATATATATGATGCTAAAATATTAAAATGAATAAATACTAAATTAGTTGGATTTTGTTTTGCTTTAGCATTACTGTTGTAAAATGGGAAGACAAACACAGAATACATTTTACATATGCTGTGTTTTCTTAGTCTCGTGGACTTTGTCTCCCTCAAGTGGTCTGAGGATTAATAAACTAACATTAGTGTTTACAGAGCAGTGTGGATCTGATGACAAAGAATCTGCAAATGTTACACACACAAGTACACCCTTTAAAAGTAGACATATTGACAAGTCATAGCAGTAAACACACAGGTGTACTTAGTGATGGCTGCATTCCATTTAGGTGAGTCAGTTAAATGTGTTGCATGTGGTCCACTACTGGGGTTCTTGTATAGAGTGGAGCCATCACTCATTTCATTAGTAACACCTGTGTATTTCCAACTCTGACAAATCAAGATGACTGCTGTGGAAAAGGACAGGAATGCTACTTAAACCTCCATCAGTGAATTTATTCATACATCTGTATTGAGGAGGACATTGTTTAAAATGAGCACAGTTGCAAAATTAACTATCATAAATAGAAATTTAGAACAAACTGAGATCGACTTAAGAAATATGACTTAAACCAGCTTAGGGTGGTTCTATTAATGCCATTTAGATGTTCAAAAAAGAATCTGATGGTCAATGATGCACTAAATCAACAACAACTCTGCTATTCAAGTGTCCCAGTAAGGATGGTGGTGTGACACTAAACCAGCATGCACAATAGCAACAGAAGCAGTGAAATGGAGTTCAGCCATAGTTTATTTCATTTGCACTTATATTTTTACTACTGTGAGGTGTCAAAATGTGTTCTGTGAAAAAGACATCACTACTTTGAGTAACCACTCAGCAGATTTTGAGATTACAGTGTGAAAGAATACTCTGACTGTACTAACTTTATTACTATACTCTAATTCTTTAATGGTGCAGCTGTGGCTCAGGAGGTAAAGCGGGTCGTCCACTAATCAGATGATCGGCGGTTTGATCCCCATTTCTTCCAAGGATGCTTTGACACATGACAAACCGCAAATTGCTCCCAAAGGCCTCACCATCAGTGTGTGAATGTGTATCAATGGTTAGCTCCTAAAACTGATGAGCAATTGGCACCTTGCATGGCAGCTAATCATTTCCTAGAAAGGCACTGTATAAGTACAGTCCATTTACCATTTACCATTCTATGACAAAGCAGAGCATGACACACATGTGAGGACTGGTTAATGTTAACATGACTTAAGTAAAGAATACCAAAACATCATGTTTTTAGTCAGGGGTATTGTTAGAAAGTCACTCCGCAGGGATGCATAATTAATCAAATATTAATTTAAGTGTACCTTATAGACTGTAATATGTATGTTTAAAATGTGCTCCTGTAAACTGTATATGATATCAAGCGCTTTCTAAACTAACAGCTGGGCGATTGACATGTTTTGACTTCACTTCAGGCAGAAAAAAATGTGAAAAGAAAATGTGTTTTACCATATTAAAAAAAAATGTTTCTGTATAAAAATGTTGTCAGTGCTTAGAGAAACCACAGAGATAAACAAAAATGAGTGTTTTTTCATGCAGTTTGCAGATAGATATAGATATATAGAGATCTTGTTTCTAACAAGAGAACCAGCCAAACTGGTTGAGTACAGTGAGGTGGCTGCATGGAGGCTGAGGCTGCTCTATGAATCAAATTAACTGCCAACTGGCTAGAATTCAACTCTTCCCAACATTTCACTTTTCTCTAGCCATATTTGTCACTACAGAATAGTGACATGTTCTGTACATACTTGACACAGTAACCCACAGGTGTTTTTACTTCTTCTGCCTGATCAGAGATCTTCTCAGAGCCGTGTGGACATGTGTTAGTTTTATTGCACAACTTCAACCTTTACCTTGTTTTAAAGTCTTATCATCAAAGGAGATTTCTCTTGTCAGACAAGATGCATGTACACCATGACCAGATTATTTCATTCTATGAATGCGGCTCAACAGACCCCTTAGCAGAAGCTTTGGTTAAATAGTGTTAGTTTCATGTGTGCTTTTCTAGATATCCCATTTCTACCCCACATACTAACAGACCTGTTTTCACAGCAGCCATTTTGACATGAAATAGTAAACACAGTGTTATCATTGATAATAAATAAGGTTCAGTTCCATTCAGGTCAAACAGAGTCAGGGCGCTGCTGTGGTGCGTGATGGCTCACTGGAAAGCCTCTGCTACAATAAATGGAATGAAACCTTAATTAGCATCACTGGTAACACCTGTGTTGACTGGTTTCACATCCCTGCTATTGTACCAATGCATTATATAAAATAATAATTAAATAAATAAATGTTTAATACATAAAAATAATATTCATATCCACTCAGCAATGTAGCAGTTTTTAGTGTGCTTGTCCCTGTTTTGAACATGCTCTTACAATTTTTTTTAGAATTAGTGTGTAGTATGAACCTTCTGAAAAGGACTGTATGCTCCAGCAGACATTTTGACTTGTCATAACAGGAAAAATAAAGGTGCTACTAATACATTTCATAACAGCTCTATTCTGTTCAAGTGTCTCAGTTAGCCATGACAGTAGGCTTGTCGGGAAGTGGAGGTCTTCAGCAGCAGGGGGCAGTAATAAAAGGCTGCAGTCAAGACAGGAAGTTACCATCAGCCTTCACAGAGCTGACAGGAAGTCAGAGAAACGCTCACAACCTGTTAGATCCCAGTTTAATTAAAATGTTATCAAGCCCATCTATTCAGCTTGTACTCAGTCTGTAGTAATTATTGTTTTAATTATGGTCTTTTGTGTGACAGGTTAGCCTATTAAAATTCTATAGGTTATCTGTGATCATGACAGTGTTTATGGTTTAACATCAGTATTACTCAATTATTTTACATTCACATTGAGAGGCCGGAGCTCATATAATACATAATACATCAGTTTGCTGCTCTATGTAAATTAGACATTCATTGCTGGAACTGTCCCCCCACAAGTGCACCTTTTAACATTATTAGCGTAATATACATAGTAATATTTATACAGTTACCTGTTGTCTAGGCTGTGGCTGCTGCTCAGATCTGAAGTTGACCGTGTTATCGGGGAGGAGCTGCTGAACTTTCCCTGTGGCTGAAAATGAGTTCAATAAGTAGTGCCCGATTTAGTTGATTAGTGCACAGGAACTTTTGGACAACTTGCAGAAGCTACAGCAAATTATAGTTATGTAACCACTTCCCGTCTTTTCTGATAGACACATGATGTCATATTGTGGATTCTAAGTAGTTAGTACAGTAGCTTCCTTCTATCTGCATAGCATTTAACTAAAGCTAGCTAGGCGTGCCAACCACACGCTCTGCTGGGACACCAAGACTCTCACACTGTCACACACTCACTCAAGTTCCACATACAACACTCTATACAATTTATAACCTTTATTTAACCAGATAAAAAACCCATTGAGATCAAGACCTCTTTCACAAGGGTGACCTGGCCAAGAAAGGCAGCAGCGCACGTCATAGTGGTCAAAAACAAACAATAACACATGGGCAACATATAAAATCGGGGAAATAAGAAAAAATAAAGTGCAAGATTTATAGCTACATTAACAATTTAAGAGCATAGGCACTGTTCTAAAGATTTCCATTGTCTTTTTTTTAAGATAGAGCGGAATGCTTCCAGAGGAAGAAGTTCTGCAATTTTAAGTTCAGATTGGAGGGCATTCCAAGCAGACGGGGCAGCAGACTGAATGCTTTTTTACCTGTTTCAGTTCTGACTTGAGGAACAGCAAGATGCAGAATGTCATTTGAGCGTAGTGCATAACGGCTTTTGGTTCTCCGAAGGAAAGTGCATAAAAAAGTGGGAATTAAGCCAAGAAGAGCCTTATACACCAGAGTCATCCAGTGTGTGTAGCGTCTCATCTCCAAGGAGGGCATGCCAGCTTTTGTGTATAGTTCACAGTGATGGGTGAGGCGGCGACAACCAGTGATGAACCGTAGAGCACAATGATACACAGGAGTCAGGGGAAGAAGGCAGCTGGTCGACGCAGACATACATATAACATCGCCATAATCCAGAACAGGCAGGAAAGTGGCTGATATTAGAAGCTTCCGAGCTCTGAGAGAAAAACATGATTTGTTTCTGTAATAAAAACCGAGCTTCATCCTTAATTTTGATATCAAATTTTTGACATGTAGTTTAAATGAGAGCTCCTCATCAATAGTGAAACCCAGGTACTTATAGCTAGTGACTAGCTCTAGAGTTTCACCCCGGGCAGTTGTGATTGAAGGGATATTTTCCATGGGAACAGATGAATTTGAAAAAAACATTAATTTGGATTTATCAGAATTTAAAACCAGTTTCAGATTCTCCAAACGAATCTGCACTGTATCAAAAGCGGACTGTAAAAATTGAAAAGCCTGAGCAATCGATTGTGAACAACAATAAATTACAGTATCAACGGCATAATGGTGGTATGAGGCATTTGACAAGTTTACACACAAATCATTAATGTAAATTGAGAACAGAATGGGTCCTAATACTGATCCTTGAGGTACACCTTTTGTGAAGTAATCAGCAAACCATGAGGCAGCTTGTTTGGAGACACCATTCCTGCAGAGAATTTTTAGCAGAAGATTGTGATCCACAGTGTCAAATGCCTTAGACAGGTCAATAAACAGAGCCACACAGAACTTTTTCGAGTCCAAAGCCTCAAACACGTCATTAAGGACTTTTAGGGCAGCCGTAGTAGTGCTGTGATGCTTTCTAAAACCTGACTGAAGGGGATTTAGAATGTTCCCAGATTCCAAAAAATATCAGGACCAGCTGATTTTTTGGAGTCCAGTTTTTTTAGTGCATTATGTACTTCAGAAATAGACACAGGCTGAAAATGAAAAGAACAATCAACAGGGGGGCGGCTTACAACAGAAGGTTCGTCAGTTAAAACATTGCTTTTAAGAACACTGTTAAGAGAATCAAATAAGTGCCCTGCTGCGATAAAATGTTCATTAAAATAATTTAGCTTGGCACATTTATCTGTCAGGTTCATAGTCTTTGACCAAGAAATTTGGTAATTCAGTAGAAGATATAGCTCCAGAAGCAGATCTCACAGCATTCCAAAAATTCCTGGGATCATTTAGATTATTGGTGGTTTCAGATAAATAAAATTCAGATTTAGCCTTTTTAATTACGGAGGTACATTTATTGCGGAGCTGACGGAAAATGATCCAATCAGCCTCAATTTTTGTTTTCTGTGCCCTGGCCCAGGCAAAATCTCTTTCTTTGAGGAGATTTCCAATTTCAGTAGAGAACCATCAGTTGTCTCGCCCTTTTATTCTAAACTTACGTAAGGGAGCATGTTTATTAATTAACTTCAAGAAATTAGAATGAAAGAGATTCCAGGCCAGATCGACATCATTAAGGAGGGAGATTCGTTCCCACTCAAGATTTGATAAATCATGCAGAAATGCCTGCTCATGAAAACGTTTAAAATCTCTTTTAAGTAAGATTCATGGTTTAGTTTTTGGGAGTTTGGCATTTCTGATCACTGCAATGGCACAGTGGTCACTCAGATCGTTCCCAAAAACACCAGCATCAGTGTACCTGTGGGGGACATTTGTTATTATAAGATCAAGAAGCGATGATCTTGAAGGCTATTTAATGTTAGGTCGGGTTGGGCTATCAATTAATTGGCTTAGATTTAATGAATCACACATAGATTTCAAGCCATCTGAGGCTGATGACAACCAGTCAAGATTTAGATCCCCCACTATGACAAACTCACTAGAGACTAATTCTGAGACACAGTTATTTAAAGAACTAAAGCCTCACTGCAGGCTGAAGGAGGCCTATAACAGCCCATGACTGTAAGGGACTGTTCCTTTCGAAATTCAAGTTTCAATGCCAATAATTCCAACTGTTTACTAATGGATACAGAGGAGAGGAGGGTAGCATGAAACTTGCAGTTTCCTTTTATTTTCAGTTTCACTCTAAATATAAAAATGTTTTATAATCATCAGTTACAATGCAATACAATTTATCATGTTTACCAGTCTAAATGATTTATCATGGCTTGTAATGTCAAAATATTATTTAGCCATATTGTCTAGCTGCTATTTTTGCTATAGAAAATAAGCCATGAAAAGATGAGGAGAAATGGAAGTTTAATAGTAAATAACCAACCAACTTTGTGTTTATATTTGTTAAATTGTACATTGACCCATCAACACTATCTGTCACCATGACAACATAAAAATAAATAAATAAAACAACCAGCTTTCACAACAACTTTCAGATTTATTTGAAACTAAAGAAACAGTTATATGGTATTGTATAAACATACAGTGGTGGCCACAATTATTAGAAGTTAGTTACCCTAGCTAGGGTAGTCTGGATCAGAACAGTTCATAAGTCATGTTGACTTGACTTTCTCTCCCTTAAAACAGGATACAGATCAAACTATGAACAGTTTTACTATGAACAGATTTACTGTGAGCAGTCAATGTTGCAGTCAAATGCCGATTCTTCAATTTGACTGCACAGTTCTGAAGTCCTGAGACACTGCATCCCATCAAACCTTATTCCAGTTTTTCAAGATGGCGCCTGCTGCTTCGAGAGTACTATCTTGCTGTAAAGAGAAAAATGATTGAAGGTTATGAAAATATTGTTTTTCACCAGAGAAGAGATTTGATTTGATTTGAAATGTTCAGTTTGGTTCTGTATTTACCTTTATGAAGCAAAGGCGAATGTATTTCTCAAACTGCTTCTTGGACTCATCTCCAACAAACGCTGTGACTGGAATGGCTGCCAGTTTCTATGTATCATCATCATCATTATTGTTAGAATAATTAGAATTAGAATTAAGAAGAAGTGCTTATTGTAGGGAGCAAAATCAAATGAACTCTACCTTTTCTTTAATCATCCACTTGACAAACTTGTAGTCATAGGCTTCATCATCATCGCCGACCACATGTGACAGGTCCTGATCTACAGAGAACACAGACAACAGATGAATATACAGTAGTAAGATCTGGGGTCCAACAGACAGTCGCCTGACCATTCTGTATAGGTCCACACTACTTGCAAGCAACAGCGGTCTAAGTGTGCCAGTGAAGTCAGTTAAAGTGTTCAGTAACTCACTGAGAGATGTGATGTCCACAAGCATGAAGTAGCCTCCCTCTGGTATGACAGGAATCATCCCAGCCTCTGTCACGATGGCAGCCATGCGGTCCCTCTTGCACTCAAGTTCTTCTGCCAGTGAGGAGAAATAGCACTCCGGCTGACCCATCAGCTCAAAGTTCTTGAACAAACCTTGTGCTACAGCCTCCTGAAGAAATACCCACAAGTTTCAGACTAATAATAGAACTAAATGATCCTTTGCTTTCTTTTCTGGATAGTGGAGCAAACTTGCCTGTAAAGGTGTCGGGCAGGTGTACAGAGTATTCTGCATGACAGTCTGAAGATGCTTTATCAAATGTTCGGGTCCAATAGACCAACCAAGCTAGGAGACACAAATTTACTGGATGATGTGGAAGAACTGATTGCTGAATATTAGAAATTGTGTCGTAACTGCACAGATTTCTTACCTTCCATCCAGTAACACTAAATGTTTTCCCTGCACTGCTGATAGTGATGGTCCTGTCCCACATTCCAGGCAGAGTGGCTATGGAGAAAGAAAACAATAGGAAGACCTCAGAATGCTGAGAATAATATTTAATTGTAATATATAATTTTAATAATTAGATTTATTTTGGGTTGCAGTGGGCAGCATCAGGAAACAACTTTTTATTTCTCTGATTAACAGCTTTATTGAGGCCGGTGCTCGCTCACTGTTACACTCTCTCTTTCTCTCTCCCTCTCTCTAATGATCAGACACAAACCAAATTAAACTTCTTTGTGTCACTATTTTGCACACGCACAGGTAGTTTAGTCTGTGAATCCACCTGGATAGTCTCTGCTTCTGAGATATATCAGGCTGTCTGTGGAGGTTTGACCGATCTGAGTGTGTGATTGGATCTGGGTCCAGCACAGCTGTTTCTCGTTGACACCCCGGCGGCACAGACCACCGGAGCTGAGACGGACGACCCCCAGTGAAATGAATGGAAAAACCTCTGTTACTGCCGCAGCACCGGATCCTGTTTGAATCCAGCCTCAGTCAGACCCCATGTATCTCCATGGAAACAGCAACAGCAAATTGCCACAAAATATGAATCTCTTTTGATTGTATGTTTTGATTCAGTTGGTAATTGTTGTATAATCACGATATTACATTTGAGGGGGAGCTTGAACTTAGTATTGGCACACCCTCTCATGCAATATTGCATAAGTAGCAACTGACCTGACTGGCTTGCTTGCTCACACAAGCCACCAAATTACCTTGAAGGGATACAATAAATGCCAAGCTAGATTGTGAACAGTTAGCATGCCAGCCAAAGCAGCTTGCCAACTAGCCTTGAAAGTAGTCACAGTGCTTCTTTACCTTAGAAAGTGTAGCTGTGTGAAAAGACCAGAGGATTGGTTATTTATATACACTGCTCAAAAAAATTAAAGGAACACTTTGAAAACACATCAGATCTCAATGGGGAAAAAATCATGCTGGATATCTTTCCTGATATGGACTGGGTAATGTGTTAGGAACGAAAGGATGCCACATCATTAATGGAAATGAAAATTATCAACCTACAGAGGGCTGAATTCAAAGACATCCCCAAAATTAAAGCAAAAAAATGATGCGGCAGGCTAGTCCATTTTGATAAAAATTTCTTTGTAGCAACTCATAATGGTACTCAGTAGTTTGTATGGCCTCCACGTGCATGTATGCATGCCTGACCACGCTCCTGATGAGATGGCGGATGGTGTCCTGGGGGATCTCCTCCCAGAGCTGGACCAGGGCATCACTGAGCTCCTGGGAAGTCTGAGGTGCAACCTGGCGGCATCGGATGGACGGAAACATAATGTCCAAGAGATGTTCTATTGGATTTAGGTCAGTCGAACATAGGGGCCAGTCAATGGTATCAATTCCTTCATCCTCTAGGAACTACCTGCATACTCTCACTACAACAGGCCGGGCATTGTCGTGCACCAGGAGGAATCTAGGACCCACTGCACCAGCGTAGGGTCTGACAATTGTTCCAGTGATTTCATTCTGATACCTAATAGCAGTCAGGGTGCTGTTGTCTAACCTGTAGAGGTCTGTGTGTCCTTCCAGGGATATGCCTCCCCAGACCATCACTAACCCACCACCAAATGGTCATGCTGAATGATGCTGCAGGCAGCATAACGTTCTTCACGGCATCTCCAGACCCGTTCACGTCTATCGCATGTGCTCAGGTTGAACCTGCTCTCATCTGTGAAATCACAGGGCACCCGTGGCACACCTATCAATTCTGGTGTTCTGTGGCAAATGCCAGTTGTGCTCCACGGTGCCGGGGAATGAGCACAGCGTCCACTACAGGACGTCGGGCCCTCAGGCCACCCTCATGAAGTCTGTTTCTGATAGTTTGGTCAGAGACATTCACACCAGTGGCCTCCTGTTGGTCATTCTGTATGGCTCTGGCAGTGCTCATCCTGTTCCTCCTTGCACAAAGGAGCTGATAATGGTCCTGCAGATGGGTTAAGGACCTTCTACGGCCCTGTCAAGGTCTCCTAGATTAACTGACCGTCTCCTGGAATCTCCTCCATGCTCTTGAGACTGTGCTGGGAGACACAGCAAACCTTCTGGCAACGACCCATATTGATGTACAACATCAAGTCAACTTGATGCTGTACTTTGATTAAAAAGTGTTCCCTTTTTGAGCAGTGTACTTTTTATAATCCACCTTGATCGAACAAGGACACTGATCTGAAAACATACCAATTTTGATATGTTGGTGTCCTCTGTAGACGAGCCACTCGTAAACCTCATCACTGAAGCACAGAGTGTCGTGTTTAATGCAGAGGTCTGCGATCATCTGCAGCTCGTCTCTGGTGAAAACCTGCAGGGAGAGGACAGGAAGTACTGAAAGACTTGTTATCTCTGTCCTGTCAGGTCAGGAAGTGTTTACATTTCTCATGACTGATGCATATGTACCTTCCCAATAGGATTGTTGGGGGTGTTGATGATGATGGCCTTTGTCTTTGAGTTGAATTTACTGGAAAGCTCATCTGGGTCAAGATACCAGTCTGCACTTGTAATCATCTTCTTCCCAGACTTCTGAAATATTGCACAAGACTCTTTGTGTCATGGCCTAAAATCTACTATACTCGACAGGTGCAGTAGGTAGAGTAAATAGTGTGTATACTGTATGTGGAACATGTATTACAAACATCATTATCTTTAGATTCAACTTACAAGGCGTAGCGGTATCAACACAGGCTTGGCCCCTGCCATTCGTACCATAGGCACATAGCAATCGAAGAAAGGTTCTATAATGATGACCTGGAGAAGAAACAGCACATAATAAATATAGCGTTAATACTGGGAGCATGTTTGTGAACACCAAAAAATATAAAGACCTTAGTATGATCCAGTGAGAGAGACAAATGTCCGTACCTCATCTCCTTCTTCTACCAGTGCTTGCATGGTGCAGAATAAAGAGCCGTAACCTCCAACCGTGACCAGAATTTCTTTGAGGGGGTCGATCTGGCGCTCACAGACCTTCCCATAAACCTGAGAGAGAGCCTTCACCAGAGAGGGATGCCCCTTGCAAACCAAAAGAAGACATACGTTGATGGTTGCTCCTGTCTCAGCATGTGCAAACTGCAGCTTCAACAGATGGAGAGTTTTAGCTGGTAGTTGAGTGCAGTTGAATACGTGTCAGTTATTGTTGGATACAAGAAGATAATAACTAACATCAATTCATATTTTCTGTAGTCCAAAATTACATTGAATAATCAACTACTGATTTTAAATTTGATTCAGTAATGTCCAACACTGACCGCTAACGCATACTGTACATCAGTGTATTTATATTCTCAATTACAGCAAGTCAATTCAAAAACTTGTTTTGTGTACCACGCATGAGTGGTACTACAGTCTTACAAAGCCTCTGGTGTACTGGTTGATCCTGTCCACTGAAGCAGCCTCTGCTAATGCCTCCTTCACATAAGAAGGTGGAGGAATGTCTGGATAGCCTTGGCCCAGGTTAACAACGGATGGGTCTGCTGCCAACGACGTAAACGCCACCCTGAGTACACAATGAGATAAAATATTACTGTTCAGAGCAGGGATCACATGCATGGATGTTTTTAATACATTATAATGGAAGACTCAGTATAATCTTGAATGTTAACACAAATATGTCAATCATTGTGTTTTCACTTTAAACTGTATTTTCTGTACTTCACACCACACTTTGCCAGACTTTAATGTAACAATGGAATGGTGTAAAACACGACCCTGATCAGAGGTCTGTGGACACGTCTCTTTTGCTGCGCCATGCAAAGAGATGAATGTTCTATTCTTTCACTTACCAAACATTCTTGTCGAGTCCCTCGATTCTTTTTGAGTGGGTGTGCCGTGAAGCCATTGTATGCTGCAACACAAAACCGAGATTCATTACTTCTAAATGATCAACTTCTCAACAGTTTTACCTTTTACTTACTTCCATTTCCAACACACTGTGTGGTAGAAGTAAAATAATATTTAAGCTTCCATGTGTAAGAGTTAACCAGGACTTTGGTCAGTGGCGCGGTAACATATTACACAGAGTAGCTACATTCAAAGATTTCTGCAGTGGACTTACCTGTGAAGTACAAAACCTTTGTCTGCAGCTTATGTTTGTTGAATAACATGCTAACCTGGACCAATTCAGAACTTGTCGTGTTATCCTCATGCTGCACAAAAACAGAGATGAATAATACAATGAAAATGATTTCTCTTCACCGTGCTCTCCTGCAATAACTGGTAGTGCTCTGCATACATGTTTGCTACTATCACACTGGTTTGCTTAGTTGTATGTTGTTATGTGTACATCTATCTATCTATCTATCTATCTATACATACAAAAGGAATTCATTTTAGTGTTTTTAGTGCATAAGAAACATGAACTAAAAACATATGACATAAAAATCAAGTACTAGAGAACATTAATATATGTACAATGTTTTGATGTGAACAGAGCTGTGCAGTTTTGTGGAGGAATGTGCAAAATATTCACCAGGTAGAGATAGATAGACAGACAGACAGACAGACAGACAGACAGATAGATAGATAGATAGATAGATAGATAGATAGATAGATAGATAGATAGATAGATAGATAGATAGATAGATAGACACTTTATTTATCCCGAAGGAAAGTCAAGCATCCAGTAGCAGCATGCAAACATATGTTGAACATACATTAGAATTAACCTATGACACAATAGCCATATGTTAAGATTGATAGATCTTCATTTAAATATGTGCAGGGGAATTAAACATCTGCATAGAAAATAAACATATATATAACTGTGTTAGTAAGTTAACACGTGCTAACAAAGAAGAAACTTTGTGGCTGGGACTGAAAACACAACATCATACAGCAACATTAGATGGAGGGGTCAGTGTCTTCTCCCCGTTATCTTCAGTGTGCTGTGTATAAATATAAAAGTAATCCTGTAAGACTACAGCCGTGGCGTAAGATGGCGCCAAAGTGCCGCACAGTAGACTGGCAGGGAGAGGACAGTAGCACACTGAGCCCGGGCGCAACAATAACGCTGTCTGAATCCGTGGAGGAAGTTTGTCCCCGTGTTATCTACCCTCAGCGTGTTTTGGTTTCTTCACTAACCCTCAGGAAACAAACATGTTGTTAGGAAACATGCATGTTGTTAGGAAACGTGCATGTTGTTAGGAAACATGCATGTTGTTAGGAAACGTGCATGTTGCCAGGAAAGCCCGTGCTAGCATCGTTAGCTGCAGCCCGGCTTTAAGCTCGCGCCGCGTAGCTAGCTTTAGCCAACATCTAGTCCTCTAGTCATGGCTGCTGAACTCGCCAGCTGTCCCGACAGCTTTCTTTCTCCTGCAGTGATGCACAGCGACGACAACTGTAGCAGTCAGTCGTTTGAGAAATACGTACCATGTAGTGACACAGGTTAAGTGACCTGCAGGATAGCAACCACAACTTACTTGTAGTTGCGCTGTGTTGCCCACAGAAAACAGTCTGTCAGCAGTCAGACAGGAGGCGGAGGGATACTCCGTCAATGGCTGGAGAAAGTGATGCTGTGTTTGAAGCTGCCGGAATTTAGAGATGTTTACATGTAGGTTACGGACAATGGAAAAGTAACCTCAAAAATATGACTTCTGTTTTTATTTATAGCCAAACTCAAAGATGTTCGTGTCATCGGTAAATAGATAATATATAATTCGGCGTTCCTCAGGTTAGTCTTTAACACTAGCTTGTGCACAGTCGTATCTGGACCACATTTTATTTCCCTTATTGTACTCTGTCGCCTGTGACTGTATTATAATAGTCGACATTTTAGTCAAGACCCACTTAAATCACAATGACAGGGCGGAGTAATCTTTTCAATCTCTTTCCGCTCATTATGTAAATCCACAGTGACATAACGGGACTTTATATAAGACCTTCTACTTGATAACGCTGAAGGTAGCATTGTCCCATCTGTGTGTTTGCTTCAAGCGCCTTCGAGAAAGCTCTGGTTCTTTACGCTGTCATTGTTTTTATTTGTTTTTTTTTTTTACTTTTTACTTACATTGTTTTTTTAAATTGTGAATAAGATTGATCATTTTTCTTTTTGATTATTTTGTGGTTCTTGTTGTTGTTGTTGTTCTTGTTTTCGAGTTTCCCTATCGCCCCACTGTTTCAGTTATAATATCGAACTCAGTCAAACACTCCCATCCCGTACATCCAACCAAGAGGCCCTGAATGCATCATGGTCATGACAGCATGATGGAAAACAACTAAGTACAGTACACACACACACACACACACACACACACACACACACACACACACAGAGAATTAAAATGAATAAAATTAGCTCTGCTTCTAAGGTATTAAAACATTGTGATTGTCATTTTCAGCTGATCATACACTAAAATAAATTCAATAAAAACATTCTGTAAATCTAACCCCTAAATTCTAAATGACAGTATATTTAACAGAGCATGTACTATTGGAGAAGAAGTTACCTTGTATTTCTGCCTTTATAGACTATGTCATTCTGAACAGAAACATTTTTTGTGCCAGTTATTTGGTATTATAAAACAGCTAATCACTATAGGCTGCAGACACCAGTCTGCATTTTCTCAAGGTTTGTGAAATAAATAAATGGTTATTCAGTCATGAAGCATGTGGTCAGTTTATACAGCATTCATTTACATACTGTAAAGATATATCAGTAAACCTCTGCATGCTGACTGAAGAGAGAATCTGTCCTGTCTTGATCATTTGCCTATGCACATTTCTGATGACAGTTTCCATTCCCTGACATATGGAAAAAGTTTCCCTGAGCATCAGGAGCACCTTTGTTACATCACTGTCAGATCTGAGTAGCTCACCCTCACTTGTCTTTCTGAAGCTTTCCAGCTGTTTCTTTTGGAATGGACAGGCCAAATGCTGCTTTCGGCAGCAGCAGCAGCACAGTGCATACACCACAGACACTAAGAACATCCTTATGGTAGTTGCTACCAATGATCCAATTTAAAGATCCAAAGGCAACATTTTGGAGGCTCTATTGGCAGAAATGGACTGTTAAGCCAGGACAGAGAAGCCAAACACTGGCAGTTTCCCATTTCTCTTTCACGCTTGGAATGGGAAAGTGACACAAGTGGACTTGGTTGCATTCTGCTTGATGTAAATCCTACACACCGGACCTTTAATAAACAACAGTGTCATTTTTGTTTTATTAAAGTACTCTGCTACCACATTTTATTCCCTATCTTGCAATAAGCAAACATTAGGGACTGTATAAAATTATGTAGGTCAGGGAGAGTGGGTCAGAAAAACAGGCCCTATTTCACCAGGGTTTACATGTACTACATGTGGATATATACACTATGACTTTAGTAGGTTTATACAGTAAAGAGGTAGATATTGAATGAAATTAAGTAGCTGCAGAGATAAAATGTACAAAGTATGCATGGATATAGGTGCAATGTGCACATTGTTTTATGTTTCCAGTTATATTAACAGTCTAAATGTTCTTCTTCTTCTTCTTCTTCTTCTTCTTCTTCTTCTTCTTCTTCTGTTTTTATTATTTACAGTCTGATTGCCTGTGGAAAGAAACTCTTTCCCATCTTGGCAGTGTTGCTCCTTAAACTGTCGAACCTTCTTGCAGAAGGCAGCAGCGAGAAGAGTGCACACGAGGAGTGTGCTGGATCATCCACAGTGCTTCTGACCTTGATGTCCGTGACAGAGGGGAGAGAGATGATCTCTGTCCTCTCTGTATAGGACCTTGTTGTTCCACTAAACAAACCCACCATGATTGTATTATCAGCAAATCTGATGATGTGATTTGAACTGTACACTGCAGTACAATGATGGGTTGGCAGTGTGTGTGGCAGGGCTGAGCACTTGTAATGAACCTTACACTATTGACCAGGCATATTAATTAATCAAATAACATGTAACACCCTGTCTTCACATACAATTTTTTCCAGGTTAGGGTAATATGGTTTTTTGTTTGTTTGTTTTGGAGAGCACAGAAGGTGTAATGTAATATGATTGAACAGAACCACATCAACAGCCTCCAACATGACCACAAAGTGGAATGAACAGCAAACATTTAAAGTGATGCTGTGATGGAAAGTAAAAGACAATTTGCCCACAGCAGTCAGTTATATTCTATATTATTAATGTGATACATTGAACCTGCACTATCCTCCTGTCTGTCGCAGTGAAAGGAAATCCTTGTAATAGCTCTTTGGTCATAAAAGTCTGATAGTCCCAAACAGCTGTAAAAGCTGACAGTGCTCAAAACAGCTTGAAAGCTTTTCTGCACAGGAACAGGTGAAGAAAATGGAGTGTGATGGAGCCAGACTTTAATAAAAGCATCAATAACAATATTTACTGCTGTTTTGAAGTACTATTTTGATGTACTTCATGTACTTTACTTGAGTGTTTGTGTTTTCCTCTACTTTACTTGAAAGAAAAATGTACTCCACTACAGTTATTTAACTATATCATGGTTCATTTTCAGATTTAGTCTTAAAATAACAGATCAGCTTAGAGGTGAAGGTGTTGCTGAAAGTTGTGTTCAAATATACTTTTGTAGTACACTGTCAATCAACTGATTGCTTCAAATGTTTTCAAACAGTACAATTTCACTTTTTCATTCATTTAGCAGTCATGTGTGGAGGTTGTATGTTCTCCCAGTGTTTGTGTGAGTTCTCTCCGGGTACCCTGGCTTCCTCTTACAGTCCAAACACATGAACCTTAACAGGTTAACTGGTCAAATTGTCTGTAGGTGTGAATGTGAGTGTGAATAATTGTTTGTCTCTATGTGCCCTGTGATGAGCTGGTGACTTGTCCAGGGTGTACCCCGCCTCTCAGCATCAACATCAGTCAGCTGGGATAGACTCCAGCCACCATGACCCTGATGAGGATAAGTGGTTACAGATAGTGGATGGCTGGTAGTCATAAAACATATATTGTCTGAAAGAGTATACTTCTGTAATATGCATTTGATATGAAAAGCAGAGCAGTGTCCCACTTTATCGGTCAAGCTGACTACATCTTGTGCAAATGGGGTAAAAGTGGACACTGGTGGGTTCTAGAGTTTATATCTTACAACTAATGAACTTACTAACAACAATATATCAGAAGGTTTGTACCATTTGTACCTGTTCATACTGTACATAATACATGTTAGCATATTCATCTACCTGTCCATGCTGCTTATACTGTACATATTCATATACTGTATATATTCTATAGCATATTCACTTATATATCCTATAGCATATTCAAATTTATACCTGCACTATATTTATATATCCTGTTCATATGTACATACTCTGCATTTATGGTTAGATGCTTAACTGCAACTTCGTTGTCTAAGTACTTGTTACTTTGTTGAACAGTAACGTTGAATCTAATTTCCTGAAAACATGATTTGTGTGAGTGAACAATAGTATTGCTAACATTCACAGGGGAGAATTAGTAGCCTACTTTTATCTGTTATCGAATGCTCCTACATTGTTGCTTTGGTACTTTGACTTCAGTGCATGATGAGTACTTCTTATCCAGACTGTGACTTGAATTAAAAGATTTAATACAACAGTTTAATAAGGCAGATCATAAAGGATGATGGTGCTTTGTTGTGGTGGTTTCTGTGAATATTATTAAAGAATTGCTGCACTTTTGGCCTCCTCTCTCTTTCAGCTGCCTCATAAACAACATACATCACTAACAAAGTCTCTGCCTGGGTTTCCTCAGAAGTCCACGCCCCTGTGGCTGACAGTACATGCCTGCACGGTCTGGCCGAGGATCCAGGAAGGTTAGCGGACAGAGAGGAAGGGGGACCGCGCACATCATGATCGGAAAGCTCACCGCCTGAAAGCCGAGCACAGATCCTCAACTCCAGCCCTGATCTAAAGGAAGGTAAACCACTGACACTGTCGTGATGTACCGGTAGGTTTTCAGAGCGCATGTTGGTCTGGTGTATAGATGGCGTAATCTGCGGACGGAGGAGCGTCTACTATCACAATGATGACTGTTAGTTTACTTGTTAAACACCAACAGGGATCGTAGTTCGAACCTTAAAGACGCGTCCAACTCGTTCAAAGCTATATGTGTTTTAACGGAGAACTCGCGCTCCTAACCGGGTGACTTATCGATGGTGTGTGTGTGTGTGTGTGTGTGTGTGTGTGTGTGTGTGTGTGATCACAGGATGAATCACAGCTCTTCTGACTGTATTAGCACTTTTTAGCAGCCTCTGATTCATGAGAAAGTCTCCACAAAGTGTGCCTCATTCAGAGCCGGACAGTCAACACATTTCTTTCTGCATTGCGGATAGCTTTTTTTTTTTTTCCCTGTCCTTAACGAGACAGGACTTTTTGTATGCCAGGAGCTGGGTGTGTTCCAAACATTGTCTGTTTTGGGATATCTGGGATTCAGACAAATTTCCTGTCAGGAAGGGACAAGGATATGGCCTGGTGAGCTCAACTCAATGGCTGACTCATCCAGTGGAAAGACAGGATTCTTTCTAATAATACCTAATACAAACTACAGGCTTTACTGCTGTTTGTCTCATTTTTGTCAAGAATCCACCCTGTTATTGAGAGAGTTAAAGGAGCATGCAGTCAAATTACAAATGACCAAATTACAAAATAAACTCATTTCCTCTAATTTGATTTTCATTTTTTTCAATTCAGTTTAATTTTATTATATAGCGCCAAATCACCTCAACCAAAAGTTATGTCATCACTCTCTAAATACAGAACAGGTCTATGCCATACTCTTTATAATATAATCTACAGAGACTCAACAGTTCCACCATGAGTGAGCCCTCAAAGACGCCACTGAATTTACATGAGCTTCAGTATACTTGAAGGAACACTATTGATGATGTCATCAGGATCATCTCTGTTTCAGCTTGATATCTCAGAACAGAAAGTCTGCAGTACAAACCGGAGGTGTCAGGTTTGAAAGACTGAGAGGGTCTAATGAAGGATGCCCGTAGAGATACATTATGAGAGATGATGGATCCAGTGTTTTTGTAGATTTATTAAATGTCAGGATATCTGCTGCTTTGATTTTGAGCATTCTTTTTGTAATCTGTGTCTTGTAATTTTGCCATTTTTATTGAGGTTCATTGTTAAAATTGCTGGAGTTTCCCCTTTAATGAAATGAAGGGATATGTTTGGGGTGCTCACAACATTCACAAAGAATGTAAAAAAAAACCTCATTTCATAATTAATACCACTACCCTGCAACTCCAGATAAGCCCACAGACATCC
The DNA here is from genome assembly GCA_028641955.1 of Protonibea diacanthus. Lineage (NCBI taxonomy): Eukaryota > Metazoa > Chordata > Actinopteri > Sciaenidae > Protonibea > Protonibea diacanthus. Next base: position 27,011,143 of record CM053979.1, on the reverse strand, counting down.
AGTGGCAGAGGAAATATTCAGATCTTTTACTTGTACAATGTAAAAGTAATAATACCCAAACGTAAAATAAGCAGGTACAAGTCAAAAGCATCGGAATGTACTTGAAGTATCAAAAGTAAAAGAATGTTGAGAAGCTCTTTATATGATGCTGCTGGATTATTACAGTTACTGATTTGAACACATAAGAAGCATTTTATTGTTGGAGTTGGAGTTGGGTTGTCTCTACCATTCTTATAAGTCAGTGGTTCCCTACCTCCAGACTGTGGAATGATATGGAGCCTTCGAACATTTGTGCCACTAGAAATATGTTGAGTGAAAAAAGGGAATACTATTATGTAACTTTGTAAGATATTTAAAAGGTATTTTTGTAGTAATTAACTTTCAGCCTGTGCTGCAATTTTCTTTATCAGTTCCTGTTAGCCCCCTAACAAAAATATACTGATTTTGAACTAAAGGAGGTCATCAAGATAAGTAGTCTGACATCACTGTGTGGATGAGAGGTCACGTAATTGTAGACAGGAAATGGTTCGCAGTTTTAAAAAGGTTGGGGACAAACTGATCTTTGGTTTTGTGTGGAATCTTTTAATCTTTAAACTAACTAGTAACAAGAGCCATCAAATAAATTGAACAAACTGAACTAAAAGGCCTGTTTTTTAATTTGAATGACGTGGAGTAGAAGTTACGGAAGCGCATTGCATTCATTGGATAAAAAAAAAAAAAATGTCACCTTATCTCGTAATTACGACACTTATAAGAATCGTAATTACAAGATAAGGAAAGGTGCCATTTTGGCCACTGCACTTTGGTAAAGTTGGAAAGATATTGGCAGATTCGAACTTCCGGGATCAGTAACTCTTAAGTGAAATGTTAAAGCACAAAACACGCATATTTTCAACCGTAGTAAGACAGACAATGAGCTACAACCTAATGTTCATCAAAACGAGCCTCAGAGCCACAACGACAACATTAGTGTTTACGTGCAGCTGGCTGTGAGAGCAGCGTGCAGGGACCGTCTACAGAGTGCAACACCGAAAAGAGATATTACAAAAGTATTTAATAACTTCTCTATGATACAGGGTAGTGTCACCAAAATCACTACACACTTCATCTGTCTGATTGTTTTTTTTTAATCCAGTGAATGCAATGCGCTTCCGTAAGAAGTATAGAGTAGCACAAAAAGTGAAGTACTTGAGTAAATGTGCTTTGCTGATATATATCACTACAGACACATGGCTAACACTTCATGTAGATTATTTCTTCTCTAAAAAATGGTCCCATGAAAACTGTTGGCAGCTGTGTCTGCAGATAATCCAGAATTTGATAAATATTTTTCAACATGAGAAACAAAATTCCATTGAGATGGATATATCAAATCTTGGCACATCGAACTCTCCGCACAGATATACAAGTTGAGCTAAGTGAGAAAAATGGCTCTTGTGATTCGTCTGAACTGACCTTTTAAATCCAACCATCAGTAAACAGTTAAGCGTAAACATCCCCTGAATGGCTCCTCTCCATCCCTCCTGCTGTTATGACACTAAAATGGAAGAATCAATAGGAGACATTTTGTGCTGAAAATCTTAATTGAACTATCAAAAACACAAGCTCTCTGAAAGCCCCCAGGCTTTCAGCAACCTAACCAGCAATACCTTACAGCTAAACTCATTAATAATGAACTAAAGTTTGAGTATAGATGAGTATTCAGCTGTTGACAGCACCTGTCTGTTTGGCACTGCAGAGCTGCAGATGATAAAACACTGTACATTATGCTCTGGCACCTTGTACATTATTTATTATACGTGCTTAGACACAAACAATACATACATTGTTTTTAAGCATTTTTATCTTTCCATCATACCATAAAATACATCATTCAATGGTCGTGGTAGAATCTCGCTAAACATATTTAACTGTGAGATGTTGAACAATACAAATCACCAGTGTTCATATCATCAAAAGTTTCATCCACTAGGCTTTAATTTTGAATGACACAGCAGCCAAACAACTGCCAGACTGAAATCTGAAATAGGACACTTACAGCTGTAGTAAGCACTTTACAGAAGGTGACCACAGACAGTGTGAGCAAAAAGCAGCATCAGGAATAAGCCAACCTTTTAATGATACTGTTGTTAACAAAGACAGTTTTAATAACCTTTTAGGTGCAAAGTACACACAAAGACCTGTAGACGTGCATGCATGCATTAGTGCAAATGGACCAGCCACTGGCCAGTACCCAAATCAGTTCCCTAAACAGTCCGAGTTACTGCCACTACAACTACAACCACAAGTATGAACTGTTACTGTGTAAACACTTGTCATGAGCTCTACAAAATGACTCATTTATTTAGTCTTTTGTGGGCACTGACTTTCAAATAATTACATTTGTAACGTACATGTGTATAATCAGTAGTATACAAATGCTTCAATTGAAGTTCAACCAGAGAGGGGCTAACTAGAAGTTAGGCAGCTAATGTCAGCATGCTAACATACTAATAATAACAATGATAACCTGCTGATGTTCACATTTGCTAATTAGCACTAAACACAATGTACAGCTAGCCTGGCTATCGCCAGACTATATCACAAGTGAGATATAGTCTTGGAAGCACCTACTCAATTTCTCGTAGGGGAGGTGTGGTTAACGGCTCCCCATGGCCGTTTATTGGGCGTTATGAATGTCTATCATTTGGCGTATACGTAGCCCATAACCAATCACGTCAGTTGCTCCCTACCTCAGGCGAGCGTTTTGGCACGGGTTTCCATGCTGTCTTTCGGATCGGAACGATCGTGTAAGGCAGCATGGGATTTCCCAGGCTACTGTACAGCTGCACCTGATTGTTTTTGATATTAGGTCATCATTAGTCATCCTTTCATCTTCATCATTGGCCACCATCGTCACAAGATAAACACTAGAAACTCTCCACTGTGTCGACGGACCTTCTCCATTCAAATATTTTTTTCACACAGGGATAGTGTTGGTCTGAACCTGGCTGAGAGTCTACAGCCATGCCAACAGTTCTTTAATGCTGAACATCATGAAACTAAGGCTTAGTAATGTTTAACCGTGTTCACTATCTGAGTTTAGCTTGCTGGCATCCAAACATTTCCTAATTAGTAAAGAACAGAAAGTACAGCTGGGGCTGATGGGAAGATGATTAGTTCATGCAGATAAAAAGTTGACCTGATCGTGGCGCTAAAACTGTAAATTTGTGAGCTATTACAATTTATCTTGAGGGGGACATGGATGAAGGCTAAAAACTTCTACTGTTCTGAGGTATTATACACCAGATTATTTATAATGCTGTTAATTAAATAATGTCATTATTTCATGGGAGCAATGTGAAACCATTTGTTTCAGTGTATGGACTGAAGGTTATGTGGGCTAATTTTCCCTTCTTATGTAACAGGCATCATGATTCCTGTGATGGAATTCCGGCAGTTCTCTGAGCAGCAGCCAGCGTTCAGAGTCCTGAAGCCGTGGTGGGATGTGTTCACTGACTATCTGTCTGTAATCATGCTCATGATTGGTGTCTTTGGATGCACTCTTCAGGTCAGTAACAATGCCTCACCATGGCATCTTTTAAGAGAACAGGCTCTACATTAGGTTGTGTAATGACTTGACTTGTGCTAATAGTTTTCAGACATAACTGATCTCGTTGAAAGTGAAGGACAAATGTAGCTAATACACAATGATGTAACATGAGTTTGAAGTGCAACAAAAAAATGAGTAGTTCTACCACTTTTTCCTTTCAATCCAGAGTAATTGAATTTAGAGAGGCAAACCTTTATGCTCTCTGATGCAACATAGCTGCTCTGCTTCCTGCGTTGGCACCAACTCAGAACCACTAACTCTCTCTTTTACAACCTGGAGTGTATGCAGCAAAGAAAGCATTCAGCTTCCAGGAGTTTACCAGTGGAAACATTTACCCACCCAGCCCCTCTTAGTAAACATACGATTCTGAACTCTTTTGGCCTGGCTTCACTTCTCTCTCTGTGAGGAATAGGAATATTTTTTGGCCCCTGCAATACTTGTGTAGTGTAAATCCTGGAAATGATACCAAAACATTTTTAGAAAAACTGTTAACAGGATCTTTATCAGGGTGCAAGCAGCTGTTGTTTCCCGCTCTCACTATAACAGTGTTTGGACATAGTCTTATAGTTTGTAAACTGAGTGGATAGTTAATTATGTAGCCAAGTTTACTTTAGAAGTCCAAACATCATGAGCATGCCATTTTGTGTAACTATTTCAGTGCATCACACAATAATCCCCACAGTCATTATCAGAGGGAGAAATCACTGACAGTAGAAAGACTGGACAGTGTCAGCGTGACATCACCGTAAGGTTATTGAAGAGCTGTTTTGAAGCTTAGAATATGTGGGACTAATACGCCTGGATGCTCAAATGCTGTTAATCCTGCATAACTTTAAGCCTTAATATAATCTGAACAGGTGAGTTGTATATAAATTCACCCTCAGTACAGTTCTCATAAACAGGGAAATTAGCTATAGAGACCAAAACTGTTTTTTGTACCAGGCTGTAAACATGTTTATTTCTGCTGTGAAGTTGGACATTTGAACATGGAGATTTATGGAGATTGAAATGTTCTGTTGCCAGCCTCAAGTGGACACTCGAGGAATTACAGTTTTTGGGCACTTCTGCATTGGCTTCACTTCACAGCCACAGAGGTCGGTGCTTGGGAGAAATAGAGCCTGAGTACAGTTCTGCAGATCAGCTCAGAGACCTCAGCAGACGTGACTTTGCATTTTAATCTGTGATGTGCTGCAGCGCAACTGCACTGCCTTCACTGTAGTAATAATGCCATTTTGTATTCAGCCTTCACAAATAGAGTTAGTTTGCATTTACATACTGTAATAGTTTCAGATCATGTTATGCTGTAATGTGCTGAGCTGAATATGAAGCAGAAACAGAGTGAACCAAATGTCTTCCCTTCAGATCTGCCATATTGAATTAAAGTGTCCATTTCCTGCTTTTTGCCATTGCAGAGTGAAACAGCTGTTTTTGCTTATTTACATTACAAGTAAACATTAAAGACATTTGCTGTTTACTGATGCCAGCCTTTAGCCTGTAAATGTAAAAATAGAAGTACCTTCATTTATCACATAGTGTCTTTTCAGCATGCAGGTGAACACATGCACCACATTGCACCTGTTTTACCAACTGGCCTACTACATGTGGATTGAACATGGGGTTACTTACCTATTTTATTTGTACTGATGCACCACTGTGTGGGTCTGTGTGTCTGATGGCACAGTGAGAGAACAGGCTCTGCATCTCTTTACAGTACAACTGTATCCAAATGTATGAAATCTGATCCAGGAGGTCAATTTCAGACAGCTGACCTGAATGATTTATAATATGATGCAGAAGGATTTTACTTGCCTGGAAAGTTATCACAGATCACAGTGGCAATGATTTTTTTCTGATGTCACAACAGCCACAAGGTAAGCAGTAGAAATCAGGCATTGACATTATAAAATCACCTACCAGAAATGCCATTAGCCAACAAAGCATCTTGCTAGATAACTCTTCAGGTTGAGGCAGCTTCAGCCTTTTCACCTGAAAACCCCTGTAGTCTTTGGCTGCAACGTCTGCAATAGTACCCCTACTCAGGGGTTAACCCTTAATCAGGTTTCTTGTATACATTAAGTGTACAAAATCATTTGGGACAGCTGACTGTAACCCGGTTGTTTAAGTGCATGTAAACACTGTGATTGTTGTCTCCATTAAGTAATTTTGCACTTTTTTTTATTTTAGGTAATGCAAGATAAAATCATATGCCTTCCTCAAAGAAAATCATCAGGGAACACGAGTGACATGGAAGTGAAGTCACTTTTACACCTGCAGTCCAATGGTTCAGCAGTGAGAGAAATGACAGGCCTGAAGACAGATCTGGATCTTCAACAGTACAGTTTTATCAATCAGATGTGTTATGAGAAGGCTCTGCATTGGTATGCCAAGTACTTTCCTTATTTGGTTCTTATACACACTCTTGTCTTCATGGTGTGTAGCAACTTCTGGTTCAAATTCCCTGGCTCAAGCTCTAAAATAGAGCATTTTATCTCAATGCTTGGCAAGTGTTTCGACTCTCCCTGGACCACAAGAGCTTTGTCAGAGGTGTCCGGAGAAAATCCAGAAGAAAAGGACCATAAAAAGAGTGCAACAAGGTCCAATATCGCTGTGCCTGGTGAAGGAAATTTGGAGAAGACACAGTCCCTTCGGTCTATCCCAGAAAAGATTGTAGTTGTAGACAAGCCTACAGCAAGTGTTCTTGACAAAAAAGAAGGTGAACAAGCTAAAGCTCTTTTTGAAAAAGTAAAGAAGTTCCGTTTGCACGTTGAGGAAGGAGACATCCTCTATCTTATGTATGTTCGCCAAACAGTGTTCAAGGTGTTTAAATTCCTCCTGATCATTGCCTATAATAGTTCTTTCGTGAATAAAGTGCGGAATAGTGTACGTTGTGAAGTTGAGATCCAGGACATGACAGGCTATAAAGACTTTGAATGCAATCACACAATGGCACATCTGTTTTCTAAGCTTTCTTACTGTTACCTGTGTTTAGTGGCTGTCTATGGATTAACAAGCCTTTACACCTCTTACTGGCTGTTTTACCGCTCACTGAAGGAATACTCATTTGAGTATGTGCGACAGGAAACAGGCATCAATGACATCCCAGATGTCAAGAATGACTTTGCTTTCATGCTACACATGATTGATCAGTATGATCCACTGTATTCTAAACGATTTGCAGTTTTTCTATCCGAGGTCAGTGAGAACAAACTTAAACAGCTCAACCTCAACCATGAGTGGACTGCGGAGAAATTGCGGCAGAGACTCCAGACAAACACCAACAACAGACTTGAACTTCAGCTGTTCATGCTCCCTGGGTTGCCTGACACTGTCTTTGAGTTGACAGAGCTGCAGTCACTCAAGCTAGAGATCATCAACAATGTCACCATCCCTGCCTCAATCTCTCAACTTGAAGACCTTCAGGAGCTGTCTCTTTACCAATGCTCTTTAAAGTTGCACACAACAGCTACCTCCTTCCTCAAAGAGAACCTGAAAGTGCTTCGTGTGAAGTTTGATGATAACAGGGAACTTCCACACTGGATGTATGGCCTGCGCAACTTAGAGGAACTCTATCTCACCGGATCTCTTAGCCCTGACGCCTCCAAAAATATAGTTTTTGAGTCACTGCGGGAGATGAAGTGTTTGAAAACTCTCTCCCTAAAGACTAATTTGACTAAGATACCCCAGTCTATAGTGGATGTTTCCAGCCATCTGCAGCGGCTCTACTTGCACAACGATGGCACTAAGCTAGTAATGCTCAACAACCTGAAAAAGATGTCCAATCTGATCGAGCTGGAGCTAGTGCGTTGTGATCTGGAGCGCATCCCACATGCAATCTTCAGCCTGACGAATCTGCAAGAGCTTGACTTGAAAGAGAACAACCTTCGCTCAATAGAGGAGATTATCAGCTTCCAACATCTTCGAAAACTCACTTGTCTCAAACTTTGGTACAATGGCATCATGTACATCCCAGAGCATATCAAGAAGCTTGGAAGCCTTGAGCGCCTCTACTTCAGCCACAACAAGATCGAGATATTGCCTTCACACCTGTTCTTGTGCAACAAGCTACGCTACCTGGACCTATCCAACAATGACATCCGATTCATCCCTCCAGAAATTGGAGTCCTTCAGAGTCTACAGTATTTCTCTGTCACCTGTAACAAAATCGAAAATCTGCCAGATGAGCTCTTCTTTTGCAAAAAGCTCAAAACGCTGAAGCTTGGCAAAAACTCACTGTCCATACTCTCGCCAAAGATTTCCTACCTGGCTCTACTGACATACTTGGAGCTCAAATGCAACCATTTCGAGCTTCTTCCACAAGAGCTTGGTTGCTGTCGTGCTTTGAAGCGCAGTGGCCTTATAGTGGAAGAGACACTGTTTGAAACTTTGCCTTCAGATGTCAGGGACCAAATGAAGGCTGAGTGACATGCCTTATCATAGCCGCAGTGCCTGCTGTCAGAGCATTTGTTTTGTATGAACTCATTACCATATTTAGGTATTAAACTACTGTTAAGAAAGTTAAGAGTTATATTTCCAGTTTCCTTGAAGGAGGGAAATTTGACATATTCATATTGTCACATAGAATGTGGCTGCAACAGGGTTGCTTGTTCTGTTGTTATGAACTTGTGACTATATTATCCAGTCAAAAATCGCTTTTTTTGCTGAGACTGAAATCAGATGATTGATATCAATCTCATATCTGTATGTTAAACATGAAGCTACAGTCTGCAGGTGATTAGCTTAGCTTAGCACAAAGACCAGAAATGAGGGGAAACAACCAAGCTGGCTTAGTCCAAAGGGTGAAAAAATACACCTACTAGCATGTACATGGGGAATTACATGCTGGACGTTATTATTGGCTTGGCGCAGTTCCTGTAGTGTCTTAATTGGTGCGGACATTCCTGGCAATCAGCTGTTTCCTCCTGCTTCAAGTCTTCATGCTAAGATGTTTGCCTGCTGTACTTCTTATTTTACCTACAGGCATGAGAGTAATATCAATCAACCCTTTAGCAAAATATCAAACCATTTTTAACCATATTTTACTGCTAAATAACAGAAATCTGAGTACTTATTGTAAATCTAAACTGAAGACCTCACTTAAGTTTAGGCCAGTAGCCTTACATATGCTGTATTTTATATATTTTATGTTGCCTTTATGAAGCATTTTATTTTTTTCAAGAGACTGTTAGTTCACATGGACCGTAGCAGGGAACATGCAAACAAAGGACACTGTATATCATACATAAGTACATGTAATACCTTGGCTAAACAATTCTGTATTATAGAACAATGACATTTTAAAAGTGCATTAAACTTGAAGGACTATGTCATACTGGTGTTTGTCTTCGACTCTTAAAAACGTTTGCAGCCTATTACAAAAATGTATTTTTATAAAGTGTTTTTATGTTGATGACCAATAAAAAACTTATTTACTGTCATTAATGTCATTTCTTAGGTTGGAATTTCCGAAGTTATAACAGCACAAAATGTTTTATGTTGACAAAAAGCAAATGGAAAAACATTTGTTTGGTCAGAGCAGTGATGCAGGTGAATTGAATTTTAGAGAAAAACAAAATAAATCAATCTATTATGCTGCTTTATAGCTAGAAGGGATGACCACACATGGTATGTTCTCAATTATGTTGTGGGATAAGATGTCACCTGCTAACTGTTGAGGATTAATAAGCAAAGAGGATTAGTGTATTATTATGCATACACAAGGCACCGATGGACAAATGAAGCTGGTCTGAAGATTGTAAGAAGAGGTCTTCTGGACACCTTGCTTATTTTTTCTACAAAATGTAAGAGATTGTGGCTGCGATCAGATTTAATGAATTTACAAGGGAAGTTGGGTTCTATTAAATACGCTACATTTATCATTTTAAAATAGTTATTTATTGTCTAAATGGCTAATGCTGAACCGTGGTTGCTTAGTTTGGAGTGCACAGTGTGCAAAGGCACTAAGAACAAAAAGAGGTGGCTTGAAGTATCTATGACAAGATGACAATGACAGCTGACGGCTGAAGAAAACAGTAGAAACTGTTCATTGGGTTATAGTTAGTATCTCTGATGGCTCTGAAGAAATGTCAGTCTGCAACATTGCAGCATGGCCATGATAAGCTACAGTTCAGTTTGTACAGTCCTGCACAAACTGCACAGCTCTTTTCATCTAAAAAACAAATTGCACATTTATATTTTTAATACTTGTGGCATTGTGGAAATAAACCTGATTCTGAAAACTAGAAATATTTTTAATAAAAATAAAGGAAAAGAAATAAGAGATATAGATTATATCCTGCTACTGTACCACCTGAAACTACTACTAGGGGGGGCTGCAGCCCTGGCAGCCCCACACTTCCCGCGCTAATGCCCTTTGCACTTTAGTGACAGTCCCTAACATCAGCGGGTCACCCCCCTCTCCTCTCCTCTGTCAAGCCATACAAGCTTTACAAAGCGCTGCATGCTGTCTGTCCATCATATTAGCTGCTCGTATGACAAACAACACCCGTGCACACTGCAGCAGCTGTGTTTCCAGTTGATGGTGAAACGTTCTGAGGGTGATGATGGACCTCAGTGTGTGTGGATAGCATCAGACGGAGAACGCTTCCAGCAGCTGGTGCTGCCGTGCCGGCTGAGACGCCAGTCAGAGGCAGAGGACCCGACCATCTCCAGCGGAGTGGGGGTAGTCAGCTAAGCTGCTTACAGCCCGGCCAGCAGGCCCACGGTTGAACAGATGCGAAGAATGGACGGCTTCATCACCGCAGCGGATCATGGCATATAAAAGGAGGCGTTGTGTGGTAGTGCTGCCATCGACTTAACTGGATCAGATCTCCTGAAGGTGCGTATCTGCGCGTTAGAGCGCTCACCTACTGTTATTCAACAAATACCAACAGAACCGCTGTGCTGTGGCCCAAACGGGCTGCATAGTGTAGAGACAAACAGCGGGGTGGGTGGATTATTCAAATGAAGCAGCAGTGGATTTAATGTTACCAGAACCAGTGTTGATGTCCTGATACAGAACCCAGGTTTTAGTGCTGCGTTTAAAGGCTGCACGGACATCAGGTCCACCTCTTGTTTTGTGTTCATGGATGCGTCTCGCTGCTGTAGCCGGTCTCAGCCTGCTCTGCAGCCTCTTTGAAAATACACTGACCTTCATGATACAACACACACACAGTGGAATTTAGTGTGAGCGGTGGTGTGTTTTTATTGTTATTATTTGATGTGTTTTTTATAATAACGGACACGGAAAACTATTTGATATATAAACCGAGTTTTACATTCCGTATTCACACAGTATTTACAGTCACCAGTATAATGGTAGTGGGTACAGCCTGTATGTGGTGGTAGTGGGTGCTGGCAGGGTTTATGATTGTAAACTCATTTGAAGAAAGGTAGTTTATATGCCGAGAAAAGCATACTGCAAAGAAGAATAAAGGAAAAGCTGTGCTGATCATAATTATAAAAATAATGATGATAATTCAGACATTTATTCAAACACTTTGGTTTGCAGAATTTGTGCTGCACCCAAGCATGGCTCACATGTGCAGACAACTGTGCTGCTGTGTCCTAGTTCAAGGGCAGTGTCCTCTCTAAATATGACTCCCCAAGCCTCCTCAACAAGCGCCTGAAAAATGTGGCCTACTATTGGAGGACAGTGTATCCTTCCAATCTTTGGTATCCCAAGATCCATTGTGTGCTGGTCACATGTGCTGTGTGCACTTGGTCTTCGTCGACTCATAGCCTACAGTGAATTTACAGTGAACAGCTATCTTCCTAAAAAGGTTCCGTTTTTGTCGAGACTACATTATGTTGTTCTCTGATCTACATTTTGAAGTTGTACTGTGTATTTGAAATGACTTAAGGACTGTCTCTAATATTTTGTTGGAGCAGTATATATAGTATTAAATATTAGAAACGTTTCAATTTAAAGTGATCAGTTATAAAAATATCACACAATGCACAGACAGTCAAAAAAACATGATTTATCACTAGACTGCATTCAGTTACAGCACATGTACACTCTCTTTTGTTTTTTGGTTCTGGTCTCTCTGTGTGTCTCACCTGAACCAATGAACAAGCTATTAAGACCAGCCATGAACTCTGTTGTGTTCACAGTCTGGATATGTCCTTCATCAACTCAATGCTGTATTGCGACAGAAAAAATAAGGTTATATTCGTATATTTATCATGAAACTGGTAGTTTTTTGCATTTGTCCATCATGTATTAAGGCAAAAAGTCACAACTCTGTATACAGGTAATAAAAGAGGGAACTTACCACTTTGTCACCCATCCAAGGACAAATTCCTGGTGCTGAACATGGAAATTGTAGCTTTTACAAGTTTGCAAGGAGTGCCATTAGTTCTGCCCTCTGTGAGTGCAACAGTAGATGTGCACCTGTCTCATTCCTTTTAGGGAGCTAAGCTTAGGTAAAATTACTGTCCTGCAATGACCCAGTCATTTTGATACAATGAGACAGCTTGAAAAGAGGATGAAAGGGCCGCACATGTATTTTACTGCAGAAAAGCAACTTAAAGCTGTCTGTGCCAAAGCCTATGTGTCAGAGCTAGGTGGCCAGAACCTTCCTTCCTGAGGTTGTTATGGACACTTGGAGAGGTTATCTGGAAACAGTTCAACAGAATTATATGTATGTATGGAGTATTTTTTTGTAATGAGAATAATCAAGCCTCATATTAATTCATATTCTCTGTTTCAGGAATGTTCACCCTCACAGAAGTAGCATCCCTGAATGACATCCAGCCAACTTATCGAATACTGAAACCATGGTGGGATGTCTTCATGGATTACCTTGGTATTGTCATGCTGATGTTGGCAATTTTTTCTGGAACAATGCAGTTAACCAAGGACCAAGTGGTTTGTCTTCCAATTCTGGAACAAACTCCGGATGGAGCTGAGGGCTTCTTCGGACCCCAACTATCAGAGACAGCTGACAGTTTGTGGAACAAAGAAAGTGCCGTCGGGGAGCAAGCAGCTCCTTTAATGGCTAAAAGGCCTCCTGATAGCATCGCCCCTCCGGTTCATTTCACACAGTCAGGTACTTTTGGGCAACCTCAGCCTACAGGTGTGAGGACTAAGCTGGATTTTCAACAGTATGTTTTTGTCAACCAGATGTGCTACCATGTTGCCCTTCCTTGGTATTCCAAATATTTCCCATACCTTGCTCTAATCCACACTATTGTATTGATGGTCAGTAGTAACTTCTGGTTCAAATATCCAAAGACAAGTTCCAAAATAGAACATTTTGTTTCCATACTGGGAAAATGTTTTGAATCACCGTGGACTACCAAAGCACTGTCCGAGACTGCATGTGAGGACTCGGAGGAGAACAAGCAGAGACTGGCTGGAGCCTCCTCCCTCCTGAAGCATCTGTCCACAAGCAGCGAAGAGGGGAGTCCAAACCAGTCTGCCCCAATACTGACTAAATCTGGGGTCACGTTTTCTGTTGAAAAGCTTGTGAGTGAGGTTCCGTCCATGACCATACTGGACAAGAAAGATGGTGAGCAAGCGAAAGCCCTGTTCGAAAAAGTCCGGAAATTTCGTGCCCATGTGGAAGACAGTGACTTGATTTACAGGCTGTATGCCATTCAGACCGTGATCAAAACTGTCAAATTCATTTTGATCCTGTGCTACACGATGACTTTTGTTGCTTCTATAGATTTTGACCACGTGTGTGAGCCTGAAATAAAGCATTTGACTGGATATGCCAGGTTCCACTGTACACACAACATGGCATTTATGTTAAAGAAACTCCTTGTTAGTTATATTGCTATCATATGTGTTTATGGCATAATCTGTATATACACACTGTTCTGGCTTTTTCGGCGACCACTTAAGGAGTATTCCTTTGAAAAAGTCAGAGAGGAGAGCAGCTTCAGTGACATTCCAGATGTTAAGAATGACTTTGCGTTCCTCCTCCACATGGTTGATCAGTATGACCAGCTGTATTCAAAGCGTTTTGGTGTATTCCTCTCTGAGGTGAGTGAAAACAAACTTCGGGAGATCAGCCTGAACCATGAGTGGACTTTTGAGAAGCTGCGGCAGCATGTGACACGCAATCCTCAAGAAAAGTTGGAGCTCCATCTTTTTATGCTGTCCGGAGTACCAGATGCAGTGTTTGATCTCACAGATTTAGAAATCCTTAAACTAGAATTAATCCCAGAGGCCAGGATAACAGCTAAGATCTCACAAATGATAAACCTCCAGGAGCTGCACTTCTATCACTGTCCCGCCAAAGTTGAACAAACTGCTTTCATTTTTCTTCGTGATCACCTCCGGTGCCTTCATGTCAAATTCACAGATGTTGCGGAGATTCCTAGCTGGGTATACTTGTTGAAAAATTTAAGGGAACTATACTTGGTTGGTAACCTGAACTCTGAAAACAACAAAATGATTGGACTTGAGTCTCTGCGAGACCTCAGGCACTTAAAGATTCTGCATCTCAAAAGCAACCTCACAAAGATCCCAACAAACATAACAGATCTGTCTCCGCATCTCATCAAGTTGGTGGTTCATAATGATGGTACAAAGCTCTTAGTGCTGAATAGTTTGAAAAAAATAATGAATCTTGCTGAACTGGAGCTTCTGAACTGTGAGCTGGAGAGGATCCCTCATGCTATCTTCAGTTTGAACAACCTGCAGGAATTGGATCTAAAATCCAACAACATTCGTACCATCGAAGAAATCATCAGCTTTCAGCACCTCAAGAGACTGACGTGCCTCAAACTTTGGCATAATAAGATCATCACCATTCCGTTGTCAATTAGTCATGTCAAAAACCTTGAGTCACTCTATCTCTCACACAACAAGCTTGAGTCTCTACCCTCATCATTATTTACCCTTCTCAAGTTGAGGTACCTTGATGTTAGCCATAACTCTATAGTGGCAATACCACTGGAGGTAGGCTTTCTGCAGAACCTCCAATATCTCGCTATAACCGGCAACAAGGTCGAGGTAGTTCCCAAGCAACTCTTCAAGTGCACCAAACTGAGGACCTTATGCCTCGGCCACAACTGTATCTCCTTCATTCCAGAGAAAATTGGCCAACTCTCGCAGCTGACACATCTTGAACTGAAAGGAAACTGTCTGGATCGTCTCCCGCCTCAGCTCGGTCAGTGCAGCCACCTGCGCAGGAGCTGCCTCATTGTGGAGGATCATCTCTTTGACTCGCTTCCCATGGAGGTCAAAGAGAGCATCAATCAGGAATCTAGTGTTTCATTTCCAAATGGGTGCAAGTGTTTAAGTGACGGGCGGTAGTCAGATCTTACATCAAATGTCATCCATTTCAGTGAAGTGTAACAAAGTCTTTATTTAATCATGTCGTTAGAAACAGTAGTTCAGGGTACAGTATTGGTACACTACATGATGTTTTAGCAACTTATAAAACTATCACACCACCGCACAAACACGGTTGTACCACTGGAAAATTTTAAATGAACTCTAGAGATGATCGTGGCTTATGTCCTGTCTATATACACTATTTTTGTTTTTCATTTTGTTTTCGGTTAATGTAGGTGTACAGTAGCGGTTAAATCATTCTGCTTATATTTTTTATATTTTGTATGCAAAAATATCAATAGTGGATATAAATTTGTATCATTTTGAAACAGTCCACTTTTTTATCTCTGTGATTTAATTTGGTTTTCTTCTAATTAACTAAACACACATGATTGACCTCACTCTCCTGTAATGGTATCTAGCTTGCATGAAATTTCGGTTTGATCGACCCAGGTTTGGATAAAATGGATGGAAATAGAATTTGGTCTGCAGTGCTCACAGCAATAAAATATTGGATATGAAAATCATCAACAGTTATATTTCTTTGTAAAACATTAGTCTGGATAAAAGACTTTGCAGTTTTTATTATACCTGCATTTGATCAAATAAATATTCTTAGTAAAACCTGTTTACAGCCAGTGTGACGATTATCCAGAGTGACCAGGCTTTCTAGAAAAACATGTCACTGTTGAAAGTTATGATTATTACTCCTACTACCGCTTCCAAGGTCAAGAATCTCTTTTACTCTACTACTGCACTGTAGACCACAAAGAATGATTTGCTGCACAAACAATGTAGGTATAACCTAGTATTCTTATTAACTGTATGCATTCCAATTTGAATACACTTGTAATTAATTTTCAAGTTACACACCAAAATAATAAAGGTTCCACCTCCTCTCTCTACTTTTTGAAATGTCTTGAACCATGCCATTATGTTTTATACACTTTTTTTCTCTTGTGTACATCAAACCTACTGACATTTTTCATTAGTTGTACTTTGGCTCTCATGTTTTATTATGTAAATTTTCATGTATTTTGTGTGTTCTTTGTATGTATTTATTATCTCATTGTATTTTATTGGTTCTCTGCACAGCACTTTGTAAATCTGGTTTTTAAATGTGCGATATAAATAAAGGAATTCCTTACACTATTATCATTACTGGTATTTAAAGCTAGAATCGCACGGCACAAGTCTACTGCATATTTTGTATTATTCTATATATTGTAAACTTGAACCTTGGTGTCTGAAATACCAGAAACAGACTAACATGAAATTAACTTAAATGAGTTGACAATAATAATACAGAGCTCCTATAATTCATGTCTTAGGCCAGTTCACATAACATAATACTTGTGACTGAAACATTATTTTTCAAGATAAATGTATCTTGACTTGGCTGTTTTGTATTTCAGAAAGTGTTACATTCACTTTCTTACCCACGATTCTGTGTGATCATATATATAATCTGTGAGAGACAAACAGAGCTGTGTGCATAGCACTGAGGTATATAGGCACATTTCACTGCAATAAATAAACACATAACTTTCAGTTCTGTAGTTTAGTTTGGGTTTTCGATTCTGTTGGAGCCTCTCCATAAGCTACAGACAAGTTCCCAAACCTAATATGTGATGTATATAACATGTGGATATGAAAGCTTAATATGGTCATACATAACAGGATGTATTTCCTGTGAACAAGTATGGTTGACCTGGTGTTGCAAGCTGTTTTTAGTTATTGTCTTTTGTTTGTTCTTGGTTTGGGGTGTATTGGATACTGGCAGAATACATCTGCAGTCTGGCTGGTTGGGGTTAAAACTGATGAAAGCTGGAAAGAATCCAGGCTCTGACAATTTCCAGCAGGACCTCGTCTGGGACCTTTCTGTGTGGAGTTTGCATGTTCTCCCTGTGTCTGCATGCGCTCTCTTCGGGTACTCCAGCTTCTTCCCACAGTCCAAAGACATGAACTCAATAGGTTAAGTGGTGACTCTAAACTGTGTACCCTGCCTCTTGCCCAAAGTCAACTAGGATAGGCTCCAACCCACCACCACCATGACGCTGATGAGCATAAGCGGATACAGATAATGTATGGCTGAATGGATGTTAATGCATTCTTCTAACCTCTCATTTCCCCATGAAAGAGATATAAACTGTTAAATATTAAAACTGGAATCATGTCCCTCAATCTATTGTACGCTGTAAAGAGACTATCAACATGTGACATTCAGTCCTGATGATATGCATGTAGTTTAAATTGCATGTGGACCAAAAGACTTCATCAGTCATCATCACTTCATCAGTAAAGACTGTGGATATGGTAGAATCCCATCATGCAAAACCAAACATATTTCTTGGCTAGTGTTGCCCTCTGGTGGAAGGTCATTGTTACTACATATTCTGACACTAATCTTGTGTTAAGAGTGGTAGTTTTCATCTAATATGAAAGAAGTAATAAGATTTATGTAATAGTACTAATAAACTCAATGTGCTTCCACTACATATTAGTGTAGTAGTAAAAAGGTTTATGCATTCAATATTAATAAAGACAATTTGTTTGTCCAAACCCAGCAGAGAAAATGAATGCAGTCATTTTGAGTTTAGTAGTTCTGTTACATAAATCTTATTACTTGCATCATATTAAGTTTGTTAGTTAATTTATATTAAAAATATGTAATTCAAATGGATGGACATTTGCTATGTAATTGAAATGCATAAGTGGCCTAAAACATTTTTTTGAGTGTAAAGTGTAAACTTTAATTCTTACTAGAAAAATTCAGAGCACTTATTTTAACTCTCTCTCTTTAGTATTTAAGTAGTACATAAACAATAAGTAAATCATTTAAAAACAAACTATAAGGTAGTTCCAAGCAGATATAAGGACCCTTTAAGTCTTTATTCATTTTTGTCAACCTCCAAGAAGCATCCATAACTGCTGTACAAGCTGTTGCTTATAATGCTTGATATAATTCAACCTGACTGTAATTATATATTATAATATTAGATGTACTTATTTATTGTTTAGTTCTTTTAAAGACACCTGTGAATGATTCATATATGTGTATAAACAGTTCATAAATGCCTCATAACACACTGTAAGATTAGCTCATGTGTATAATAATACAATCATATAGTGTTATCAAGCATTCGTCATCTGTTTATATGCAAATTATGGATGTTTCATAAGAAGAGTAATAATTGAGAGTTATATGTTGACAATTCCACTTCTAAGCACCTAAAATGTAACTAATTCATTTAAACCTGAACATTATAGTGTGAAAAACTATGTATAAATTATTGATATACTGCTTATAAATGTTAAATAGTTCTATTGTCACACATCTCCAATAAAAGGTATGCAGCTTTTTTTTTTTTTTTTTTTTTTTTTTTTTTAATTTCAGTTCATTTTTATCATACTAATGACTACTAATTTATTTTAGCACCAAAGCAACACTAACCTATACCAGTGACGTCCTCTAACCTGATCTGTGCATGTATTTCACCACTAGTGGGCTCTATGTTTTAGCTTAGCATGCTTAGAATCACATACAGGGCATACATCATCAAACCAGACTTGATTGGGACGATTGTACCATTTGTCTCTTTGGCTCTGGGCTTGGAGGAATAAACACATGTCGTGACAACTCTGTATGAGCAAGAGAAAGATAAAGAGAGAGAGAGAGAGAGAGAGAGAGAGAGGATGCATGAGTTTAAGCCCGGCTGACACTGGGGTTGTTAGAAGTCTGCCATCAGGTGGATGAAGAAAACACATTGCCTACAGTCCAGCCTTCATTACTTCCTTGGAATCAAGAAATGGCCTTAGCACTCGTCACAAACACTTAGCGTGCAATCTCCCGTACAGGACTACACTGCCAGCCATATTTGTATGAAGTGGTCATCATAGAACCAATGGCCATCAGCCCATGCTGCAACCTGGGGACAGAGCTAACATGATGTCAATTTAAAAGCTTGACTGGCTCCTCAATCTGTGCATCTCTGTTTTTTCTGGAGCATACAGTTTGACACGTCAACCGAGGAGACAAGTTATTGCTTTAACGACCTGCTGTGTATTCTGTGCTTCCTGGTTTGACGAGTGCTGCCTGGTTTGTCCTTGGCAGACAACATATTCTTAACAAATGCAGGTGTTTATCGAGGATAATAAGCACTCATAAGTACAGATTGAACAGCGAGAGAAATTCATTTGAATTTGGGCTGTTGAGGCCAATTTATTTTCTTCCTGGTATTTCTGGTAATAAGACATAAGCATTTATTTTGAGTGAGTATGGCTGTGCTGGGAATTTTGGATCTGGATGTGGTCTGCTACTTTGCTGATGCCCTGAGGAAAGCAGCAGATCTTCAACGACAGCACTTTGTGAGCACTTGCACAGCTGATGAGCTGTAATTATGTTTTAATTATTTCTGTAGGGCATCATTCTCTCCTGACGTGAACCGCCCCCACCATCCCCCCGCCCCCTGCAAATGAAGACATTCAGTATTTTGAAAACATTTGGTGATGAAACTCTCCTCAGTGAAGTCCACTAATTACTGCACAGCCTCGTGTCAGCACCCATAGAAGGCCGCTTTGATGTCTGCTGCCCAGGATGATAATCAAGGGCACAGATCGCATGTGATTGGCTGTAATTGGGACAAGTTGTTTAAAAAAAGGGCACCACATGACTTTGACGGCTGCTTTGCACAGCCACTGCTCTGAGACACTAACCCCACCCTCCCCCATCTTGTGCCCACGGGTGAGGAAGCCTTGTCACTTATTAAGCAGGCTGTTGCCATGAAGT
This sequence comes from Protonibea diacanthus, assembly GCA_028641955.1. NCBI lineage: Eukaryota > Metazoa > Chordata > Actinopteri > Sciaenidae > Protonibea > Protonibea diacanthus. The sequence goes on along the minus strand of CM053979.1, from coordinate 26,991,472 downwards.
GACAGATGTCCTGATGTGATCTGTCTGCATCTTTGGCCTCCATCTGTCTTGTTAGTACAAATAGTTAGGGATGGTGTGAGGAGAGAGCTGTTGTTCTTTCATATATGTTAAATGTATTGGAAGCTCTTGTTTCTGGGAGCTGAAACTAGCTCCCCTGGCAAATCCCTCCACAGCAATCTCTCAGCTCTTCTTTCCACCCCTTGTTTTTCAAGGTTTCTCTGCCTCCTCCACCACTTCTGCAGGCCCTGATGTTTAGGGTTCAGTGCCACTGAACCATATCTGAATCTCCATTTTTGCTCTGCTTTGCTCCCTGCTTGGCAGAGAAAGATTAGGGGCTCGGGTCCTGAGGTGCGTATCCCACCCTCTCTCTGGTCCTCACACCCCTCCCTCTCTTCACCCATCCTCAGAGATTCAAATCCTTTTAGCTTCTTCCTCAGGTAAAATTGCCAAGGACCTTGTGAGCCCTAGGTTCCCCTGGAGGTAAAATCTATAATGGAGTTTTGATTTGAGCAAGAACAGCCTTGAAAATGGACTTCTTTAACCAGGTAGCTGCCTCACAGAAGGTCAACAGTACTCCAGGTGGACACAACATGCCACGACTGTGTTAGAAAAAGGCAGAACAAAGGAACAGTTTTATTCCAAAGAAAGTGACCTGTAGACACTGTTGTAAATACAAAAAAAAATCAAGTGATGTGTTGCTTTTATTTTATTTAAATCTTCAAACTGAAATATTCAGCATCATTTACAGTATCAGCATCAGGTTACATGTAAGTGTCTGCTGGTAGAATATCTTCTTATTTACTCTCATGTCCATCATAAATTTATGACTATATGTCAGATAAAATGACCAGCGTTAATCACAAATGAATGAAACTGGCATTAAACAGTTTAGCAGTTCAGAGAAGTACATTTGTTTTTGTTTTGTTTTTTTGACGCCTTGACTCAAAGATAGAGGGCACCAAAGCCTCAGTTTTGAAAAGACGGCTGTTGAAATGGCAACACATGATTTGAAGTGCTTGTTTAGTGTATTTAATCATTTTATATCAACCGCAGCTCCTAACCAGAACCAGAGACAGTAACCAGTGTTAGAGTTAGGAAGGTTAAGAAAAAATGTTTTTGATGGAATAGTTACATGTCATTAAAAAATAATTACATGACATAAAAAATGCAGGTAATAATAATAATAATAATAATAATAATAATAATAATAATAATAATAATAATAATAATAATAATAATAATAATATAAAAGAAGATAATTAGCTGTAGCAGCACTCACAGTAGTAGTGTTTCTTTTGAATGATTTGTGGATGTATTTGAAATAATACCATTAAATAAGAATCACATTAGCATACAGTAAGCTTCATCATAACACCAGATGGTATAGGCTGCTAGAAGAGTGACAGAGTTTCAAGATGAGAAATTTCACACAAATATGCTTCATTACCACTTTATTGATGTACCCTCTGCTGACTTTCAATTATTCATTAGCCACTCAAAGAAAAAAACTGTTTGCTCTGCCTCAGTTTATGCTCCGTATCAAAACAGAAATCACATCCCTGCCGCAGCTATAATCTTAGTTAATCAGCATCATTTAATGCACTTAGCAGCAGTGTTACAAATTCAAATGAAACACTTGCAAAAGCAATCGCCGTCTGCCCTAGTTCTCATCGATGGTGGGTTTGTCAAAATGATGCAATTGGTCATTACCTCACATCAGACGCCTCGGAGACATAATTCTGCCTGACAGTTGGATTCTAGCTTTGACAGCCTCAAACTTGTTGAGTTTTCTCTAAATACTTGCCATTGCAATGAGTTAAACATCCCCCGGAGGCACCGCAGAGTTTTCCTTTTGAACAAACACCCGAGGGACGGCAAGCTGGGACTGCACGAGGAACTGGAGGTCTTATGGAGAGGGCTGTTTGGGTTTATCTAATGGTACAATGGGTAATTTCTTCTGCCACTGCAGAGGGAGGGGAATAAAAGAGGGATGAAAAGAGAGAAGAGAGTATGTTTAAGAGAGAATCTTTATCTGGGCTTAATATCCCATGCTCAAGCAGAGTGGAGGATTTTTTTGTTGTACAGATCTCTTTTGTCAGATCCTACCTACCCATGGAAGACCCAGGGGCACTCTAAGAACATACGCATCACCTAGATTTGCCTTCCAGCCCACTTCTCTCCAGTGGTTGCACCCTCTCCCCGCTGGCTTCTTTGTGTAGAAGAGACGAGCGAGCATTTTAGAAATCAAATCTCAGTTTGTCGGAGTAAAACTGAAGCAGACTTCTATTTGAATAGATTTATTTCTACATAATTGTTCCGAGCACATAAATGTGCATCCTCCTCTACTTCTGCGCTTTGCCTGGTTGTGATGCAAAATGGGGCTGAATGGGAGCCTGGAGTTTCCCTGGCTGTACCATTGAGAATCCCTTCAGCATGTTTTAATTCTAATCTGAAAACTGCCTCTTCTACCATTACCTCCTACTGCCAAGATTAGTTTTCATGCTGTAATCGTCTATTCATGTCTCCCAACACCCTAAGAGGCCTGAGACCTCGAACAGAGTGTGGCTGGTCTCTGAAGGCCAAGCCACTTTGCAAGGGAGAATTCAGGCAGGTACAGTAGTCATCATTGTCAAAAAGGAGTGCACAACACTGCTGGGACAAAGGTAGGTGCTGGTGAAAACATGAGGTGAGTGGAACAGGCTGAGGTGGAGATAGAAGAAGGTAGAGGGAGGAGGAGTGGGGGGCATGGCGGAGGGAGGGGATGGGAGGTTGAAGAGAATCCCAAAGCTCCCTGCCAGTGATGACCAGAGTGTCCATCAGTGAGGTCTCACGGGTGCCCACTGAAACAGCAGTGCTGGCAGAACTAAAAAACACCCACCCTGGGAAAGTGCTTTTTCTCCCGCCAGACGCCGAGTGATGGATTGGGCCGGCCAGTGCACACAATGCATTTGTGAAAAGAAAGAGAGAGAGAAAGAAAAGGGGGGGGGGGGGCAAGGTCTGTCAGAAAAACACTTCCACTTTACTCCTAGAATGCACTAAAATATTTAAGAGTTCGATATTTATTTCATTACTCCACACATTGGATGTGCGAATGGACATACACACAAATGGAAGCATACAACAAAGGGTTTAAAATCACATACTGTACTGTGCAGTTCACTGAAGTGGTCGAAGTGAAGACAAAGAAACACTTAGATGAATATTTCAACACGGTTGCCATCTTTTTCCGAACAAAATCGGAAATTAACAACGATTAAACACTTTGAATGACATCTGAGGGCCTTGGAAAGTTGGGGGTAGATTGCCAGTTTGGCCGCGTTGAGTTTTTCTTACTGAATGATGGAAATGCTTCTACTGAGAGGTACACACCAACCACACCTGCCAACCTCAAGAGTCAACAATATTGATTAAACCGCCGCATCCTCTCAAATCCATCGCCGTTTCCTTTGAAGGCGAAAATCATCCTTGATATCTGCCAACAGCTTACTTACTTAGGGATTTCTTCCTTTCCATCTAGGTTATATTAATTAATGCATGCTTTTCTTAAATTAGCCCTCTAAGGAGCTATAACTCAAATTCCTGTATTTATGAAAGTAATAGGTTGGAAAAAAAATGCTAAACTGAAATAATTATGCAGTCCAACACTTTGCTTTGAGAATAAACTGCAAGAAACCTGATGAAATATGAATGTGCATTGGGTGCAAAGATAGTTAAATATTTACAATCCTGTGTTAGTCCGAAACCCCAGTAAAGATGCTAGTCAACTGCAATAATTGCTTTACTGCAAAACTTTACACTTGATTTGTGGATTCACAGGGTGTTACACAAGTTCAGAGCACTTTTCATTTTCTAAATGTAGGTAAAAAAAAAAAAAAAAATATATATATATATATATATATGAAGCTGCTGCTACACCCCGTGCAATCCTGTATACATTCTATTTTTCTGCTTAATATAATCAGACAGGTAGTTGCATCTTAAGCAGCAGCCCATGCTGCAGTTAAGAAAGGGCACACTGCAGTAAGATGTTGAGGGAGCCCCCTCAGGGACTGATCTTATATCAGGAGACTGTATATTTCTCTGCTAAAGAGGCTATTCAAACCCACCAATGCCTGAATTATTAAAGACACTGTATGTTTTTCAAAGCCTTGATTTAGCTTTTTTAAGGGGTGGGATGTGTGCTGTGTTGGTAGTGGTGTGGTCAGGGGTTGGGGATAGTAGGGAGGAGTGGATAGTGTGAGGGGGGTTATGCGCTATCAGAGGCTAGATTGTTTCTGTTTCAACCCCTCCCACTGCTGGCCTTGTCTGCTAAAATGGCCTTTTACTTTCTAAGCATGCTTTTACTGCCTTTGAAGAGTTATTTTTGTTGATGAAAAGGATACGCCGCCTGGGTTAAAGCGAAACCTGGCTATTCACAAGGTTGTTTAATACTTTCCCCTCAGTTTGGTTTATAAATTTATCATCAGTAAAGTATACCTGTGGTCTCATGCCGTAGTACAGGCTTCAAGCTAAGTGGTTAAGGTTGAGTGAGTGAACATGGAAGGACAGAGACAGAGAGAGAGAGAGAGAGAGAGAGAGAGAGAGATGGACAGAAAAACACAGAGACTAAAAGAATGAAAGAAGTTTAATGGTGGTTCATCCCGTTCTGGAGTGGAGCAGTGTGTGCACAAGGTTTTAAGACATTAAAAGTCTTAAATTGGCAGTATTGATGACTCTCTTGATTCCTAGATACAGTACAGAGGCCTCACTTGTTAACATCTTGTATGTTAATGACTTGTATTAGAACTGATCAATCTACTTTGCAAGCGTTTCCCATCGCTTTGAAGTGAACGCATTGATTGGTGAGAATATAAAAGAATGAAACAATCAGTCCTCCTATGTGCTGAGTGGAGTTGGCTGTTATAGTAAGCCGCTTTCCTCTCAACATGTATTGTTGGAATGGTTTTGGATTATTATTGCTCGTAGAACACAGATTATATTGGACGTTGTACTGTAATACACTATGTGGCAGAAAGGTCACAGCTCTGAGCAGGCCAGTCGGGTTCTTAGAAACACGTTCTTGTCCCAAATATCATCTGCTGTAGAATTACAGATGCAATAATCAATGTTTTATAGCAATTGAAAAAGACAGAATTTGGTTGTGGTTACTCATAGTGATGAGCCAACTAAGAATTATCACCAAACTTTGCAATTCAGTTCTGGGGCATCATTAAGCTCATTGTTTTGGTTTTATGGTTTCAGTCTTGTGGTGTGTTTAATCAAAAAGCTCAGATTAACACTGTACACTATGTGTCCAGCAGCAAACAGACAAGGCTAATAACTAACTAGGGAACACAGCGGAGCATTTAGCAGTTAAAGAGCCAGATATTTATATTAAAAATATTTATATTCCTCAGGTCACCTGAGACAAATCTACAAATTAATGTCACTCTGTGTTTGCTGGCCGCTGTTTGCAATCACATTAAGACTCTGGCAGCCGAGCATTCTGGTTTCTATTTGCAGTCTGAGTAGTAGTAGTAGTAGTTGCTAATCGGACTGCAGAGAAAGTCCTGGCTGGAAGTCCAGAAACATTGGCTCTTTCCTCCAGAGGATAAATTGTTGTCAAACTATAACTGATTGGCTCTGAGATTGCCATCACATTAACCATTTGAACTTTATAAAGCGATGACACAACAACGCTGTACAAACAGCTTGTTTCTGCTGTGGTAGACAAGACAAGAATGCAGGTTTAAGACTTGTATAACTAGCTAAAATGAAGCCCAAACCATGAAAAATGTAGAGGTGTCCACACATTTTTGGCCATACAGTCTGATTCCTGATTTTTCTCCTCACTTAACATGTGTCTTGTAAGCCTGAAGAGACTGACTTTTCCAAAGTTTGAGTTAAATGGCTAGCAACTTTTCACAGTTAAGCATGAGGAAGACTGAGGTCCTTATTGTTGCTTTACTTTGGCTTCCCATCAAGTTTAGGATTAATTTTAAGTTTCTTGTTTTCACATATAGAACCCTGCATTTCAGGCACCAGCGTACATCTCTGATCTGCTGTTATCACCAGTAGGTTTCATTTAGGTCTTCTGACTGGGGCTTATTTGTTGTTGGTTGTCCTTTGTGCTCGACTGAAAAAGGTGATCAGACTTTTGAAGTGGCTTCTCAGACACTGTGGACGATTTTCAGCTGTCTCTGATGAAGCCTTTAAAAAGCAGCTTGAGACCCATTTATTCAAACTGGCCTTTGTCTCGCCTCAAGTGTTTTTATGTTTTATTGTGTGCTTCTTGTGTGCTTGTTTTCATTTTTAAGAATGCTAAAAATGTTCTCTTGTAAAACATTTTTTGACCTTTTTCTGTGAAAGTTCTACTAAATTATCATATTGTAATTATTATAACAATACTATCTAATGCTTTCATATACAGATGTTCACATCTTAGTAGTTATAAGAACCCAGTGTTAAAACAAAAACAAAACAAATCCTGTACATAAATACATATAACCTCCATCAACACCACCTCTGCTCTCTGTTCCCTGTATCTTAACACTGGGTGAAAAGAAGGCATGCTGTTTATGGATGCAATTCCAGGTGGAATATTGCTGATGCATTGCCCACCAAACAGATGTCTCTCCTGAATTAGTTACCTCAGGATCCTCCTTGAATACCAAATTAGGGGAAACATACACATTGTGCACAATTCTGATTTATTCATCTATCCCTCATGCTTAGACAATAGAATGCAAATCAATGGCTTTTATAAGCATTTCATGGTACTGTATATAGTGTACAGTAGTATGGATATAGTAGATTGGTGCTTTATTGATTTGTCTCCTACGAGGATATCATGGATAAATAAATGATGCAGCCTTGAATTAAAGGTGGTGCTGCTGTCTTTCACTTCATCACACTGCTGGGGTCTAAATGACCATTAGGAAATCTCAGAGGTCCAAAACAGAATCCATGTTGCAGTTGTATTGCAGTGGCTTGACGAGGTGGTCTAGACGTGTTCTCTGTTCGATCATGGTTACATCATTTCCTTTCTTTATGAGTGGGAGGGCATGAAAACAAGAGGAACTCATGAAATCAACCCCCCTTCTCCTCCTCCTCTTCCTTCTCCTCCTTTAGCCGACCACATGGCCCAGCCTTTCTTTATTGATAGTGGAATGCTTGACAAAGCAGGGTAATTAAAGCAATAGTGCCGGTTGGGTTTCATTGATAAAGATTGGAGCCGATGCACCTCTCTGTGGTGTGTCAGCAGCAGAGAGCTCCCGTCCCCTGGATCCCTCATTCGCCTTTCATCTCCCCCACTCAGCCATGAAAAATTCATCCAAGACCTCCAGAAATATTTATTGTAAAATCTTATGGAGAAGTGGTAGCACTGAAAAATTCATGGCCTTATTCGCCTCCAACAGCTGTGGACCCCTTAATTAATTTGATTGCTCACATTACACAATAAATTCATTTATACAATATTTATCTGTCCTTTTCCTCAACTTGGTCTAATCAAACAGAAACATATACAAAGCTGGCTCTGTTTTTTATTCTTTCTTCACATACAGCATGTTTCTGTTTTAATGTGGTTATACTGCAAATATTTTTTCATCCTCACAGTATCACTGTACAGTATGTAAGACAGCATGTAAGACACTACAGTATATATAGATGATTATTTTTATTTTATTTTGATAACACTTATTTTATAAATCTAAAATTTTGTTTTGTTTTTTTATTTTACATTTTGATATGTGGTAAAAAATAATTATTTTGATGATGATTGAATTGATTGAATGATTTTATTGTCATGCTAGCAGCTCTGTGTAGCTTTTCATAGATTCAGCATTGTGTTTCAAGCTAAATGCTAACATTAACATGTTAGCATTCACACACCTGACACACTGATGTGTAGTAGGTATAATGTTTACCATTTTACCATTAGCATGTTAGAGTGCTAATATTTGCTAATAAGCACTGAATAGACTTTTTTTCATATTTAGTCATGACAAATTAAGTTAACTTGATGATAGTGCTAAATGAAAAGTCATTAGACTTCATCCTCTGGTAACCATGAATACTGTACAAAATACAATAAATACAACAAAGCAGTCTCATAGTTTCAGACATGAGACATTTCAGTGGAATGACCATTTGACTGACTGATGGACCAACACCAACACCACCAGCATGGCTGAAGAACTCCTTTAAATAATGATCACGTGTGCTACCGTATATGCTACTTTCTACTGGCATGTCTATTACTTTGCATTGTTTGATATGTATTTTTCCTCTTTCACATGTAAACTTGACACTTATCAGTGGGGCTGCTGTTTATAATGGTGACTGCTGACAGTCATGTTGCTTTGTTAGTGTTCAAATATGTCATCACAACTAATCTAATGCTGATATATACTGCAGGACAATCATTACATTTGGCATTTTAGACTCCCTGTCTCTCATCGCCACCAACTAGCCACAACAAAACAGCTTCACCAAAACCTCCAACTTTGAATAAAAATGATTCTCCGTGTCGCTCCAAACGCTTCGATTCTAAATCACCATCCAGACACTGTAATGTTTGATTTTACCTCTTTAGGCTGCAACATTTTGTTTGTGAAATGGGGATTTGGGCATACACAAACAAAATTTTACACTTCAAGATTAGGTTTGTCATTTTTTCCTACGCATTCATATGAGCAGCAACCAATCTGTAGGAAGCCTTGACAGCTAGTAACAGCTAGTAACAGCTCCATGTGACAGGTGTCTTCCTGCGCTATGTAATCACAGTGTGAGGAACCATGCTGTGCAAAACAGACAACAACAGTTTTTTTTTTTTTTTTTTTTTTTAATGATGGAATACCTACAGTGTGTGGACTTAAAACGAGGACTCTTGCTTCAGATGCACTTTGGAATTGCATTTTTAAGTCAATGGAAACCATATGAGAAGCACAACCCTGGTAATAACACACTGTCTCCTAAAGGTTGAATTTACAGTTAGTGAATTGGAGTAGATGAGAGATAATAGGGCCTATCACACAATTCATTACCTGTGGACCCAGGTATTCAGTCTTGCTGCCCACTGAGATTTGGTACCGGTCCAGTCCTGCACCAGATGTAAGCCTGAGGGGAGTGCTGGGTCAGGGTTAATGGCTATAGCATAGTATCATGTTCTGCTCTGTTGAAGGCCACCCTCTCACCCTGCCAAGAGGGCTCAGAGGTCAGCGGGGACATTAGTCTCAGCCTTATTCTTCATTAGCCTTGCTAATTACAGGGCTCCTCTACGGGGATGGCAGCTCATGCCTGGGACGAGCCTCATGCTCCTCTGCCTCCTGTCTTTACTTTACGCCACCACAGGCTTTGCCATATACTGTGCTTCGGTTAGCTTCTACAAAAGAGATGGTTATTCTTGACTCAGTGTATCTTCAGCCAGTTTAGACATATGTCAAATCAACACATATCCACACCCAAGATCACTTGCTGGACAACGCTCTCTGACACGAAGCCCTAGATTTTTGCACACTGACAGGCCCTGTTGTCTGCTATGAGAAAGCCCTCTTACAGGTCCTTTGCACTGTTATCAATGGAGGGGTGGCCTGTGACATCGCCTTTGGCCTCTATCGCCTGTTGTTGTTATGTGTAAGACAGCTCTTCTAGCGCTGGCAGTGCTCTGAGGAGCAGCACTGCCTGCTGGGCGAGGTGTCAGAATGATGATTGCTTTCTGACCTTGGCTGGCTCTCCATTACATCCATAATGAAACCTGCACTTCCTCTACAGCTGGCTCTAAATGGTAAAAGGTACCTCGCTATATGTCTTTGCCTTTGATCACATGCGGTTGCTGGCATTTGATCCTTAACGTGTTCCCTGTTTTGGTGACCATGCACCTCTGGGACCTGCCGTCATGGCACAGTAGCTGGGTGCTTTCATCCATTCATCTGTGGCCCTGTCTGCAGCTCTTTGATTTGACTCTGCGACTAGTAGGAGGAACCTTTAAGACACTGCCATCTCTTAGGATTTAGAGCAAGCCTGTGACTCTAACACTGAACACTCAGAGACTTTAGTGTTATTGACACTATTATTATTAGTGGTATTGACTTGACTCAATAACATTTACAGGTTTAAATATTTATTACATTTAAACCTGTTTCAGAGTTTTCAGAGCACAGTGCTACTGTTGCCAGGTCACATCACGAAAGGGGCATCATGTCATCAAGTTCTAATGACTCTACTGCCATGACAGCTCTAAATCCTGCAAGTCTCATAGTACATCTCAGAGCTTTAGTTTAGTTTTAGTTTAAAACACGTAATATGTATCACAATATATAATATGATATCAAAGTAATTTTGCTGGAAGATTTTAACCACTGCCAGGCAGTAATTCAGTTAGTTGTAGTTTGGCTAGCTAATAGAAATGTCGAACTACAGTTGACGGAACTTGCCTAATATAACAGACCTTTTTCCACAGCAGGTAAACACAGGTGTTACCAATGATACTAATTAAGGTCCAGTTCCATTCCGGTCTGTAGCAACCAATAATATAATAAAGTCCAGTGATGTAATACCTGCCAGTATTGTAATAATTTGGGGCATTTTAAATGTAATAAAGCCAATAACGTAATAACATGCCAATAATTGGCTAGTTATTACGTTATGGGTAGCATTAAAAATGTTATCCAACAATGTAATAATACATAAACAGGACTGCATTTCTTGGAAATAAACAATTATTTTGCATTTTTTGTGCAGTTTGCTCATCAAAAATAGATATAGTGGATGGCATAGTCGTCATATTCATTCATCAAGGGTACGTACTATGCAGCATGTTGTTTAGAATATTGTTCATTTGCTTAGATATGTAAATTCATAATTTCATGTATGGAGGAATATTATTTCATTCATTACTGTGAAGTGTATATGGTAGTTAGATCACTTAGTGGAATGTGCTATAATTCAGGAAGAAAACAGTGGTCATGTGACCTACATGTGCTTGCTCGGTGTTAAATGAAAAAGTCTAATCAGTCTAGTTACTACTAAATTATTACATTACTGGCTTTATTACATTCAAAATGGCCAAAATTATTATGTTATTGGCAGGTATTACATTATTGGACGTTATTGCTACATCAGGTCAAACAGTCAGGGTGCTGCCATGGTGCAGGTTGGAAAATCTCAATAAATGGAACTGAACCTTATAGAATGAGTATCACTGGATTTCTTCATGTCTAAATGACTAGCCTACTAACGATTGTCTTTATAGCCAGGATTCACAGACTATACTTTCATTAAAGATTTTTGCAGCTTGTTTGGACATTGTAAGAGTAATAATGTAACTTTCAAATCACAGCTTCATTATTAAAATGCTTAATCGTCTAGCCTTGTTTTCACCCTCCACCAGAGCAGTAACATTTGCTCATTCGTTCTAATTAATCACTTCTTGAATAAAACACTGCGAGTGGGCGACAGGTCAGTCTCCAATGCTGCATATGTGTTGCTGTCTTGTGCTATTTCAGACAAAAGAAGAAGAGATGAGTGGTTATTAACAAGTGAGAAAGTGGAAAAGGGAGCTTTAGAGCAGCACAGAGGTACCATCCCATAACTTCTCTGCACATAGGCCTGTCTGAGAAGTCCCATTGATCAGCACTGAGTCTCTTGTTCAGCACTAACCGCTATCCCTCATCCTAAAATGTCACAAAGCCATCAAGATCAAATCCCGCTTCTACATGGCAGGCCTGAGAGTGCGTTTCCCTCTGATACCGTACAACCCCAATAGACAGGGGAGCAATAGAAAGAGCCCAGTAGAAAACTAGAACTGCTGCCACATCTTTGGCAACCATTACTGCTTTTTTTTGTGACACAGTTTTTGATATGTCACCTTCTGATCTGATGCGGGTTTCTGCTGGTCTTGCCTCAAGGGGTCGGGGGGTAGGCTGTGCTTGCAGAAAAGTCAGCGAGAAAACGAGCACTTTGCATTCAATTGCTCCCCGTTTGGTAGTTCTTTCCCCGCCACATCTGAGGAAGAGAGCAGACAAACAGATATCCAGAGGAGCTTTCTCTCCTTTTTCATCCCCATTGTCAAGTTAATTTACAGCGGAATCTTCCTGGATGCAGGATGCCATGTGAGTTATTGATTATTTTCCTCCCAGCTCGCAGAGCCATCATCCTGAGCCTTGATGGAACAATGAGGGAGGGTTGGGCCCCAGAGGAGTGGTATGTACAACTCTGTACATGCCACTTTACAGTTGTAGTCACTGTCGGGAACATACAGCAGAATTCAATTTACACCGCTTTTAGACAAATGTAAACATACCGCACGCAACATGTAGGTTCAAATCTCAGTAGTCTGGGGTCATCAGACACAAGCAGGCAGGAATGTGAATGGACTTCCACTAAAGGATGTGTAAATTAGAAAGGAAGAGATATGTTTTATGAAAAGTAAATTCTCAAAACAATAGCTGTGAAAACACTTTTCACTGGTTTGGCCATTTTTACTGTGAGAACAAAAAAGACAATTTAACAGCAGTGTGGTGACAAAAAAAACAGACGTGCATTATTAGACTATCAACACATTGATGCAAGGTTTCAGAGGCGGTGCAGATTCATCCTTTGAATTCTCCTTAATTTGAAGATAAGTAAATGAATTTGCTCCCCAGAGAATAACAGACTGTGAGAGTATCGAGGGAAGTGAAGCCGAGTTTCAGGAGGAATGTGAGGAGGAGTGACCCGGTGGAACACTGTCAGAATGTCAAAAAGCCTCCCTGACTCAACTAATCCCCTTGCCTATGAAGTACTCCCTCCTGCGATTAACTGTCTAATGAACATGCACAAAGAAAGCCATGAAATAGGTCAGAATAATGCTTCTTAGGCAGTTTGATAAGACTTTTGTCCACTGATGTGGTACGGATGAAAAATTCTTTGGCGATTCCCCCGGAGACAAACATTTAACCAAAAGATTAGGGCAATCATAACACTTGGCCGGCGCTAATGTCATCCATTAATTTGAGCTTTTCCATGAAAACAGCATATATTCTCCTTCCAATGTTGAATGTATCTGTTTGCACACATTCATTTTAATTTCAGATGAACATTACAGTTAATCGTGTCCGATGATTGTATAGTGCTGTAGAGCAGTCTGTGGTTTACATCAGCATTTGCTAACAGCTGGCTCAATCGGTTTTATACTGTGTCATCAAAGAAAATCAAACATTGGGATTGTTGCTTTTGATGTGAACAGATTAAACCATCAAAGATTTTAATTGTTTCTAAAACGCTTTCAGATCTTTAGTATTCCCTTTGCTGAGACTGTCTTCCATCTGTCTCCCAAACGCTGTACCATGAAGGGGGATGCACACACACACACACACACACACACACACACACTGATGGAATTATGTGCCACTCATTCATTAGAGTGGAAAAGTTCTGCTACTCCCATAATTTTTTGAACAATAAATCCACTATTAAAGTCTATGGTATATGAAAAAATTATTATGATTAACTTCTTCTAACGTCACGCAGCCGTTGATGGAGGTGAAGGTCAGTGAGCATATACTTCCTGCACAGTAAGCCACATTTCTTTCCAATTTATGGACGCATTTAAGAAAATCAACTTGTGAAGTAATGACTTGAAACTGTGCAAACAGCTTTATCTAAATTCAATTCAATTCAATTTTATTTATATAGCGCCATATCATAACAAAAGTTATCTGATGACACTTTCCATACAGAGCAGGTCTAGATCGTACTCTTTATAATATTAGCTACAGAGACCAACAGTTCCACCATGAGCAAGCGCTTGGCGACAGTGGTGAGGAAAAACTTCCATTTAACAGGCAGAAACCTCAAGCAGACCTGAGCTCATTGGTAGGTATCATCACACTGGCTAATTCTTTGGATTTAAGTTTAATGATCAATCAGATTTTTTGACTCTTGGCTTGATTCTCTGATATGTAATATGTACCTTAAATCTATGGTATCAAGGTAAGCATCTTCACTGGTCTTCTACATAAACACTCACATATGATATGAGTAAATCTAAAGACTTGTGTGTGCATGAACTTGGCTAATTGCTCCCTTTCATATAGTTGCCACGAAACATCATTATTTTTTTCATAATTATTTACTCTGACTCACACAACGAAAGGGATTTTTTTGCAGTGTGTACAAATTACTTGCTTGGGAAATACAGGGAGACTGAAAAGACTGAATTATTCTCATCTCTCTTCTTTAAGTACAAAGATGGAGCCAGGATAGTTAGCCTAGCTTAGCCTAAAGACCAGAGGGAACAGTTTGTTGGCTTTGCAACAAAGCTGTGTCCCAATTACACCCTACATACTGTATACAGTATCATTATAGCACACTGTTTTTGCAATTAGTACAAGAAATCATCAGCATCCGCCTATAGACTAAAATTTCAAAGACAAATGTCACAAATGGAGAACAAACAAACTTTCTAAAGATGTTTTCCAATATCTTAAAGGTCCAGTATAGGATTTAGTGGCATCTAGTGGTAAAGCTGCAGATTGCAACCAGCTGAACACCCCTTGCCTCACCCTCCTTCAAAGTTGCAGAAAAATCTACAGTTTCTTCAAAAAACATGAAAGTGTTTGTCTGTTCCAGGCTACTGTAGAAGCATGGAGATTCAACATGGCAGATTGTATGTGAGAGGAGCTGCTCCTTCTGTAGATTTAAGATTCAGAAACACAGCAATTCTTATTTGTCAGGTGATTATACACTCATGAAAACATACGTATGACTATTACATTTAATTTCTGCCGTATCCTGCTATAAATCCCCCTAAATGTTGCACACTGGACCGCACTGGAGCTGTCTCATTTCTTACTATGCATACTGCCTTCTTTTAGTATCTGTGGGTTAAAATTGTACTGTTAAGTAAGATCTGCAATAACCTTGTGGTTTGTTTACAACCTGTAAGATTGTCTGACTGTTAGTATTCCTCGCTCAATCAGACAAATTATTTGTCATTTAGCAATGATTTTTCACCAATTTTGGATCTCTACAATAACTTTGGTGCATACAGTGTCATCATAGCTGAGATAACCAGTTGCTGGGGCGATGAAGAACGTAACCATAGTCTTCTTTTAATGGAGAGACCTAAGATTGATATTAATCCTCTTGGAATGAAAGCAAATAAGCATATTTTCCATGATGATGAACTAATCCTATAGTATGAAACATAATCTCACTATGACTGTGATGTCTGCTACCCTTTACCCCCCTCTATGAATAAGAGCCCAATTGGGGCAATTAGGAACGTAAAAGTTGCTGGAGAGGTAGAGGTGCCAAAACTTAGTGCTGGCAGTAATCTTGGCTTCACAGCGGGCATTGGCCCCGGCTTCAACCCCCGTCTTTTATCTTCCCTTTGTTGGTGTGGCTGCGTTGAAACAGAGGTTCAACGCATCTCTTCCCTCCTCTGGTGTGGCTCCACAAAGATGATTGCCTTCTAGTAACAAGCCTCTGCCCCGCATCACTACTACCATCACCACTACACCTCGCCCCACCTCTCCCCCCTTTCTCCTTATCTTCTCCTTTCTCCCTTGTTCCCTAGCTCTATGCTTAGCAAACATCAAAGGGACCTATCATACCCCAATGGCTTAAATCTTTTAACAGGGAATAACAGCCGGAGTACATCCAGAGCCCTCACGTCCCACAGTCATGTCACCATGTGTTCCCGCAATGATCGCCAGGGGAGAGGCTCTGGCCGGGTGGAGATCTTTTCTGGTGGTGCGTGTTCTCTCTGCAGGACCATGAGGGGGGCCCCCGCACTGTGATCAGGGGCCAGGCCAAATTCTGTTTGAAATGTGAATGGGCTAATTTTCATCAGCCTCCCTCATGCTAGGGGAGGTCCCAGGTGCCACAGCATGCCATGGGTCATCATTAGAAGACGGCTGCCTTCAAAAAAATAAAATATATTTAAAAAAAAAAAAGGAGGCACACCACTGCATCTTGTGGCAATGTTTCTCTTTTCTTCTTTTTATTATTATGCCTCTGTTAAATTCATAAACATTAATGAACTAAATTTATACAACCCACATGCTCCTTCTGCGAGGCTCGCACATCTTTCTCTTTATCTGATTTCTTTCTTTCTTTTTTTATTTCACCCTTTTTTTTCTCTAGCTGATGTATAAACAAACAAAATAGTGACTGAAAATGTGGAGACAACCTAGCTTGAGATAGTGTGTGTGTGTGTGTGTGTGTGTGTGTTGGGGGGGTGGGATCATATCTGATTTGAAATTCAGACGGATTCCATGATCAAAGGAGGCTCAATATCTCTCAGCTGTTCAAAGGGACTTGTATAAAACAAATGTGATGTGACCAAGAGTAGAGGAGCACTCATTAAGAGCTAAAGCAGATAATGACAGGTAAGATGAGGAGACGGCGCCGTGCTCTAATTCTCTCCCCCCACTGAACAGGCATTTGTTTGCTTTTGCGCATGTTTTTGTGTGTCTTCCTCGCGCCTGCGTTTTTTTTTTTTTTTTTTGTTGCTTTTGATATTGATTAGGGAGGGAATAGGAGAAGAGCTACACGAGGGTTTCAGGCACCGCTATCCTGCTCCCTTTTGTCAGAGACAGCCCTTGAGTTCTTGCTGTTGTTCTCTGCCATCCGCCAGCGCGGGGAGTTTGGGTTGCTTTGCACACAAAGTCACAAGGAGCTAAACGCCTCCCTTTAGGGTCTGCAGGGTATAAACCACCCCATTGTTTTCTCTTTTGTGTTGTTAGGAGAGCGAATGCGAATTTTACACCCACCTCGTCGAGGCTTTCTATAATAAAGAACAACTTTATGCATTTACAACTAGAAGAGAAATACATCAATCTAATGAGCCGAGTGTATATGCTCTGGAGAGAATGGGAGTCTCAAGTGAAGTGTTGTTCAAAAGTAATGCACATAATATGTTCAAAGCTTATAATCTACGCCGATAGAGAAACAACATGCAAAATAAAAATCTGATATTATTAAGTGTTAGACATATGTTTGATGTTTGCCCTTTTCCTCAGACAAGTCTTTTGGCCCTGCCTCTGTGTTTTCAGGTCCTGACCTTCAGCGAGCATAGGGCTCCAAATGAGCCAGGTCAGTTTTGTAGTCTTTTTGTGCTTGGAGGAGCCATGAAATATTCAGGCTTAGTGCTTCCCTGAGACCAGGCTGGTGGCTGTGGCTTTGTTAGCACACCTCGCCCTGCACTCCTGTCCACTGTCCACTCTGAACCTTGAACCATCGTCTTGAGGGGGTGAACTTGGGAGTGCACTCCCTCCGAACATAATGTTCCATTTTCTGCTCATCTTCACCGAAGGTTTTTTTTCCTCCATCGCTCCATGAGAATTCTCTGTGCCGTCGTGCAATTTCTCCCACCTCATTGCTTGATAGTAGTATATATGTATGGCTATTTCCAGCAGGTAAGGGTGTGGGATATAGCTCTATGTGGACTTTGTCAATTCATGACCAATGGCGAGGTCCTGCATTATACACTAAGCTGAGCAGCAGAGCAGGTTTGTTTTATTCACAACCTTGTGGATTCAAACAGATTGCTCAGACTGGGGAATTGAAGCAGATACTATCATACAGGTCCAAGACATGGAGAGAGAACAGGTAGGAATAAACTATGTATAAAAGCACTGGTAAGCTTCAGCCTCAGGCAAAGCTACATGGGCTACAATGTTACCCTCCCCAAAGCCACAATCAATTCTTGGCTTCAGCGTATCCAAATGTTTATTTTTGCTCGGCTGAAATATAATGACACGTCGTTCTGAGATACAATTGTACCCTTGGCTCACATTGGTATTACAGAGCGGCTTGGTTAGATTTACCTTGGTTTGGGATGAGTTCACGCTGATCAGATTTAAACAAGTTCTAAATACTGAGAATTTGAGCCTTCTCTGTTCATTAGAAATGGAGAAATGTGAGGGATTCACACTGTTTCTTTTGCCTATTTTAGAACTGAGCACACGCATTGCATTCCTAGATATGTTAACACAGACCCATTTCAACAATTCAAATCACTCCAGATTCCAAATCCTGCATGTCAGAGCTAACAGGTGTAACATATTACTGCTCTATCCCTCCTCTATAAAATAATGCCCCACCACATCCAAAAATATTATCATCTCATTCAAATTCATAACACTGATGGCTTTCAAGCATCATCTATATAATCCTGGAATAATTTCCCCATGCGTCTGTCCATATCTGGAGTCATAAATAACTGTTCCGTGACAAAATCCTTTGTAAAAGGGCAGGATGTATGTGCGGATGTTACCGCGGCGTGTCCGTCTTGTGTGATATATAAACCCGGCTATCTGCTCAGTCTAGCCTGACATGCTCTTAATCCAGCCTGACGAAGGGATGCGCTCTGTCGGTTAGCGGGGGCTTCACTGAGGCGGCAGGCAGAACCGCAACCCCAAATCCCACCTCCACCCCAATCTTTTTCTCAGCTTCAGACACACTACATCTATAAGTATTCCATTAACCCCAGTCCTACCTGTCTGAAGAGCTGAACATGGCTAAATCAATGAGTGTGTGTATGTGTCTGCCCATATGAGCTTTGCCTGTTTGTGCCTTTGTCGATGGTAATGCATCATACCTGTACAAATGTGACTATCTCTACCTGCCCACTCATCTTTTCACTTTTTGCATTGTTACTGCTGCCTTCCAGAATGGAGAGCCTGCTGTAAACAAGGTATATGCATTGCTTTTTAACGTGCTTATTGGCTGCGGATGCGCCCCTCCATCTTTGCTCCTTCACTGCGGGGCCCTGTAGGCCCTTTGCAGGCTGCAGTCCCCTGCAAAGCAGCATGGGGTCCCAGGCTAGGGGTGGGGGATTCACCTGCCTTGAGCTGCTATTACCTTAGGGGTTTGAGTATAAAGAAATACATCAAACTACTGTATGCACACAGATGTGTATCCATGTGTACATGATGGTAAACAGAGCACAATATTGAGTTCTATTCATTCCATTCATTCTTAGTGTAACTGAGGTCTATCCCTAATGTGACCCCGGCCTAACCTTGATGAAGACATAGTCCATGATTTGCTGAGTTAAACTGCAGTGAAAGCAAATATGGGAAAACAAACTGCCCCCAATCAGACAGACCATCCATGTCTGAGAGAAAAAAAAAAAGCTCAAACAACACACAAAAGCAAGCACGCTACCAAAAAAAAAAAAAAAGAAAAGAAAAACAATTTCAGATAATCAGGCATTTTCCTAAATCTATGCATTGCATTCTTGCTACGATGCATCTCTAAGTACAGCAGAGTCTCCCACAGGAGCAGGCTGCCAGGCAGGCACTCTGGTTTATACCAGTAATACATGACACTTACACTAGGGGGCAGTATGTGACTTAAAAACATGAAGCCTCCACAGGCCCGTGTGCCTCGCTCCAAAAAATTAAATGAAAATTTAAAGTCAAATTGATGTTATCCTCTGTAAAAGCAATCCTCACAGCACACATCAGCAACATTCCTACGAGCCATGTATATTACGTGTGATTTTAACAGCGTCTTAATAATCATACAGTGTGTCCTGCAGTGAGGCTCCATACATGGAGCTCTTTCAAAATGAGGCATAGCACATAGTACCTTAGCAGGATTAGTGGCTAGTCGCTTGTTTTCACAGCATACTTTTACAGAGAGTCATTCACTATTGTGCTGTGAGATCAGTATGTGTATATATGTAGTAGTCTGTGGGGAATGTACACACACATTAGAATTTGAGATTTGTATGCAGTTTCACAATGAGGGATTCAGATGAAAAAAAACAAACATGCTTTTTTATGTTTATGTTTCTATTTGTTTAACTTGTGTGTAGATCCTTCACATTACACCTCTTTTATGGCCTTAAACTGACATTAGTTTTACACACTCTGTTGCTTAGGCTCATCCAATGTATCCACATTTACTTCGTGTTAGGTGGCAAAGAGCTAATATGAAATGCTTTCATATATTTAACGTGCAGATTCAGATAATTTACTGCTCTGCAGTCATGCACAATTTGATCTGCTTGAATTGTTTAAACCAAAACAAAATGGTGATTGGCACAAAACATCCGCTTACGTTTCCATTTTCAAATGCAGGCAGGCGTGACCACAGCGCTGACACATACACTGCTCTATGAACAGAGTCAATTAGGAATGGCTGCAGATTATTTCTTAATTAAATAGGGGGCTACCTTAACCACAGAGGTACAGCGGCTCACACCTCACAGTGCAACACTAACAGCTGCCAGGCCTTGTTCTGCTGAGAGAGAGGGGGCTGTTCATTAAGCAGCGCTATCTCTCCTGGGCTTGTCCACCTGCCTTGATCACGTTTGCATTAATAATGCATCGCCGAGTGCAGTAATACAACCATTACATTCGCTGCACTTCTCAGCCTCTCGCTGGCAGCTCTGCCACCTCAACATGGGGGGAAAATTGTAATCTTTTTCTCCTTTATCCAGGGCTCCTCTTATATTGCCACCCCAAAGAACACATTTCTGCTTTATTCTACACACACTCACACACACACACACACACAAACCAAAATGGCTTTACCCTTTCTCTTTTGGGTTCACTACACTTTGAAAACAATACAGTAGACACGGCTTCCACCAGATGAAAGTTGACCATTTGGAGTCATAGTCTGAAGAATGTTCATTCCTCCACAATTCCTTATCTGCCTGCTATGATAGGATATATAGTGTAGAAAAAAGAACAGGAGCGTTTGTTTCCCAGCGCCTGACTGATAGGATTCTCAGCTGCAGACATGCCTTTCAAGGTGACCATGAATTTTAATGGTCGCAGGAATTGTTTGGGAAGATTCCCTTCAATTATTGGACTCGCCTGATAGGAATAGATTGGGGGAGATTTGCATAGATTTCAAACACCTGTAATTAAATCTAAATGTGGCGTGGCCTTTGTCAAACAGCGGGCTTTACTGTGCAAGAGGTCCAAAAGAAAAAAAAGAAAAAAAGACATTTCCAGGGATCACATTCTTGTTAAAAATTCACAGAATAATTGTCTTTGTATAGGAGAACAGTATATCCAAACAGTCAATAGGAAAAATTGAACCAGTTGCAGAGCACCCATGACGGCTTGCTGGTTGGGTAAATATTACTTATTATTTTCTAATGTAACACTCCTAAGCCTGAGCTCAGATTTCCATTTGGAAGCAAACATTAAGGAGATTCAGGAGCCATCCAAATGGCCAAGTAATTAATGTTACCATGCACGCCCAAGATATTAGAATGTTAACAGTGTTGGAGCCATGTGATTCCGAATACAGAGTGAGGGCTTTATTACTACGGCCCAGACAGGGGGTGACATCCCTCCTAATTGGGGACATCAGAGTTCCTGCTGCTGCGTCTTATCCTCAGTTCAGATCACTCCTTTTTTTAATTTATTCACTTTCCCTTCTCCCCCCTTCTCTCTCCCTCTCTCTCCGTCTCTCTCTCCTTATCACTGGGATCTGCTCTCATTAGCAGTCGGCAGCGGCCCCCCTCGTTTGCATTTCAAGTGGCGGCGCTGTGCAGGAGCAGCCCCGCGTTACCGTCAGGCAGGGGGAAGAGAGGGAGGAGATGGGAGGGAAGGAGGGAGAGATGGGAGGCGAGAGCAGGAGCCGTCGTATGCAGTTGATGCTTCATCACGGCACCGCATCCCGACATCTGGGGCCGTCTTTTTTTTCCCATGAGCACCAGTGTGTCATTAACAGGATTAATCTAGGCCCTAATTTCCTAATGATCGCTGTTTTAATGTATGTGAACGAGTGCAGTCTCTTGACTCATTACCGCCAATTTGCCTGAGACACACATAATCAGACTCTCTAACAACCCACCAACATTTATTTTTGCTAATATGATTTTTTTCCACTGTGGATAGAGCAAACACAGTTTAGTTCTGGCTGAGTGGATTCCCAGTCAGTGCTGACTATAGGCTTTACTAACACATGACATGCAAATGAGCAAAATCTCATTTATCTCTGGTTGTGTGGCCCACTGTTACTGTAGTAAGCCCAACAGAGGTTGCTTAATGTCTTTCCTTGCATTGTGAAGTACACTGGATCCTGACATAGCACCGACGTGGCAAAAAAAAAAAAAAAAAAAAAAAGAAGGACATGACCTCCTGCAATAAAGTTTTACTGTCTGTCTTACTTGCAAGTATACATAGGCTGCACTATGAGTTTGAACACACACTGTACAATGGTGTGGAAAACCAGTAAGCCCACTTAAACATTAACATCAAGTGTAGCATTGACTGGGGAAACGGCCGGGGTTTTGTGGCTAGTGGTACCACACCATCCAATAAACACACAGATGTATTCAAGCCCCAGGGCAGCTGCGGGGCAGACCTGTGAAACCTGGCCATGGTGTCTTGGTTTAAGGGAAAAGTCTCAAGAATCTTCACCCTGGAGGATCCTCTGTGGCTTCTGTGACAGTTGACCTTTAACCTCCCAGCCTCTGCGGTGGCTGAAAAAAAGTTGTTCAAGTCGCATGTTTGCAGGTCAGCAGCCCCCGTGTGATTTCATAAAGCCGGACCGCAAGAGAAAGTGAGGACGACACAGTCTTTAATATTGATGTCAGACGTATACAGCACTGTCCATGGAGGTTTGCATTGAACTTTTCTGTACATATATGTAGATAAAGTATTTAACAATTAGATTTGCGAATTACAATTACAGGGAAAAAAAAAAAACTACAGTTCTCTAATTTGCTGCAGTTTATTTCACATCTCTCTCATTACATGGTGACTGAAGGCCTGCATGTTTTAGTTCTCCTGGATATAAAAACCTTTTTTTCTCTTTTGTTTTGTTTTGTGGAGTTTGGGACAGAAGAGGAAGTTCTGTTTGCAATGTAATGTAATATGTATAAGGGTATGTCTGGAAAATATTTCACCACTGCGATGGTACCTTTCATTTGTGCTGCCTTTTAACCAATGGAAGAAGAAATTTTACATCTTTTACTTCAGTAAAAGCAGAAATACCACAATTATAAGTGAGTCAGAATCATTTTTGTAATGAACTATTTTCAGTAAAATGTATCAAAAGTAAGAGCACTCAATATGCTTAGTGCTATTATTATATTATTGTGTTATTCAGACATTAATAATCACAGGTTTTATATGCAATGTTTTAAACTACAAAATCATATTTATAGCTGTGTCTAATATTTGCTTCTGAAATAAAGAAATAAAGCATAAAAAGTGCCATCAAACTGTTAAAAAAAATAACTACACAACATTAAATCACCATCTATCTGCTTCTCCAACACATTGTGCCGGTCTGTAAAATGAACAGCAATCAATAGTCATTTGGGTCATTCAATAAGTATTGCATGTGGATAGACTGTTGACAACAGCAGCCATTTGAAAGCCATATATATATATATATATATATATATGCTTTTTTATTTTTTATCTGAGTTACAAATTACGATGAACAAATGATGTTTGTTAAACAAATATATAAGTTGCATTAATGAAAAGACATAACACATTCTGAGTACACAGTGGACAGCCTGAGAGATGAGCTGGTCAGAACAGTGATATTGAAGACGCACCATAAATATGTTGTAAATATTCACATAATAAAGCAACATGTATCGACGTTGTGACTTTGCCACAGTCTGTACACAGTACACATGTTAAAATGTGAGGTGTCAACAGAGGAAGCTAAATCACCAACCTGCTGACGCACAGCTGCCAATAATGCAACACTCAGGACCCGATATTTGAAAGCTGGTGTGAAAGGTATTTAAACATAATTGATATCTGATTTCATCTGTGACGAAATATTAATTAAAGTCCTTTTAAATGCCAGCCTGCTAATTGGTTTGCACCTGCATATGAGGAGCAGATTTCATGATTAAAATTACCCCCAACTCACCCCTCTATCTCTGGTAAAAACTCCTGGTACAAGTAGAGGAGTGCAGGGTAAATATTGAATCTGGGACTAAACTCCTGCCGTACGTGGCAGAGCAGGGAAAGAAGATGTGTGAGAGTTGAGAAGCTGTCCTAATTAAGAAGCTGTAATCAGGCTTGGAGCTAGGGGGTAACTCCCTGGGTGTCATTTGTGATATTAAACCATGCTGTCCTCCTCCTTCTGTTTGTTGTGCTTCACTGGCTGGAGTTAATCCCTTTAATATAGCCGCAAATATGCAAATGGCCATTCCAATATACCAAACCTTCGATAGCTATCCTCTTTTAATTCAACACAAGTTAAGAGCAGGACCTTGTCAGTCAAACTCCCTTTCCCCTCATAACAATACTAATGTTCTCCCATTACACACAGTCCAACTAATTAAGGGGAGGTTGGTGTGGAGAAGGATTTGTGGCTCCCAAGGGAATGCAGGACACTTCTCAGGGCGGCCTCAGGCAGATTGGAAAGTTGTTTGCTTACACTCTTCAAATCTTCATAAAATAATGCAAAACTGGATATACTCATAACAAACAGCTCAGGTCCGGTCTAGACCAGCTCCCCTGGTGGATGCAATACTCTCCTCACAAGCAGTCATGGAATGAAAAGCTCAGCATCACTGTCTGTGAATAGATGGCGCAGTTTGTGAGCGGGGTTCGAAAGGCCAAGTACCCCACAATGAGATAGCAGCATTTATATCCTTGCGACACAATTCATAAATAATGGATGAATCTGTAGATCTCTAGCACCCTGTGCATCTACATGTCACAAGTGACTCAATGATGATACCATAAAGCAGAGCTAAAGTGGTTTAAGGTCTATTCTGTGGAAGTCTCAGGATAAAGAGGGCTAAGAGAACCAGGGGACATACTTCCTCTAGTATTCCCCTGCTGCCTGTGGGGAATACTAGAGGAAGAAAAACTCTGCTCTCAGCTGCTTAACCTCCCGGCTAAAAGAAACCCAAGAACACTGTTAGTGCCAGCTGATGGTGGGAGTCTCACAAACACAGGCCAGGTTGCTGTTGAATTCACGCCTTGTTTCAGTAATGAAGTCACCATGAATAGGTGGATGAAACTCATTAACGTTCTACCACATTTGATTCCACAGATGAGTCAGTTCTGAGCTGCAGGTACAGCATCATGTAGGAAGTAGCTCGACTATCTGCTGTGTACAGACGCACAAAGAGCTCAATGCAGTGCAGCTCAAGGAAAACTCAAATGGACAAAAGAAAGATCTTCACTACTTTGATATCAGACCACATTTTGAAAAATCTGTAAATCTGCAAAGAAATAAAAATACAAATTAAAAATCACATTCAACAACTTAACACAAGCAAATATAGAAATTCAGACAATTCACGCAGTAATACCTGTATTCATATAGCACCTAAAAACAGCGTTTACAAAGTGCTTTGACAGACAATCATTAACAAAATACTCAGGCAAAATAAGAACCAACAACATTTAGAAGACAATAAAAAGCAATTCAAAAAAACATTTTTTCAAAGTTAAGAAATGCATAAATTATATAAACAGCCACATAACAAAAATAAAATAAAATGAAACACAGTGAAAAAGAATGATTTAATTCAAGTTAAAAAAATAAAGTTAAAAAGACAAACATCACATAAAAGCAAGTCTATTAAAATGTGTTTTAAGAAGTGTTTTACAATAATTCACTGCTTCTGCGAGCCTGAGTCCTCAGGCAGGGCCAAAGTCGGGCCCTTATGCCCCGATGGCAAAAGCCTGGTCACCTTTAGTTTTGAGCCTTGACTTTGGAACAGCTAGAAAGGAACCACCTGAGGACCTAAGGCTGCGTGCTGGCTCGTAAGGTGTCAATATCTCTGATATGTAGCTTGGAGCCAGACCCTGACATCCTTTAAAAGTGATCAGTAAAATCTTAAAATCAATTCTAAAATGAACAGGGAGCCAGTGAAGGGAAGCTAAAATCGGTGTGATGTGCTGTCATCTGTTAAAACCAATAAGAAGTCTTCGATGTATGTTTTAACATTCTGAATGACTCGGGTCTTTTTGCAGCTATTTGCTACACACCTGGAGCTGTTTGCACCAGCTGTTCAAGCAAGTTCAAGTCCAAACTTGGCTTACTTCTGAGGTAAAATGGAGGTTTGCACATCACTGGTTGTTACTAGCAGCACTGTAACTGTCAGGTGTAACATGTAGCTAACTGAACCAACTGTCAAAGCTAATGTTAGCTTGTTAATGTATGACTTGTGAAGAGTAGGAGGTAATATGGCTTGAAACCTTGAAATAATGATCAGAATCTTGAAGATTTTAAATTACATTTGATAAAAATAACACTACAAAACATATTATATAATATCTGACTAAATGAATAAATAACATCACTTAGATTAGCACAATCTAAAGACGATTACAACGACTGAATCCTAAATTTACTAAAGATATATCTTATAGCTTTTTAAAATGTAGTCTTCAAGATTCAAGTTTTGATGGCACAATTTGATTTAGTAAATCACAGTATAAATGTAAAGTCCTCCCTCCAGTTTGAAACCAACTACCAGCTGGTTTCAAACTGGAGGGAGGACTTATACTTTATTTATATACTTTGTAATACATTCATAAATGGCTGCGACAACCAAATCCTGCATCACGCAAAGAGAATATAGTGTACAAGCTAACACAGTCAGTATCTTGTTGGGTGTCATGGGTGTAATTACTCTTAGCTCAGTTTTTTCTATAGTCAACTTTCTGAGTTCCTATATATGTTTCTCTTGTAGCAGCGCTCTCCTAGATGTGCTTGTATTGGCTGTACTTGCAGCGCAGATCTGTACTTCGTTGTCATTCTCTGCAAGTCTGTATGCTTCACGTTGCTTCATATGTGTTGTTAAATTGATCAGGATGCTTTTGTCTCTTTGTTTAATTACATGTACTAAGCATTACATAGCCATAAAGCATGACTGAATTCACCGCTAGCCTAAATCACTGTGAGACGTTAATGCCTGACTTGACAGTTGCTTGAAGGTGTTAGCACTAGTAGAGTGCAGTGCTAGGCTATGACCTGTTGTTAATAGTAGTCAGATGCATCACTGTAGGTGTGAATGAGGTGAAAATGAGGATCAGATAGAAACGGCTGAGGCCATGTATTTACTGCGTGTTTGTATGCCATGTGCTGCTTAAAACAGATTTCCTGGTTTAGGCTCAATACAGATGCCCAAAAAAGAAAAAAAAGAAAAAAATCCCACAGCCTAAAGAATAAAGCAGTGGTAAACTTGCCTCTGAATCCCCTTCAGCAGCAGCAGCAGCTGTATTCGGTCTGGCAAAGATTTCCGACGTGCATTTTAACTTGCTGGGTAAACTCAGCCACCCCTGTGCCCCTTCAAATAGCTGTGGAAAAAGCTCCTTCAGTGGCTGTTCAATTATTGATTGACAGTAAAAAGCTTATGGGTTCATTAAGATCATAGATGTGCTGGGGGTAATGCTCCAAAACTGGGGTAACTGCACAGCACTTAGTCACAGATGGCCCGGTAACAGTGCTCAATAGCTGGGAGGAAGGAGCGCAGACAGGAGCCTCAGTATCACACTGAACCTGGTATTGGTGTACCATTAAACACTGAGCCAGACTGTTTCTGCTAAGGATCTGTGTATCTGCTTGAGGGGAGCTCAAAGCAACAGCCACAGACAGCCTCCTCAAGGATGCCACGTAAACGTCACCTCTTACTCTTGTTAGAAGGAACCCTCTATCGCACGATGCTGCATGCGAATTAAGTCTGTCGCCTGCTAAAGCACATGAATATCCATATGGCTGATGGAGTCAAAGCATAACTGAATTCTTTCAGAGAACACAGAATGGGAATGTGCCATAGCCAACACACTTCTACCCACATCTGTACTGAGCAGCAACAGCATTGAATGACATTATCTGACAATCTTGTCTGATAGGTGCAGACACTTTACCTCCAGAGTCAATTTATTGGGGAGTTTACATTTCGGGGAGTCTGGGTGAAGGCTGGCTGTGACACAGTGAAGCCAGGTAATGGGTCTCTCAATGGAGGCAAGTAGAATCTGAGACAAGAGACTGGTTCATTAAAAAAACTCCGCTATCTAGGTCACTTGAACTAACTACATAAAGATCTCTGAATTATTAACTGTAATTGGGGCACCTCGTTGAAAAAGATTGAATCAAATGAGGGAACCTTTAATAGTAAGTTTTGGAAAACCTGTTCTAACCATGCCCAATACATACCTCAGTTCATTTTCTCATTGTGAATAGCGTGTGGTGGCAATATGCATGCTTATAAATAGCATAATGATTGTTGTGTCTTGGCTGCCTGGCAATAATCAAATTGTTAATATGAGAGGATTTTTTTCACTGTATGGTCATAATTAAGTCAGAGAGAGGACTTTTCCATCCCTCCTGAGGTAGACCAGGTTAAATTGAGTTGAAAATGAGATTTTAGCATCTCCTGCAATAATAGCGGGGAGCTGAACTTGGGTATGATCTCTGTTAATAGAGTGAGAGCACAGGAGAATTTGGTGTTACACTGTGAATAGAGGCAGAGCAGGTGGAAACCAGGATCCTTTTCATGAACAGGCATGAAGTCAATTAGACAGGAGAGAGGGAGTGTGAAGAGTGGTGGGAGGAACATGTGAGCATAGGCAAGAGGAATCTGGAGCCGTGGTTAGCAAGGATTTGCTAGACGTCACATGACCAATATTAGGAAAGTATTATTGTAAAAGAAAAAAAATCTGCTCCAACAAATACAGGTTAACTTGTTCATCATTAGAGAGGAAGAAAATAAGTCATATAGGCTAAGTACCATTTTTCTGTTCCCAATTAGTCAACATTTCATTGAAAACAGACAGTATTACAACAGGGTTATTGTGGGTTGACACATCCACATTATGGATCTTGATTTTCTCAGCATAGCCTTTTGTATTCATCTAGTACAGTGCCATTTTCTGTTTGTTAGCATGGTAGCCTGTCCAAAATTAGAAAGATTGTTTAGCCTCATGGTATACATGAATGATTACAGTTACATAGATAAGGCATTTTCCTATTATCAACATGTCAGTTTAATTTCAGCTTTTTATTGATGGAGATAATAATCATAATAACAGTATAGTATAGTATAGTGGACAAGACAACATCGAGAAGGACCACAGCAGCAGGCTCAACCAATTGCTGATCTCGGTGTAGCCACGATGAGAACCTGAGAGATGAGAAATCAGAAAAACTCCAGAGAAAGAACTAAATTAGTAACATGTACAGTATGGGTACATGGAGAGAGAGAAGGGAAGAGGACAGTGCATCATGGGAAGTCTAGTCCTATAGCAGCATAACTAAATGATGACCTCAGCCAGCTCTATCAAAATGATATATATATATAAGGTACAACACATATAACACACAAAAGGTTTCAACATTTTGGTAAAATTTATAGAACATGGAAAAAGTTCATGCTACAGTGATATTATATCATGAAAGTAGGGGATTTAACAAGAAGCATGCAATGGTAATTTTGTCATGTCAAACAGTTTATTGAAACAAAAGTGGTGGGTATACCACTGAAAGCCGGATATCCCCAACTTTTTGTAAATGGTGTGTGTGTGTGTATATATATATATATATATATATATATATATATATATATATATATATCATCATATATATCATCAGTATGAAATGAATCAGTGAGATCACACTCCTCCTCTTTGATGCATCATCACGTGTGCTGATGAGATTGTTTACAGCGCCGTTGCTGTGGGGGTTTCATAGTATCTTTCAATTAAACCCTGTTGTCTTTAACATTCCAAATATGCAATTAAGCTAATTGGTAAGATGACTCTTTGTGATCCATGGAGGAGGACGATGAGGGGCAGGTCTCATCAGTCCCCTCTCAGCCCAGTTCGTTGGCCTTTCATTGTAATCTGCTTCACTAGGCGCACTTCTGCCCTCCCCATTAGGACTATCCCCAGTGGAGAGCCTTTTCCTGCATTACACTGTAACAGGCTTGTTAATAATACATTAATGAAGAGCTGCTCCTCCAGATTAGGTGGTGGCCCCTTGATAATGGGGAGCTGGAGGAGGGCCAGGCAATCACCTCACTGTTGTAATCTAACCTTGGGTTAAATAAGCTTTTGTTAGTGAGAGAGAGAGCACGAGAGACAAGGGGGGGGGGAATGTAAATGACTCTTTTGTCTCAGACATGGGTGAAAATATGAAACGGTGAGGAAGCAGAACTAAAGCTTGCTACTATTTGTGGGTTACTGTGCATAATTGTATGGTGGAAACACAATTACCAGATAGTTTAGGAGATGACAGGTGATTGTTGCTCTCTGCCTATAAGTGCTGCACACACAAACACACACACGGCAAAATGCAGCACTGTCAGCGGGTGTGTGGCAGGGATCGTTCCTCCTATGTCACGTTTCCCCTGTTCTTCTGTGAGTGACGGTCCACGCTTTCACACGAGATGTACCGCTCCAGGTTTTTGGAATCCCAGCTTGCAAATGTATTCTGATGCTAGCAATCAACAAACAATAAACACAGAAAAAAAAAAAAAAAAAAAAAAAAAAAAACACCAAAGAGTTTGGCTTAAATATTTTAAATACCCTCCACTCTGTTTGCATGCTATCCCACTCTCAGGATGTATATACTTGTCTTGTCTGTGTGCTGTTTTGGCAGCCTCTTTCCCCTGTCTGTCTCCTAATAGAAATCTTGATAGAAATATCAGAAGGAGATTTTAATCACAGGGGTGTTGTGCATGCTTACTTATCTGAACCACAAAGGAAGAAAGAATTTTCTAGCCGACGCTGTCACCCTTCTCGTGCAGCAGCCGCCTCTGTCAGGGAGAAATGTGCCTTAAGACACACATTTCCCATTCAGGCTATGTAACACTTGCCAAACTGCAGCAAACTTAACAGCAGCCGAGAACAAACGGAATGAGGAAGCGGTAGGAAAATAAGATTGAATGAAATGTTTCCTAGAGTCAAATACAGTATGTTAAAGGAGAGCCTTGAGAGGAAACATTCAGGGGGAGAAGGTAAACACAACCATTAAGTTTCTAACTGAGACAGAGTGCACAGGGAATTTGGATTGTACTTTTGTCTCCTGATCCCTCCACCTCCTCCTTCTCTTCTTCCTTCTCCAAACAGTCTTTGTTTTGTTTTTTTCTATACTTTGATGGGGACAAATTTCCAAATCCAACATTCAAGTATTTAATTTGAACATCTGAAGATAAAAAAACAAAAACAAAAACGGTGGCTCGCTTGAAGGAGGACACATTTCTCTGCTCTTTCACCTCAACTTCTAAATCACGGCAGCATTGTACTGAGAGCGTCCTGAAGCTTTAACCGTAATGTCCCCATCTGTAAAGTTACTGCCAAGAAACTCGACTAAATCTGAGACACGTCTTTTACTTTTGTCTGTAATAAATAAATAACGGCACAAATAAAACTTTGGGGAGTGGATTAAAAAATAAAGAGCGGCTGCCGGAGTAAAGTCAGTCATGTTCAATTAAGCCCTAACAACCAATGTTCTTTCTAAAGTTGGGGTAATTTGAAGCTCCCTGATGTTTTCATACAGGCCTTTTCTACTCATCTCCACATAAAAGGGGCAGTTCAGAAATTGTTGTCCCAAAGTAAGTTCTAAAAGACCTTCAAATCATTAAGTATAAGTTTTCAAAGAGCTGCCGATTGAAAGCCAATGGGAAAGTCCTCACACTTTTATCTTGGATGTTAAAGAAAAAGATGAGGATCTTGAGCCTGGGCCTTTCAGATAAGTGAATATATTTAATTTTTGAAAGAATCACAGAGTTGGTGTCTTTGGTCCTCATGCCTACTGGGACCAAGGCGTGAAGAAGTCAGTTTTTTTTTTCTCCCTCTCTCCGTCTCTCACCCTGCTGTACTCATAAAGAGGAATAGGCCCTGAAACCTCACTGGGCCTCTAAGTTGATTTATTTATCAGGTCTACTCTGCTCCCGAGTGATGGCTGTGTGTGATGGATACCCAGGGGTGGGTCTTCGCAGAGCATCCCCCCTCGTCCTCGTCCTCCTCCCCCTCACTCCCTCGCCGTGGCATCAGAGCTCACGCCTGACACTGGGCTTTCATCGCGGGGCACGGCTCAGGCCTCTGCTCCTAATGAATGCCGAGTGGGGCTGCTGCTGCTGCTGCTGCTAGCATTTGCAAGAATGTGACTGACCAGGCCATTAAACACAGGCAGGTTAGGTTTTTACATTCCCACAAGTCCCTCATCCTCTCTCCTGTGTGGCTCAGACGTGGAGCTGCGCTGTACGTCCTACCCATATGCCACAGCTGTTTGCTTAGCCCTGAGAGAGCTCTCTGTCACCCTGCCAAAACTGCACTCCAAGAGACTCCTGGAAACCACACATGCAATCTAATAAAAAAGAAACTCCCTCATCAACCTGATATGGAAAGAAAGACAGATAGACACAATGGAAAAAAGTATAAGTGGATGAAAAACACTGGCACTCTTTCTCTGGAAAAACAAGTTTTAGGCCTCCCACTGTCGAGAGTCCTGAAAAACCCTTTTGTTATTTGTTCCAAAATGGCTGCTGTTGGTAACAGAAAACACTTGTTTGTTGTTGTTTGGTTTTCGTCGCCGTGTTCCAACATGTTTACGGCACGGGGACCCGCTGATAGAAGGAACATCTGGCTTTTGTGCATAGCTGAAAGAGCACACATATATTATACATGATGTTCTGTACATCTGCCAAAGAGCCAGCCTGTATGTTCCTCAATCAGTGCAAACACAAGAACACATCACAACGTGTGGTATGGCAGCGAAGCAGCACAAATACTCCATCACATTTAACTTTTCCAAGTCATCTTTTCAACTGAATTCTAAGCCTGGTGAGTTTTGGTGCACTTAGGAGTAGACAGAGTTAAATAATTAGTTTTCCAATTATGAAAGTACTCACAGAAAAGAGATGGATTACCAGTGTTGTACAGGTACACCTGGATTCTGTCAATAATTATTCCATGCTCGGTATGGGAGGTAAATAAGCTGAAACCATCAACTCTCTTGACATAACAACACCTTTCCTATCTGCAGAAAATAAACACACTGTGTTACACTATATTGTACTGTGCTGAATTCATGTTTAATTATGATAAAAACACCAGGCACATGATATGAAAGCAGAATTATTACATTAGGGATGACAATACAAAAAAAGAATGTTATAGAATGTATGAAAAAGCTTCCACTCGCCATATTTGAACACTAAATTGTACGGTCTTACCTTCATGCCAACCGTCTGAGCACTCAGTAATTCCTCTGGGCTCTGAGTTAGTGAGGTTCCACACACCATCTGGCTCATGACTGTCAGGATGACGGGAACTCTCCCATCTTTTCCAAACTAGCAGAAGAAAATAAACTCAACCAAAGCAGACGCTTTTCTACAAGAAGTGAGATCAATACTGAAATCTATCGATTAAAGCAGGAGCGCAAGAGTAGGAGCGGGATGTTATTTGTGTGCAATAGTATCAGACAACCGGGCAAGAAGCACAGACGGTCAGTCAGGTTGAAAACAATCTCCCAGCTTAGTCTAGTTTATTTTGAAGAAAAAAACAGGCGATGGTAAATTCATAACCATATTTGTCATTTCTAATTATCCATTACATTTTACAGGCCGACTTCTTTTAATAATTTTGGAATTTACCACCAAATAAAGTGTATTCCATAATCCTGCTAAATGTTTGGCTTGTTTACAACATGTCTGACTGCTCCTGTCATTTTCTCGTTACAGTCATTTTTAGTGATGCAATTAGAAAAGAACTGCTGGTAAGAGGTAGAAAAATATAACTCAAGTTGTATTTTTGTTGTTTTACTCTAATGAAGTCAAAGTACTTAGTGGAGGAATATAGTCTTTCAAGCTATAAAGCAAATTTACTCAATTCACTTAATACAATGCTCATATGCCCACACTGGCCTTGAGGCGATTTCTTCATTGTGTGATGACACTGTATGGACAACAAAACAAGACAAAGGTCATTTTACTGTAAATGGATGTATATGACAAACTGAAGTACTTTATAAAAATGATGAAAAAACAATGTAAAAATCATACATTGCTTGAAATCAGTCCTGCTCATTGATTTGCAGCATTGCCCATGCTACTGTGGTGTAAATAGTATGTCAAAATCTCAATGGCAGGCACAAATTCATATTGTCATGGTTTCTACTGTCATATTGTTAACCCTAATGGAGCCATAGCTTTTTATTTCGTGCAGAAATGTCACTGAAGCTCACCTGAGGCTAATGCAAGCTTAGCTTTCAGCTAGCTAAGTCCGTATTGGCTAAATAAAGCGGGTGTCTTCAAAAGTTGACAGTGTGACACTGCCCCTTTGAGTTTCTGTGGACAGTGTTTCCTGTGCTGAGACATGGCAGAGGAATACATCCTGGGAGGTTTGTTGCCAAGGACAAAACATGAGCAGGAAACCTACAAGAGACAGCCAGGACACAGATACCCACTGGATTTGGCTAACTGCTGAAGCCTTACATTAGACTCATATTAGCTTGTTAGCTTCATTTCAGAATGCATTCCTACACAGAATAAGTGGGAATGGATCACTTCATGGCTAAAATAGTGGAGAGAATGATTGCAATGATGGTTGCATAAGAGAACATATGTCATGTGAGTACTGCATAAAGAATGAAAGACAGCAATTATATTTGTTTCAAAACACATTGAGCAAAGCAAATTACTTGTATATAAAAGTATTTTGTAGGAGAAAAGGTTCCAGACAGCAACTCCATACTGCAGACTATGTAGCCTACTCAATACACATTCTGAGCAGAAATGGTGAATTCAGTACATGAAGTAATGCATCTCACTGTTGGCTTACAGTCCAGAATATGTCATATTGTCTCCTGACATAACGCGGCACACCTCTTGCCTTATGTGTCGCATCTATTTGCTGTCAACTGGGGCGAGTGTGCTCTCTCTCAACATGTAGCATGTTCCGCACTTCTGTTCTCACAGGAAAGTTTCACTGTTCCATGCCGCAGAGCTGCGAGAGTGATAATTGGGTAATGAGTAAATAAACAGCTGGAATCCCCGTGTTTTGGCTCTTCAAGTAAAAATGGTTAAATGTACGACTAGAACTGTGTCTGAGCCGCACGCACACACACACACACACACACACACACACACACACACACAAAGACACACACAGTCCTCTCCGACGCTCCTTCCAACACTACTGAGGTAAACTTGTCATAGAGGGAGCAGCTATTTGGGGGCCATCTTGTTGTGTGTGTCTCCCTGGCTGAACTGCAGGGAACAATGACAGGAAGGAAGCAGGCTGGAGGTGAGTGAGGTGTGAGAGCCCTAAGAGTGTGTATCCAAGCCCTAATTAACTCTCTGCTGCTTCCTCTCTGCCTGGCATTCTTGCCTTCCTGGGGCACATGCCAGTTACACGGATGGCGTGTGTTTATGCATGTGTGTGTGTGTGCGTGTGCGTGTGTGTTGTGTATGCGTGTGTGTATTTGCAAGCACCATAATATCACTGTCACCATCGTTTGTTCCTGTGCTCTCCCCCACACTCCCTCCCGTTCGCCTGGCACGCCTGCCCTCCTGTGTCAGGTTTTGTGAAGCATCCCGAAGCCACCGGATGGAGCATAATTACCCTCTGCTCGCTGTGAACCCTTGTCCCCCCAAACAAGAGCTTTCTTAGACTGTATCCATAAACAAACCAGCACACACACACACACACACACCCCTCCTCCCCCTGTGCCACCCACTCATTATGGGTGTTCTTCTCACTGCAGACCTGGTCAGAGAGTGCCCCTGAGTCTGACAGCAGCTTTTTAATGACATCTCAACATGGTAAATGTTCTCTAACAATACTGTCTTGTATAGTAGGTTCTGACCCTCTTCTT
Organism: Protonibea diacanthus; assembly: GCA_028641955.1. Classification (NCBI taxonomy): domain Eukaryota; kingdom Metazoa; phylum Chordata; class Actinopteri; family Sciaenidae; genus Protonibea; species Protonibea diacanthus. The sequence continues at coordinate 26,955,718 of CM053979.1, read as the reverse complement.
TAACCAGGAAAGTCAGCTATAAGTATGACCTGCGACAGGGGGCTGCTGCTTACTGGAAATGTATAAGACTAAAACAAAAATAAGCGGTTTATTTATCCCGAGGTGCACCAGCCGCCCGGCCCCTCATTTTGCTAAGCCCATTGCTTTAAGTAGCCTTGTCAGAACTTGATGCCAGCCATTAAAGGCAGTGATGATGCACAATGGCACCCCCCTCTTTGACAGCCGCACTATCGCCGCCAAGCTGCAAAGCTTTAATACATGACTAGGAAGCTGTCCAAAGACCAGAATAAATAAAGGAGGGAAAAGATGAAATACACGCGACAGTGAGGCAGACAGCTGAACAAACGCAATGACTTAGAAAATGGGCCTAACAGCTCACTCTCCCCTCACTCTTTACACAATCAACCATGTAAATTATTGATATAGCATGAAAAATAAATAGTTCAATAAAAAAAAGGCTCTGCTACATCTCAATTATGCAGTTTAGCTGCATATATCAGTGTTTTTTTCTCCTCGGTAATGAATGGAATGAAAACGACTATTGTTTATGTGGAAAACAGTGGAGATCTAACAGATCCTGCAGTGTCTCAGAGTATGGAGGGGATCCAAAGTAAAGAGGGCTCAGACCACCACATAAGCTGCCAGCCTTTATCTCTCCATCCAACAAGGTTATCTAAGAAATCAAATCAGGTGAACTTGACATGGCTCACTTCCAATCCAAGTCAGGGTAGCTCCGGAGCTGTAGCGGCACTATCTTTGAAGCATTAGCTGAATGAGTCCTGCAGAAGGGAAAGTGCAAAGGCTGTGTTAAATGTCCATTGTTTTAACGGTTTGAGGCTTTATCCCTGTGTTCTCCAGTGGTGCTTCCTCAAAGAGTAATACCCTGGGAGTCCAGGCGCTTTGAGCTGGGACTAGCCCTCTTCCTCTGGTCCTTATATGTGATCTCCTTGATTTTAATGAGGCCACATGGACCCCCTGTGATGTGCTTTGGAGGATGGGGAGATCCTGTGCTCGCTCTGAGGCCGTGATGGTGGTTGAACAGTAGTGACCCCATCTCCCCCACCCCTCGTTTCAGCCGGGCCTCTCAGGCACTTCTAATGTTTTATTAACCGGGTTCGCTGGTTCACACTCTTCTGAGGAAATACAACAGCCTGTCAATCATCTATCTGTATAAAGTGCACAGTGGCTTCACAATGGGTCCTGAATGTATCACATGCACTAGATCGATAATAAAGCTTTTCTGACTGCCTCACAGAGGATGTTGACAGTGTTGCTGCACCTGAATATTAAACACACCTTGGGAGTCCTTTTTATACATTCATAACACAACGCCAATAATTAGACAAACCCACTAATTAGTCTTGTCATGTAAGCATGATGAAAATGTCTAATTATCTTGTAGATCACAAGTGTCACTGTGTCAGAATCATGTGCTACTGAGGCGCTGTGAGTTTGTGTGCAGTGGTTTGCACTGATCACAGCATTAGAGGCCTGAAGATAGACTGAAGATAGGCTAAAAATATTTAGACAAATATTGGCTAGGTAAATTGTTCATGGCTTTCAAGAAATAATTCTTAATTCATTTGACACAGTAGCACAATACAGATTAAATTGTCTATAATTCATTTTTACAGCAATGAATCAAACGTGACAGGAACTGCTCTTATTGACGAAGCAAAAGAAAATGATCAGCAGTTTCCCTGAGTGCCATAGAGCATATTAATGTCTTTCAGCTCATTGTCTTGGTTTTGCAGCCCATAACTTTCCTGTTTTATTTGTTCTCACTCCCTGTGTTGGGCAAATTGCTTTGAAGCTATTGAAGCTACAAACTACTCCAGCAGCACTTCACTTTTGTTGCAAGTAGCAAGCTGTGCTACTCAAACACATAGATAAATATTTTATATACAGTAAATGTGAAAAATAGACTTAATTAAATTACAGGTTTTTGAAATCTAAAGACAGAAATAACAACAATGTAAATGTCAGGCTTGTTCCATTTTTAATGTGATCCTCCAATAAACAAACAAACAGAGAAACACAAACATAATTATTAGGAACATAAAATAAATGCAAACGCTGGAAGAACAGCAGCAGCAAGTCTTTGTGAATAAATCTTTGCACATCTAGACTTTGGAATTAAATCCCACTTCTCTTTGCAAAAAAGTTCAAGTTCCTTCGGTTGCTCTCTTTAGGTCAGTCCACATGTTTTTGATGGGATTGAGGTCTGAACTCTGATTGGGCCATTCCAACACTTTGATTTTTCCTTTTCTGAAGCCATACCTTGGTCGACTTGGATGCATGCTTTGGGTCATTGTCATGTTGTAATGTGAAATTCCTCTTCATCTTCATCTTTCTGACAGAGGCCAGCAGGTTTTGTGCCAAAATATCTTGATATTTGGAGCGATTCATTATACCATCTATCCTGACAAGGGCCCCTGACCCAGCTGAAGAGAAGCAGCCCCAAAGCATGATGCTACCACCATCATGCTTCACAGTCAGTATGGTGCTCGTTGGATGATGAGCTGTACTGGATTTGTGCCAAGCATATCTTTTAGAATTAAGGCCGAAAAGTTGAACCTTTGTTTCCCACATGATTTACTGTGATTGAATGCAACTTTTGGCATAATTTAGACCAGACTGGATGGAAGCAGTTCCAGTATTTCCTTCAAAGTTGCTTCTGGTAGCTTTCTTGATAAATTTTCTCGGCATCTTCACATCAGCTTTCGAGGGTCATTGTGATCTTTACAATATCTCTGTGGTGCCAGATTTACTCCACTTATTGATAGGGTTTGACAGTGCTCCATGGTACATCCAATGCCTGTGATATTCTTTTGTATCTCTCTCCTCATTGGTACTTTTCAACGATTAGAGCTTTTCTTTGGTAACTCTGTGGACCATGGGATGAAACACTCAAGCAAATCCTGCAGCAATAGATGCCTTTGATCTGGTTTTGATCAGAATCAGTTTCTATGATGGCAGATGTATACAGTCTACCAATAGGCATGTTTTTGAATGTACTTCATTAAACTTTAAACACAGTTAGATTCCATGTTATGACGGGGTGTACAGACATATGCAATGTGTATATTTTTATTTAAAATGTTCCAGACAATGAACAATTTGTTTTTCTCTCTCATTTTTAATGGAATAAGCCTGACATTTATATTGTTGTTAAATCTGTCTTTATATTTCAAAGACCTGCAATTTTATATCCACTGTAAAGAACATCCTCTGTCAGGGATTAGAATAAACGCGTGCAGTAACAAATTGCAAAATAAAGCAAACATTGTAGTTGTCAGAGATAAATTTTTTCTTTGTACTCACAGGAACTTTTACTAGCTTTTATGTTCAGGGTTCAGTGTGTCAAATTTAGGGGCTCTATTTACACAATATGGTAAAAATGGAATATAATAATTATAAATGTGTTTTTTTCTGAAATTCATCTGAAATTTAGAATTATTGCATTTTCATTACCTTGCAATTAGTCAGTAGTAAATGGTAAATGGACTGTACTCGTCAACCACTCAAAGTGCTTTACAGTACATATCTCACTCACCCATTCACACACATTCACACACTGATGCCACTGGCTGCCATGCAAGGTGCCAACATCAGTTTGAGGAGCTAACCATTCATACACATTCACACACTGATGGCACAGCCTTCAGGAGCAATTTGGGGTTCAGTGCCTCTGAGCCACATGCTTGTAAGGGGAGACTGAGGCAAGTGGTATTCAGTTGGTCGCAATGTGCAACTTCAGCATGCACATTTATCTTCATATTAGCAGTGTCCCTACATGAAGCATTGGTACACCACTATCATCAGCTTTGATAAAACCTCTGTACACTGCCTGCCCAGCAAGCAGCAGCAGATAGCCAAAGTTAGCAGCTAGATAGGAAACACAGTGAAGGAGCTAAAGAGCTAAAACACATTTTTTTTCAGAAGGTGGCGCAGACCAATATAAAGATGACGAAAATATCACTTCAAAGAACGCTAATGTCCATATCGACCAGATGTGGAAATAGGCAACTGTTTGCTCCCATGTTCAACCTCATATATCAGTGTTTACAGCTCATTGTGTTGTCTCCAAAATAGAATAAAAACTTTAGTCTGTGATAAGTTTAATTTAAAAAGGACTGGAATGATTTCTTAGAAATTTGCTATGATATTCTCAGTCCCCTGAAGGTGAACCCTAATTGTCACACATTTGTGGCACAACAGGCCAAATCTCAAACTTCTACATGAGAAAAATCAAAATCTAACAGTCAGATTGCAAACACCGTTGGATTGGATTGGATTGGATTTTCAACGATTTGTAAAGCTCCAGGAAGAGCAAAATCATCATTATTTGTTCGATTAAACAGGTTTGAATTATGTGTTAAACCAATATTGCAGCCTTTATCTTTATGTGTGTGCGCATGTGTGTGTGTATGTGTGAGAGAGAGACTTGTAAAACAGAGAAAGAAGGCATGTCAGTGTCACAGTGTTGTGTATTATAAGTGTGTACGTGTGTCCTTTCATTGTGTGTGTTCACACACAAATGGGGAAATGGCACTGAGTCAGAGGTGACACCGTTGAAGGTGAGACAGGAAGACAGGGGTAAGACATGGGAGAGAGGGAGCAGGCCTAGACAGGATCTAAGACAGGCCTGTCATGTCAGCATGGGGCTCTCTGCACCTTCTCTGACACAGCTATACACCGCTAGTGTCTGGGAAACTTAATTGTTCCAGCGTTACATTTTCACCTTCCATTACAGAAATCCATCTCTTTTGTCAAATTGAAGCTCTGTGTATTAATTATAAACATGTTAATTTTGGATCAGAACTCATTTGTTGTGCACAAAGAGAGAGCATGTTTTATCTGCATCATGGTTAAAAGACTGAAGATTTCTCCACTTCTTAGTTTGGCAGAGTATATGTGTTGATGGTGATTAGAGTAACAACAAATAAAGTCATTGCTGCCTACAGATAGAGAAAACCTTAAGACATTACAATTAGTGTACTAAAGGCTAAGCACCAATGGTGTACTGTTAGTCGTAGCTTCAAGGTGCAGTGTGGACGGTTTGGGGACTTTTTCAGAATAAGGCAAACATGGATTATAATATTTATATTATATTTATATATTTATATTTAGAAAACCTATGTTTTCATGCATCTACAGTATAATCACCTTAAAATAAGAATCTTTTTCTTTTTGTTGCTTAAAAATTCTCCTTTTATATCTACAGTGAGAGCAGGTCCTCTTCATGGAAGCCGCCATGTTGAAGCACCGTGTTTTAAGAACAGACAAAATAAATAGTGTCTAAACAGGGTCCTTAAATTGTTGTTTCTCCTTTACACTAGGAAGGTGAGGGTGACCTTTAACAAAAAAAAAAAAATGCCCATTCTGCGTTCTCTGGTCACTGATCAAATCATTTTTTGCAGAAGATTTTTAAGTTGCTCAAAGTGTTGCAGTTGATTGGCTTATCAAAAGTGCAAAATTCAAAATTACATTAGCAAGTCCCCTTTTTCCCATGATTCTCTTGCTGTGTCTATGCTAGCACTAGCTGCAGTTCTGGTTTTGGTTTCTTTGTCTCTGTGTTGTGTGGTGCTGTCACTGACACTGTGATCAGCAATACTGGGCACAGTTTTATACAAACTAAACCAAAACATTTGTTTATATGTAAAAAAAAAAAAAAAAAAAAACTTACAACTTACTTGACTTGTCCAAGTCTATATTTCCAAGCAGTAATAGCCCATTCCTGTCCTGACTGTCCATGTACACCACACCCAAAACTCGCACCCACACACATACACACACACCGCATACCAGGTTTTCTATAAGTCTTCATCAACAACCATTAAAGTTACCCATCATGTACAGATAAGCACACTCATTTCTCTGTACAGTTTTCAATGAACTGTAAACCTAACCATTTGAGTTAAATGGATACTTCAGATTTTTTGAGATGGGGTTGTATGAGGTATGCACAGTCAGTATGTTACTGACTCCATGTTTGTAGAAGCAGACAGAGGTCCTGGCACAAAAGCAGACCTATGCACTGCTGTGGACAGGGTCAGCAGAAAAAACGTACCTCGATATAAAATATATAATAAATAGCAAAGCTCCTCCTGGCTCCACCATAGTTTGCACTGTTCCTAATAACACAGGAGTACAAAAACACAGATGCTTTATGTCAAAACAATGTCTGTTGTTGAAGGTTATTACACTCAGATTTCATGGATATGCTGCTATCAACAGTGCATATTATGTCCTAACCCTCACACAATCCGTTGTGCAATCAAACAATCATGTTCATTTGTTAGATAATCTAATTCTTAAATATGGGAATCTTTCCCATCACTACCTTCCATCAGTGTGTCACAGAGGGTAACAAAAAGACAAAGCTGGCATGATGAGGATCAGTGAGGAGTTCACAGAGTCGTAGTATGTAATGGATGAGACAACATTAACCTCTTCACATAGACACATACATGCACCCTAACCAGACATACATGTGTGAGGACACTGCATTACATTACAGTATATTCAAGGCCTTGGAGTTTACCCAATATCCCTGGAACTCACCTTAACCAACAGCCCCAAAATCAATTCAAAAATGTCTTCACAAAAACATTCCACTGCCATAATTGGTCCCCACAAGTATAGATTTAGCAGGCACACACACCTGACTGTCAGAAGTCTATATGAAACATCTGTTCCAGTCATGGCATCTCCCTCTCAATTACACCGACATTTGAATCCACATAAGTTATTACCGCTCCCCTAAAACAGCATTACCGTGCAGAGGAAGGGCCGCACACCTCAACACTTGTAAATCTAATTTCATTTTGAAACTCACCCACACTTTCTCAATTGGGTCACAAGTTCCACCACGGACAGTCTGCGACAGTCTGTTTCCCATTGTTATTCTAAATGGATAAACATAAATTTAAAGAAGCATTGAGAGTTATTGAGTTCAGCTCATCTCCACCATCTTAAACACACCTAGACTCTTGATAGCTCTGCATTGTACTGTACGCCACTGTTCATGCATTTCCAGTTTGCCTCAGATTCCACTGCTGATAGGTGCTATCAAGTCTGAAAATTCATGAAACAGCCCTCTGACAAGTCTTTGTCAGTCAAGGCCATGAACACATCAGTATAAACAGAGCAGGTTCCATTTTATTAAAAGAAAAAGACCTCTTGACTCCACTCACACTGTAATATTTTCATATATATGTATTATTCTGCCTAAGTATTTTTAAATTCATAGAGTGAAGGTTGTTTTCTTTCTCTGATAACTACAGATGGGACTATTTTGGCACGTTGTATGTTATTTTTAGAATATAGACGTTGGAAACATTCAAAAAGTAAAGTAGATAAGTAAGTAAAAAATGCTATTCTTTTCTATTTTAGGGAATTGAGTAACAATAATAATACTACACCGAATAACTGTGTCTTCACTAATGTGATTAGATAATCCAAAAATATCCAAATAAATTGTTCAATATAAAAACTCACCCAAACATTCAAGAATTAGGTTAGAAGAAATGAAGCAAAAACTTTACATCATAAAGAGGCCATAATGTGTCTGATTTGTCCTGTTTTTCTATCACTAAATATTGCATAGAAAGTAAACAGATGAAGACGACAGTGATGGCCGGAGCAGTGAGTTTACATTCTGCTTCTCTTTTCAAATGGACCCTCAGTGGGAGCAAAAAGGCCTTTCTCTGTGACGTGTCCCACAACATCATGATGAAGGACAGGCTCAGGAGAGGAAAGTGACATTTAGGAAGAGCTAAAACAATGGAACAGTAGTGCTTTAATGTCTCATAAGACGTCCTCTAAACATGGCTTTTCCATCTGAAAGCATCTCCATGCTGAGTCAAGTGCACTAACTGTGCATGAAAGAGCTCGTTCCCTCAGGACGAGGCTGCCTGATACCCGCAAGAATAAACTGGCCTTTAACTGCCAAGCTCCACACAGAACAGGATACACAGACTAAAGCTCTCTGAGCTACAGGGACAAAACAACACCAGAACCAAGGCTAGAATCTGTGAAGACCCCACACACATTATAACCTCTGCTATTAATCTGAATAAGACCTGATAACTAGTGTGATTTGTCTTTCCTTTGTGTTTTTATTTTTTTTATATAAAAATATGTCATATTGGAAACATTTTGTCAACAAGAAATTGAATTTAAACTTGCTGCTTGTTATAACAGCTGACAGTATGAACTTAAAAATTCATACTGTGATATTTTAGAAGGCAACTGCTGCACAAAATAAAATAAAAACTTAAAAAAAAAAAAAAAAAACTTGTGATAGAGACAGTTCAATGGTTTGAAATCTCTGTCCTACAAAGAATTGCACTCAGGGACCATTTGTATGGACGCCTGATTTGAAGAGTGAAAAGGAAAAAATAAATCATAATGTCAACATTATTAGTTATGTTTTAGTCAAATGTTTGACAATTAAAGACCAAATAATTAAAGCTACTCAAATCTTCATGAGATGGCATAATTATGGCCAAAATTTATGATTATGCATAAGTCATGATTATGAGACAAATTAACATGTTGACTTCCTAACTCCTAATATCTTAAGTACACTGACATTTAATCAAACTGTTACAGTAATAATTATGCATCCAAATTAATAATTTCTAATGGTTATGAGATAATGTGGACTTTTTAAAGTCAGAATTCACAAGATATGAGGTCATTTAAATTTAACCCACTATCCCACAATTTTACTTATATCACAATTCTGACTCCTAATTACTTCTAAGTACCATCAGTATTTTTTATTTAATTTTATTTAATTTTTATTTATTTATTTGTTTTCTTTTTTTTACCATTTCTACATTTGCTTGTTTTGTTTTTGGTGGAAATGAACTATTTTTACCAAGACGGGAAAAAAACAGAGTTTAGAATGACAAATGTTTCTGTCAAACTGATAGAATCATTCAATTCTTTCCACTCTTAATTAAAACTTTAAGTTACACAGTAATAACTGATCTCATAATTTTGAGTGTTTGTTTTTGTCACGTTTAACATTTCACCGACTTGTTTCTTTTCTGAGTGAAGCAAACATAACTCAGTGTCACTGAGTAGAGGTCTCAAACATTGTGATGACTCGACCTCTAAAACACAACACTTTCAAAGATTTGTCATGATTTCCTACTCCATATTTGAACTAGTGCTTTTCAAGAATTGCCTTTTCTCAAGGTAAGATTAAAATTGATGGAAAAGAGGGTCACCCACGCCATGATGGGTAGCTCACAACCGTTTGGAACGGGCTGCTCAGGAAAACAAATATTTTTTGCCAAGTGGCTGTGGTTGTGAAGTACATACGTCCCACAGCTCTGATTTTACATCCTGTCACATTAATGATTCAAAGCACTCAATATAAATATTAAAAATAATAGCTTCACTATTCAGCTATTACTCCATCATTCCCTGAAATCATCATAAAACATTCAGAGCCTTTTAGAAAATTTACACACTTGAATTTGATGGCAGGGAAAGCAGGCTGTCAGAGTGCGAGGTCCTGGAAGCTTAAATAATAGTGGAAAGCTGTTTATGGAACATGCTTTATTTATTCATCGTCTCAGAGTAAGGTCTTCAGTTTAGAGGGAGAAGGAGAAACAGACACAGAAGGAGGGTGAGACAGAGAGAAAGACGTACAGCAACATACAGAGAGGGCGAAAATCAAAGTAAGACCTATCTGGGGAAAAAGCTGAAACATAACTCTTCCCACAGTGCAATAAAAGAGGGAAAAATGCAGAGTCCATGAGATTCTCAGCACAAGGTCAATCAATGGAAGGACTCTGGGTCCAGGAGCAGCTAATGGATTGTGAAGACGCGTAGCAGGGTTATGAATTTTTAACCAGTTCCTCCTTCAGCCCAGACCTCCATAAATCAATGACGACTTATTGGAGAAGATCAATTATGCAAACTTAAAAACATTTAATGACAGATAATGAAGAGGTCCCTGGAGGCGGGCTGGCGGGGTGGAACCTGACTCGTAACGCAGAAATCATTCATGGAGCAGGAGCTGAACTGAGGTTCTTAACACAACTTTCAAGGCCACAACTTAAACACCTCACTGACTGCTTAGCAGCAGAGCAGCTGCTCTGTGGGAAAGAAAAGAAAAGAAAAGGTTACTGATGTGAGCATTAAACCAGAATCTGTCAGAAATGTTGCACAGTTTTAAACATCACCATCTGAATAAGCAGCACCGCGGCCATTATTTTAGATCAGTTTAAGCCTAAGTTTGATGTACTTGTAAAAGATTTTCCCCTGCAGAAGAAAGACACGGCCACCTTAAAGAGCTCAGCGTATTATCGGCTACATTTTTTCAAAGCTCATCATAAAAATGCCCCCGGGCCGCCCCATGTGGTAGTAATCTCAAATCACTGAGCTCTAAACAATGTTAAGCACAAGCGTGCACATTAAAAGACTCTCTGCAAATCTGTCCCCTCCACTCACGTCGCGCACAATGCCTGTGACCCTGTCACCACATGCTTTTATGTAGTCTGTGTCCTTCGAACAATTCATGTTTAATGTATCACTTCTCTTTTACTTGTCTAGCCTTCCGCGCAGGCTGTTCAAAAGATTGTACAGCAGCTTTAGTGCTTGTTATATCTCTATAGAAAGTAATAACGCACCATTTGCCTTTCAAATTCTCATATTAAGACACCTTTAAACAGGTGTTTAGGATTAGTCAGGCTTTAACTAGTGACTCATTTGTCCATGCTGGTACTCCGAACACTGAGTCCGCTCAATCCACGGGACTATTTGCAATTATCGACTTTCCTCAAACTGTTTGCACGCTGCTTAAAACACACATGAGACTGAGAGTGAGGAAGACATAGATATGTGCGGGGAGGGGGGATCAAAGCAGATCTAAGCAAATGCATCATGGCTCAGGTCATTTGTGTTTACATCGAGGCAGGGAAATTCATTTTTTATTACTCTAGGTACTGTATCAATCCCATTGACAATTCTTTCCAGATGTGTGCGGCTCCCAGGGGTGTCTGAGCGGTATCTACAGGGCTGATGGAGAGACTTACAGCCAAGCTCACATCTGTCCCTCTCGCCATCTTTATTTTCTCCGGGAGAGCAACCTTTTCATCACTCTGACAGCGCAAGAGAAAGTGCTTTCCGACTGTAGTGAATTCCTCTGTAAGTACAGTACATTCTGAGAGAAGCGCGTGTCTTTTATGAGTGACGTGTGTTTAGTTTGTTTCTCCCCTGTCCATAATGCCAGGAGGTCATTTTTTCCCCCCTCGTCTCTGGTGGCTGAAGGAGGTAAAGAGGCACTTAGCTGTTGATGGGCTTTACTCAAGACAGGCCTCGCTGGTGATTTCTTTGCCCCATTTCCTCTCAGTTTTTTCCAAATGTACCTCTGAGACATGTAGTCACATAATTACATATCATTTGAAATGACATTTCATTTACTGATTTGCTCTGTTATGGTGCCACATTTTCTTGTCATTTATTAAATCCCCGTTCCATATACACTGTGTTTTGTAAATCAATACTCATGTCGCTGTGATGTTTCTTTCTGATTTTAAGCCTGCTTCTGTTTGAATATCAGATCAGAGTTGCCTGGGGATGATGGGATTAAAATAATGTAGATTTGAGTTTTTGTTGATGTCAAAAAAAAAAAAAAAAGGGAAGGGAACTTTAAATTTAAAGCAGAGGAGGTGAGAAACCCTTCAGAAGGCAGGAAATATTCATGCGCTACAAGATGTATCATCATAACAATTAAGAGGGAGGCGGCAGGGCTGAAAGGAAAGTCTGAAGTGACTAAGTCTGTCTTTGGGTTTGTGCAGGTACATCTTCATGCTCTGTTGAGTCTCGTCCAGACAGGAGAGATGACCCAGAGTCAGGCCAAAATGTTTACTGGCAGATGTGTTTTAAAGGAGCTCTCCTTAGCTGGTCATGGCAGCGGAAAATACCCTGCTGTTCGGTGCATGTGCAATTCGCTGCTCTTCCCAATTCCACCTACAAAATCCTGACCTTTTAAAGAAATGATGGATGAGCTGGCCATGCTACTGTTTCTTCCCCTTTCTCATCTTTTTCTTTCTTTTTTTTTTCCATTCCATTGAAGATTGAAGCTCTGTCTATGTTAGGCTCCGAGGCAAATTCTGCTCCTCCTTTGCTCACTGTTTCAAATCACTTTAAAGTCTGATGCCGGCTTTGGCCAGAGCCCTTTGGCACTTGGCTTCTGTGCAGCGGTTCGCGTCAGGAGCTACGATTTATGATTTGCAGATGACATGAGCAATGCCTCGCTTGTGGCTGCTGAGGTGGTTTTGTAAAGCAAATGTAGTAATGTGCGATATGATGTGACTGGGCTTCACATCAGCATGACTGATAAATTGATTCTGTTGCTAAAAACACTGGTTTGTGTTAAAAAAAAAAAAAATAGTCTGCACTCTGTGTTTATGATGTACATTTAGGTGAAATCATTTTTGTGTTTAAGTGTTTAAGTGTTTACTGTCTGAATATTTCAGCACATGCTCTGTGCGTGATGATGCTGTTACAGAAATTTTACAGCATTACATGTATTTCAACATTTCATATTAAGATATACTTCTGATGTTTAATATTCAATAAATTTACCTTTTCCCTGTGGAGAATCTTATATTGCACAAAAGGCAAGAAAAGTCCTTCTCCTGGTGAGAGTGCTGGATGTTCACAATTTCAGAGCAAGTTATAAATATTCTTAATACTGTTTACAAAATTAATAACAGCACCGTCAGACTTTAGGATAGCTATAAAATGATAATCTGTGTTTTTGAGCTCTTTCCAAGATTAAAAGGTAATCATTCTGCGTGCTAACTCTGACTGCCTGAAGAAACTTCACACACTGATGAACAGCCTCATTCCAGTGCCATGAAGCTCTCTTGTACTGCACTGCAGGTCTTTCCTACCAGCCGGTCTTCCACAGTTTGCAGCAAAAGTGACTGCAATATATCAGCAGTGTTATTACTGTCTGTTTGTGCAATTGTATAAACAAGCAGGACAAATTGAGCTATATTAAATATGTGAATATACTGTGTGTAAAGGCCAAATCCTCAGTTTCCAGACATTGTCACCACTCTCAAGTCTCTACGATAATTACAAAGCTACGGCCAGCAGTCAAGTAGCTTAGCACAAAAACTGGAAATAAGGGAAACAAAGGGGACAAAATCCACCAGCCAGCACGTCTAAAATGTTTTTTTTTTAAAGCTGTACAAAAAGTGAAGTATTAAAACTCAAGCAGTGTTCAGTGTGAGGTTATGTTGCAGACTATGTGTGATCAGATGTATAGTATAACATATATAACAATCTGTAAGGATTTATAAAAAAAAGAGTGTGTGATGAGAATGTGTGCACTTCATGCATACTTCAGACCAGGCATACACACTGCAAACTAAAACATTGTTGCTTTAGGTTATTTACTTGTTTCACTGCTGCAAACATTCATTCATACAGTGTTCATTATATTGTCATTTTACAGTAAATGGACTGTGCTTCCAATACCTTTCTAGTCTCCTGACCGCTCACAGTGCTTTACACTTTCACATTCATACAATGATGTACTGTATGGTGCCAGCTCCTTATTAGAAATTACATAAGCACATTATCAGCCATTGGGAGAAATTTGGGATCAATTTTCTAAAATTTGAAGATTGTGAATCTTTGGACGTGCAGGCTGGAGGAGCCAAGGATTGAACCGTTAACCTTCTGATTAGTGGATGACCCAGTCCACCCTAAGCCCCTCTTAGACTTATTTAAAGTCTTTTTCAATACAAATAAATGAATCATTGACTATCTTTCTTATGTTTAAATATGATGATTAAAATATCACTGTCGGTGATGGTTTACAGACTGATGCTCTAAAACAAAATCAATGGACTTTTGACTTTATGAATCTGACTTTATGAATCTGATATAAGTCATGGATATGCAGAGGTTTATCCATCTGGCCTCTAGAGTTTCCGCTGGTTGGTGACCTAGTAAGTTACCCAGTTACCCAGAAAGTTGTTTTAATACTTTTTACAGTTTTAATAAATGACCTGTAGAATTGCTGGTAGGCAGAATTTGTCACCTTTGAACAGAGCTTGCCAATGTCTCTGTGCTAAGCTAAGCTAACCAGCTTGGTATTTGCAGTACAAATAAGAATTTGGTATAATTTTTCTCATCTCATTCTCGGCATATCTTAAGAGTCTTCAAAATCAACACACTTTGTTTACATGGACTTCTAACTGTTCTGTACAATGTTCAGCATTCTGGGAATTGAATCATATCTTACTTTGGCCAACAGTTCTCCAGAGAATACAATCTGCCCAGGGCATTGTTTAGTTTGAAAAATCCTCAACAAGAGCTTTGCTGGATTCAGTTGGTCCCCCTCTCAGAGATGGAATTGACAGAGTGTGTGAGCTAGAGCAAACACAAGAGAGAAAGCCTTGACAGTGTCCCAGACAGTCAATCCCCAGTGACTGTGTCCACTGATAATTTACTTTTCAGGAGGAGATGTGTTTACCAAGGGTTACAATTGATGTGCTAAAATATTGATAAGGGACATTTTATAAGCTTGGGAAGAGGTGGGACGATTGACCCCACACAAGAGCTGAGAGGACACATAGTGTGCAAAGCCTGCTGATTGTGGCTAGAACCACACTGTATGGACAAATACAATGTATAGTATGTACGGTGGCCCAGAATGCTTACTGCTCTGCAACCAAAGAAAACATGCAAATAGCCAAAACATATGATTAATTAAACATTTTCACCATTTCACACACATGCAGCATTTAGACAAAAAATACTATAAGTTAGAAAAGACAACCAAATATATCACGTCTTAAACATCACTGAGGCTTCTGATGAGATCTGTGTGGAGTAATGACAAGGCTGTAATGTGGTTCAAATGAATACAGGAAAACATAAACAAAAGGTGTAAAACTATGTGGAAACCATGCGTCCACATGATGGAAATATGGTTTCCAAATAGTTGGACTGTCGCTCTCTCTCAGTAGTTTAATGGCACCTGACTGGGGAATAGGCACTGTCAGTTGTTTATTTATTACTATATCCTAATATTCTCAGAGCAGTAGTAGACTCACATTAATTTATGTTGATTTCCTGATTCTCTCATTTTCAATAACCAGAATGGATTTTAATTATCGTTCTAATGACATTAAAAAAGAGGATGTGAACACGTCAAAGATGTGATGAATATTCTTAATGGTTCAGGTTCGTATTAAGCTCTGCTGCAAAATGAACACAAACAATGGAGAAGAAGAATCTATCAGGCCGCGCCTTATATTTTTGAAGTGCAAATGTGATGACATGGTAGTATTGATGGCTATGCAAGTGACACATGTGGCCTGGGGCTAGGTCAACAACACTGAGCCCTTCATTGTAATGCCTGCTCTACGGGGACCATTGGACACATGCCTCTACCCCTGCAGCCATTCTACAGCAGCCGAATCCCACAATCCCTTGTTGATGAGACGTAGACGGTGCCTCCTTTGTCCATTGGCCTTGTGGATCAGAAAGGTGTTACTCTGGCTGTCAGACGGGGTGAGCAATATTGACTTAAATAACTTGACCCGGACCATCCCTGATGGCCCTACCTTTTCACCCCAACCTCTGAACTCTTCCAGCCACTGCATCATTCTCGCAGTGTGTTCACAGTCGATCTGGATGCCTGCCCACCAGGTCATCCCCTGTCCAAATAAATTAAACCACAGGATGGGAAGGCGAGAGCAGAAAAAGAAGAAAGGACTCATGTCTCAACAGTTTAATTATCCAACTCAGGTTTTTAAGGGTTTGAGAAACAGCAGGTTGGATTTAGTCTCCTTAATCCCAACCTGCCATAAACACATCCCAGACCTCCACCGGCAGCCCCAGACAGGGAGGACTGTGGAGGGAATGAGGGGCTGACAGGGTTAGGGTTTTTATATCAGTAGCTTCTTAATAAGTCATTATGACATTACAGTGTACATATTACATACATTTATGGGCACAATTAAAGAACATCTGTACACTATACTGTAATGTAGCCAGTACAATAACCCAAAATGTTTTCATTCAGATGGTTGTTTTTAAGTGTAATTAATGTCTCAGTTAACACTTCAGCATGTTACTGTGTAATGGTAATTAGTCCATGTGGTGCTCTAATAAAACACCTACTGGCTAGAATACATACAAAAATATATATATACATACAATATGTAACACAAAGGAAGAAGACAAGAGGTTAGGGAATAAGGGAGCAACAACTTTGTGTTTAAGAGGTAATAAATCAAACTGAATGTATTTACAACTACCTAAGAGAGTAATATTAATATTTATTTCACCTTTATTTAACCAGGAAGTCCCTTAAAATACATGATCTATTTTACAGGGGAGAGCTGGTCCTGGCTAACAAGACAAGAAAAGCAATATTATTTATGTACTCTGTGAAATGACAATTTAAAAGGTTTCAATTACTAAATGAATTCAGCCTGGAAAGTTGGTGAACATGTACTACTGTAGCTATAAAATAGTTGTGTACATTTTTAAAACGTTAATAAAATACTGGGAAATAATCAATAAGCAATAGCTTTAGGATCCACTGGGGTACGATTGAAAACTGGTATTAGTTTATGTGCTGTCATTTCCTCACATCATAAATAGGGATGGGAATCGAGAACCGGTTCTTGTTGAGAACCGGTTCCGTGTGTTTCAATTCCATGGAATTGTTTGGCAGTTTATCTAACGATTCTCTTATCAATTCCAGAAAGCACGAATTACGTCACATAGCTTCTGCAAGAAGTTACGCATGCTCGATTCCAGCAAGCACGACTAATTATGCCACATAACTTACGCAAGTTTCGCACGTGCAGTGCAATCAGTAGTAAACAATGGCACCCACTCAGTTCAAACGCTCCAAAGTTTGGCTGCATTTTACCAAAAAGATGGCAACAGGGCGACTTGCAATCATTACAAAGTGGAGATAACAGTGTCAGGAGGGAACACGACGAACATGCAGAAACATTTGCGCACACAACATGCAATATTTTGAAATGAATGTCGTGTTTTTGACACGCTTCGGACTGGAGATGAATCTTAACCTAGCAGCAGCGGCAGCAGCCAGGCTATGACCACCTCTGCAGTTACTATGGAAGGTAACTCTGGTAAATAACACACATTCGTGTGATGTGCTTCATTGTAAAACATGCTGTAACAGTTAACATTAAACGAATGCCTTCTGCATTACATTTAGAAGATGACCATGACGAGAGAGAGTCTGGCTGGCTCAGAGGCTGGCAGCTGTACTAGACTCTTGATACTTCTAACTAAACAAAGTTGATGCTGATCAAACTGTTTGCTCTCCTTTTTTCCCAAATGAGAATCGATAAGAGAATCGATAAAGAATCGAATCGTTAAGCAGAGTCGATAATGGAATCGTAATCGTAAAAATCTTATCAATTGCCATCCCTAATCATAAACACTACCTTAATTGTTACCTCATATAGTATTAAGAATAAGTGTGCCTAGCTAGCTATTTCCTGTTTTCTGTGTGCTTAATGACCTTAAAGTTTTATGTTAGTTTAAAATAAAGTTATTGTAAATAACTGATAGAATGACATTTAGTCATCTGTAAGCACCCTGTAATCATATGACATGTAGCAGGTAATTAAAACAGGTACTTATGCTGTAATTTATTGCAGCAGATCTCCCCCGCACATTTTTTTTCTTATTCTGTGTACTTCCTCCCTCATAGTTACCTTAGTAAGCAGTGGTATAGCATGAACATATTAATGCTTCTATTATCATGCCTGTATAAAAAACACCAAGAAATGTAAAATGCATTTAATGACAATTTTAACCAAATATGACTCTCTCTGGGATGATGTTTTATATGCAGAATTAAGGTGAATGAGTGTCCATCAAGTGCTGAAAGTCTGTAATATTGATTTAGATGCAAGATGGATCTATCAAATTATTCATTTAGCCCACAGTTACAGTTTACTTATAATGCTTTTAACATGAATGCTTTTTAACTGAACTCTGAACTGAACTGAACTCCCCCTCATGAGAATACAACGGTATGTTCAAATTTTTTCTACTTTAATATGCACGCTGCTTTTTAAAGTGTTACCAAACAGCTGAGCATGTTTTTGAAAATTTACCCAGCCTGTAAGCCAACACCCTAACCCTACCACTAACACTAGAAAACTCAGTGGCATTGAATAATAACTAAATATATAATATTATCATTTATGTCATTTCAATTAAAAGGGTTTCATTTGGGAAATCACTAAAAATGACTAGAAACTGAAAAACCTGCCTACTTTTGCTAAATGTATTCTTAATTCATGGTAATCATGATAATGTTTTGATTTCATAATCAACTTTTAGGTCAGTTGTACTGATTGGCTTTGGGACAACATTATTTTTCACGTGTGCGGTTTACCATCTATATTTAATCCTTCTCTCACCTCATTAGAGGCCTGATTTTATTGCTTTCTTCCCCTCTCTTTCTCTTTCAGGGCCTGTGTTTTCTGGGAAACATTTAAGAGGCACTCATAACAAGCTGAAGTATCTCAGGGACGCCCTACAGAGAGTGAGCGGCACAACTTTGTCCTGCGCTCCTCAGCTATAAGAGGAATATGCAGATGATATAGCAGAGATGATCAAAACGTCCCGTCACGCTCCCACACATCCCCTATTCTGTCAAGCTGCAGCTCTACTCCAGGACGTTAATGTTGCGAGCATGTCAACATGGTCAGATGAAAAACAAAAATAGCTCTGCATGTACTGACAGTGATAATGACACATAAATTGGTGAGGCTTCTCTGTTGAAGGACCATCTCCTCCTTTACAAAACACATGGGAGAGGGAAATTGTGACAGAATAAATTGGACATCCAAAGTGATATTAACACTGCTTTACTTTTGAAGTTGCTGCACATGTGTAATATCAGCTGACATAAAACAGACAGGACAGGGATATCACAGAAATGTATACAGCATACTGTATATAGATATGGTGATAATTTGTATTCTCCTCAGTGTTATACGTGGAGAATCAGATGGAGCAGGGATGATTGTCTTCTTTTGGTGATGTGGAAATTAACTGCAGTGCTCCAACAACTATCCACTCTCTAACTGATAGGTTGCATGTGTGGACAAGCATAGCTTTAGGGTCCAATAATTGTATCCTTGATGTGTCAAAACACAGTATTCTTCCAGTATTGTGCCGAGCTGAGCCGTCACGTTTCCTGGTGAAAGGTAGAGTTTAGATGTGCCCCGGCTTGTGAAGGCCCTGGGTCTTTTTGCGCCATGAGCTAATTGTGTATATTATCACACATTTTTGGTCTCTGTCCAGTCCACAGCAGCGAAACAAGCAGGACGCCTATCAAAACCATTATTCCCAGGTGTGAAAAGCTGTCACCTTCCTATGTGTCACTTTTGTCTCTCTGCCTTGTCCCACTTACTGGCCCATTTTGCCTGGGCAGGTGAAATATGTGCCACCTGCCATTGCTCGCCCGTTTGGCTGTGGGATTGATGGAACACATTCTCAGAGAAGGTGATGGTAACTGACAGGGTCTTTACATCATTCTGCGTGGAAAAGGGGGCAATGACCATTAATCAATACTATTTTCACGCACTGAGCAGAAAAAGACAGGGCTGATTCTATTTCTGAAACCTTGCCCTTTACCTCTCTCATGCTACAGTAAACAAGCAGGAAACAGAGGGAAATCAATTTCATTTTTATAAAGTACTATTACTCCTTGTCACACAGCTGGCATGGTCTGTATGGTCAACACTGTGAATACACACCACAGCACCACAACCAGAGTGATAATTATCAAGCTACAAATACACGTCTGATGACAGCAAATACTTGTTTTGTGGTTATGCCCTGTCATATCCAAGAATCCAGGCAATTTTATGCTACATTTCATCAATGACTGACTCATAAACCACGTGGTGTGTGCAGAGTGCTAACTGCCACACCCTGTTAAGTGAAGGCACGCACCATTGCCTTCCAACTTTCCGCTCAGACTGCAATCTAGTGTGCCCCTCTCCCACCCTCGCACTGTCTTTAAACCATTAACCAGCCCTGCTGACAGTCGTCCAGGGATAGTCACTGATACTTCCTGGCAGGTCTCAGCACTTAAAAAACTCACCTATCCATAAAGAAGCAGCATTAGTCCACCTTTTAATTTCACTTTCCGAAAAGAGTGTCACATCTTTCATTTTTTTCAGCCTCGTGTTTGTGTTAAAGTGACTGCTGCTGCTGGCAGGAATTGCAATGCTGAGCAGAATCCAATCTGTTGATTAATCATCTAGCGTTACAGGCAAGATGACTTCCGCTCCAGCGCACACGTTCATGGGAAAGCTTTTGTCATGCTTTATTTAACAGAGAGTCATTTTGATTAGTGTGGAAAGATACTTTGAGAGGCACAATGACTAAATCAGATCTGTCATTGGCTTTTACTTACTGAGGGGATGATATTGACAAGACAGGCAGAGACTCTGGGCATAGCTGTGTATAGCGACAGATAGCATAGCATGTCCTTTTCTGTGTAATAATGTCATATACATTTACAAATATCAAATCATTACTGATTTGTATGTAATGCATGACAGATGAGAGACTGCTAATTTGGCCTGAGTCATTCTTATATGTTTTTCAGCACTTTTCCATCCTTCCAAAATGTATGTGAGGAAATACAAACCCTGACAGAGTGCTTGAATATTTGTAATTCCAACAATCAATGAATCCTCCAACCACTACAAGACGGCTCGACGTTTATGGGTTTTGCTCAGTCAGACGGCTTGACTGGTTGCTATCGATTCACGCCCCGGCCTCAAATGTCAATACCACCACTTTTGGGCTGTGTCATTGATCACAGTGGTCGGTGAGCAGGTGGCTCTCTTGCAGTGTGCCACAACAATTGAAAACACCGGTTGGTACGCTGCCCGAAATGTTAGACAGGCAATTCATGGTCCAGTAGGTCACCTGTCAGTCGCCGACGTCTTCACTGACCTGTGGCCACCATTAAGAGGAAAGCGGCATGAATCTCTGCATGCTCATGCACGAAAGCACACACACACACACACACACACACACCTACCATATCTACTTCAGTTAAGATTGTGCGTTTTATATGTTAAAGAATAGTAAAGAAAAAGAGCATAAAAAGTGTATGTTTGGTGATGAAAGGTCAAGTGAAATGCTGAGGCTGCATGGTAGGAAATGTGTTCACTCATCTGAAAGTCCAGATTGTTCTGCAGTCAGACTGAAACTACAAATAGGGTGAATTTCTGTCAGTGTTCATTTACAGTAGGTGCAGCTCAGCATGGAGTTTGAAAATTTGAATGGCTTGCTTGGATTTAAACATAAATGAAACATTCATGTCAGATGAAAACATCAGCATTGCTACTGCACGTCCCATATTTGTTTTCACAGAATTCTAATTTTGAATATTTATAAGAGGAAAAAACAAAACAAAACATTGCATTGTAATTCCAATTTAATACACAGTTTACAAGGCTATTACATTCAACTGGGCAGAGCCGCTGAGGCATTAGAGGATGAATTGGGCACAATTATTCCACTCTCTCCATGCTAATGAATTTAAATAGGATGAATGAAAAATGTGATGCTGAATTAAACATTAATTCAAATATCATATTAATGTTACTGAACCAGAACTATGTTCAGTAGATTTCTGTTCACGTTTAATATTAGTGGGACAGGGCAGCAAATGTGAATAACAACAAAAGAAGGAAAATAATTAAATACTGTGTTTATCGAGTCTAACAAAGCCCCTGAGGAAGAGCCCCGGGCTTTGAAGCCAAATTTGACATGGTACAAAACCAAGTAATGACAACGATGGCACTGTCACATCATGCACAGAAGCCCCAAAAGATTACAATGTGAAAAAAAAATGCAAACTGGTAAATAAATGTTTTTGACCGTCCCATGAAATGACTCGTTTCACCATCAGAATTTGTTCCAACTGGTGCAATAACATTTGAAAAGTCTAGAGGAGCTTCATGATTAATTAATTTCATCCCCATTCAAGTTAATGGAGGCTTGAAAGGTTAGTGGCCTAGCCGGTGAAAGTCTCATGTGCTTGCTCTATGCAGAAGCGAATGAGGAAGATTTGGGTAATTTTATGTGCTGAAATCAAACGTTTTTTTTTGGCTTTGTGCGTCACTGAGCAGCTTCTTAAAGTGTCAGTGAAGCCAGGCTCTCTTTATACATCCATAGCTCTAAGCTGCAAATGTTAGTATGACTGAGCTAACTGGCTTGCTGTCTACAGTAGTAAGAAAACAGTAACAGTAGTAAGTTTCTTCCAATGACACAACATTACTACTGGATCCTGGATGCTATCAGAGTTTAAGCTAAAATTAGCTACTCTACTTTGGTGCATAACATCTACAGTCGATACCAGCCAAACCTATGTTCGGCGCATCTGCTTTTTTAGCACAGTTTCTTGTATGTCAGACACATATGAGACACTTATATACTGTATGAGATAGAATTTTCAAATGGAGCTAATCATGTAGCTTAATTAGCTAGCCAGCTAACTACAACTTATGAGCTGCCAGTGACTCATGAATCATCAGCAAGAAATGAACGGCTGCTTTATGTTTCTGACTGAAATCAAGAACCCAGTGTTTCAAAGGTGACCAAGAATTTCAAGTTAAATCTGCCGACACCATCCCCACCTGTACTTCCATCAATATATTTTTATATGTATTTTGGAAAATTGGAAGAAAAAAATGGCAAAACCCATTTTTATGCTCACTTGAGGTGTTTTTTGTTTTTTGTTTGTTTTGTTTGTTTTTTGTTTTTAAAAAGATTTAATGTGTTTAAAGGGAGATTTATCTTTTTTTGTGGCATCATATTTCCATCGTGTTTTCTACACTGTTTTTCACTGTTTGAGGTTTGACAGACACTCCTTTAATTATGTTATCTTGTTGTTGCTCTTCTTCTGCAATACTATAAAAGTATTCCGACTGGCTAATTGGCGCCACCTACTGCTTATACTTCTCTTAATAATCACATAATGGTAGTGGATGAAAAGAAGTATTCATTAGTATTTTCTTTAGCTGATTTACTTCAGGTAACATTCATAATACATTTGGATGGAGACAATTGCTGTTAACATGCTTTGTGACAACGGCAAGCTTGACAGGTGTGGCAACAGTAACCAAGGAGTGCAGGACGTAGTGAGTGTTCTTCACTGATCACAAAGGTTACTTACACCTGGAGGATAAAAACCCTGGAAAAAAAGGAGGGATCAAAATGTCAGTGTACTACTATTCTTAAGGTGTTGAATCCTTATTAAGGTGGATAATTCCAAGAGTCTGAGCAGCTAGGAGAGCATTGCACAAGCAACAGTCCCTGTTGTCACTATCAGCATTATTTGGTGATGTTTCCTTCACAGGTGTTGGCTAAGTTCTCACACTTCATGCTTGAAAAAGGCAGCGATGGGAGACAAAGAGCCTCCTCTTCCTAATCATCATGATAAACGATGAAAGCACTCTTCCCTTCCAAGTGTCATTCTCTCATGGAGAAAATCTTTTCCACTTTAGATTGGGGTGTTTGAAGTCGCTCTCTGTCTTCTTGTCTCATTAAACATAAAAGAATGAAATAAAATTCAAATGAACTGTTTACCCTGTTACTTTAAAATGTGTAATTTACCCTCACTCTGCGAGAGGACTCACAATTACAGTGGGTTGGCTCTCCGAGATCCGTTTAGTGTATTTTCTATAACAAACCCCTATTAATCATTTCAGAGATCAAAGTGACACTGCAGAAGAATTTTAAATATTTAAATCTCCACTATTCAAATCTTATATCAGATCAAAGAATTTTGCTTTAATTTCGGGAGGCACATTGCCAGTAGATACAGAGACATACACAGAGATGCACACAAACTCCAATTAAATATTGCAAATTTCAGTAAATCTCCATACTATTTTCATATCTGAGCAGGACTCACACTGGGTGCATCTGAGCTGCTGAAGAGGAGGCAGCTACAGACGTAATTGATTATTATGGTCGGGCTTCAGATGTTACGTGGATGACAAGTAACTTAAAAGTACATGCCATTTATGATGGGATGCCTGTTTCAGGGGGTAGCACAACACAAATATATAATATGTGATATGAGTAAGACTTCATAATGTATTTATATATCCATAGTTTAGTTGGAGCCACAGGTTTTTTCATTTAGGTAGTCATAACTGCAGGTGTTACAGCCGGACCACAGCAACAATTCTTTATTTTCTTGTCTGTTTGTATGTTTTTACTGCCAAGCGTGACCCCTGACATCATACTGACTAACTAATATTTTCTATGCAGGAATTCATAGTTTTACTAAGTAAAGCATCTGAATACTTCCTCCACCATTCTTCTCAGAATGGCATTTCTATCACCACAAGAGTTCAGTCAATTGATTTTATCCATGCACATCACAAAGAATATCATCCAGTGATCCATATATTTAAATAACTTACACTAGCTGCATTCCATACATGACACAGACACACATACACACACACACACATACACACACACACACACACACACAAAAACTTGACCACAAAACATAAAAATAAAGCAAAAAAAAAAAAAAAAAAGAATTCCACAGAATCATCACTCTGAGGCTGATGCCATCTCACCTTGGTGGCTGTAATGGAACAACTTAGGGAAACACAGAGCCAGTCCTAATGTATTGGATGAAGTTTAGGACATGGAAACAAAGTTGAACTCTTCACAATTCCATGAAAAAAGTGGAACATGTCACAAACTCTTTGTGAATCAGCTGGGAGCAAAACTACAACAACAAAAATTGACAACAAATAACATACAGAACAATATGTCATTTAGAGCTGGCAACAATAGCAAGGCCCTTTATACATGTGTCTCCATTGCCCTTTATTCTCTGGTCTGTGACCTGAAAATCAGTTGTGGTCTGCCATCTTTAAAATCTGTGTAAAGTAAGAATAAATATGTGTTCTGAGTGTGTGAACGTGTTAACCATCCAGCCAAATTTGAAAGATTAAAAATGTCAACAAGTTTATGAAATTAGGTGTCAAAATCAGGTAAAAATGAATTCTCAGCTCCAGGACTGTGGGGCCGTATCCACTGAATGTGCTGAAGCCACGCCCACTCGTGGGAGCAGTCGAGCAGCCATTTTGAAGCGAATGAAATGTATCAGATGAGTTGTGAAAATGACCTGACTAACTCTGAAACACTGAATTCATCTCTATCTCTCTGCTCAGGGTGGCCTCAGCGTGTCATCGAGCCACCCTTTAAGGACTGCCCACAAAATCCTGGACTGAAAACTGAAAACAGTTTGAACCTCTAACTCTACTATTAAGTACTACTAAGTATTTTCACGTTTTCAGCAACCATTTTACAACATATTTAATGTATTTTGAAAGAAATCTCAGAATTGCCTTTACAGACGTTTGAGTAAATAAAATGCATCTCAGGGGAGACAGAGTGTTGTCCAGAACACAAGACCTCTATCAGAATTTGTGACGGATAAATCCTCCACATTCATATTTGACACAAATAATGAAATGAACTGTTCACACTGTTTACGAACACATATGACTTTATAAATTGAATCAGCTGTGTCCTGGGTCCTGAAGCGTCTCCCTGTCTGTGTGTACTGTGGTGTGTAGGAGTGTCTGGTTTTTGTCACATATCTCCAAGTTACATGGAATTATCGTGGAATTAAATTAGTCTGTTGTTATGTTTTCTGACAGATTTTGGATTAAAGAAGTTATTATTAGTTTCCCTGTCTCTCTAGGTTCTTTTCTGCATTAATGCCATGATGAAGTTAAAAGTGTTATTTTATTTCATTTCAATCCATATGCTTTTATAGAAAACAATATGCCTACAGTATTTGAAAGGTCCACTGCTAATACCCATATAATAATATCCATAATAATTCACTGAAATAATGATAAATGTCAGTAGCCGCGTGTGTGCGGATTAATGGAACACTACACATCAAACAGTTCAATCAGTTTTTTTTAACATCTGTCTTGTGAGTGTCTTTACACAGACACACATCATCTCATACATGTGGACATTATAGCTGAGGAAGTTCTAACTTTAGTTAGAATTAATTAGTTAATTGTATACATATTTTTTGTATTTTATGTAGTTTTCTATTTGTAAAGATCTTAGCAAAGGTTTAATTTCTCCCCACGTTTAATTTCTTGTCAAATTACACGTCAAATTACTATGCACATATTTAACTTCTTTTCACGGGTTAAAATTAAATGCAGATTCAGCTCATTGGTTTAACTTTAACATGTTTACTGTAGTACAGGGGAAATTTAATGTATGTTATAGATAATGTATAGTATAGATTCATCTTAATGCATGCTTACTGTATGTTTACTGTGTCTCATGCTGCTACTGGATGCTAGTAGTAGATGTAGATCTATCTATGGATTACAGGTACAGGCTGTACAACATGGCTGAATGTTAGGCATTTACAATACTAGACGCCAATGATACACTGTGGTATGCAGAGGTGGTTCTGGCTAGATTTACGCCCTGGGCGAACGATCCCTTGCCCCCCCTGCACAGAACATGTGGCTGCTCCTCATCAGACTCCATGGTCGACCATGTCTGTGGCTGCTGTGGAAGTATCTGACTCCTCATTTTGGCCAGTGGGTGCTCCAGCTCCAAAATATTTCAGAGGTGCCCCTGAATTTACAATTAAGATACAATATGTAAGTTAGATCACACTCCCATCACACATGCATCAGTTTCCCAATAAATTACCCAAATTTATTAACATTTGTTAACATCCTATAAACTAAGCATAACACACTACAGCGATTTAAAAAGCTATATCACATGTAGCTTACAAAATGCCATGCCAATGTATATTAGAAGTTATTTAAGTTAGCATATCGTATAGCAATAAAACATTCCACAGTCAGGACGTCTGTGTGAATTTGCACTTGTGTTGCAAACACAAACTAGACTAGGTTGCCTATGGGTTAAATTAGTTGCATGACATTATGCCTCAGTTCTAATAGTTATAGTTCAGCAAAACTAAATACGACCAAATACAGTCATCTTCTGTGGCTAATAGCAACATATTAGCAAGAGGCTAATAAATAGCCTATAGCCTGCTGTCACTCATGTCACTCATAGAAGTCTGCATACCTTTATCTTTTGCCCGTTTCTCCTCTTCTTCTTTTTCTGACTGGACACCTGATGACTTTTTTGGTCTTTCACTTTGATCCATGATGAAGATGAAGACTCCACATCATTACCTTTTGCCAACACCGTCTGTTGGCCCGTCAATCAACCGGAGTCACGTGAGGTCACGTAGCTGACTATTTGGAAGCAGTGTGTGTTGTGTGACCTGGGATCAGTCTATCCCCGCCCCCCTCCACCTTGCCTCTTCTGACAAACACACAACCTGTGTGACTCTCAGCAGCAAGCTGACGTGCGGTATAGAAAACTGGGCCGTCGCCTACATCGCCCATAGCAAAAAACGGCCCTGGTGGTATGAATAATAACAGCTTACTTTATTTTTTGATGAACAAAAGATTCAAATCAGAAACACAAAAAAAGAATAAGTAAGAAGAGCTTTAGATATTTGACTGTTTATTGATACAGTACAATGTGTACCAAAACCCAGCCTGCGCCTTTAGTGAATGACACCTCTGCTATTTCATGTCTCCCATGTGTCGTAAGCGGGAGGAACTAAGACATTAACAGCTAAAAAACCTCAGGAGGCATGGTGGTGTCTGGTTTATTCCCCAGGACCTGCGTCTCTGTGACGCACCGTAAGCTGGATTGCTGATACTCCTGGCCAAGGCAAAGGGCTCATCCATCTTTTTTGCCAGTGATCTCACATTCCCCATGACGATGATGGAAGATATTAAATCTCCCTTCCATTGCTCTCACCTTCACCTCTGCACTCTTCTCTCTCCATTGTACCAGAAGCTTGATTGGTAGACTTTTTACCCAGAAGCCTGCTCCAAGACACCAATAACATTTAACATAGTGTGCCAATACAAAAGAAAGGTGGTAGCATGGCTTGAAAAAGTTTGTGATGTAATTATAGAGTAATAGGAAACAACGTGAGAGCCGCTGAAACAGTTGTACACTGCAGTCAGTTTTGTCTTCCAGAAAATAAGAGTATGATACGACACATTGGTTCAATTGAAATATATAACCCTGTCTAATTAGACTGTGACACTATATGCCTGGCAAAGTAATTGCCGTTGTGTCCCTGTCAAGCTGTCTCATTATGAGCGCAAATTGGATGGATCTCTCCCAATCAGATTACCACTGAGTGATCAAACTTCTCAGAAGAAAGCGCGGCAGCCTGGCAGGTGGAATACCTCCATTTTTACTGAAAAGGTGGCCATGCAAATCAGTCAGCTGGCACCATGCTCGGAGGAGTTCCTTGTGAAAATTGCATAGAAATTTCTAAATAACGGAAGGCATGACACCTCTTTGAAAAATGCAAAAGTGAACAGATGGATGTGTGCCACCAAAAGCTCTCATTGCGGTAGGCTAATACTGCGCCTTTCACTGCAATCCCTGCTTGATGTTATCAGTTCATCTTCTTCAATTGTGTGTGGGTTTTTTTCTTTTCGAATGGGAGAAACATTTTCCCTGTGGATTGGAAGGTTTTCATGAGCAGGCAGAAGGAGAAAATATTGTTGACATTAAACTGTTCCTCTTTAAGGGAATTGTTGTGACAAGGTGGAGCTCCCATCACTCGAAATAGCAGCTGTGTGCTGTTTACAAAGGGGCCCAAAGCAATGTTTGTTTCCATTGAAACGGTGGCAACTTTTCCTGTCTTTGTAATGAAGGAGCTTCTGGCATTATATGTTTGCTCTCACATCTACTGTCATCATAATACAATATTTTTGTAGCAACAGTGTTAGTGCTGTTGCAAATTTACAACTTCTGCTGTTATTATGCTGTTTTTTTTAATTATTACCGCCTCCTCCCTGTTTGTCTTTCTATTCTCATTCCTCTTAGGGACTGTATGAAACGTATCGAGGTGGGGAGGACAGCTGAAACTTCATTTTTTGTTTTGATAGCCTCCTCAGTTTTACTGAAAAAAAGGGATCAATATTGACACTGCAGCACCATAGCCAATAATATCTCAAAAAAGCATTGTGTTGAACTAATATAACTAACTAAAAAGTATTATTTTAAAGGACCGGTATGTAGTATTTAGTGGGATCCAGTGACAGTACAAAGAATGGACAGAGCATGAGTGACATTACCCACAGGTTTCTGAGTTGGGCTGAATGATGCCTGTGTGCTCCAACAAGCCATCTGTAACAGCACCTCCCTGTTAATCAAAACGGATTACAGTTTTTGGCACTTCTGCATCAGCTTCATTTCCCAGCCACGGAGGTAGCTGGTTTTGTGGGATGTAGTAGTAAAATTGCAGGTTGCAACTCACCACACCTTCTACTTCCCCATGTGGAGCCAGTGTTCAGTTTGTCTGTTCTGGCCTGTTGTAGAAACATGACAGTTGTAAAAGAGGACCCGTTCCTTCAAAACATTTGAAACATAATGATTTTTATTTTCTCTTGATTAAATACTAATGAAAATAGTTGTGCATACTATATTCCTTTACTGCATATTCTGCAAATACAGCCCCTAACACTGGACACACTGGACCTTTAAACTCTCTGTAAATGGAATTTTCACAATAACAAAATTTCTCATTAGAATTTTATAGCAAACATGAAATAGTTTGTTCCACAACAATCATATTCATGAACCAATGGGTACGAACTGAACACTGTCAATGACTAAATGAGCTGTGCTCAGGCAGCTCAGTAGAAGATTTACATTTCTCCATGCCAGATTAAATTTTATTTCAAAGAAGACTTCCAAACATTTCACAGTAACCTCCCCTGAACAGAGAGAAACAGTACATATAACTCTCCACTTTTTTCAACTCCCCTGGTATTTTGGTGTACTGTGGAGAGAGGGAGTTGCAGATGTCCTGTCTGTCTCGTGTTTTTGTTAAAACACAAACTTGGCTTACTTGATCAACCCCTTGGGAAGAGCCGCAATGATTTGTCAGGCAGGAAGACTGATCAATAAACAGGCCTGGGCTTTTAATTACTGCTCCTTTTGCCACTGTAAGGAGAAATCAATTATGTCAAGTATTGAAAGCAAGAGACGAGGCTGCAGCGCAGAGCACACACAGCTACAAAAGCCCCACTCATGGTGAACACAGTCGCTTCGACTCCACAGTGCTGCTGACTCTGAACCTGTCAAGTCAAAGGTATTGTTACAATGACAATAACATAATATAAAGTGACAACAACAACAACAACAAAACTGATGAACGGATGAATGTAAAACAATCAATAACGTGTAGGTGACTCAATCATTCAGCATAATTCAATGCTTTAATAATGTATTTTCAGACAAATATGTTTAAAAGAGAATGTAGTTCTGAACACGGTAGTCTTGGAGTGAATATGGTGAAATAAAATTAAAAACTACTTCATGTTGTAACATCACTGTATGAACTCTGTAACAGTTACTTAATGCTAACAAATCGTGCTGGCACTTTGCATGCTTCTATCTTCAGTACATCGTTTAATAAAATGTCTTTATCATGGAAATATGTTCCTTAACATTTTGCAGATAGTGGTTATTTAATATCTCTTTTCTCATAATGTCAAACTGCATTAACTGCCTTTCTTATGATCAGTGAGGAAAATGTGTTACCTTAAAGGAAAAGCTTAAATCAATATTCTATTTCTTTTAAAGCTTCATTTGAACTAATTTCCAAACAACATTATTTATTCATTTATTTAGTTACATTTTTGAATTGTCTGATAACATTTAATGAGCTTATAATACATTCTGTCCGTTTCAGAGCTCAGAGGAGGTTATATATTTCATGAAAGAAGTGTAACGTAGTGTAGACTGTTGTGATCACTCTAGCTACACAGTCACAGTTAGTGACTGTTGATTACAGGTCGTACATGTCAGTTTATGAATGGATCTTTTTCTATTAATTCATCTTTTGGGGTTTTTAATAAGAGGGTTATTTATCTCTTTGTTCTCACATGTTCATGTGCATTACAGATGGACTTTTCCCTGTGAGTGCTTTTTACAGGTACAGGTAAAAAAAAAGAAAGTCGGTGCCTTGAGATACAGTTGAGGTCACCTCTATGGGCTGGATGTGTGGCCAGTGATGTGTATTCAATCAGTAATGTATTTTTTTTAACAATAGTTCATGTAAAACAAAAAAAGCAACAAACAGCAAGCAGAGAGTTAGACCTAAACTTAAAAAACTTAAAAAATATATTTAGCCATGTTGTCGATCGTCTTTGTCTGTCAGTGTACTTGCAATGCAATCTATAACACATGCCTCTTTCCTTATTCTCAGTTTCTCTTCTCAGGTAAATCTTAGCTGCAATCTTTTTGCTGCATGTTCAGCTCCACCACCAGCATTCCCACAGGAACAAAACATTGACTGCATCTCAGTCCCATGTGGACCTCCTCAACAGCCTCCATATTAATAAGAAATTCATATGGTCGTCATACAAAAACTGGATTCAAAGTTTTACTCCAAACCTCTACAGTCAAATTCAAATTACACTCAGTGCTTCAGTCTAACTATTTCTTCCCTTCCTTATTAAAATTGTCTGTCTAATGGCTACTTAGCAGGCTTTACTATGGCAGATGATGAAATTTTCATGACCAGTGAACTATTCCGCTTTCACATTAGGTCCCACAAACCCAAACCTGAAAGCACATCATCCGTCCTCATTAATGTATGCATCGGTCCATCCATGAGAGAAGTCGACTCTGTCTTTCACGCTACAGCACAATCCACCATAGAGGAGGACCGTACAGTATACACACTTGTAATGTGATCCCATTCTCTGTTCTCTTTCTCTCAGCACTGACTCTGTGGTTCAAACAGGGCTTTTGTGAGTGAGCAAGAAGCCAATTTTCTGTCACTAGTTCCACTCGTCTTGGGCTGAGTGATAGATTCCTACTGCAGGTACTTTATGAATCACGTGTGGACATCATATTCATTTGTCTCCCACCTCTACATGACTGGTATCGTGACAAGGAAAAATACTGCTACTACTAATATACAGTATAGGCCAGTGATACTTCTGTAATATGATATAATGCATAATGTGATATGTTTTATTAAATAAGTATATAAATAATACATAACATGTGCATGATGTGTCGTCATCACCTACATGAGCTATGGTTTGTAGACAGGTGTGTGTTTAAGTTTAATTCAATTCCTCTTTCATTATCTTCTTGTAAAATAAATAAAAAGAAAATCTGAATTTCAGTTTTTTGTTTTTTGTTTTTTTTTTCCAAAGGACTTTATAAAGCTGTCAGTTTAACATTGGGTCTCTTCCTGCAGCCATGTTCTACCACATCATATTGTGTTTTGTTGTGTTGTTTTTCCTTTTTATAGTCCAAACCATTTCCTGCCCCCCAAAATTTCACCCTACAATTTAATTGAATCTGGGACAAGATAGAAAGATAGATAGATAGATAGATAGATAGATAGATAGATAGATAGATAGATAGATAGATAGATAGATAGATAG
Organism: Protonibea diacanthus; assembly: GCA_028641955.1. Taxonomy (NCBI): domain Eukaryota; kingdom Metazoa; phylum Chordata; class Actinopteri; family Sciaenidae; genus Protonibea; species Protonibea diacanthus. Next base: position 26,923,097 of record CM053979.1, on the reverse strand, counting down.
ATAGATAGAAACAAATAAATTTGTTTTTGCAGCCTGTACGTGCCCTTCATACATACAAACATAAATACAAGATACGTTGAGACACCTGAGACCTCCTGTTTTCTGAAAGTCCAGACAAAACAAGGTAAGTGTAATTGTTGAGAACTATTTTCAACTGTGGATTGATACACATTTAGTGTCCCGGTGCATTTAGGAGGACAGTGCATGTGGGATTTTACATGTGACCTATTGGATTGGTTCATTTTGAAAACACAGCCAGGAAATTCAAGAAGAAACAGGCAGATGACATGCAGACAGAGCTGATGTGGTGTGAATTTTAAAAACTTGGTTATTAGACCCCAACAGTGGAGCTCTATGGCACAGATGAGATGTATCAGGCATGAGTAAACCAATAGTTGTCATTGATTTGTTGTTGTTTTTGGTCTTTTTGTTTGTTTCTGAGCATAAAATCTAAAAAAAGTTATCCTTTAGTTTAATTGGGATAACATCATAATTGAATAGTGTACAGAAATGAATCCTTCCAGTTAAACAGAAACTAAGTTGTATTCTGCTATATTTTCCATTTCACTGACTCTGGAGGAGATCTCTGACACGGCCTGTCATGTCAATTTACAATGAGATAACATGAGACTCGCAACTGTGTTAACACAGCCAGCACCATGTATGTGATCACGTACTGGACAGACGTGGACGTCCTCATATTCATAACTACATGTATTAGCAGGTACATTATGGTGTTCAGTAATGATGCAGTGCCAACACTGATATGAGTTAGACATTCTAACAGGATTAATGACAACAGACTGCACTTAATCCTAATGGAATCATTTATGTGCTGAACATGAGAAAGTATCTTGCATTAACAATGTAAATGCATCATTAGCACATTAGAAACAATTGAGTGTATGGAAAAATACCACGACACTAATTGAATTAGCAGGTCTGCTAAACATGCATGAATAGTGAGTGCACTCCAAGGACAACAAGAGGAATCAAGGTAGGGATTCTCTTTGTTGTCATTTCCTTTTAGAGGGAGCTTTATCAACCAGCTCTGCTCTCATTTCACTTCAGCCTCTCTCTTTAGCAGCTTCCACATGTTTTATATCCCCTCATTTAAAGTTCCAGGTTAAACTGACCTGTATGCAGATTTTGGAGATATTTTTGAGATTCCTTGGGGAATACATTTTCCTTAACAATATTCTTAACAGATATTCTCATATGTCGACTGACTGCCTTGGATATTCATCATCCGAGATTGCCAGGGTTGTTGCACACGTTTGTGACCTCAAAGCTGGCAAACTCAGAGCGTAATTCTATCCAACTTCATCTTGAGTAGTTGCTCTAAAAAGCCCTCGGCAGGCATCACTTCCCAATCTGCATACCCACTTTCTTTTTGGATATACTACCTACTAACAGACTTTTCTCATGGCATAATAATAGACCTTAGTGTCCAAGTCAAATGAATAAAAGTGAACCAACATGCACAACACCAAAGCCCTGGAACTGGCACATTTGATTGATTGATTAATAATACTGATGACCTTCAAAACAATGTTACAAAGTGCTCCCCCCCCCAAAAAAAAAAAAAAAAAATATCTGGTACATTACAAAGTACAAGTAAAAGTGTCACAGCTCAACAATTAATGCAGAAAGAAAAATGAGTGTTTATAACATAGTAGAGATTCAAAGGAGGTGGCCTTTAGCCTTAATATCATTTGGTGAGTTGTATAAAAATTCATCCTCAGTACAGTTGTCATAAATGGGGAAATTAGCTATAGAGACCAAAAACATGTTTATTTCTGCTGTGAAGTTGGACATTTGAACATGGGGACTTATGGACGCTGACTGACTTCTGGAGCCAGCTTCAAGTTAGAAACAAAAAAGGTAGTGTTCATGGCCTAACAATCAGTAAGCACAATCAAATGCTTCACGTTGGGTGCAACCACACCTGTCCACAATGACGCAAAATAATGATGGATAATTGCCTGAAATCCCAATTTACTGCTCACCATCTACTATGCAACTACTGAGTGTTTGTTGTATTGTCAAACACAGGTTAAACTTATCATATTAATAATGGCTCCATTCCATCAAAGTGCATTCAACCCAGAACTTTGATATATTTTGCCTAAACAGACTGCAGTGCATTGTTACAAGTGCTAAAGCTACTTGTCACACTGTCTGCAGTTGAAAAGGCTACTTCCTCTTCGCCCAGTCAAGGCAGTGAAATGCTGACTTAAAGCAGTGACATGTCTGTAATGAAATCAAATTATGACTGAAATCACAGTCAACTTTGCAACAGCAAGCAAATTATTTGAGTCTCAATTGTGGGAATTTAAATGTTTTCACAGATATTCAGTAATCCCTCCACAAACAATTACAAAGCATGAGGTTCAACATTAATCACTTTCTTTTTTTCAAGTCTTTTATTTCTGCTGTCAATCACTCAGATAGTGAAATATTAAAGTGTTGCCATTTTAAATTTAAAGGATAATTAGATTTCTGTAACTACAGTTGTTCTTGACAGAGACTGTGCTGCCTGATGGAGAACGGATTGACCCTAACCCTGACCTGCAGGCCAAGGTCTTCTAGGTTTTGATCATGTAATGAAAGAGTCACAAATGATTTAAGGGTAATTGTATAGCTGGTTGCTTAAAGTGCACTGATTTACATAAGTCAATGCTGGGAAAAGATACTATATTTATAAATTAACATGCTGCAATGCAAATCTAGTGTACATTTACTGCAATTGTATTGTGCTAAAGAGCATGAAGCAAATCATCTCTGTGCCATGTTTTCATGGTTTTATGGAATCATTAGCAGATCAACACATTCAATTATTCAGACTGAGAGAAAAACACACTATATGTTTCATTTTCACATGAAATGAAACATGACATGAAATTAACAAAAGCTCATATTCAACATCAAATCAATTTCACCGCCACGTCGTTTGAAACATGTTTATTCTCATCGAAATGCAGGACTACACCCAGCTTTCCACCCAGTGTTTTTCTCGTGGTATTGTTTTCCTCAGAAAAGAAATAAATAACCAAAACGAATGTGGCTTTAAGCCTCAGACCCTCAATCACACACTGCACCTCTTTCGTCCCCACACAGTGCCCATGGCATGCCCTGACTTGCTTTCTCACTGACTTCCACCAAACATTGAAGGCCAGGGCCAAAATAATTTGTATCTGTTCAATAAAACATTAAAGACCATCATGCCATGTCCTGCTCTCTTTCCCTCTCCCTCTCCCCTTCTCCCCTGCTCTCAAAGGTCTTGTTAATGTTTCAAAACTGCACATAAGACAGACCAGCCAGACGATTAATTTGAAAGATACCCACAGGGTACCTGCAGGATTTTTTCTTACTCCTCTTGCTTCTGTAGTGTTAACACCTAGCTTTCTTCAGAAACGAGAGTGGAGGGGTGGCGGGCCAGGGAAGGGGGTGAGGGTAAAAAGCGTACAAAGTGTACCCTGCAGTTATAAAACAGAGCGGTTTTTAAAAAACAGCCTTTTGATATGTGAAATACACTGAACCAAAATGGGATAAATGTTTTAAATGCAACAGTTTTTTTTTTTTTTTTTTTTTTTCTAGAAGTGTGACGATTCAGAATATCCACACTAAGCAGCACATTGCATTTCCCCCCCACACACTTTATGCTAATTGCCCCTGTTTTCTGCCTCTTTAACATTCCTAATAATATCATCAGCATCCTCACTTCCACAGCATTTATCGTTTTTAATCGCTTGCAGTATACTTTATATTGGCTGCTTTTCAACATGCACAGTGCAAAATAAGCTTATGAGCATTTGACCTGATTAAATTCAATTAGATCCAAGCAGAAGACGTCACTTCAAGAAGATTTAAATAAATTTGGTCTTGGTGTGCTTGCTGACTCGTGGAAAACAGTCTTGAAATATTTAAGACAAACTCAGAAAACAAGCTGCAGAGGAATTATATTTTTAATGCATGACAGGCAGGTCAAAGGTGGTCAGTATCCTCAAAAGATTTTTTTAATTTTTTTTTTAAAGCCTGTTTAGTTTTCACCGAGGCTTGAATGTGCTCTAACTCCATGTTCTGCCTTATTGACATTGTCTGTGTTTCTCAGTATATGAGTTGGGTTATTCCACAGTTCCTCTTTTAAGGCAGCTCTAAATGCTGAGCGATGAAAACGAATGCAGGGTGCATTCATTTTAGATAAATAGTTTAAGCTCGGGTGAATAGATGATTTATTTAAACTCATAAATAATTTCATCAAAATATCCCAAAGCACTTTTTGCCTCATTGTACATCATTTTCTAAGTATGCTAGATGAGCCCTCATTTATTTTCAAATATCACACCATGTCTCTTGTAAATATGTATACTGGTCTTTCTACTTATTTATTTTACAGATCTGGTTTTAATATTTCATTCTCAGCATAAAGTTCTATTTGTTTCCAAGGGCATGATACCATGAAATAAATATCAGAAGTATAATTCCCAGTCTTAACATATTGGAGCGCATGAATCATTTAAGAGAAACAGATTTTGTACATAAAGCCAAGGCCTAATTTTCAGAGCGGCACAGTTTGAAAATGTTAATCAGTAAAGTCTGTCTTGTGTTTCTAAAGGGCTGCAGCTTGACAGCACAGTTTAGGTGGATGACTGGAGGGTTGCAGGCTCACACCATATGGTGACAAACCTGGTGATGCCGCCCCAAGCCAAGGATTTACTGTGGATTGCTTTAGTAAATATTCCTCTTAACTGTATAACGATGCACAACACAGGCCTAAAAGGAGGATTAACTGTTTGGACTCTGCCAGGAATTTAACAGACGATTTCAACCACCGTGCTTTGACAACACTAACACAGCAAAGAATTGCACTGAATGTGCTCAAGCGATGGTATTAAGATCTAGTATCTCAGCTATTATAGACAGTAGAAAAAAGATTTTAATCATAGATTTAATGCCCTAGAGTTAGAAAAACACGCTCACAATCTATGAAGACAAAAAGTCAACATACATTTAGCTGCATAGTTTGGTAGTTGACTTTTCACAGCAATGAGTAGGAGGATGTGTTACGGTACAAGCTAGCTTAAATGTCTGCTACTCAGAGGAAGACATTTTCCTGAGTGGTTGCTACTGTATAGGAGGTTTTCAGACAATGAGTGGGCTGATGGAGCACTCACATATGTACAGTAAATAGGCCACAGCCTGCCCTGAGTGGGACCCAACACCCGTTTGACTGGCGCAAGCCTGTTGCTGTTGTAAACTATTGAACTCCATAAGCAGCATGCTAAGGCAGCAAAGCGTGAAAGGCAGGAGGCCAAAACAAGTTTTCTGATAAGATATGAAAGGAAGGAAAGAAAAAGGGACACATTTTTTGAGTCAAATAAGAAGACTGATATCAAGTTAAGCATTCAGTGCAGAGATAGGGCCAGGTATGTTTAGCCTAGCTTAAAACAGTTAGCCACTGATAAAACTGAAAACAGCTTTTCAGCAGTTTACATGTAAAACTAGCAAGCTAGCCAAGAATATATTCCGAGTCTTGGGATCAATTTGATGCCTACAGGCATCCATTTTTTTTTTTTTTTTTTTACAGACTAGCCTAGACGAGAACTGGTCTCATGCTCCAACACTAACAGGGGACATAGTACCAAGGTGATGTACTGAGTTTACATATTGCTTTCTTGCTAATGTAGTTAGGTGCTACCTACTGCTAACTGTAGTGCCACTGGCTAACAGACCTTTTTCACAGCAGCCATTTTGACATGAAATAGTAAACACAGTGTTATCACTGATAATAAATAAGGTTCAGTTCCATTCAGGTCAAACAGAGTCAGGGCGCTGCTGTGGTGCGTGATGGCTCACTGGAAAGCCTCAATAAATGGAACTGAAGCTTAATTAGTATCACTAGAAATAGTTATTTCATGTCAAAATGGCTGCTGTGAAAAAGGTCTATTGATCATTGATTAGACTCAAATATTAAACAAAGCCATGCAATATGACTTAACCCTATCATAACAGCTTGTAGCTGTGGCCTGTTTTAAACTGATTCACTGTTTTTGTCTTCCTGCTGAGAGTGGGTCTATGTTAAAAGTAAAGTTAAAAGCAAAACAGGAAGTAAGTAAAAGCACAAAAGCTGAGGGAAACTAAGTGGTAAATTTTATTTCTAAGAGTGAGCGCTTTCATGTTACACGTCTGATCTATTGTTAATATACAAAACATTGTTAGTGCTGCTAACAAGCCGGGCTAGACAAACACACATTCAATGTCTGTATGCTCAACAGTGAAATTAGTATTGATCAAGTTGTTTAACACTTATACTGAGCAAGTGTATCCAAAATGTTAACACAGCACAGATACTCCTGTAATCACATTTTGACAACAGAGTAAATAATCAGTGGTCCACAGATCACACCGTTGCACTGAAACTGTCAGTACAAGCAGAGGACAAGTTAGGTTACAGCAGAGGACAGCACTAACCTTTAGAAAGTTGAATTATTATGCAGAGTGTCAGTTATAGCTCAGAAATGCCTACAGTTTCAGCTAAAAATGAAAGGCCAAATTTCCTGTAGCGACTATCTACTCTATCTGTGCTCTGAATGAAAATTTTAAGTAGAAGTAATGTAAGGACGGCACATTGTAAATCACTTATTGGATATTTTCTAGGGTGTTACTTATGCTCAGTTGCGTGATGAGAAATCAAATATTCTGATGTTCTCTCCTGCCTCTCAGTCTGATGTGTGAGTGCTGAATCGTTAAGTTCACAGCAAGATGTCCGCTGTGGTGTGGGACATGAGAAAGCACTGGAGTCAGTACATTTATGCCAGCTAGATGAGATAAATGCCTTTCCTTCCAAAAGGTTTACCACAGAGCCATCAACAAGAACCAACAAGCTCATCTGCACACTTATGCAGTATGTGTGCCTCAGATTGATATAGAAGTATTATATAGTTACAGCAGCATTTAGACTAATTACTGGTGACAATCCTGTCATTACACACCTTCCTTTAAAGGGATCTGTTTACTTGAAAGCAATAATCCACATTTGCAAAAGCTGAGATCATATCACACACATTTGAGTAGATAGTATCATGTCTCACAGGGACTATTTTCAGCAGTAGTGCTACATATTTCTAGCAGCTCAGAATAAATATGATAACAAATGTTTTGGCTGTTTAGCAGATATGTTTAGGCGTGCACAGGTGAATCAGTATCCTGTTGGAACTAGATGATGAATCAGCTTTGGCACTCTAGCTCTGTGACAGTAAAAGTTCATCCTACTGTCACAGAGCTGTTCAATTCATCTGGTCTTCCGGCTCCAGAGGCAGCATGGTGAGAGACAACATTACATCAGTGTCTAAACTTGAGAGCAGTTTTTGTCAGCAACTTGACTTCTGAGGATGATATTAGACAGCACAGACCGATTTCTTCCAGTTAACCAGAAGTTAATCAGGGTCCAGTCTAAGTCAGGGCTGTCCAAACTTCTTTTTAAGAGGGCCAGATTTGACATTGTGAAGATTAGGGATGGGAATTGACAAGATTTTTATGATTCCAATTCCATTTTCGATTCTGCTTAACGATTCAGTTCTTTATCGTTTCTCTTATCGATTCTCATTTGGAAAAAAAGGACAACAAACAGGCCGATTAGCATCATCTTTGCTTAGTTTAGAAATAACATGAGTCATGATTAGGCCGAGGACATGCTATGTTGCTGCTGCTACTGGGCTGAGATTCAGTAACGTTAGTCCGGAGTGGATCGAAAAAGCAACATTCAGTAATAGTTATCGCTTGCTGTGTGCACAAATGTTTCTGCATGTTGGTGTTTTCTCCCTTTGATAAAATACTCAAGTTGTGTTAAGGGAATTGTTGCAAAATGCAAAATTGGCAAATAATTCCAAGGAATTAAAACACTGGGAACAGGTTCTCAACACGAACCGGTTTTCAATTCCCATCCCTAGTGAAGATGCTGGGAGGTCAATACTAACATTTAAAAAATGGAAAATAGGAACAATAAAAGTTACATACAGATGCACTGTTCTGTAACAATTTTTATTGTCACAGTTCTGACAAAAATCTGACCACGGGCTGTGATTGAATTTATACACACTGCAAGGTTTATCTAAATATTAATTAACTAGCAGCTATCTGATCTATAAATTTGGTCACTATACATTACATTACATGCTGTTCCCTAGACAGGTATATGATCTTGATTATTAATTATCCTTAAATTAAACTTTAACAGAAAGCCTGTGTTACTAACTGAAGGTGTGAGGCCTGACGCACAAGATTTTTGAGGGTCTAATGAAAGGTATTATCCAGCAATGCATTATGGGAACCATAGTGTTTATGGCGCTTGATTCATATTATAGTCAAAAAGTCAAATATCAAATTCCTCAAACTCTGCTGTGCAGACTTTGAGCAGTTTGTTTGAAATCTGTTTTTTGTTGCGTTGTCAGAGAGAAAGTATTTATTTTATATTTCTACAATATCCAATCATACAGCAACTAAAGCATGATTCAACTTTTTTATGTTCATGTTACTGTACTCACAACACTTGGTTAAGGTAAGGTTTAAAGGTCCAGTGTGTAAATGGAGTCTATGTTCTCTGTAGTTATTCAGAATCTTCTCATAAGTGTATAATCACCTGAAAATAAGAATTATTTTTTCCCTCATGTGGAAGTGGAAAACCAAATTAAGCTAACTGACTTAACTCTAGGTATTTTTTTTTTCTAAGGTGGGATATAAGCTGCTCACATGTGGTCTTAGCTGGTCGAGGTACAGGTGCAATTTCATGCCAAAACTGTATCACAGCAAGAACATAAACCCAGCGCCGTGCCACCCATCTCGGCGTTCATTAGTTTGTGTTACAGTCTTCACTACAATGTATTCAAAGCTCTTGGAGGCAGTGAGCTGTATATGTAGGGCTAAATGTCAAGTATTTTAAGTTGAGGGCACTCAGGATGACTGGAGGATATTAGGAAATTAATTATCCTGTAAAGTACATTTTTATGGCAGGGAGAAACTGACACATTGATTAATGAGCCTGAAGGTGTTTGCTTGTAGGAATATCAATTAATTTTTTTACATCCAAGTGGAGTCATTAAAATGAATGAGAAGACCTTGACTTAGCAAACCCAACAAACATGCAGAGAACCACAGCATGATCACAGGGAGAACAGAGCGAGTGAGGGCTGCTCGCGGTTGGCGAAGCTCCCAGGTCACATGCTTGGCCCACCCCTGATGTCTTCCCCTTCTGCAGCGCTCCACATCAAACCCACATGCCGTGCCAATTAGCAACACGGCTGATGCACCGGGGCCGTGCACTACCCCTCTTTATTTACCTCTTTAATGAAGCTCAATCATCACCTTAATTTCCCTCTAAAAGGACAAAGCAGGGAGTAAGATGAGCAGTGTGAAGAGAGGAGACAGTGGCAGACAGAGATAATAGGAGTGTATTAAAGACAGGTATTGCCCCACACAAGGTTTCTCTTAATTAAAGTCTTAGCTGGTCCACAGATATGAACTGGCCTATCCCTCTCTCAGTGATACACTTGATCCTTTGCATTTGGTTGCCTGCTAGGTTTAAGAAAACCCTTCCCATCATGCACTGTTCTGATTATTTAAGTTTGGCTTAAGGTAGCATCTTGGGAGCACACTGGGTTTTAAGAACAATATCAAAGCCCTGCTCAACAACAGAGAGCAAGGTGGAGGATAGAGAGGTGGGCCATATACCGGTTTTGGCCTGTCACCGGGGAGGGTTCCTCCATTGGTCTGACAGTACAATGAACAACAGGCCAGGTATCAAGGGCAAGCTGTTTCTCAAGACTACAGCACCAACTGTTTTCGCCTGCCCTCACACTCGACCTCGTGCCATCCTGCTCTCTAAAACTACGCAGGCAAAAAGCTGTTCATAGACGAGTTAAAAGCGCTGTGCCTACAGGATGTGAAGGAAATGCAGAAACTGACTCGGCAAGGAGATGAAGACCTTTCACAACAGTAACAAACTGAAGACAAAGCAGCTCTATCCATTGATCTATCATCATCTGCTCATATACAAATAATAAAGCCGAGATTAAAGGTTTAATACAGCATGTAAGTTGTCACATTTGCATATTTTGAATGAAATGATGAATCAGTGATATAAAAAAGAAATTTGCTTTTCATCTACTGGACAGATGTCTTTTCTCTAGTCTATAACTCTGTATAGTCTATGGAGCTTTGATAAATGCTGTAATCAAATATAGTATAGGTTCTTCTTATTACTTTGATCTTTGGAGGGCTACGCTATTATCAAAGAACAGCCTATTATATTGAAAATTATATTGTCACTTAACTTAAAAAAAAACAGGCACCATATACACGCAGATCAAGGACAATCATATCCTTTGACACATATTTCAGGGTAGCAGGCACTTGCATAATTTGTACATCAGCCAAGAAGATTGGATCAGTATTATTCATGGTATTTTATAGATTTAGCTATTTCTAGGCAGGAACACATTTGTATCATGGAGTTTAAATCATTACACTTTTAAACCTGGCTTTCATTTAAAGGTCCAGTCTGTAGGATTTAAGTGGCACCAAGCAGTGAAGTTGCAGATTGCAACCAACTGAATATGTCTATGTCTCACCCTGTCCTTCCAAGTATGGAGGAAAGACTCAATTCACATTAAAAGCAAAATGACATATCTAAATCAGTGTTTGGTTTGTCTGTTCAGGGCTACTGTAGAAAAATGGCAGTTCAGCATGGCAGACTCCATAGAAGAGGATCCGTTCTCTCTCATTTCCTGCAACAAAACCACAACAATTCTTATAAACAGGTTATTATACAGTAATGAAAACATAGCAAAAGAAATGCTCATCCATCCTCTCTCATACTTATCATCACCTGTGCTTATTCAGCTAATTTACTTGTAACATTTTTGTGTTTTTATTCTTTCAGTTTTTAGGTCTTGCCAAATTTGTCCTTCGTTTCTATGTAATGGTTCTTAAAAAATTTCCCCATGTATGTCTTTTATTTCTTAGAACATTTTATCATTGTATGGCCAAATTTTATTTATGTGTTTTTGCAAAATTCCATGAATTGTTTTCTATTTCTGTTTTTACATTTTGCTCTGTGAAGCACTTTGTATCTATTGTAATGCATTATTCACACAGAGCATTCACGGTGGAGGTAAATGAATCAGGTTAAAAAGAGTCTGAAACCCATTAAGAGGCTCTTAATGTGCCTTATTGTCAGATAACTGTGGGAATGTGAATGCAGATGGTAGTGAGCTCCTGCTGTTGCTCTCATTCTGAAATAGCAGTCTGACTTACTCCATCACTTACTTCCTTAAAATGTCTCTCCTGACAAGATGTGGCTCTCTGTTTCAGGGTTGTTGGAGCCCAACCCTACACCACACTAAGTATGGTATATATTTTTACGACATCCATCATTGGTAGAGATCCACAGACAATAACCATAGAATTACTCACCATCACAAAACCCACCACATCTTGATACTATGCTTGTTTGTGTCTCCATCTCTGTCAGGGGCCTCTCCACTTGTAACGCACTACAGACGACTCCTGAGGGCCAGGTGTTACCTACATGGAACAACAGTGCAAAGCCATCTTAAATAAGCAGATACTTTAGCAGGGCCCTTGGTGCAGCAGAGGATCATTATTTTGAGGTGGAAAAATCCAGTTTGACAGATGAACCACGGCCGCAGAGACACATCACTGATACACCACATAACAAGATCTCAGAAGAGTGAAACAACGACTCATTACATATCAAAACAGACTGTGAGGAAGGATTTATTTGTTTTGTTGCAGGGGGTGATGATTCTATTTCATGGGAGCCAAAGCCGCATACAAGACCGCCACAGGTTCAGAGGACTTATCACTGGCCCCGATGATGAGCTACAGAGTCCAGGCCCCCCACCACCACCACCACCAAACTGGGAATACCATGGGATCAGCAGAGATGTCAGACCAATTTAATGGGTGAGTCACTTAGGTGTTATTAAAGTGTGCCTTTTGCCGCAGGGTGGGAGCAGTGATGGTGTTAAAGAGCAAACTTCAAATGACCAGCATGGAGGAACGTTTCTCTCTCTCTGCACTCTAACTTGTTCTCTCTAATTTGCTCATTGTGTTTTTAACCCTGACCCCAACAGCATTCTTTCTGGCACCTGATTTCGACTTCGAGTCTTGGTGGCTTTTGATGAAAATGTGTATTAGTTCTAATGAAGTTTAATCTAGTTTTAATCAGTGAAATGTTCATTTTCATGTCTTCTAAACACTGCTGTATTTGTTGTGTACAGTTGTCATGATTAATGACGTTTGTCATTCCCAAACTCTGGCTGTTTCAGATGCTCAATCACTCACTGAAATGCTGTTCTCTCTCTGGGTTTAGCTTGAGACAAGTAGCTAAAACTTCAGATAACATTTACACAGTAATATTCCTTTGAAAGATGTGACAGACGGCTTTAATCCTGTGCTAATTCCTACCAAAAGCCGATTAACACGAACTACAGCAACTTAAAATAATGTTAGCGTTACCTCCACAGCTGCTGGCAAAGTTACATTAGCTTATTACAAGTGTTGATGTGATGGCATTCATTTTTTCATGGCTTGTACAAAGTATGTTCTAAACATGCGTGCAAATTGTTAAATAAAACTGCAATAAATCAGCACTTTGTTCACTTGTTCAATGATTTTTGAAAGTTTTAAAAATTTGCCAACCAGGAACAAACAGATGTTTTTATTGAAATGTATCAAAAAAAAAATGAACTGAATTTCGTGGTAATCTCCCTAAGAAAATGTGAATAAAAACCTGTTTCCATCCATTACCTTTATGCATATATTAGGAGTTAGTTCATTGACATAAGCAGCATGTGGCACCAATTCTTCAGTCAGAAAAGAAGAAAAGAAAAGGGCACAACAAGGTGACACATTTCAACCCATGAAAAACAATGCAGAAAACAGGTTGTAAAGGTTGTTTCATGTATTAATGTGAGGACGATCTGTGGAACCATCATGGATCCCATTAAGTCCATTAACTCTTTTCAAAAAAGGCTAACCCACCTCACACAAGCGTAAAAACCTTTTTGCTGTTTCTGTCGAACAACTTACAGGACACTTCAACACACGCTGATAGGAACATATGAGGTCAGTGTGATATTTCCTTAGTTTAGTACTGACCTGATGAATTCTGAGGCAGTAAATGATGTAAAGCTCTTTTCACATTGTCACACTGTAGTTTTAATTAATGCATCATGCTTTTATTCACTTCCTTTGCTAATCTTTCTTTTCTGTGCTGTAAGCGTTGTGATTCCAAAGCACAAACTTTGCTCAGCCTGCTTTGTCCAGGCATAAATGTGCAGTTTAGAGGGCGTTTACTGTACCTGCGAGCCTATAGCCAGACAGAAACATGATCAGGGAGAGCGGGGTCTCCACCCTAACGTCCGTCATCACTGATTAATGTCTTATCTGAATCATGCCACCATTTCCCACTATTGCTCTTTCTCTCAACCCTCCGTCTCTCTCTGTGCTCAAGACCTGGTGATTGTCATCAGATGTGACGGCAGTAGTATTCCCAGGGTCAGCCTGTGACTGCAGTTTAACCTTGTTTCTACACCCCCTCCTCTGTCCCATCACCCTGTCGTTATTGTGCATCCATCTCCTACTGTGTTCTGCTGGAAACATTTCTTCAAGAGGTGACAATTGAAGATACACAATGTGTGGTGCAGAATTAAGCATAAAAGAGCACCAAGGAAACTAACTGAACGAAGTGGTAGAAGTAGATACTGTGTTAGCTACAGCTAGCATCTGTACACTTGTGCACTGGAGGTCTGCGGCGAATAAACTGCAAAAACAATACAGCCGTCTCGAGGAGGTGTGTGCCGTCAAATATTCGGCTTGCATTATTCGTGCAAACTGACTGCTTGACTGCCCCAAATAGCTAATATGCTGGCTGTACAGATGGTAGCTGTGTGCAACGTAAACACTAACCATGTGTGTGGGAGTGTGTGTGTGTGTGTGTGTGAGTGCATGTGCTTGTGTGACAGCTCAGGCTCTGACTGATGTCAAAACTCACCAGACACTTCTCTCTGTTATTTTCCTCCACTCTGTCTCTGCCTCTTTTCTCTCATCTTTGTATTTGTATCATTTGTGAGGTAGATTCATGAAGCCTCAGGATTAGCACCTTGGGATTTCTTTTTTTTTTTAAAAAAAACCTTTTTCAACTTGTGCGGACATGTCTTTGGATCAATTTGTGCTGCCCTGAGCAAATTCGCGTCTAATTGCATGTCTCTATTGACTTTGCATGCAATCGCGGAGCTGCCAAAAAAAAAAAAAAATCTGCCAAAACACACAACTTGGACATGGGAGATAGCAATTTGTAACCTACAATCAGTGCTGTCTTGTTTTGTTGTTGTTGTTTTTTAACCATAACCATTTTTTCACCATATTTTTTTTGCCCAAACTATGGAACTGTTTTTCCTTAAACCTTGATCATGATTCTTTCTAAACTCAGTAGTTTAAACTGAAACTAAAAATCTTTTTGAACGGGCCACATGGCAGCACTGACAAATGTTGTCTTCCTGCAGATAGATTTAAGTTAGATCAGAAAATACTTTATATATTATATTGGAAGGCAATGACAACCTACATTTTAATATTTCATTCAGAAGACTAGGTGTGCAGCACCTTTGAAGTCTCCCAAATGTCCAGAAATATACGCTTCTATCTTCCTTTTCTATCCATGTACACACAATATGCTTTTCTTTTAATCACAAAGTTTGCCACTGAATAACTTTATCCTTTCAACTTTACTTCTAATATATTTTTTAAACTGACTTCCAAACACCCTCTTGCCTTCAATTAAACTGGCGGAGGCCTTTGATTTAAGCTGCAAGGTAAGAAAAAACTTCTGTATCAATCAATTTGCCTCGCTCCTTTCATTTGTAAAAACATGTAAAATATACTTTGGCACCTGATGGTGGGGGAGCAAGGCTAAATCAAAGTGTATTAATAATTAACTCTAATTAGCAGTGTGTGGGAGAGGTGTGATGCCTGTTTTCGATGGCAGCACTCCACTCCTTCCTGAACCTCTGCCTGTTCTCGAGATCATCCACTGTGAGAGATGACAGACTACAGAGAGGAAGACAAACGTTTCACAGAGGAAAGGTGCCGGGTCAAAGAGACAGCACTGACTTTTTTCTCTAGCTTTTTTGTTTATTATGTTCAGACGAAGAAACTCTGCGAGAGAGGGAAACAAAGAAGAATTACAGAAAGAGCAAGGATAGAGACAAAAGTGTAGCCATTTGTTAAGACTTCAAGTTAATTAAGGAGCTTGTTGTGAGATGATGGGGGCACCTGCATATGCAGGTTTTAACTGAGCAAGAGCTTTATGGGGGCAACTGCTGAAAAAAGGACCTGAAAGGAGCTTTAATTAATGTCTCAGCAGGGGTGGAGGGAACATTGAGACAGCTAAAACCCTCACAGGCCCAGATCCAAACTGGAGCTCTACTTGCTGGGAGAGCATTTCGTTTCAGAGCATTGCATCATCACGGATTATCTCACAAGCACAAGTGTCACTAAGCCAATAAACATCTCGAGGACCTTGAGGGGTAAATTAGTCTCTTTCCTCACACCCAGAGTGTAAAAAGTAATAAAACAAAATTCTCCCAACTCCTTTAGAAAGCGAGGACATGCCTTCACTGAGCACTTTAATTAGAGCTGTATGTTTGTACAAAGCACTAGATCCTCCATTTCCACAGATACATTTTGCTAACAAAGACTATTCATCTTTTATTTGGGGGGAAAATCTGATTACAGCTAGCACTTTGACCCTCTTTGCTGTGATGAATCGGGCGAGTCATACATGCGGATTTTGATTTATCTTCCTGACCTTTTGTATGCAAAGGAGACGCGTTCTGTATAACCATAATGTGACACGTCAGAAAAAGAGGTCAGGCCTGTGAGAAAACAAGCCTCCCTCCTTCTCTCCTCTCCTGTGATGAGTCCATTGTTTTGCCTCGCACTGGCTGCTTTTTTTATTGCTGAGCACTGGAAGTACGTTGCCTTAAAATTCAATGTGAGTTAGCCTAAAATGTGTGATGTTTGGATTACCCAAAGAAAAAAATGAGTAGGCAAAAATATGACATTTATCTGACGTTGAATGATGAATAAATGTATCATACATGAATGAATTTATACTAAAACAATTTCAGTCTATGTGGCCATGAAGTTTTTATAAAAGCTAGAAATGAGTGTTAATTGTTCATGTAATGTGAAAGACTCCCTGAAGTGAACAACTTTGGACTTAGTGATACTCATATCTTTATTCATATGAAATAAACTGTGCTTTTGTATTACATAATTAGGATTCTGACAAGAATCCATTTTAAAAAAATTAAAAATGTTTTATAAAAAAAATGTAATTTACTAAAAGAAGAAATTTAAGTTTTATTTAAATGTCTGCAGTGATAGCACCCCTGCATTACTGTTCTTCATGGTGCAATATTCTTGTGGGTGGACAGCAAAAAAAAAGTCATATATCATATCACTTCAGTTGCATTAGCCGATGCTTGGTCTACCTGTGATCATTTCACCAGGTAATGTACAAGTATAGTAGTTATCTGCATAGAAGGCCAGGGAGGCCAAAATATCAACTTTTGTTTATGGCCTTTCAGGTTTTCCATATTTGGAACTTCTGATTGCTGTGAGTATGGTCATTACATTTGGACCCACGAAAGACAAAAAGCTAAAACTAACCCCAAACCTGAGGGTGGAGCAACCAGCAACCTCCATGGCTGGTAAATGAAAAAATAGAATTCCTCGAGCATCCATTTGAGGCTGGCTCCAGAAGTGAGTCAGTCTCCATAAGTCCCCATGTTCAAATGTCCAACTTCACAGCAGAAATAAACATGTTTACAGCCTGGTACAAAAAACAGTTTTGGTCTCTATAGCTAATTTCCCCGTTCATGACAACTGTACTGAGGGGGAATTTATATACAACTCACCTGTGCAGATTATATTAAGGCTTAAAGTTATGCAGAATTAAGAGTGTGGCTGCTGCATTGACAGGTCAGTGCCATTCCATGTGTCTTTTAGTCTGCCTCAGGTCCACCGATAATCCATCTGCACATATACAGTGTTATACATATGCACACACATATTTTGGGCTTCAAAATCCCCCTTTGAAAACCCGTGTGTGACGTCACTCATAAAGCTGTCCATTTTTTATCGGATACAGAAGCTGCTAGCGATTAATTAATCAGTGTTAATGTTACCAAGCTTCCACTATCAGAGTGAGAGGCAATAAGCCTCAGATGTCAGTCAACCTTGGAAAACACCTACTGAAAACAAAACACAAAAACACTTTCATTTACAATATACGTATCATTACAGCTCCTAGTCCTAGTTCCTAGTTAAAATTGGATTTAAAGAGATTTAAGTCCAATTTTAAGTATCACCAATATCTATATAGCAGAAGTGTATGGCTTTTTTCTTTTTGATATAAATGTACTCAGTGTGTATTATGAGCTTGAAATATAAAAATGCAGAAATGACACAGGCTGGATTACAGAACATGTTTAAATTTAAATGTTTCAGCAATTCATGCATCACACAGTACATACATTGTAATTCATCGTAAATCCCAAATCAGGATTGGATTAAGATGGGGAGATATGTGTACATATGTGTATGTGTGTGTGTGAGGAGATGGCAGCAAGCACTTTAAATATTAATACCTTTTTTTTTTCTTCCCATACTTCAAAAAGGCGACAATAATGCAGGGTTGCAAGGAGGCACCTCCTCTCAGAGGAGAGGTCTACAGAGAGAATGAGACACAGAAAGAAAGAGAGAGTGTCCTGTTATAATTAAACATGCATGGGCACTTTTTTTCACAGACGTTGTTTGTTCCGCTGGCCTGGGTTTTGACAGGACGCCAAAACAAGCCCAGGTGGAACAGAGTGTGCAAACAAGCTTGTGAGTACAGGCATGAAACACACAAATTAGCACCTAGACCAGATGAATATGCAAGTGTTGGGATCAGGGCCAGCACAACGTCCCATGATCAGAGCGCACAGCCAAGTCAGGTGAAAGCAAACACACAAAGAGAGTAAATAGACTGCATTTTAGTCGTAAAGGGAGACTTTTGCACAAAAATATCATATGAACTGACACATCACATTTTAATAACTTCATCACTGGCAGGCAGGTTATCACTATCACTCTAAATCGCTCATTTATCAGAAACAGGAAGCTAAGAAAGCTGTATGCAGTGGGTTAAAATATGAGATTGTGGCCTTTGGTATTTCATTCGGCCCTGCTCAATTCCATCCTGCAACTCCAGTAATTGATGCAAGAGAGTCGAAACACTGGTCAGCAGGCAGCAAACCATTTGTGAATACCGGCCTGCCAAGTCTAAAAGAAAAACAATAACAACCCAGGATATGCTGGGAAGACAACAGATGGATGTTGGAGTCCGGTGATGGATGTGATAGGGGCTGGTGTAGAGGTAGAGAGGGAAAAAATTAGGTTGAAAAAATTGATAGAATCGAAAGAGAAAGGAGACAGGGGAGGGAGCTAAGGAGACAGATTGAGAAAGAGTGAGTGGTCGGCACAGAGTCCCATAAGAGAAATTGTAAAGTAAAGCTGAGTGAGTGAGCACCACCAGTCCAGGGACATCTTGCAGGGGCCGGACACTTTGGAGTGCATGTCAGGTCCCCGGGCGCCCCGGAGCAGAGGCACTTCCTGACATAAGTAGCCTCCCAAAGATGAACAGCATCACCTCAGCTACAGTTAGAAGGTCGAGAAATTGCTCCCACTGCACATGGCCCTCCTTCCCCTTACATCATGTGACCTCTCCTTGTCCGCCCAGAGATGTTTCCCTCCTCTCGTCGGTCCACTCTGGCCTCTGAAAAAGGCAGCTTTTACACTTCTTAACTCTTCCACTTGGCGGGACACGGAGACCAGTGCAGCAGCACAGCAGACCTTTTTCCACATGAGTTTACCCGTTAAGGCTGTTCTAAAATAAAGCCCTCTTAGTCACACATGAACTGAGGGTGAATTATGGATGGGACCTTAGTGATGAAGTTGTGGGATATCTTAATGACACCCAACACATCTATCTTTGACTCCCAAGCTGCCGTGAATTAACTAGCTCTCATAATTAAACTGGGGAAAGAACAAGCTCAGTCATCAATAAGTCATCGCTGGCAGCTTCAATTTACTACCCTGCACTCACTGATTGTGTCGTCTAAGTGATTCCGCACGCTCCTCAGGGTGCGTATACACTCTACCCTAAAGCCTCATATCAACATAGCAGTCGCCTAATGATAAGCTCTGAATGAATAACTCACATTAAAACACTGTTATTGTGGGTTAACCACAATAAGCAATGGTGAATAATAAAATAATAATACTCCGTGTTTACGCGTTAAAACTCCACTCGCATAACCTGTGGCTACGAATGGTGTCTGGGGGCATGTAATGACACTGCTGCCTTGCTCGCCGCTCCATTAAGGCTTTTTGAAGCTTCATCAGCTGTGACTTGAGAGGAGGATACACAGGACACCGAGATCAGCATCCATTTATCTGCATTAGAAAGCTGGATGCCACTGGATGTCCTAAATAAGTTTGCAGTGTATACTTCAGCACCCCCATCCAACATTCATGTCTCCTTTTTATGCTTTTATCACCTTGGATACGCCTGAGTCAGCCAACCGTGTGCGCTCTCCCTTATCTGCCAGATCCAGGAACATCTAGCGGCCCCCGCCAAAGTAAAACGCATCGTGCGACATGTTTCTGCAACTTCGCTTTTTACCATTTAGTGGCACAAACATGGAGGTGGATTATATGGCTGGTAGATGGAAAATGGTGACTGAAGTGATAGGTTTGTTTTCTTTGCACATATGCAGTTTACTGGATCTAAAATGTTTCTTTTTATTCACAATTTCTAAAAATGTACAAAAAAATCAAGTAAATGTGAGTGTTTCATACATGAAATGAGAGCAATAATAAATCCTAGATATCCTGTGTAAATCCTAGTTATTTAGTTATAAGTGTGTCCCATAAGCATTTGCATGGAAGCAAGCGTAAGGCTAGAGGCCTCACTAAGACAGGCTGCAGAGTGTGAATAGAGTGCAGTAGTCAGGATGATTGAACTTGGCTGTCTTCAGGGAGGGGGGAGTACATGTGCTAATCCTAATCAGGACCTGTTCCCTGCCATGTAATGGAGTAGGAACAACCCCGTGCTCCACGCTGGACACGCTGAGGCTACATTAGTGAATAATGTTTTCCAGCATGGGACACCGTTTCTATTACGCTCCACATGCAGGAGGAAGAGGAAGCTGTCACTGTGAATTAACCACAGAGCATGCCATGCAAACATATCTTGTGTAATTGGAGTAAAAAAGTGAGCGAGAGGAAGGCGGGGGGGGGCTTTTTAAAATAACACTCGGCTCCTCTACATCACTGAGACGGTATGTTTGAGACATTATGAAGCTTTTAGCAAACTGTCAACCTTCAGGACAAAGGATTCTTACACTCCATCCTCCGGAGGCTGTTATATTTACTTATTCTGCGCCGGTCTGTGGCTTGCCAGAAAAAGCTTCTGCTGGTATTTGTTCGCTCTGAGCGCTGCTGCAGTGTTTCTTAAAAAAAAAATGACCAGTTTACCTGATTATATCGACAGCTCTTCTGTACAATCTCCTGGCGTTGGAGGTCATACAGACTATGTTTTCTCATTGTCTCGCTGAATTCACTTCCATCTAGAAGAGAGTAAATCTCAGAGTGGAATCACTTTTCTGACAATAATTTATAAATTATGCACCGCTTGTGTTTGAATTGAGAAAGGCTTTCATATCTCTTCCATTAACTCAGATTAAGATTTCATACTGATGCTGGGGAGAATGCTAGCAATATCCCCGTCTCATTTCAATGAAATTTTTATTAGTGCTTTTTTCTGTAGTACACTCCTATTGGGATGTCTGTGAATCTGAAGCTTGGCTTTGGACATGAACTCCCCTCAACCTGCCTGCCAGTGGCTCTGAAGGTTTCAATATTTTATGGGCTCCGGCTAACTCAGCCGTGAGATTCCAGCTGCAGAGATTTAACTCTAATGTAAAAAATCTGAACGGATGAAAACTGGGGTGTCATAAGTAATACATCTGTTCCAAGAGGGGTCGTGGTTATCATCCACGGAAAAAAAAAAAAATAATAATAAAACAACAACAACAAAAACAGCTAATAATAAAATAAAAGAAATAAAAGAAGAGAGGGGAGAAAAAGGCATTTAAGGATGAACACTCTCCATTCTCCCTCTTTGTATTTCTAAAATGAAAAGACCTAAAGCCATAGGGCTAAAATGCATCACCCCTAATCTCTCAGTCCTTCAATTGACTCCTAATTGTGTGCACTTTTTACCCCTTTTTGTGCAGCCATCAATAAAACTGGTCCCCTAATGTCATCCTTCTGAAGAAATGGGCATCATGCCACTTACACTTTATAGGCCAAATCCATTTCTTTGAGCATCTTGCCTTTTTCTTTCTCGCTCTCCTAACGGAATTCAAAGCATTTGGAAAATCTGTCTATTCAGCGTTAGCATCCCGGCGCATTCCCCAGAACTAACTGAGGTCAGATGAGATGGGTCTGATGAACTTTCCCATTTCTCCCATCCCTGCAATCTATAGCTTTTCTCCCTTGAGCCATATGTTGTCCAGTGTAGTCAAGACTGCTTGTAATGGCTCTGCTAACAATGCACTCTTTGTGCTGGATAAGGGAAGGAAAAAGCCTAATGCCGAGGGGCAAGAGAAGAGAAGAAACACTTTTAGTGCCTGCTTATATACGGTATCTTTTTTTTTTCATTCCATTATACGAGTGGACTCTGCTGGAAATATTTGTCTTGACAGTAGTTTAGCATCGCTCCCCACTCCACCGCCCTCACTGAAAGATTAAACTATTGAAATTGTCATAAGCACAGATGCCACGCTCTTTTGTCCTGCAGAATCAGCAATGTCCTAAACTAACATTTCTCAACAAACTTGTTTGTTAGCATCTGTACAAATGCTAAAAGCTTTTTTTATTCTGGAGGGGAAAAAAACAAAACAGAAATTTATCTACAGCAACTCTGAAAGGTGCCTACACCCAGTGGAGTGTAACTTCTATCGAGGCATACGTTTCCCTCACACTGTATTTATCGCTTCTTATTACCAATAATAACATTGCTCCTCTGGGAGCTCAAGGGTAAGTATGCCCCCTAGCACTCCAACCCTTTTAGAGACTCACTGTGCTGGACTGAACACAGTCCTTGCAGTTGCTTACAACATATCAGCTACTGAACATTCTCAAGAGGATTTTGTGCAACACACAGATTTATCTCCAGGAAAGATCAGCAATTATTACACAATATCAGCTTATATATCAGTATATTGAGATCAATGCCTGTACATGTTTCATGACAACATGTTTTAAATATGTATTAGAAAAGACAAGATAAGCTAATTATTACAGATTACACCACTAATACCCGTCCACCAAAGCAATGCTTCCCAACCAGGGGACTTTGTACCCCGCAGGGTGTCTGTGTCTGGTTAGAATATGCTCAATAAATCTGAAAAAAAAAAAAAATAATAATAATAATAATCATCATCATCATCATCATCATTAAAAATTGTGATTTGATTGTAAAAATATATCCACATATTAGAGTTTAGGAGAAGAATAAACTGCAGGTTTAAATGGCAGGCTGCAGGTCTGACATGAGATTATTGTTGCGTTAAGCAGTAAACTGTCAACACAACACCAACATAATATAACACATATATGTAGCTATTATGAATACATGAGAACTTGCTAGTTAGCTATAGTTAACATTGATAATAATTAACCAACAGAAATTAATGCATGGTTAAAATAGTTTAAAGTAATGGACCAAGCAAACTTGAATCAAGGTATCAGTAACCATGCAACTGTATGAAAAAATATCATAATGTCCATTTTTTACTTAACATCCACTTTAAAATCAATAAAAGAAACATATTTGAAACATGTTGATGAAGGAGTCAAACGTTTGGAAACAGTAGCAGGTGAGTGTCGCTAACTGAGCAGACGGAGTAAAAGTGCTTAAACAGTCAGACATGAGTCCTGACATCTGAAGGCTAACTGTTCAAAGTTTGTGTATGAAATATCTCTCAGAAGAAATTTAAAAATATTGTATCATTAAAAAAAAGAAATTAATCACAGTTTAATTATCCGTATTAAAATGAGATATTGTTCTCTTCTCTCTGGTTGAAGCTTCGTTGGTCTGGTCTGGTGCTTTGTGATTAGAGTGGCATATATAAAAGTAGGGGAGACACAGAGGCCAGGCAAGTAAATGTCCAGGTCACTGTGTAAACACAGCTGATTGTCTGGGACACCCTTGTTATCTAAAAGTCGTTTCCATCATTAACACAGAAGGACACACGTCTCCTCTGGGACTAGACGGACAGCTCCGGGGTTAAAAGGCACACGCTGAACTATCAATAACTTCCACTAATTGTATGCTTTGTAATTAGAAGCATAATCAATTATGAAATCGTTTGTTCTGTCACCGGGACGAGATAACAATGGTGCAAGTGTGAATGTGCATACAATACAATAAATAATAATAGCATAAAGCAGCTCATGCATGTGATTGCACATCATCATATGTCAGTAAAAAACATTAGCATTTTTGAAAGGCGGCCTAATGTTCCTGCGACAGAAAAGAACTCCATCATTTGACCTCTACATTGTTGAACTGCAACTGATGCGCTTAATCGTCAGCTGTCACTTCCTATCTTAATTAATCCTAATTGACTATTGATGCGACACAACTGTTAGGCTTTATAATTAGTATTGCAATTTAGACCGGATAATCTAACAGGGCAGTCCAATTACTCCAGAGGAAATAGAAAGCTGTGAGGCAATAATTATGAAACAGTTGCTGCACAATGGGGGAAGAAAATCAAGAGCTTTTTTTTTTCTTTTGAAAAAGAAATCCATGCATACATTAAACAATAAATGACAAAACACTACCTCTACTAATCTCATCAGTCATTCAACGTACGAGAGGCAACTAATTGAATTGATTGCTGCTATCAATAGCAAACAAATCTGTTGAGTTGTCCATGCTCATATAATCTGACCTGATTCCTTCAGCTGTCACTATCTGTGAGAAAGCTGCCACGCTATGCTTTTCTAAATCTGTCAGGCTGGGGCATTTACATGTCTGTGTTTCCATGTTGATAGGGCAATTAATAAAATATATGTTAATAGGAGCTTAATTGTTTTACAACAGTGGTTTGACAAGGCTGAGCGAGAGGAGACTTGTCAGTGATATGAAATGCGTGGCTACTCTCAGCAGCGTAGCCCTCAGCCTAACATATGGTCCCCCATCCAGGCTTTAACTGTACCACATAATAGGAGCCTGCTGTTTATTTTTGAAACATTAGTGATGTCACTACTCCTTTTGTCTCCTCAAGACAATAGCTGCTGTCTCTGCCTCGCAAAGCAAGAAAGGCGCACACCCCCCGCACACACACACACACACACCACCATCCTCCTTAAAGATGACATGTGAGTAATAACAAATCCATCACTAAAAGCTGCAACATCTCAATTACACACATAAGGGTGTATGGCCAAAACTCACAGCTATTTGTTTGAAATGATGAGGATGGATTTTTAAAGCCGTTGTTTGCTCATATTTGCAAAACAACCATTAAATTCAATTAATTAGAAATGGATTATATTATGAGGTGCATAAAATCTGGCTAATTATTATGCTATTTTTAAGCACTGATATTTTAATGCTGTGTTTTGTTTTGTTTTTTTAATTTTCTAATGATGTTTCACTAAATATAATAAGAAACACTCAAACACTAATACAACAGACAAATAGATTTATGCTGTGTGACATCATAGAATAATAAACTGGTTATTAATTGCAGGTCAGGCTCGTTTGACAAATGAGTTTGGTAAATATAATCACTAAAAACAAATAAAAATACAATTACACTTAAGTGCTTTTAAATTTGTGTAGACAATATGGATAAAAGCTGTGTTTGTTTTTTTTTTGTTTTTTTGGGTTTTTTTTGCTGCTTTAAAAGTCACATATTAAACGGCTAATATTAATGTTTTCCCATCAGTGTTTATGTGGACTAGTTTCTGTGGCAGAGCTGTGTGTGTGTTTCAGTACAGAGCGATGCCAAGTGATTCATACACAAATGACCTGAGGGAGGCAGCAGTGCAGCGAACAAATGTGAGCACAGCATCTCACACTCTGAGTGTGCTTTAAAGGCCATTTACATAGTGAAATCTAATTACCCTAGCTCTATGAGAGAGTATTTGATCTCAATCTTAAACAGAGCAGAACATATTATTAAGAAAAAAAAGGGGGCTTTTCTTAGATGAAGGTGGCTTAGTGAACAGAGAAATCAGCTTGTACACAATTCAGCACTCCCTTTTTAATTATTTTCCAACATAGATGAAAAGGGAAGAACACTGATTTATTTGTGTCCTGGGAGACAATGCGGGCTTTTGAGACATGAAAACCAAAAGAGGGAACTTGGGTGGACAATGGTGGGAGAACAAAGTCGCTCTCGCTCTGTTGTTTCTGCCTAAAAGGAAATCAAAAAGTTATCTGTGTTGTTCTATTAACAACCTTATTTCTGAGCAGCGTGCTGTTTTTGACGTCGAGCACCAACAGTCATAATTAGAGTACAGCCACCATGTCTTTGTGTTTTTCACACATGTAGAATTGACTTTTTTCTCTTTACAGGTCTTTAAACGTGGATAAAGGACAGAGATAAATATTTAAACATTAAACACATTTCCAACATTCTCGACATCTAAAGTGCTGAGTGTTGATGCCATGCTGTATCAAGTGAATTACTGTACACAACATCATTATCTAATCATAAACATGTAATTATAAGATACTTTGAGTTACTTTTGCAGTTCTTTGACTCTATTTATTGTCTAAATTTTACACCATCTATTACCATCACTGGTGTCCATTATTTGACCTTTGTCAACATAAACACAGCATGTTCAATGATGAAAATTAAAGATGTCAATGGAAGTTATAAAAATAAGTGTTATGCATATTTGCAATGTGGATGGATAGATTGATATTAGATTTGAGATTTTTTTCCATCATGCATGTTTGGTGCTACTCTCAACCATCCTGCCATCCTCCAGTGAAAACAAAGCAGAGCATGGTCATGAACATATTCTATTTTTGGAGCAGAAAATGCTATTGTTTCACTTTTGGCTAGTGTTGAAACACAATGCATGGATATAAATTATGAATTGTTTCTTATCAGCACAGGACAGGCAAGTCAAAATGTTGTGGAAAGTGAGTGAATCAACGTTGATGCAGTCAGAGGATGATATTTATGCAGCTCTTTATGTTTCCAATCATTAATATTGTCAGGTCCATACAGCATGTGCAGTACGACACAGTGAGCGGACCATTACAGACCTGATCCATGTTAGTCAGCTGATTTCCTACCCCACCCCCCACCCCCCACCGCCCCACACACACACACACACATACCCTTTGTTGTGTTAATACTATCCCAATGCCTTGCCAATTTCAGACTCCATAATCTACAGGATGTTTTTTTCATTACTCAAGGATCGTCCAGTGCTTCTAACATGCCCTTATTTTGTATTACAAAATTAGAGCTTTCTGAAAATTACTGTGAGGAAAGGCCTGTGCTCTTTCACTTCTTTGTTCTCGCTCTTGTAAAAAAAAAAAAAAAATCATATATAATTGTAGTCACTCCATGAAGATTTTTTAGGTTTGACCTTTAGTGAGCAGTAATACAGAAAATGATGGGGAGCAGATTTCCTGCCTGAGCCTCTTTTCTTCAAAACCACATCTCAGTCTTTGAGGGATAGCTGCTCTCTGTGTGTCCATGTTGATATTATGAATAGTATTATCATCACTACCACCATTACAAAAGTTATACTAATACAGTAGCTGTATTATCTTTGTGGTATTCCACTGTTCTCTTGTGGTTTCCTCGTTCTAATCTTTTAAAACTGAAGCCCAATTCAAGCAACAAAACCTGATGTCTTCATCATATTTGACTACTAACTAAGAATACTGATGCTTTCCCCATCAAACAGGTCCACATTAGTTTCATTTACATACTGAACAGAAAGGATACTATATTGATGACCAGATCACCTCAGAAAAGCAGATCTCTTCAAAAATACTAAAAAACTACAGAAGAAGGAAAATCTTGAATCACTTTTTCTGCCTTTCTGTACTCAATGGCTTTTTCCCAACACAAAACTGACTTTCTTGGACCCAGCAGGGATCTACACTGTAATAACATTTGTAGGAGCCTATGGATTTGCTGTATAGAGAACTTGTTTGGTAGATGTTAGAGTAGTGCATTGTGAAGCCAGCATGTCTCTAGATCTAATGGCTTCACAAGGGAAAACAATCAGGATGACTTCACTGTATCATCTGGGGTGGTGGTAAGCTGCAGGAGAGTGCAGCGAGCACTCTGCTCCTCCCTTAAAGCAATGTGAAGTTTGCTCCTTCCCAATAATCTGGGCTGGGATCTCAAAGTCACGATAGGGAGCATTGTTGTTCCCTTGGTCTATCCACAGACCCAACATGTGGTATGCTGCTCATTTCCGTAGATGCTTCATGGCTTCATGTAGACTGTTTCAACCAGCCCATGAATACAGGTACTCAAACTAAGACTGCCAAGAGCCCTTTCTCACCAATTACAACAAAAGTAACTCAGGCAACTTTCTGAGACTTTTGACTCACTTCAGTTAACATGTTACTAGAAAGTCTTAAAACAGTGTGTAGTGGAGGCAGTTTTACAGAACTTGTTAATTATTATTATATGTCGTCCACAAGAAGTACATAACGTATTTTATACATACTTTTGTTTAGGTAAAAGAACTTTTTACCTCCACTTATGGTCATTTATTTCCGAAAGCATTCCAGACATTGACTGTGACAGTTTTGAATGAAGCTGTTGACACTTACACACTGAAAAAAAAAATGCCTGTAGATTTAACGGTAAAAAACTGCCAAATCCTGACAGTAAAAGACCACAAAATGTGTATTTCAAAACCTTCATACGCCATTTTAAGGAAATCTATACATACAAAATAGTATTTTATATTAGAGACTGTTAATTTTACAGTAAAACACTAATATTCAATGGCATATTTTACGGTCTTTTACTATCAGCAGTTTTTACTGTAAAATCTACAGACATATAAAATGCCAACCTTGTACCCTACAGTAACAAAGGTACTGTACTGTAAAAATTCCTGTGTTATAAATGTTAGTGACAGTATGTAAGTATTAAAAGTTGAAGAAATGTAGTAATTACTGAATTTGAACTATTTTACACACTACAGGGTGGTTTGATCTCTAACAATACATCACATTATGTAAGATCAGCATGTGTTAAACATTAACTGGTAAAGTAAGCAGTGATCATAGCTGACAGACATATGTTGTAAAAAGTACAATATTTGCCTCTGAACTAGTGAAGCAGACGTACAAAGCTCAACCTGGCGAGGTTTCAGTGATTTTCTCACCCTTGTGTCACCTTTCTCCTGTTTGTGCATGATCTGTCATGTAGGCAGCTAATGACTTTTTTTGATTAATAGCTCTTTCAGGTCATATAATGGGGACTTACAACATACTTACCAAAAATTAGAGCTTTCAAGAAAAGCGCTATTTAAAGCAGATTTTAAATGTTAATCATTTTATGTGTGCAACCTGTGACCTGAAACTTAAAGGGGAGCAGGCTCGTTCTTGCCTGGACATTGGTTGTTATGTTTTTTTTCTTTTTTTCTTCTTCTTTTTTTTTCTTTTTTTTAAACCAAGCAGCAGAAAATCCAATTATTAGCAACAACCCAATTACTTTCCCCTCAGACTCAGCGGCTCAAATCCAAGGTTGGATTTGTGGATTAGCAAGGTTTACCGATAGACTCCTAAAAAGGGAAGCAACAATGTCGAATTTCCTGGCCGCCTGTGCTCTTCCGGGATTTGGAGTCAGAGGGTGACATGATCATTGAGAGGTGAGATAATGACAGAGTGAGAGAGGTAGGAAGGAAGGACAGAAAAGGGAAGATAAGAGTAGTCTCTGGACAGTAGATCACAGTTAGCTGAGGTCAAAAGTGCAAGTAGGGCCTGTCAATTGAGACATAGCCACTAATAAAGTCATATTGACTTTACAGCCATACTTAATTCTGTGAGTTACTTGACACTGATAGCACCGCATCATTTGTAAGTCAATTAGAGGGGGTGGATGAAGCGCATGGTTAGCCTGTCACTCTAACCTGAGAAGGATAAAGCTGGACACTGACCTTCGACCTCACCCGTCCTCTGACTTGTAACATCTGCAGGCCACTTCTCTGGAATAGCAGGTTGTAAACGCTCCAACTCAGTGGTTATATTGATCAGAGCAGACACTGATTCATAATTAAATGGAATATTTAAACAAAGATGAAGACGGTGTCAAATAGTGACTGGAACCATGCTCCACTCAAGGTTACGAAACTACCATTAAGTGGCTTTTTTAAAATGCTAAGATGCTGTACTTCTGCTTCAGTCAAAGTGGGTCAGAAAGTAGCAGGAAATGAATTACTCATTAAATGAAACACTTCAATCTCTCTAATAAGGAGATCCATGAATGATATGTGCCACCTGCTAAATTTGCAAATATACCCTCTAAAAGCTTTGTAAGCTTCATCAAACTAATCGGAGTGGACAGCCACCAAATACAATCTATTCTGAATTCTCCATTTGTGACTGTGCAGAGCAGGTGAAGTCTTTTGGCAATAATCGACTGGAAGGTATGCCGTTCTCTATTAATGTGCAAGGATTAAATTTAACACCCACCTTATATCATTCGGCGAGGAATCATATTGCGCTAAAGCCCACAGTAACCTGAGGTATCTCTTTCATTATTGCCTAATTAACCTGCTAATAGCCGTGTCCTTACTGCTTCTTCTCTTTAATTATCCGGCAGCCTACATAACATTCATACTGAGATTACAACTGTGTCAGTCAGCTCTCTGTCCCATCACATCTCTTATGAGATCAATTTCTGTTGGCTTTATTCTAAAAGATACTGTTTAATTAACATCTATTTTCATCCTTGAAGAACATACTATGTATGATCAGGATATCACTCTCTACAACTCTTAGCTGAGACAGTTATGGCTGTGAGGTCGTGCAGGTTGCTGACAGGAAGCAGTGGAGATGGAGTGAGTCGGTCGGGTGTGTAACCACTAGATGTCCTTTGCAGTGAAGTGAACGAGCCTGACTGAGCCTGGCCACTGCGCTGGAGAAAAGCCAAAAAGGCAAGAGTCATAGCACTTCATCACATGTTAGTCATTCAGACGACACGCTGTCATTAATTGTAATAACGACTGAGTGTCAAGTGTCTGATTCATAGCCAATGCATCATGCAAACATTTCTGTCAACTCAGCATAGTTTCATTCAAGTGTGGCTACATTTTGTTCAGCTTTTAATCCCTCAGACCTCCAGAACAAATATTAGCAGCAGCTTTATAAGTTACTCTGGTATATGTTGTATTTAATGATTTTCTTAATGGTCAATAAATCGACTGCTAATGCTGTATAGATACGTTATGAGACATTAACCTTGTGATCCCCAGGCCTTTTTCACTCAGGCTTTCAACAGAGTTACTACGTGTTCCAGCCAGGTGTGCAATATATTGTAAATAGGTTATATTTCACGTTATTACTGGATTACTTTGGTACTAAACAGAACTGTGACAAGAGCTGATGCTCATTTCTTATGATTTCTAAGTGGTTTTATGGACATTTTTCCATGACAGACATCAGGAATATTAATTTCCCCATCCCATAAGGTGTAATCTGCGCTGTAATATTTACTGTTAGTAGTCATAACTGAGTTATGACTGAATTGTGTTAATTGGGCGCCAACTACTTTTGGGTTGCCAGATTGTGAAAAAAAGGAAATGATTTGTTGCCATTTATTATAGAAATGTTATGTTACGGAAACATATTGGAAATATGCTTATTTACCTTATTCAGTCAGATGAGATGATTTCTGTCCATTAAATATAATGCATAGATACAGTCAGCAGCTGGTTACTATAGCTTAGCATAAAGGCTAGACCATTTACCTTGTGAGTTTAAAATGAAGTTGCTGATAGTCAGGTGTGTTACCTTTTGTGAAAATACCCAGGCTAGCTATTTACCTGTGGTTCCAGTCTTTATGCTAAGCTAAGCTAATCAGATGCTTAGCTGTAGCCCGATATTGAGCAGATAGGCATGGTGGTGTACTATATTTTCATTGTTATGCCGACAACACCCAATTATATTTATCAAGCTTGATGAAATCAGTTAACTAATCCCCAAGCATGCCTTAAGGATATAAAAAGTTGGATGACCTACAATTTTCTGATGTTAAATTCAGACAAAACTGAAGTTCTTGTAATTGGACCCAACACCTCAGAAACTCCCTTTCTAGAGACTTAGTTACTTTAGACGGGATCACCCTGGCCTCCAGTTCCACCGTAAAGAATCTTGGAGTTGTTTTTGATCAGGATCTGTCCTTTAACGTCCACATAAAACAAATTTCGAGGACTGCATTCTTCCACTTACGTGAAATTGCCAAAATCAGACACATTGTACCTCAAGCAGAAAAACTAGTCCATGCATTTGTTACTTCTAGGCGAGACTGTTGTAACTCTTTGTTATCAGGCTGCTCCAATAAGTCTCTGAGGACTTTGCAGCTAATTCAGAATGCTGCTGCACGTGTTCTGACAGGAACCAAGATCAGAGATCACATCTCTCCCACTTTGGCTTCCTTGCATTGGCTACCTGTAAAATCTAGAGTAGAATTTAAAATTCTTCTCCTTACATACAAAGCTCTTCATGGCCAGGCACCATCGTATCTAAAAGAACTCATAGTACCTTACTACCCCTCTAGAACACTGCGCTCTCAGAATGCTGGGTCTCTTGTGGTTCCTATAGTTTCCAAAAGTAGATTGGGAGCCAGAGCTTTCAGCTATCAAACTCCTCTTCTGTGGAACAAACTACCATTCTGGGTTCAGGAGGCAGACACGGTCAACACCTTTAAGAGTAGACTTAAGACTTTCCTTTTTGATAGAGCTTATGGCTGGCTCAGGTCATCCCTTAGTTATGCTGCCATAGGACTAGACTGCATAAATAAATTTGATTTCATTTGATTTGGTGTAATGGTCTCATGTAGCCCTTGGCTACTTTAGCACATTTTACTTTGTTTATTTTGTACAAAAACTAAAGTGTACAAATGACAACTTTTGAAAGTCACTGCTCCCAGCCAGGAAATAGTCTGGCACACAGCCCACACCACAAATTCTTGTTTTGGAATTTTGTACAGGAAAAAAAGCAAAAGGAATAATAGACAACAAACTGAGACATAGTGTAATAATTAAAAAAAAAAACTTTAGATTTTATATCCTTTGGACTAATCCATCCTAGCTTGTTTCCAGTATTTATGCTAAGCTAACCAGCTGCTTGGTGTAGCCTTACATTGGACAGACATTTAAGAATGGTATTTCCTAACAGGTTAAACTATTACTATTTCCTGAGGCAGCTAAGATCCTTCAACGCGTGCAGCAAGATGTTCGAGATATTTGATCAGACCGTTGTTGCCGGTGCTATTTTCTTTGTTGCTGTGTGTTGGGGCAGCAGCACCAGAGCCAGCGACACTAACAGACAGGATAAAATCATCAGGAAGGCTGGCTTTGCATTTGGTCTCAGGTTAGAGTCATTTGAGACCGTGGTGGAGAGGAGGTCGCTGAATAAACTGTTATCCATCGTAGACAATGAACAGCACCCTCTCCATCACACAGTGGTCAGACAGCGGAGTACCTCCTCCCACAGGCTGCTCTAGCTCCACTGTAGAAGGTACAGATACATGCCATCACATTATACAATAAAAGCTAAAATCACTGGTTATTACTTACAGTCTCCACATGCACTTTGCACACTTTGTCCATTGCACACTATACTGCCCACTTGTACATTTAAATACTGCACACTTGTACATGCTGGTTGAATCCGATATTTTATTTTATTTTTTGTATATTTGAATTTTATATTTTGTACTACTACTTTTAATTTAATATGTCTCATATTATATTTTATGTTAATGCTACGACTTAATATGTCTAGGTTGTTTTTATTTATCTAGGTTGTTCTTTTCTATTTTTATTTTTTTACGTCATTGTGGTGTATATTGTAACTACAGGTGAAATGCTGTTGCTGCAATGCAATCTCCTAGTTTGGGATTAATAAAGTAATTCTAATCTAATCTACTTTAATAACTAATTAAGACTGATGGAACTGCATACATCACGGTGTATAAGGAAGTGATAAACTTATGAGTAGTTATCAATTCTATATTCTATCAAGATTTAAAAAATACTTTCTTAACCATTAAAAGCTCAGTTTCCCTTCGATTTCTGAAGGGCTTATGAGAAAGTGGTATGCAAATATTATATGAAAACTTAAAAACTTCCTCCATTAATTCATCAAATGTTTTCCGATTAAAAAGAGCACCTTACTGACTCAAATAGCTGTGATTTAGTAAAGCAAAGATCATGTCACTGTATAAAACCTGGATGGAAGTCAACGGTGCAAGTAAAAATGCTGCTATGTGCTGTCATTTCCCTCTAGACATACAACCAGTGGAGCATTTAAGTCGCTAGACGCACAGCCAAGACTCAGACAAGTGAATTTATGTGTTAAGTTGGTGTCCCCCTCCCTCTCCCTCACTGTCTCAAAGGCCCAGCACAGATAGTGAGTTCCATTAGGAATTTCAACTCGAATTAAGGTGCTTGGGGAGGACACATTAACACATGTGCTGCTTCTGTAGTTAAATGTCAGAATGGGAATGAGGCCTGTGACTTTATATTCCATTAGCCACTGCCTCATGTTTCCCTGCTGTGTATCTAAATAAATAATAAAGACAGCCTCCAAAACACGAATCATCTTTTCACAATAATAGAAAATTAATGGCTCTGCTTGGGTAAGTAAATTACACCAGGAACATCCCACAGCCTAAATCACTGCAGAGAGACGATGACAAAGGATGCATTATAGGCCACAGAAAAAGGAACCCACTCGTCCAGAAAATTCTTAAATCTGAATAAAATGTTGGGGCTTTCAAGCTCTTTACAATCACCTTGCATGAAAGTCTAATTCAGTTTGGCTTCTTATTAATTCATAAGCCATTAGTAACATATTTCTCTAACAAAAAGCCCCTGACAAAGGAAAAAAGAGCGTGTTTGGGAAGAGGTATACGCAATTAACATTTAAGCATGGGCGATTAAAAAGAAGTCACAAAGAAATTGCTTAGAGTGGAGGTCTTGAAAGATTCAAACAGCAGAACTATTTTATGGAGCATTAGCCAGATATATTTAAATACAGCTGAAGTTTGTTTCTGCCATATAGTGAGTACACCTGTCATGCTAAATCGCATACACTGTCTGCAATGGCTGCTATTAAGATGAATAAAGCCATGATAGAGTTAAACCATTAGTGATATACTCATTGTGAAAGTGTGCACTGCTGCAGGGTTTGTACCAGTGAGGTTTTTTTTTAAAGATTATTTTTTTGGCCTTTCCAAGCTTTATTAGATAGAGACAGCTGAAGAGTGACAGGAAATATGGGGAGAGAGAGATGGAGAACGACATGCGGGAAAGAGCCACAGGTCGGGGCTCGAACCTGGGCTAGCTGCAGCGAGCCTTCACATATGGGGCGGCCACTCTACAGACTGAGCTAAGCGCCGCCCCGGTGAGGTTTAATATAGTGCAATTTAAAGTATTTGAAAATACATAAAATAACTGATTAGTTGATGAATAGAAAATTGCTTGACAACTTTGATAACTGACTGAACAAGACCTCAAGTTGACAGCCACTCTACCACTTCTGTGAGGCTGAGTGGACTTTGACACAGTGGAAACTCAGTGAACGTGAAAACTAAAATAGTTGTTATAAGATAGATGGTCAGTGGGATTCATCCTCTGGGGACCATCAAAAATGATTAAATGCAACAATTAGCTGCTGAAAATCACTCAACTAAATATTTTTGTTATGACAGGCATTATGGACTGATTAGCAATGAATCAAAGATTTGTGATATATCGATGTTATTTTTTCATGAATATACTTTCCTGTTGAAAAATAAAACACCTTTTTGCTCTCCTACCTTCTCATCAATATAATGTAACCTGACCTCATATGCTCATTTCCAGTAACGTCCGGCTTCAAATTAACACCATCCCAGACATTCACACCTGAGAGCTGACATGTGTAACCACGTTTTTTCTCTTTTTTTTTGTTCACTCAGACAAGCATGCCTAATTACAGAATAGAAAGTGACCAGTCACAGGTAGTGAAAGGATCTCTGCAGCACAAAAAGACAAATGGTAAAAAAAAAAAAAAAAAACAGCCATAGGTGAAATATGTGTGGTAAAGGCTGCATAAATCTTCAACAGAAGCTAATTCCACAGTGGAGAAAGTGTTAATGCCATCTCATTTCCCCACATAAACACCTTTCTCTCTCCCTGTACATTAATTATTAGCACAGATGCACTGTTTACTTTTTAAACAGGATGAGCGAGCTGCAGCATATGAAAAAGGCAAAGAGCTGGTCTGGTGAGCCAACACAGGTTACATCGCAGAGCACAGAGACCCGGGACGGAGAGCACCGGGAGGAGTCATGAATAAGTCAGACAGCCCCTGGACCTTCCTCTGAAGGTACAGAGGCTCTGACATGGAGCGTTTCATCTGATAGCACCAAAATGTCCTGGAGACGTGGGGAATTCAGATACATGCAAGTGGATATACTGTATATGCATGCTGGCTGTCTTGTGTATGTGTGTGAATACATCACAACCCTGTGGATCACATAGCAGGCATCTTCATTCATCCTCTAGAGACCCCCATGATATCCACTCAGTTTTTCAAAGCCCTTTTTTTTTCTTCTTTTTTTCCCAGTAAAGCCAGCATGGTGTCAGGGTGCCAGGTGATTTTGCTTCCAGTTCAAATAATGACTGTAATTAAGCAGTTAAGACCTGAGAGGCAGAGAGGCCAAGAGCTGGCTTTCCTTGCACGTCTAAACAGACGGCAAATGAGGATTCACGAGGGAATACAAACATTACGGCTATGGCATATGCTTGCTCCCTTTGGTGCTGATCGCAATAGCTTATGTCAAAGGGGTAGAGGGAACAAACACAGCGGGTGAAATGATGTGGAACATGTTTTTGGAGAATTTTTGAACATTAGTGTGTGTTTGTTGTGTTTATTTGTGAGTTGAAATAACCTTCAGTATCATATATCATTTAGTATAGCAAATCCACAGCTCTAAACCAAAGAGTATTTACAGAATAATCTGTTGGTCATGGACTGTTTTCACTGAAGTATCAACCTGAGATGCTGAGATTTTTTTTTTTTTTTTTTTTTTTTTTGGCTGCCTGAATAGCCTTTCAAGGACCGCAGTGAGACACTGGGCAGCAGCGATGAGATATTTGGCATTTTCAGGTAGGAAAAAGTCCAAGCTGGCCTTACATTCAGAAATAACACAAGTTCTTAAACTATTGACTGCACTGAAGCAGTAGACTTCAAAAGGTCCCTCTGACCTGTTTGCTGAGGAGCCTCAAACCAAGTTTTTTTCTTCTTCTTCTTCTTTCCCTCCCCAGTACTATGCGTTTCATTATTAATTTGTTTTTTCTCAAGTTTCTCTCTGACCCAGGACATTAAATAAAACATTGTATGGTTCATGAAAGATTATGAAAGAGCAGAACGTAAGCAGCAGGAGGTGTAAACTCAGCACAATTCATTCTGGTATATAATGTCAATGCCAGCAACCCCCCTCTCACCCTACCTCCATGCCCTGCAGGCATATTGGCGGAACTACCAATGGATGCTAAGCTTTTTCCGACAAAGCTCCGAAGATAAAGTATCTTCCTTTTATCCCTTCTGCAAATCAATTCTGGGCCTTACAGCAAAATCCCATAAAATAACTTCAAACACCACTACTTACTCCAAAAATTTGTATTATGGCTATATCTCTTTGAACCCTTACCAGTGAAGTTTTGGAGGAAAATGATTTAAGTGTTATCTGCTAAGACATCAGCATGTCAGCACTTCACCTCAGTTTTTCTTCACATGCCAACCTGAACCTTGTATTTCTCTCCTTGTGTTTGGTTTTTGATTGCTTCTAACCATCCAGGCCTGGTGATAAATACAAATGCTGCTTGTAAACTTAATGGCTGTAGTAAGTGCAAACAAGATGGTATGAAGCCCTGCTGGTGCTCCGTGCTCACTCAGCTACTGAAATATTCATCTCCCTTCACTCTTCTTCAACAATATGATATAAACTGAGGCTGATAAGACGAGTAACTGAAAACTAGCGTGTCAGTTAAGGTGGGATTACTGAAGTAGCCACAGCAGCTACTTGATTAGCTTGAACCAAACACCAGAATGCTAATGTCACTGTTAATTAAGTGTTCTAATCACTATGATATTATATAGTAGTTATGATTATTATAATATTAAATAAGCAAGATAGAATGTACTTGTATAGTATATTCCAAGTCAGCATAATTGGTCACTTAATGTCTTTGTAATTAGCAAGCTGCATGCTAACTAGCTATCTTCTCAATAGGAAGAAAAATAGATAGATTCGTCAGATGACACCAGAACAATAGTTTTTCTTAGAAGTAATTATATTCATATAAATACATTAATTAGAATATTACAGGAGGTTAATTTAGCATAAGAGGTCACTGGGTACAAGCTAACTAGCTAGCTTCACAGTAGGATAGATAGATAGATAGATAGATAGATAGATAGATAGATAGATAGATAGATAGATAGATAGATAGATAGATAGATAGATAGATAGATAGATAGATAGATAGACAGACAGACAGATAGATAGATATTTAAGCAATACAGGCACATGCTTTCATAAAAAGTTCTGACAGTCAATGGGTTATTGGTCTTAACTATGGCATTTGGAAGCCAAATTAGATACCACAAAAGGTCCATACTCAGTGCATTCAAAAAAAAAGAAAGATTTTAACTCCCACATGCTATAACGTAATGCCAAATCCACATGGTGTAGCCCTGAGCTATCTAAAACTGCTACACTGCTGATGTGAGATTGAGGAGTGTTCTTACATTTAGAGTAGGCAGTAGTGCAAATTTAATCTTTTTGCACAAAGCTGCATTTGATAGGCACTTCCCCCTGCTGTACTAACAACAGCGACTCATGCATAGGAACATTCAACCTCTATCTTTTCTTTTGGCCTATCTGTGGGATGCGAACAGAGCTTCCAGATCAGAGGGGGCTTGAAAAGATGACCTGACAATCTAGTGCAAGGTCATATGGTCTTTCTGGGCTCCTCTGACCTCTGTTAGTAACACAGCTCCAAAATTTCACCTTAAGGGAAAAAAGGAGGCATCGGATGCCCACAAAATCAATAGCTTTACTTTTCTGAGAGGATGAACACAAACAATTTTACAATTCACATTCATAGAGAATTGTCCATGCTGGTGGGGCACCAAATTTTCCTTATAAAGAAAATATAGATTTTACAGTTGCACCAAAAAGTTTAGACTTTTGGACTGTGTCACACTTACATGCCAGAGTATCACTACATCCTTAAATCCTTTAAACCCTTCAGTACAAACTACATTTTTTTTTTATATATGACGTTAAATAAAACTGTGCGGTCATTAAATCAATTGTTCACTCACATGCTCTAAATGAATTTTTCATGTCTGTTTTTATTAAATAAAATATAAGTAGAATCCAAACTCATGAACAGTGTAGCAAAAGAGCAGCAAAAAACAGAAACATTAAGAGGCTATCTGTCCAAAGGTGTTTGATTCTCTGCACTGCATGTTTTTATTTGCTTGCAGCGTATGACCCACAGCAGCCTAATGGGTGGGCCTGAAGTGACCCTTGGTATGGGTCACTCACTTACTAAGTGGCCTATTAAACCCATGAAGCCCTCCCCGTGTCAAAACATGACCCAAATCTTCACAAAAATCCTAACCGCAAACAAACTGACATCAACAGTACAAGAATCTCATATGGCAAGTGGGAGATCTGGCAGCAAAAACTGTTCATTATTTTATTTTATGATAGTATGCTCAGTTTACAAAAGTTTGGGTAGCGGCATGCATTCACATCTTTCCTTTAAAGGTGTGAATGCATGCATTTAATAAAATATGGTAACATTTAAGAGGGTTGACTGACCTCAATGAACCCTTTATATTTACAGAGGCAGAGGGTCCTCTTATACTATTGGATATGTTGCACTGCCATGTTTCTACAGTAGCCCAGAAAAGACAAACGAAACACTGGCTGTAGATAGGGCCTTAAGTTTTTTCGAGTTTCACAGCGACTGTAGCCTCTCCTTCTTACTTGGAAGACAAGCGTGATTCAGTAGCAATCTATAGCTTCCCTGCTAGATACCAGTAAATCAGACTGCAGTAAAAAAAAATCACAAATTATTGCATAATAGGTCAAATAATTTGAGGTTAAAAAAAATCTACAAGACTTTAAAATTTTACTTTACAAGTACGCATCCTGAATTATTAGCAGTAAAACATACTTAATGAAGCTATAATTGATACTGTGCTGCACCCAGGAGACGCTGGTTTAAAAAAAAGTTTTAAAATGTCAAAATTTAATGTGCTTGTCATGTAGAATAGAAAAGAACATTTAATTTTATTACTTGAAGGTAGTTTAATCTATGACACGAGAACCATATTTTATTAAATGATTACACGTTTTGTTTGTAAAACTTTGCTCTTCAAAGTAGGTACTCAATATGAATGTTGAATAAATGAGTAAAACGTGGAATATTTCAAAGTAGCATAAAAATTACTACCTAAATAAAGTAGTGAGTAAATGTATTTAGTGACTTTACACCACTCCCCCTCAGATTTATCTTGGGGTACCTTGGGGAGTCCTGACCCCCAGTCGAGGAGCCACTGATTTACTGTACAGAGCAAGTAGCACAAAAGAACAGTGTGCAACAAACAACCACACCCAAACCTCAACACTGAATGCTCCAAAGAGGAACACTACTGTGTTGAGTAAGAATTACAAAAGAGGATATGTTACTCCATTTAGATAAGTGTTATTTGCCATCAACAGCGTTGTAAACTGCACGAGTATTCATGAGAATGCATTTGAATAATTCAGAGTGCTCTTGCCAACTGCTAAGGGAGGCCAAGTGACAGTCTGCACATTATCCTTTGATCAAGGGTTCTATAAGAGCACAGCAGCGGCCACACCGGAGAAAAAGCATATTTAGGCCAACACAGATGCACAAATCCAAGATGACAGAGCAACAGAGCAGTAAGCAGCATCCAAATCTTTTTAGCAGCTGCAGAATGTGAACAGAATGTGGTTTGGGATTGTGATAAGCAGAAAAGATCCATCCAATAATACATCCCATCTGGTGGCAAAAGATTTAGTGACCAAAGAGCACAGCCCCATGTTCCCAATGGTTATTGTCTTTTTGGTAATTAAGTAAATTGTCTCTTTTTGTGTGTGTGTGCACATACACAAAGACAGAATGTTACAGGTCCAGCTGAGGAGAATTTAGTTAACAAAGGATCACGAGCCAACATGGCTGCATTTAGTAGCGGAAGCAGCAACATTTACAGTGTGATGATGGGAAACAGTCTGAAAGCAGACCTCAAAGCAACACACTTAAAATATAAACTTTTGCTGCACAAGCTAACGGAGAATCATTAAAGAAGGCTCGATATCTAGCAAGCATGAAGTGTTAAGACAAACAGAAGAAAGAGAAAATGGAGCACCACGAAGCGCTGCTCAAATTTCAGAGCCAACACCTTTGGACAGCAAATCCCCGGACACAGCCCGCTACAGACTAAATCATTTCAATAAACTCTGTCACGGAATCAAGCACCGCACCACCCAGGCATAAGCTACAACACAAAAAAAGTCACCCGCTGCTCTGAAATGCTTTGTCACTAAAATGAAATGTGATGTAGAGCGATTTTCCATGCATTTGCGTCTCAATTATAGATACTGATTGTAATCAGTTCAGATGGCGCCCAAACACTGAACTTCTGTTCAGTCCCATTACAGTTTGGGAAGGATGAAAAATTCATTAGGTGTGTATATATACACTTTTTAAAGCAAGTCTCCATATGGTAAAAACACTTATGCCATGAAATCCCACAGAGCATCTTGAAGGAGTTTTTTTCTCCTTTACAGTTGAATGATCTGTGGCTGATTCTGTAACAATTAGACATCTGAATAAATACTCAGCGGTTGGTAGCTGGAAGACTTTGGAGTATATTTATGATGCTGACAACCCTGGAAGGGCTGGTTCTCTAAATCCAGTTTGGGGATTTGTATGTGCAGATCTTGATTTCAGTGACAGACTGCTGTTATGCAGGAGATTCTTAATGGAGAATGATCTTTAGCTGACTGGTTCAGGGCCAGCACTTCACTGTTTGTCTGCTTCTCAACAGGGCTCCAGGGTAGAAGAAACTCTGTGTGTGTAACACGCCTGTAAGTGCTGTTTGTTGTCAAAAAAGAAAAAAAAAGAAAATCTCCTACCCAATGTCCTGGATTAAAAATGCAACATCTCCTGTTTCTTTTCTCTCCCTCCCAGATTCAT
Organism: Protonibea diacanthus; assembly: GCA_028641955.1. Classification (NCBI taxonomy): domain Eukaryota; kingdom Metazoa; phylum Chordata; class Actinopteri; family Sciaenidae; genus Protonibea; species Protonibea diacanthus. The sequence goes on along the minus strand of CM053979.1, from coordinate 26,881,370 downwards.
CTCCTGTAAATGAGCTTGGTCAGGTTAAATAAGACATGCAGATTGACTGTAACGAGAATCTGGGGCTAAATAGACATGTGCTTAGCTCAGTGCTATCAAGCCTGTGAGACATTGCTGTTGTCATTTTGACTTGTGTTACAAGGAAAGCTGTTTTAGGGCATGTGTTATGTTTTTCTTTTTTTATATCAGCAAATGTAAAGCCACACACTGTTTCTATGGAGCTGCTCTCAGTGTTCTTGGAGCTTCATAATGGTCACTGGTGTTTGATAATGACAAAGCACCAACACAATACTGTTAAAGGTTTGCTAGCAACAGTGCTAGCCTGTCTGCTGGCCAGTGATCTTTGCTGTAGCAGCCCCCCCCCCCCCCAGATTCCATCCCATGGATGTATAATGGATGTATGGCTAGTATCCCCTTAATGTTAAAGTACCTGTCTGCTTGCTAGACAGGTAGCTCTTGCTAGCTTGAGGAGCCAAACATAGAACAAACAAATCTGTAAAGTTTTGTTATAGATAAAGTGCTGTGTCCTTAAAAAACCCACAATCCAAGCTACCTGGTTGCTTAACAATTTAGCTTCTGCATCCTTTTTAAACTAAACTGACAGAGTGGTCTGTACAGTGCATATGTTTCTTTTTTCTTAGTGCAGAAATATGTTGACATTGTTTTTAGTCTCAACTGACAAGAAATAAATGCTTAAACTAGGAAGTAATTTTCTGCAAAGTGAGGCTAAAGGAGGGGGCGACTTAGTGGCAAGGGTATAATCATTAACAGCATGACATTAAAGTGCCTGCTAATATGAAATTTTAAATTTTGAAAGTGATATTATTTTGCTTTTAAAAACCCAACATTAGCAAGCATTAGCCATCATAAACTACTGCTCATACCCAAGTGGAAACCTCCATGACTGGGAAGTGAAGCCAATGAGGCCACTTGAGTCCCTACGTTAAAATGGCCAACTTCACAGCAGAAATAAACATGTTTACAGCCTGGTACAAAAAACAGTTTTGGTCTCTATAGCTAATTTCCCCGTTCATGACAACTGTACTGAGGGTGAATTTTTATACAACTCACCTGTTCAGATTGTATTAAGGCTTACAGTTGTGCAGAATTGAGCAGCCAGGCATTGTTCGTCCAGCCTCAGGTCCACGTCTTTGCAGATATTTAGATTAACCGGGAGGCGAAAGAAGTACAGCCACCATGGCAGCAGTCAGTGCAACATATTTGAGCTTCAAAACTGCACTTTAGAAACCTGTAGATAACATTAACCATGCTCTTTCCATTCTTTTTACTGTCATCTTTTACTGTCATCTTTCTTTCACTGATTGTTATTTGTATTACTTGATATCATTGATATTCTGTTAGTTTCATGAAGGTCTAAGTTTGGTTTCTGTCTGTGTTTTGTGAACGTGATGTTAATTTTTGTTTTTGAGTGCAGTATTACCATACAGATGTGAGATAGTGAAGGCAACACAAGGTGCTATGCTATGCTGGAGCTGGAATGAAAATCCAATCATCACATCCTTTTACTACCATGGCTGAACAACAGACTGCTTTGGTCACATATTGCAACGGTGATGAAGGCAATAACATAATTATACTGATAACTGTAGTGTTAATTATGATAATGATGATGGGATATATCAGCATGACAGTAGTAATTTAAATAGCAAAGTTTATGTCAATATCATTCAGAACAAAGCTTGAGCCATACGTGTAGCTTGTCCACCAGTTGCTTTTCCCTTGCTGCTGCCATGCACTAGAAAGAGCCACAGTAGACTGTGTTATCTCATCTGGGCCTTCTGTGCCATGTATGCAGTGAGCAGAGACTTGGTGGGGAGGCTCTGTAAACACAGCGTTACAGGGTGCACACGTCTACCTTCTGAAACATCAGTCTCACACTGAGGCTGTCAAAGAAACACGGCTCAGACTCGCAAGCACAGCACACACAATGGGAACGGACCTGTGGCATCACTTTCAAATGCAATCAGAGCTCAGCAAACCAAACAATAGGCTGAGTGTGTTTTAGCTGGATGTGTCACATCTGAAAAGACACAAATCAGTGTTTGTTTAAAGGATAAATAAAAGCATGACCTGCGTTTAAGGCAGGTGAACAGAAGCGACACCTTAAATCTCAAAACACGGCGAACCAAACAGCAGCTGATCTGAAGGGGATGTTGAGGAAATGTAATGACTATGATATTTGAATGAAAATAGGCACTTTGCTCACATTCACATGAGAGAAATATGCAAAGTGCTCTGCCTCACACTGCTGAGAAGCAGTATAATCGTTCCTAAACTTGAGATTTTACCAAAACTAGCAGGTTTTCTGTCATTGTTTCAACACCACCCACTCAGAAGACAGACGGGAAAAAAAAGCAGACGGAAAGAGACTGAAAATGGAGCCATTTATGGGATGTCTTATACACTAAGCACATATTCTGCCATCAGTCTGAATGTTTGGAGCTTTTAGATGCTATAAAAACACTGGATAATGATTGTCAGAGACTCTACCACTTGCTGTTGTTCTCACAGAGACACGCGGCTCTTCGTGTCAGTCTCTGCCTTTAATTGAAACCATTTCCTCCTCTATGTCTCGACGCTTCATCACAGTCTCCAATGAGCTTCGCAGAGGTGCTCTAAGGCAGCCCCAATGCTAAAAGGATCAGACCTCTGGGGTGATTCGCAGCCAGAAAAAGACAGCGTTTATCCAACGCCTTTAAAGTGGCTGTTTTCCTGGCTGTGTGACTGGCTTTGGTCCAGGTTTCCTGTGACTGGGACAGTCATGCAGCCAATGTGCTGCAGCCGCTGTGATGTCCTCATTTAAAAAGTTCTTGCTCTGAGTTGTGTGCCGTACTATCCCTCGCCACTTAGGGAGAAAACAGCCGCTTGAGCGTGCTTTGATATGTAGAAATATGAAGGCATCATATTTATCCCCTATCCCCTTCATGGCGAACGCCTGGATGAAAGCAGCAGTGGGAGCAGGCTGAAGGCTGAGGATTAACAATGACATAACATGAAGAGGGGTCTGTCAGCACAGTGACACCTCGTTTCGCCTGCCATTGTCTGATTACCCCAACAGCAACCCACCAATGACAGGGATGATCACAGGAAGGCGGGAAGAACACAACTGTCAGGCTTAGGCTGCAAAGCCAATTCCCACCATTTCTGCTGCTTCAAACCAGATCTTAGACAAGAAGAAACAAGAGAGCAGTGGAGAGTGAGTGAGAAAGGGTGGAGGAGGAGGAGAAAGAGAAAGAGTAGGGAAAAGGACACACAGACAGCTTACAGGGGATACAAACCAAAAGATTATGGTAATCTTCCCTTCTTTGTCCCCTGCGAAATGTTTTCGTACTACGCCTTTTATCTGTGTAAGAAGGGATGTGAACCTCTTCAGTTAGTGACAGTGGGCACTTTCTGTGTGGTTTCTGGGTAATTAGCACCAGTAGCAGGCCCTTTCTTTTTCTCTGCTCAAGCTTATGGTCTTCTTAGGGACGGCAACAGGGGATTTTCCCCCTGCAACCCTCTGTCTGCTCTTAAGGAGCGATTCCCAGCCCAGGCCGAGCCACAACAACCATCTGTTAGCGCTAGAAGGATCAAAACCTTCAGAGACTCTCAGCATCACTGACAATCAAATGGACAGCTTAAGTTCAGACAGGTGACTGGTAATTATTCTTTTCAGTGTTGCAGCAGAGACGTGTTCAATAGAGTGGTCAATAGACTGCTCATATGCTCTGCTCAGCTTTGTGTTACTGTGTCCATACTGTGAAAAACAATTAAATGTCTATTTTACTTTAAGGAATCATTTCGATCTCAACTTTAGTTGGTATCAACATTCCAACATCTCCAACCTCCCGTTAAACACTGCCTAAGTGAAGCCATTAGAAGCACAAAAAACTTTTCAACATGTGTTTTGAAGTCTCTGACTTTTCAATTTCACTTGGTGGTCATTTTGCGGGGGGGGGGGGGGGGCTGACTGCTAATCTTTTTTCCCAGGCAGAGTGACAGAAGCCAAAGAATAAATTGGTCGCTGGCACGGCAAACACGCCCTTTCAATTTGGGATAGTACCAATATAAGATCTAAAAGAACACCCAAAGCTTACGCTCATCATATCAACTGGGGCTTTTCAATGGGGGGTCAAAGGTGGCCCTCAGATAAAGTGCTATACAAGAGATCAGTGGGGGCCGGGCCTTCTACACCTAATAAAAGCACTCGCAGTGCTAAAAGTGATAAATTTCTTGATCACAAGTGTTGGCACTTCTGTGTGAATTTGTCCTCTTTTTCTTCATCCTTTGATGTTTTCTTCTAATTTTTTTTTCCTCAACACCTCTTCTCTGCACTCCAATGGATGAAACCTCTTTTTGTTGTGGTTCAAGCTGCATCTTATTGTCTCTGTCACGGGTGCTTTGTCTTACCAAGGCCTGCTGCACCCACAGAAAAGCAGGGGGGGTGTCATCAAAGCTTGGGCGAGATGGACTCAACAACAGTGGATTAAGGTCTTCTGCATGATAAAGTACCTACCTAGGGGTGGAATTAACTTAATATGTGAAAGAATGTTATTGAGAGGGAATAAAGTGCCAAAAAGCTCTGTCATTCTCTTCGTAATGTCCTAATCCAGCGCCTGACACAGAGACCTTGGGCTGGAGTTTGTTAATCACAGAGATGCCCATCTGTATTCCCTGTCCTTTAAGCTATTTAAACTTCGCCTAAACTCAATTATTGTCCCTGGGAGACCAAAATGGCATATTAAGTTACGTGAAAGGGTATTCGACCAGGGGGAAAAAAGAATCCCAGCCTTAAAACGAGATGTCAACGCAGCCAATTTAAGTACAGCTAAACAGATTAGAGGCAGAATCTATAGACCTGAAAAACAACGTGACAATGAGTTAAAGAGAAGAGGAATCTCACTTTCAAAGCATCCTCTAAACTGTTAAGCAACCTAATCATTGAGGATCTGAGAGACTGTGCCCTGGCATATATTTCTCTATTTACAGCTCACACATGGCTAAGATCACTGAAGACCACCAGATATCCAAGGGATATACTGAGTGTGGACAGCATTTATTTTCACACCAGTACAACTCATCTGATACATGATCACGGTTCGATTTTATCACAGCTCTTCATTCTTAAATGTTTAAGTATCACAAGTTTTTACATTTAAAAACTAATCAAACAAAAACAAACAAAAAAAAACTAGCTTCTCTTGATTGATCTTGAGATTTCTTTAGCCTTCAGATAATAATGAGAGAAAATGCAAAAAATATAATTTTATATATAATAAAGAAATCATCAACACATTTATTTAGATGCTAAAAATGGATCACTAGCAGTTTGTGTGATTCTATTTTCTTCTTTCTGGATCATTTAATTATAATTACCAATACCCCTAGAGCAGATACATAGGTATCCTTACTTCATGCACCACTGGGACAAAATAATTAGATGATGTAGCAATGCATCAACAACATATAAAAATACCCCCCGTATTCAAGTAAAAGTCCTACATGCAAAATTGTATTCACTTGGATTAACATGTAATACTTCCTGAAATCAGTTGAGATTAGATCTACCTCTCTAATAATACTAATTTACAACATATTTTCTAAATGTATCAAATGTTTTGTATGTTAAATCGGAAAAGTAACTAGTAGCTAATGTTGCTTTAAATGTAGTGAAGTAAAAAAGACAACGTTATTCTGTACTGTAATGGCACAAGAAAAACATTTGCACTGGGCCAGTCATAATTATGTTATGCTGCTGAGTGAAGTAGAAGGATAATGTAGCATGAAATAGTAGTGTAGTAGCAGTAGTAGTAGTAGCATGTCATAGCATCAAATGGAAAACTAACTAAACCAACTAAAGTAAAAGTCCCTCAAAATTTAAAAGACCTGTGTGGATGTGCAGGGTGTGCCCCGCTTCTTCTCTCGACTAGTGCCAGCTGGAATTGGTTCCAGCCCTCTGCAACCCTGATTAGACTAAGTGGTTAACAGGAAATGGATGGATAGGTGGATGGACCAGTGTGTAAGATTTTGTGGCATCTGCAGTGTATTATCTGATTGCGACCTCCTCGCCTCACCTTCTCCTTCCAAGCATTAAAGAGAAACTGCAGTGGCCACAAAACATGCAAAAACTCTACCTCTAAAACATCTGTTCTACATGGAATGAACTGAATGTGGTTCAACATAGAGGACTCCACAGAAGATTATACACTTATGAAAACATACAGTAGTCATATATATTAAATTCCATTTTGACATATCCTGCCATCTGTAAATAGAGCCCTCTAAATCTGACACACTGGACCTTTCAGTATAGTAGTTAAATAAATGTATTGAGTTACTTTTGACCTCTGAAGATAGCCATTGTTTCAATATAATGGTGTCAGATCACACTAAGTACAGGTGTGTAAAAATGGCATATTGCACAATTGAATTCCAACAGAAGTACAGAACAGCCATGTACAAATTGGATGCAATTTCACATTCAGCAAAGCATATGAACAACAAATGAATGTGACGGTGGTTCTGTTCCATATGTAGTCTAAGTGTCCCTTCATTTCAGGCGCATAGTCAAGTGAAAGCACACAATAGCAAATGGACTCACACGATCATGCCAGATTTGTGCCTTTAAAGTCAACCGAATACTTAAATGGGAGCATTTGGGCGGCAAGATCGAGAAGTGCTGGCCTTTGTCAAACCATCCGTCTAAAATAGCCAAACGCACTCAAGTCTAGAAGAAGTCACCGCTTCCTCCAATAAGCATGGTTTGCATATTCTGTCATGCAGGCAGTGACACAAGACTGTACAGAACTCTAGAGAGGACCCACTTCTCCCCATGTGCCCTGAATAGTGTGATACCGCTCAACAAACTGTAAACAGGCAGATTAACAAGGTTTGCCACACCATGATTCACACGTTTGCTGTGAAGACAAGAAATGTGACTCATCCATGTGACGCTGATGTGAATTTGTCAGTGCCTGTGTAAAGACAGGGATGATAAAATTAGCTGACCATGGACAGTTGGTGAGTATATGAAATTGTTCTGAAATAACCACACTGTCAAAATATGTCTTTGCATTCTATTTCACTTGTTTTGTTTTTTTTGGTTCTATATACATGACAAACACATAGTCTCTCACCTTTCATTATGGTGTCAAAATTAAAAAATAATAATAAAAAAAAAAACAACAACAACAAACCATACATTTCATGTGTTTTTGTTCCAGTGGAATATTCACAGCGTACAGGTCAGCCGTCTCTAGCCGTCACGCCGGTGTGCACATCTACAGGAGAGGATGCTTCTGCTGACATGCTGTATGGAGGCATTAACCTGGCCAACCATCGTGCCAATGGTGAAAGCTCCTGAATAAAAAGGAGGACACGATTGTCACAGCGTGTTTGCTCTCTTTGCGTCTCTTGTCTGAGCCATAAGGCCTTCACAGACCGAAGAGGAAAACCCACAAAGAGGGGCTCTAATGAAACGAGAGCCGATCGGGAGACTAAACACACTTTTCACACATCATTTCAGTGAGAAAGAACTAATTCTGCAGTATTTGTTTAACAAAGACAGACTTTTTTATGGTATGCAGATGCTTGAAACCTGAAAATTCTTTTAAACTAATTGTTAATACATCTATACTAGTATCCAGAGGAGAATAAACAATAGAGGAGTACTAACACAGTCGTATGAAAGTTGGCTGCTCTTCCCTCTGGATAAACCTTTGAGCAAAATCACCATGGGCTATGAGAGATGTGTGTGTCTGCTTAAGAACAGAGAAAATTTAATTACTGTGAATAAAATGGTTATGCCATGTGGCCTAAAGGGAATGCTACGTTTCTACTTCAAGTCTAAATGTTTCTTTATCATTACAACTTCTAATGCTTTAAAACATCAAAATTAGTGAAAATATTCATGTCTAATGAAATGCGAGTGCAGTCGGCTTTGTGTGAACAAGTTTCACATTCTCCCATTTACGAGGATGGCAACTCACATTTGTCTAAAACAACTCTGCTGCTGTGGTTATATTTGTCTTTCTGATGGTTATACATTCGGAAACTTGTGCTCCACTTTGTCTCGATGGTCATCTCCCCATTGACATGCTATTGCTTCCCACTGTAGAGAAGCCAGGCCCTTGGCGCTTTCTAAAGTATGGATCTCTTTCTTGCCCGGCAGTCTTAAAGCGGGAAAACATCAGATGCAGATATTGCTCTAGCTCACATAGGACTGATGTCAAACACTAAGCAAAATAGCAACGCACGATTCTTCTGTTTACACCTAATTCTATTACTCGAGTGTCTTCTCATGAGGGCTGTAATTAAAGAGATAAAGTAGGGTTTGAGGGCTGGATGGGGTAGAGAGTGGAGCTAACAGAATAGAAGAAATGACCTTAGGATAGTCAAGACAGAAAAGAAAGCACACATCTCTAACTGACCACTCACGCTCCATCAGAATCATATTTTTTCCACTTCATGCTTGGTTTGCCAATAAACCTTTTCCCCCTCTGTAAACAAAACACATATTTGCACAGAAAATTACATATACAAGGAGATGTGTGCTTTACACTCAATGCTTCGGACACCGCGGCTTCTCCAAATGGAGCAAAACAAGGGCCTTTATATCTAGTTACGGACAGAGTGCACTTCAGCATGGCTAAGTGGTTTTAGAGGGGGTAGGGACAGAGGTGGAGTCAAGATCTGTCTTGACATTTCTTGCACCACAGTTCTGTAGGATAGAGAATTCTAAGACAGATGAGAATACTTACAGAGACAAGCTTTAAAGAGCATTAAATAAATACACTTTGGAATTCAAACCATGGGGTGTCACCAATGCATTTCATGAAACAACCGCGGTAGGAGATTGTAAAATATTTTTTGATGTTTATAGGTTATAATGTGGCCTCCTTGTTGAACAGTCTGGGATGTTGCTGGAGCACATGGCACAACAACTGGAATGGAATCACATCTGACATGTATATATTCCAACTACAATTTATAAATAGCTAAATAAATGTTATGCTCCCCCGCACCACAATACTATTACTGTGGAAATAAATGAAAGGAGACGTTTGCCCTCTGTCTCCTCAGCACACAAAGGAAGGAGAGTTGTTAGTAGGTAGGTATGCTTGCAACTAATATAGAAGGTTAGGGATGAAAGAAAGCTGAACACTCAGATAGGAGAAAGTCTCCTCATTTAACTCAAATCCTTAAAAAGCTAAGTAAAGAAACAAAGTTCTTCATGCATAGTCTCTAAAACAAGAAACACACTCACTTTTCAACATTTCCTCAGCTTAAGACAGCAGTGAAAGAGCCAGTGATGGGAAAAGGTCAATTAGCTTATTAGAGCTTATTCAGGTAAAGGTGATTTCATGCTGTTGACATGTAATATTTCTTCCCTATCTCTGATTTGACAGTGCGCTTACAGTCAGTAACATTTGCAATTTACACTAAAGGTAAATGTGAAACCTGCAGTCTAACATCCAGTATGGTAGGTAGGTAAATAGATAGATAGATAGATAGATAGATAGATAGATAGATAGATAGATAGATAGATAGATAGATAGATAGTAGCAGTAGGACAGCCACTGAAATCCACAGTTCATACCTCAACAGCTTCTAACACACCAGGAATAAATTGTGGCAAGGTGAAGAAAAGAAGAAAAAACACACAATTGGAAAAATACCTGCTGGCATGGGCTGCAGAGAGGTCAGCTCATTGATACTGCTGGCCTGTCAACTGTGTTCTTTTTGAAACAAGTCCAGTCCCAGGGGTCACTGCAGGGCAGCCACTGCCTGCCAACATTTGTGTTACTTTTCAGCATCAGCCTCCCAAAATACAGACTTGAGACGTTTTTTGTCTTTACCTTTTCCCTTTTCTGCTTTTGCTGATTACAGTTCTTCACAGATCTGATTTAAATGAGTGCACAAAACAACCTTTTTCCACTTGTCTATGAGCTCTTTCCAACTGTCACACATTCACGTGTACAAAGATGTAGTTTGGTTTAAATGCACTAATCACAAATAGATAGATACCCCAGCTGTCTTTGGATTACAAACCTTGCTGCACTGACTGCAATGATTGTATTTAATGTGTGTATTTTGTGTGTGACTTTGTAATTACCATTCTTAGAGCATTTTGTAATATGTACTAGCATTTATTTCAGTATTTTCTTTAGCTGTTATGACACTTTTTCTTATTCTTGACCTGATGTGACATGGATCAGTGTGTCTTATCTCAACCATTACAGGTGTTTTTCTTTCATATATAAAGACTAAGTAACCAAATCAACAGAAGCTTTGATTCATTCCTCACTCTTGTTTAAAACAAGCCTCTGGCACAACGACTTCTAGTATCATGTTGTTATCATAGCAGTTACAAAAATAACACAACATTTTGGTTGTGTTTCTGTTCCTCCAGTGTTCTGGGGGAAAACAGTTTTTAAGGAAGATGTGATCTTAATATAGATGTTGTTGCTCTACTCTTGCTATGGGATTTAACACTAACACGGGCAGCCAGGCCCGCTCCATCACAACGTCTTCGTCTAATGAACAGTGAAACGCTCCATTGACCAGGAGAAGGGAGGGTGCAGGTTTGAGATCGCAGCAGATCTGTCTACAATGCTAATGATCATTGCAGTTAAATTCAACTAATTAGCCACATGCATGCCTGCTGAATTTGCTGCTGGTTTCAGATACGCGACAAGAAGCACTGAGCTGGTGGTTTCAAACGCGGAGACATCTTGAAGTGCAAAAAAAAGATTTCCCCCAAAGGCTCCTGTGGCCGTGTTCATGGCACCCGATATAAGTTAAAGACATTCTCATGCTTATGAGAGAGAGCAGGCAGTGTAATTTAAATTCTGTTGACATTTACTGTCAAGTGGTATTAATTCACAGGCATCCTCTGCTGCATGGGCTTACTCAGCACCAGCAGGCCGCTGGCTCTGGAGAAAGACATGCTCCCTTTACTGTACTCTTAGCAGATTTCCCCTCAGACTGTTGCTGTGATCAGAGGCACACAACCCCCAACCCATGGGTCACAAGCGCAAAATGCAGGAATATAGCCTGGTGGAATGTCATATATACAGGTTGTGTCCTCTAAACACAGAGACACCTTCAGACTGCATTTCAGGGGATATGCCTCTCTCATCATCCAATGTCACAACAGAGAAGATCCCATATTTCTTCAGTGCTCCACTTAGAGGGAAATATCAACCCAGTTTGCTTAGTGTGAGATCTATTTCTGGTCAAACTATGACTATTATCTGGCTAAGCATCACAGCAATTTCCAGAGGGTAAAAGTAGCACAAACACATCTATTAGGACCTCATAGCTAGTATCTGCTCTTTGACTACTCCTGCAATTCATGTAGGGCATCGCACTTTTCAAACGAGAGGGGGGAAAGAACATGCTCAATGAGATTTGACCTGATTTGATTTGTTTAAACTTACAACAAGCAGATCAATTCCTTGAGCTCATCTTTCTCTGATCTATTTGATTTACTTTTGCATTTGACTCTTCTCACACTCGTAGCTATGTGGGAGTATAATATACGCTCATACAAAATCTACATGTCCATCTGTGTTCACATGGTCTTTAAAGCACAATTGACCATGTGCGCATGTACATTTAACCGTTGAAGTAAAGTCTGTTGGACAAGGCTTGCGCTTGCTTTAGCTTCTAGCAGTGACACAAATCTTGAGTGAATAATGCAGCCCTAATCAGCACATGATCTGGGGCTAAAAACTTGAGGGAAAATCACGAGCCTTTAAGTGTAACAGAGAACAATTACTTGTTTGCGTGGGGCTAATATATAATTGACTATATTTAAGGAAATGTGTATTATGTGTGCAATTTGGAAAGAATCAAAGAGCATGGTTGTATTAATATGTGCTCAAATAAAACAGAGTGAAGCAGAGACATGCTTCTGCTCTTCAGCCATTATTTATTTTCACATTTAAATATTCTGGATGCAGGAGTAGCCACAAAGCAAGGAAATATTAAAAGCTAAATCTGCTAAGAGCTCATGTTGAAATCCAGCAATGGGAATTGTGCTCCTTTTTATTTCCTTAAATTAAAAGACATCTGAACATAAATCCTATTTTTGCTGCTGGATTGTGACCTAAATGGAGGATTAAACTGTGTATAACAGAGCCTTTAACTGCCTGTGCTGGAGCTGTGACAGGTCCTTGGGAGATACACAGAGACTGCTTGCAACACATGTCATATATCATAGCTTCAATCTGTACCCCAACCACTACCTGCAAGCTACAAATGTGCACTTCTCCTGTCATTTCTGTAGAGACAGAAGAGGGGGAAAGGGGGTGGAGGTGGTGGTTGTGTGTGTGTGTGTGGGGGGGGGGGGGGGGGGGGGGGGTAAAAACCAAATAGCTTTGCATTGTTTGTTTTTGTCTAGCCTACATTGTTTGAATCTGGGAGAAAAGGAAAAAAGGAAAATGCTATGATTTGAAAACATAACCATGCATTTACTCTGTGTTCTGTAAATAGTTATAGAGGAATAACATTCAACATTCCTGTTAAAGGTTTTTTTTTTTTTTTTTAGTGCTGCACAGACTGGTGTAAAGATGATTCGGGGACAGGTAGTGACACTGTTTCTAATTTCTGTATTCTCAAACTCAATTCTTAAAGATCAATGATCCAGTTCCTTTGCAAATTTAGCATCACTCACTCTGTAAGCTTATGTGTAAATGCCTGTAAGAGACAGAAAAAACACAATATATTTTTTTATTGTCTCAGTGCTTAAAAGTACCCCAAAAAATCTCTATTTTGAAAGAAAAAACTTGTTTCATTAATATTTACATTTTATAACTAAAGGCTTCTGTGCAGACCACCAGTGCTCCCTAAGACAGAAGGCGTATGCATCACTTTTTCTTTCTATGCACGTTTTGCTTTAGGGAATCTGCATAAATTGTTTCATACTGATGTAATTTCTTATGCCCATGTATTCACATGTGTAATGTTTCATAAACAAGCCCATATGCATGTCATGATAAAATATGTTTTCATGCTTGTGTCCTCAAACTCTTAAAAGGCTGGTAATTTTGGACATACATATAACTAAAATGAACCAAATAATAAAGAAAGTTTTCCATCTGAAATTCACCTTCAAAGAAATATGATCCTGTCAGATCACTGAGGTGCCAGCCTTCATATCAGATCATGAGGTAACAAAAGCAAGCAGTAAAACTAGGACTACTGTGTTTGTATACAGTACACAGTCTAATTCAACATCCCAGCAATAAATACTCATGAAGGTTAGAGTGTTCAGCTTTTGATGAAACTCAGAAAGGTGTTGATCCAACTTACGTCATTTTTGGAGACTGCAGTTAGTGGAGGCATTAGATTGTATGAGTGTTTCAAATATTTTGTCCACCATTTTCATATCAATATCATATTAGTTGTCTGGACATCTGGTGTTCAGAGTTTGTGTCCCAGAATTTATATTTTGAATTAATCACATTTTCAATAAGTAATATGTTTACTCAAATCTCCCCAAGAATGACCTGAAATGGAAAACAGTCAGCTGTGAATGACTCTCAGGTCTCAGGTTTGTGATATTGTGTAATTCACTGCTACTGAGCAGACTGGACACCAATCGCGCCTGCAAATTAAATCATTCACTAAACAATCATACCACGCAAGCTTTAAATGCATCACAAGTCACACTCAAAATCTAAATCCTTTATGGTAGACCCCAACACCTGCCAGCTGACATAACTCGGTGGATAAAAAGATTTTTTTCCTCCTTTTTTTCAATCGTACCACCCTGCACCAAATCAAATGGGCATGAGGAAGGAGAGCAAAGCACACCTTGTCTCTGCAGAAGAGCCTTGGCTGGTTGAACAGGTGTTATGGCTGAATACCAATGCAGCTTCAGAAAGGAAATGCGGCAAGGCTAAATCCCACACTGCAATGACTAATTTATTTACAAACAAGCATTTCAGATCACTAAACTAAATCAGAAGAGAAAAATGCACTGGTGAAAATTTTGCATTCATAAGAACGTAATTAAAGAGGATCTTGTGTAGTAAATCAGTTTGTACTGCTCTCTTGCAGTAAACAGAAATGAAGAAATGAAGTGGTGAATTTCATGCACGTATTTTAACTCAGCTTTTGTACTGTTAAAATATTATTGAATGTTTTTGAATGCTGTATCTCTGTATAGAGTACTCTCTGCTTTCAACACCTTTGTGACTGTTTCTTCACAATCGTTAGAAAAAATATTGTTTTTGTTTTGTTTTGTTTTTATTTGTTAAAATCCTTTTTGTGGTCAAGGCAGGTGTATTGAAATAAACTGGTAAAACTAATTTAGTCCATGACTTGAACAGGGTTTACTTTAGTCTTAGCAGTGTATTATTTTTGGAATTTTATCAATTAATTGCAATTTTAATATTATTCCAAGGTTTAAAGGTCATGTGATGCTAAAAATAAGTAACCAAAAAAATCATCTTCTAACAGAAATGATGCAGTGTATTCATAGTGCAGAATGTGTTGTGACAATTTAATCAAGAGATTTGAAAATAATCTCTTCAATAAAAAGTTCCTTAATTGACTTCATTGATAGATATTAAAAGCCAAAGTGTTTCAAATGTCTCTATGCAGATGACACCTTTTTACAGTACAGCATGTGCTTTAGCACTTAAGACACTCATCACACAGAAGACTTTAATGTTGTGGTTTATGTGATTTTAATTTTGCATTATTCCAGGTGACTCATGAGATGATTATGTGTAATGTGAAAGGAATGTGACAAACCTGTCGACTATTATTACCTGACTCTACTGTTCCCATTTTGTTTTATAGCTATCAGCTCTTAAAAAACTGTGGCATGCTGATAAAGAGCCAGATGTTTTTTTTATGAGGATTTGGTAGAGACCAAAACAATGCTAAAAGGAGATTGAATTTTGGATGTTGTTTCCTTTCTGCTGGATTATAAATAGGCAACTGTTGACAGCAAACTTGGTCACAGTATGATGGTGTTGTGTTTAGCTTGTTGTGCTGCTCCCAGATGGCAAAAAAAATCCATCAATGGAAGTTAAATCTATCTTTTTAGCAGGTGTCTATCCAAAGGCATTGCACATGTTAACCATTAACTCATGTTACTCTTAGGAGTTAGTCCACTGAGAGCAAGTGGCACCATTTCTGCAGTGGAGGGATGGAAACCCATCTATAGAAGGACCTGTAAAAGAGACCTAGAAATCACAAGTGTTTCTACCCTTATTTTGTAAAACTAGGGACTGTACCTCAGTAGTTGTGAAATTTACTGCAAAACTACACAATGAGAAAACCACAATTTAGGCCATGTTCCAAGTTTGGAGGTTTGTACAAAATTACTCAGTTTAATTAATGATCCTGTTTTGTCATCTTGATTTTTCTGGGCTTCATCATTCATCTCAATGTTTTCATAACTTCGCATGAAGGTTTATCTTTCAAGCTCACATGCTCAAGTCAGTGTAGTTGTTACTAAATGAGGCAACATAAAAACAAAACACACGTACTTAGACAGAACTGAATGCAGAAAAAGAAAAGAAGCAATTTATTTTTGCCACAGCTGAATCTGAAGCATGTTCATCATGTACCCCAGTTAGCATTGGGCAGCTAAAGCATAATCTTAATCTACATTTTTTTCCTGGCAAAAGCCACAACTAGATTGAGCTAGCAGGGTTGCAAGTTACCAGAATGTTTTCAGTGCTAATGGCCACCTACAGTCTACAATCACAATATTGCACTCGTCGCTACAATAGTTGCATTAGCTGTTTTGTACAAGAAGTTTCAACCTTGTAGATCATTTTTAGATAGCATGTTGATCTAAAGACTACTGTTAATATCATTAATGCAATGGGTGCAGCACACCAGACACAGAAGCTGTTCTGTACAGGAGTACCAGAAGCAGAGCTTCAGTCTCGTAACTTTTTCCATTAATTTCCATTGTTTTTCTTATTGTGGATGTAACATATCTTTAATGACAAACAGGATTTTGGTGGCACTGTTTCCCCCTTTCCCCCTGTTGGATAAAGGTGGGGAGTTTTAATTGAAATGTATTGTCATTAACAGAACGTGCAGGTAGGTCATCTCATTGTTTTTATTTATTTATTTTTGATGTAAATAGGGTTTAAATAGGGTTCATGTTTTTTTTGTTTTTTTTTTAAGTGGTAAATTATCGACTTTCAGTCGTAGCCTATATAAGCAAACTATGCAAAACATATTTCCACAGGGGCCAGTCAAAATGATGTTACAGTACAGAAGACCATTTCCTCATATTCAGAGGGAAAACACAGACACCTCCAGCAGAGTTCCTGTGCAGAGTTGTGTTCTTAAGGTTCTTGATCAGACTCTGGAACCAGGAACCTTCTTGGTAGGACTGACATGGGCAGGGCATCACCCTGGCTGACATGACTGTAGCTACAGCTGTTTTTCTACCCTTTAAAAGACACAAAGTGAAAATAGTTTTCTTTGGTTGTAACACTAAACATCATGTTTTATGTCAGGTGAATTTGTAGGCTAAAGCACTCCTGCTTTACTATGCTGGTCCTTGCTTGGCTTGCTTACTTGGCTTTGTCAAATAATTTTTAGTCATTTTTCACTCATTATCATCTCAAAAACACACTATGGTTAAGGAGAGTGCCATGCAATATGTTTGCAACTAATTTGCTTAGTGATGCAGCCCAAAGTCATGTTTACTGCTAAACTATTATCTTCCCAAACATGGATCAAATGAATGAGTACTGGATAAATCCATTATGGTCAAAAGTACTTATGTTGTCATTTCCATGTGAAAAATGTTGCATTTCTCATCTTTAACATACTTTAGCTTACGTCTGTATTTTTCTTTTTGTGCTGTGTGATGCTGCTTGCTGATTGTGCATGCTTCAAAGTCAGACAGGTGACAGCAGATGTTACATAAGTATCAAACTGCAATAGCATTTCAATTTAATGTCACTGCGTCTTTAAACTAACTATCATCACTGTAGCTCCCTGACATGGCAGACAGTCTAAGTTACTCCATTTGCTCTCATTAATATCTCTACTTCGTTACCTTTCAAGTTTTGGTTGCTGCCATTCATATTTATTATACAAGTATGACACAATTACATTAATCTTAGCAAAGAATAAGAACATTTGTATCGTTAAATCACTGATGTTCCCCTTTAAAAATCACACAATCCTTTTGAATGAGAGACTATTTTTATTTTAATTAAAGCTCTGAGTGACATCATGATCATCTCATGCCAGAAAACTTTTATTTCGTGAATTCTAATCTGATCCCTGCCACAGAGAATGAGCAGTCTCATGCTGGCTTCTTAACTGCTGACACTGCCGGTCAACGGGATGATTTTTTCCTCTCTGCGGGTGTCTCTCAACTTGAAATAGAGTGCATTGGCAGGACTTAAATTGGTGGCATTTTGTGGTCTTTAAAGAAAGGGGACTCATTAAAACTAACCGAGAGACGCCTTCAAGTTTCCTCCATCATTAGCCAATGTAACAGCAGATAAGAGAAATATAATTATAGATCTGGGTAACTTGTGTTGTCAATTTAAAAGTGATGGGGCTGCATAATCCCCAACCTTGTAATTGGCCAATGGCTCCTGCAGCGTCATCCCTGTTTTTAATGAGTGTTAGCCTGAGCGGAGGTATACTCACAGAGATGGTCACTGCTGATGGCACGCATGATATTACTCCTGTTGAAAATCACCCAGTGCTAATCTTGCCACTTTCAAGTCTTGCTACATATTTTGTTGGATATGACTTACACTATTCTGTAAATATCTTTGAAAAGTAAACTGTGTATATCTATTCTGCATGTACACAGGTAAAAATAAAAACCGGATGCTGAGACTTTTTCAAAACCAACAGCTGATGCTGTGGTGAAATCTTTAAAAAAAATCCAAATGAAATGTTTACTTGCCATTTCATGCACTTAAATTTAACAATTTCTCCTAGCTCCTCTGAACTCTGAGTGGTAATGAACTAAAGTGGTCACAAAATCACTTTTCAATACAGCAATCATTTGGCCACTACCATTTGCTGAACGCCAACAGAGATGTGCTTCAAGGTGTGGTCCCATTAACATCCTCTAGATGCTGAGCCTGAAAAGCCTCATACTGCACTTGAGTCTTTGGTTTCACTTCCAAAAAGTAAATTCAGTCTTATATTTTACTCAAATACAATGTGTCTTGAAGATTAATTCCATCTTTTTTATGTTTGCTCTATTATGGAGTTATTAGTAACTAAAAACATTCACATTCAATTGTGGTAGCTGCTTCCCAGCTCACTTGGTGAGTGGAAAACATCAGCAGCAGTTTCTCTACAGTTTTTGGGAGCAGCTCCTGGTGACATACACCTGTCCTTGGGCCAGGAGCAAAGAGGTTACAGATAAACACAGAAATTGTTTCATTCATATTATTAATGAAGTCACTGACGGAAGTATTGTAGATATAAGTATTGGCACAAAGTTGGAAGATATCTTCAACACTAATTTTGCATATTCTTCTCGCAAAGTATACAATTTATGACCAGGCTTAAAGCTGCATTAGATGATTTTTTGGACTCTGGGAAAAGACTAATAAGGTGTATCCACATAACACCTCATTAGGTCACCCAGCACACACAAAGCAACGTTAACCTTCATTTACAGTACTTGACAAATACAACAGGCCATACAGACAAATCCAATATTAACTCTACCAATGGAGACCAGGAGCTAAACAGTCCTCTGTGTTCACCACGTAGCTGCTAACTTTGTCTATCTGCAGAAGAGGCTGCAGCTGCAGCTGAAAACAATGCTGATGAGAGTGGTAAGGCTGAATTAGACTAAAACAGTAAGAGCTGTGGCCCATAAAACCAAAACGAGGTAAAAGAGATGGAGAGTCATGTCGTTCCTAGTCATTCTCCGTGGGTTTGTCACTTTATGTAGCCCCTTTCACATTAGTTAGTCAGTGAATGCAGCTTCGGTATTTAATAGAATCATTTAAGTTATCTGAATACTAATGCATTTGTATTATATAACATGGCTTGATA
The DNA here is from genome assembly GCA_028641955.1 of Protonibea diacanthus. Lineage (NCBI taxonomy): Eukaryota > Metazoa > Chordata > Actinopteri > Sciaenidae > Protonibea > Protonibea diacanthus. Next base: position 26,862,338 of record CM053979.1, on the reverse strand, counting down.
CAATGTTTTAATAATAGTTGACATTCTCAGGTATGTATTATATTTTTTAACAATGTCAAAAACAGATTATAGAACTATTATGAAGCCACAACAAAGTCAGAGCTTTATTCTTAGTAGGAAACAAATCCTACAAACATTTAGATATACAGATAATCAATAAACTGAAAAAAAAAAACACCTCTTTTGTCAAAGACGGTAGAAATAATTGAAATATATTATATATATTATATATATTGAAATATTTTAAGTATTCAAACTGTTGAACTAAACCAATGAATTGGCTTGGAGAAACTCAAAGAGTAATCTCTGTGTCATATTAAATTATAGATCAAACTTTAATTAGAGCCATTATAAGTTATTTCATCGCATTATTTGGGAAACACTAAGCATGATTAAACATTAGAGGATGGCTCAATAGGCATTTTACCATAAAATCCTCCTGCCCCCCCCAAACACAGATCAAAAAGAGAGGAAAAAAGGAGGCACACAGTAGTGCCACACATGTGGTCGAGGGTTTAAAAAATTAGCAATGCTCAACTGGAACGGAAGTAGCTTGCAGCGACTGCCACAGCAGAGTTCCTCTAATCATATGTAACATCTACCTTTGGAACGTAGCGGAGGGAGTTTACAATAAGCTTAACCCCTACTTTTATATTGCACTCAGCAGGTTTCCCCCTCCATGTTGGGCACTTTGAACACTATTTTGTTATTCTGACTTCACTTGGTTTAATAATCTGCAGTTCCCCTTTTTTTGTCTTTTTTTTTCTAAAACTCTACCTCTCAGGGCTTTGATGTTTTGTGGAAAACACACTGTAGCTGCTTTAGTCGGCTGGTGTTTGACGGGTTAACCATAAAAACCTCACCACTTTTTCTGACTTTCACTGATTTCACATCATCACTAAAATATAGCTAACAGGAGAGACATGAGCGTGAAAACTGCATTTTTTTCTTAAGGTCATGGAAGGTAATTTGTTGATGGCCAGAGAGTCAGGGAATTAAGAAAAGTTCCCTCCCACTGACCCATTTGATATCACACAACGGAGGTTGTTTGAGAATCTGGCAGCCGCCATGGTGCGGCGCATTTAGCCAGGGTCGAACTTTCAGGAGCTCTGTGGAAACGTGGGAAGAGAGCGCTGGAAAGTGGACGTGAATTAATTGAACTCTGTACATAATTCTGTGTCAATGGTCTCCTCTGTCCCTGTGCTGAGGACAGAGAAAGAGACAGGGTTCGATTGCTCAATATTCATCTACATTTTTTCCCCTGGATAGGCACAATATGGCGGGCTTAATTAACTTCTCTCAAAGGTGAAGCAGTGCGCACCATCTGCTGTGAGACAATCACATTTGTATGCCTCTCTGAATAATCCCGTTACTCTATTAAAGCAAAGCAGTATGCAGGGGAGGAGAAGTCTGGGTAGCATTTAAACAACTTCATATATAACACTTTAGAAACTCAAACCATCTTTTAAATTTCTGAATGTAGTTTGTTAGGTTGCACATTATGCCTTTGTCTTTCCAGCAAAGATGAAAAAGTTAATGATTTAAACCAAGCTTCATGGTTCCACAAAACTAACTGTCAGAAATTGAAACATTTTAGCATGAAATGAGCGTCCACATAGGTCCATTCACACATATTTCTCTGATCATTTCATACGTGGTATGGCAAGACAATTTGAATTCTTTAATATATCTGAAGGACCACACATCGCAATCAAGGGCCTGCTGAACTTGCCCTAAAGCCGGGTCATTATTTGATCTTTGTGCATCTTAATCTGATTATCTCATTGTGGAGGTAAACTTCAGACTCAATCTTGTTAGCAGCTGGCCAAGATGGATTACGACAGCCAGTGAGGTGGAAAATGAACTGAGCAGTTCAGCTTTGGCCTTGCTCTCTTTCAAGATACTCACCACCACTACTTCAACTCCTTCTGCTTTTCTTTCTGCTGGCCCTTCAAACGAGATATTATCCTCAGGAAAAGCATTGGCACCCCCCACCACTCCCCACACACCCTTTTCTTTATCTCCGATGCTTTAACTAAGTGAGGACAATGGCGAAAAATCCTGACCTCTCTTAAACATTCAGATTTTCAGACACACCGTGTTATGAGAAGATGGTAAAGTGGCTGAAATCTTAACTTCACAAAAAGACGAATCTCGCCCTCAAAGGCTTAAATTCTAAGACTTTGTGTTTCGGCTGTTGTTTGGCCATTTTAACCAAAATATGCAGTAACCCGATAGGTCGAGAGAGGTATGTGTTGCCTCGATTCTCATCTTAAATGAAGAGGGTTGGTTTTTTGCCTTTTCTCTTTTTTCCCCTCCTTAAATTATGCAAATGCCTTAGATGTGTGGTCCCGCTTAAGACACTCAGTTTTGCTTGTGGTCTTATTGCGGTATTGAGTGCCTTTACAGTGAATGCACACCACAGTCCACAGCACAAAAAGTCCCCCTAAAGGCTGAAAGGAGTTCAAAGCATTGAAAAGACAAAAAAGGACTAAGCTGGGATTTTTTATGTACACTGAAAAGAAGAATAAAATATAAGTTCCCTATTGGTGCTTGTTATGGCAGTGGCACCCATATTAAAGCATTATGTTACGACATAAAGGCTGCCTGAAATTTTTCTTGCACACCATATGCAAAGAAGAAATGGGAATACCTTAGAAAGGCGCTGATTTTGTAACACGAACCTCTGAATGCTCTTTTTGACACTCTATTGAGGGAACAAGGAATTCAAAAGAGGTTATATTCGATCAGGTTTTCTGCCTCAATAGGTTATAATCACTCCTAAAGTATTGAGCACTACACAGAGAAGAGAGCTTCTAAGGAGGCTAATCAGCAGGTTTTCTCCCTATTATCGTTTCCCATCTGAGGGTAACAGCGCACAGAAGTACCCCCTTCTATTGATTATCTGGACTGGAATTTAAATATTAATACACTGCCCGGCCCTGCTTGGCACTCTCCCTAGAGCTGGGCTGCATGGCAAAGCACTCATTCCCCAGATTAAAAACCCCCTCGTTTTTTTTTTTTTTTTTAAAGCACAATCCTGCTCTCTTTTCAGCTATAAGAAAAAAAAACTTCAAGGGGGAAGTTGAGAGGAGAAAGGGGCCAGAGCTCTGTGTCTCTGCTGCGAATTCAAAGACGACACTTTTCCTTCAGGCCTGGGTCTGCTGAAGATGCAGGAATCACACAGCAGCCATTTAACCACTGCTGTCTGCTACAGAGAGATATAGGGTATAGAGTATAGAGTAGAAATAGAGTTTGAGGAGCTAAGTCCTTCAGTTTGGCTGGTCGTGTAAAAAATAAGGATTCATTGAGCTTTTGGAAAATTTTAGCACATGAGATAGGTTAAGGCAAAGCATATTGAAAATGTTGAGTTTGAAACAAAAATTGGAATGTAAACATCTTCAACAGCAGCCGGCTAAAATCATCCAAAAATCAACCGACATATATATAATGTGATCTGTACATTACGCCCATGAGCTCAAAGAGCCTCGTCCACTCGACCTTGTGAATGAGTGCATTTGCCTTCAGGCCGAGTTCTGCATGTGTTCACATCAGTATTGGTGGGGCAACTCAAAGACACAAGTTATGGCCCCACTTGACACAAGAGTAGCGAGCCACAACAGAGAAAATAGCATGGAACATGAATAAGAGCAGAGATGTTGCATGATCAGTGAGATAAAAAGGTAAAGCCAAATTTGGGCAAGAATTTAAGAAATCTTTCTCACAGGCACAACATTCAACAGCATAATAACAAAAATAGATAATAGGTGTATGTGACTTTAAAAATCTGAGTGATTTAATATTGCTCCCTCCGTTTCATCTCCCTGTATGCCACTTCAATATACACCTCAGCGTTGTTTTTACCATTCACATTATGAGTCAGAGGAATCACCCAAATCCTGGAGTAATCCTCCAAGAGCCATATAATGAAGGGATCAACCCAGAGCACAAGACAAACAATTTAGCATGACGTTAAGTCCCCATCTCATACAGTGAGAGAGATGTCCATTAATACACCTACCTTGATTTGCATTCACTCTAGCTGAGGTTCATTGAAGGAAGAAAAAAAAGCAAAGTTGGGCCTCTAAGTCAATCAGCTCTTTTCACTCTGAAATTGGGTCCTAAGATACATAAAGCTTTGCCTCTCTGTATGAGACGTATTGAGGCTGTAATAGAAACTGTTTCTGAATTCGGAATGACAGGCTTCAGCAGTGATAGGTCTACTGTCATTTCTGGAGATTATTTCTTTTTGCACAGCACACATTCTTCTTGCTGTAATATACATTTCATTTTAATCAGAAAATTTTAAAAAAGGACAAAAATAAACCCTATAAAATTGATGCATATCCCCGCAACACTTACAGTAGCTAAATAGTTAAACATTTTGCTGGTTTCTTTAGGGGAATGAGATAAGAAGTTCTATATTGATCTCTTTAAGCCACGACTCCTGGTCAGTAGTGTATTTACCATAGAGAGAGATTAATGTCATTTTTTCATCTAACTATTGAATCATTCTAATATGGAGACCTGCTTATTGCAATCAATATCAAATCATATAAGAATAAAATGCAAAGTCTGTGGTTCTAACAATATCACATACAAACGCCTTCTGTCTGTATTGTAGGTGAATACAGAACTTTTTTTGTCCCATGCCACCATCAAAGTTGCTCATCCTTGCACGTCCTAATTATCTAACCTCATTCTGAGTATTAGTACAGCTTTTTCTGATTAAACTGTCTCCGAGAGGTGAGGACCTCTTCATACACCTCTGCCACATGATAATGTGACAGCAAAGGCCATTAATGCAAGAGCACAGAGGTCATTAGCATCGCTCCATGGTGTAGCATAAAGTAATCACCTCCTGAGATCTGTCTCCTGTGACTGCTGTACTGTCTGTCCTCCCCTGTGGTTATTCTCTACACGTGTAAGGTCAGTTAATGATGGTGGACAGAGATATCTGACCAGGGGATAGCTCTGGCAGCTGATTATGCTTCGCTCCCGACACTTCTTAACCAGCCACGAGATGACAAGGCCGACACTGTTAAGGATTTTTAACATTCCTTGCTGCTCATCAAAGATTTTGTGATGAGAGCAGGCTGGCCATAAATTGAGATTTAGTTAGTAGGTGTGAAACTCTGGTTTCCCTGCAACGTTTCCGCCTTCCAGAGGGATTAATGACCGATGTCTCAGCATACCAGAAGATAAAAATAACATTTCCTGATTCATTTTAATGGAAAAGTGTAACTGTGAATTTTATCCAAATTTATCTATCCGATAATGGCCCAATTTAATGACTCTGAGGTTCATAATGGCACAGTAAAAACACAGCATTGAAGTGATTACATGGGCGTGTAGGGAGTCCAGCTCTCATGTGGTAGTCCAGAGTTCATGTCCTTTCAGAGACCTGCAATTAACCTCAGCTTTTTAATTAACTCTAACCTCTATTTTCCCCATAAGAGCACCAACTATTTTAGCCAGGTAAAACCGTCCATACTCTGAGTGTAATTTATCTGCCATAATCATAATCATCATAATCATCTTTCCCTAAATTAGCACAGATGTGGACAGATTGATACCTAAAGTACTGATAACAGTAGTATTTTTTCAGTATCTTAATACCAGTGTTAATCATGTCGATATCCCAACATATGGATCTGTCTAAAGTTAGATAATTCACACTTCTGGTGTGTGTTTGCAGACACCGATCACCTCATTAGATTATAGAATTTACACAATAAACATTTTTCTTTCTATAATCTGTGCCTCTACATGTGATTAAATATTTAATAGTAAATAAATAAATAAATGTTTGGCAAATTGCTCAGTATAATACAAATGGCATGATAAATGATTAATGATAAAACACAATGGTGGAATGTAATTAAGTGCATTCACTCAAGTAGTGTACATTTTTGAGGTGCTTGTTCCTGGTGCTTGGGTATTTCCATTTTCTACGATTTTCTACCTCGACAGCACAATTCAGAGCTAAGAATTGACTTTTTACTCTTTTTTTTTTTTTTATTAATAAACAAATATAAACCAACAAATAAATCATTATATATTGTTACAGATGATCAAGCAGAGACTTTCTTTTCTTAATTGAAAAAAATAAACTTGCTGAAATTGACATGGTACTGATGGTATTGTAAACCAGTAATGCACATCTGTAACTTATCATTTGTAAATGTGAAATTCCCAAGCAAGAAAAATATTACAAAAGTGATACCTCAGTGTATAACAGGGTATGGACACCCTTTACTGAAAGACAAATACATCTATTGAAACATACAAATTGCTGCTGACAGTCACTGTGGCACCAATAGATTCCATTCAAAGAAGAAATGACAAATTGTATAGTCTGCAGTGAGACTATTTATAGATCTAAAAACTTTGGCTGATTATTGATCACATTATATTACCTGATCATTTGGAAAAGTATGGTATTAGGGGGGAGAAGCTACTTAAAAAGTAGGCTGTAATGGTCGATGAGCATGAATCACCATGCTCAGATTACTTATGGAGTACCTCAGGGCTCAGTATTTGAAACAGAATTGTTAATTCTGTAATTTTCAGACAATATTTTGTTCTGGGGAGGACTTCAGAGATGAGAAACTATAACAAGAAATGAAAAAAAAGTTTTCATTTAGATTTGAAAAAAAGATGATGTTGTTTGGAAATGGTAAAATAAACACATAATATACAAGTGAGGTTAGATAGTGTTCAGATACAAAAAATATATGAAAATATGAAATATGAAAACAGCTTTCTAGGTGTGATTTTAAACCACAAAATCAGCTGGAAAGCTCATATACAACATATCAAGCATGTGAGCTGGCAAGCTGGCAATGAGCATTGCAGACCTGGGACCAACAAGGCACATTCTGAATCCCAAAGTGATATTATATTCTGTATATTCTGTATTGTTCACTTACTGTCATATTTAAATGTGTGGAGGTATGGTGTACAAAAGTACCATACAGGCTTCATGCAGACTGCAAAACAGGCCAATAAGGATAACACAGGTTTTTGCAAACACACCACTTTATTTTTAAAGTGAAATGCCTTGGAGTTTGTGCATCTAGTGGAATTTAACACAAATAATGTCTGAAGCAAGGAATAATTTGCTATCAGGTAATATATACAGAAATGTTCTCTGATAGGGAGAGTGGTTATACTTTGAGGGAAAAGTTTAATTTCATTAAACTTTGTGTCCATACAACCATGGAGAGGGTATGTATTTATATATGTGACGTGAAATTGTGGAATGATTTGGATGTGGCACGAATTCACCCAATACATATTTCAAGAAGATATACATATGTAAGGTGTAAGAATTCTTTTCCATGTTTGAAATCAAATATTAAAGTAACACATAGATTAAGCTACCCGACAGTATATAAAGTAGCTAAAAAATAAAGTATCTTTAGCAGCTGCAACATTAGATTCACGTTAACGCATCACTCACTCACAGTAATAAAATATATATATTTGAGCCACGAGCCATTTTACATAATAAATACTTTTACTCATATATTGATGCCATTGCTGTTGAACTTTTATTTCAGTCATAGAAAATGAGAAATATAAAAATGGTGAGACTGGATGTAAAGAAAGCAAAACAAAATAAAACGTTATCATTGTCATTTTGAGCCGTCATCAAATATTGACATTATCGTCTGAGGTTGGATCTAAAACCGGAGACAGCGTGTTTAATGTGTAAATATTAAGCATAATTCACGACTGTTCTATTTCAAAGTTTAAAAACTGTAAGAAATCCTGATTCACCTCATCAGTGCTCTGTTTGAAATGAATGTGTCACTATATTGTGTAGCTCTGGTTGCCTTGAACCCTCTCTGACTGATTTGTGCTGATTTAGCAGTAAATGGCTTGTTGTGAAGCGGGAATGGGCAGCCTTGGTGTCTTGTCTTGTCATTCATATTTTCAAGTGTGTGGTCTGAGCATCAAGGGTGTGATTGGATCAAAGCAGACAAATTCACCAGATCTAAAAACCCAAGTTCCTTTAAGCACCTTCAAGAAACCCAGAGTGGCGTGTTAACATTCCTGTTGCTGTGGAGAGACCAAACAAAAGGAGACAGCGGTGACAGTTTAGCATGGATGACAAACAAAGATACAAAAGAGAACATCATACCAGAACAATATATCACTACAGCTGATGTTTCTCCTTCACACAAATGGCATCCCAGTCATTTTTCTTTGAGATGTGTGAATGATGTTTGCAACCATCCATCATAAAAGGACATAATGGAGGTTGGGGAAGTCGGAGAGACTTGGACACTCCAGGGAGCTCATTACTGGACCTATTAATCTGTTATTTGACCCCTGCGAGAGCACTCCCCAATCTAAAAAAGGACCTATGCTTCCTTAATCCAAAGATAAAAACAAAACCTCCACTGTGTCTCGGGGATCAACGCTCCAATTCAGACAACAAAGCAGAGAAATAACATCAATGCCTTAGATTGGTTTGTTCTCAGTGTTAGATAAAAGCAAGTTGATACGTTTCTTCATCTGACTGAGTGCTTTGAAAATGAACTCCAAGCAAAAGCTAAATTATTGATATTCAAGAGAAATCTTAATGTTGAGGTCAGCGATGAACCACAGTGCAAATAGAAAATGAAGCTGGGGGAACGGAGAGTATGAAAATCACCGTCCGGTAGACCTTTGTTATGACTGAGGGAACTAACCACAGGAGTATTGCATGGTGAGTGCTTACCACTTTCCCTTTAAAGCAGAGTCCTCCTGCCATTCTGTGTATGCACCCTTCCTTCAGGGGTGATTGTCTCCTTGTTAGTGGTCTGCTGTTGAGCTCAGCACTTTGCCAAGTCAAAAACAATGTCATGCCTTGGAGGGCTGTGTGTCTCTCTCTGTCCTTTAGTAAGCCTTCTGCACTACTCAATTAAATTTCCTATACACAGCAGACAATAGACACAGGTATTATCAGACAATTCCTATTTTCTGTCATCGTTTCACCCCCAGAGAGACTGTTTCACAAGTTATATTAAGTGGCACAATTCACACATTAATCACATTATCGTTCTTACATTAAGGTTCTCTTTTCACAGATTTACGGTGATGGATCACTTGTCACTCTTTCTAACTACTCTTGTCATGTATACACCTCCATTGATTTCCTTCTGCTTTTACACAGGTAAAAAAAATATAGTATATATAAAAATAAACTAATAAATAAATAAGCCTAGACATGGTTTTGTGCTGAGGAAGTCAATTTCCTTTCAGGTTACAGCTAACCCCTCACGAGTTATGTTAAGGTAAAGGTTGAAATTGAACAAACACCAGCATAAATCAATGTTTCCTGTCATACCTGTAGTGTCGTGTAGAGTACCACACAGACGTAAATTGTCCAGGTCCGAGGTCCAGTGTGTCAGATTTAGAGAATATGGCAGAAATGTTTTAATTATTGTATAATGAAACATTTACAGATGCTGCAGGTCTGAGTCCAACATGTTTCTGCGATAGCCCAGAATGAACAAACACTGGCTCGAGATAAGACTTTTCACAAAAAAGCAAAAGGCTTATCTTTTGCCACTGTTGTCGTTGAGGTGACACGGTTGCAATCAGCAACAACAGCGCTAGAAGCTAAATCCTGGTTCAGTAGCTTGGAGCTTATAGCCAAACATTTTCATGATTACCTGTTTCTATGATAGTGAAAAATTAAAACAACCAAAACAAATTAGTAATAAAATACAAATAAAAACACCACCAAAAAAAGTTATTTAGCTATTTAGCTCATCTTTGTGAGGTAAGTAACATTGTCTACAGAGCTAGCTGTTTGTTTTTTCAAGTTCAGAATCATTTTAAAAGGGACGATGAAAGAATGTATGTGAGAGTATGTTTAACCTGGGACTGAAAATGGAGTTATATGAAGTTTAGGTTTCTGTAAATTAATATTAAATGTGATATTATATATCACTGGTAATAAAAAAAAAAGGAGAAGCAGAACTTGTGTTTACACAATATGTTATGTCTGCTTCAAGCATTTATTTAGCTCTTGCCATTTACTGTCATGTATTGGGTCATTTTACTTGACTTGTTCATGTTAAGTTTCATTAGTTTGTTGTCCTAATGCAGGGATGTCAAACTGTTCCACAAAGGGCCGGTGTGGCCGCAGGTTTTCTTTCCAACCAAGCAGCAGCACACCAGACTTGACTCATTTAATCAACTGATCTCAGTCTTCAGACAGTTGATTGGACAAAGTGTGTGCTCTTGGTTGGTTGGAACAAAAGCCTGCAGTCACACCGGCCCTTTTGTGGAACAGTTTGACACCCCTGTCCTAATGGATGCAACATGAATTGACAGTTATACATGGATGTGCTGAAACTGATATTTGTCAATTATAATGGTATTACCATAGGAACGTTACTGTAAATTAAAAAATACATTAAAGACATTATTGGCTGGGATATTTGAACAAAAATGACTGTTTGTGTGTGATAGAGCTTCACATGAATATGAAAAGAGCTCAAACTAGGAAGTTAAGACAAACAAAGATTTGACCTGATTTTTCTGAAAACATCCTCACATTGGAAACACATGACTACGTATTTTGGTACTTTCTCTGTGATCAGTGATGCTGCCTCTAAGCCTGTAGTGGATGTTCCTGTTTTGGAGGTCATGAAGGGCTCTGTGCTAGGTAGCAGGTTAAGAAATGATGACACTGTGTGGACACTCCATTTCAAACTGATTCTCACAGAAACTTCTGGCTTTGATTTCCCCCTCAGATGGCTGGAATGAAAAGGACAGTTATACATATTTCAAGGCCCAAGGATCCACAAAGGGACTTAGGAATAAAGAGGTATGAACCTTTGAACTAAACAAAGGTCCATCACCCACATTTCATATCAGATGTGCTATGTAGCCCTTGTAAAGACGTGGATATGGAGGGAAAGGAGAGAGGAACCAGCATGCCCTTGCAGACAGGTTGTCTGAGTGTTGTCTGAATGTCCCATGACCCCCATCTTTCCCCGTGCCTCCATCTCTAACCCACACAGCACTTGTTGGCTGCAGAGGTCTGCAGAAAAGCTTCCACAGCATCGTCCATCTGTGAGCCTCTTTGAATTTTACCAGAGGCTCACAACAATAGGCAGTATCAGTTGCATTAAGTTGATTAAAGTGGTTGGCGGACACAGGCACTTGTGCTCTTACAATGCTAGATGAAAGAGCAGCATGACAGCGGAACCTCTCCTGGTTGTCAGAGAATCCGCCTTTGCTCTCAGCAGAGGTCAACAAAAGACCAAATAAGACGAGAGTGAAAGCAATCGAAAGCTTCTTTGCCAAATGATCTCTAATTGGCCCTTTCTTCCATGTGGATCAGTCATATGATTTTGGTAGCGACAGTCGACTTACCCACAATTCTACCTTTAAAAGCTTCTCTTGAAAGTGGACTACTTGAAAGAAGTGACCATTACCTAAACTACAGGTGTGGAGAAAGAAAAAAAATACAAGCTAAGCCTATGTTTAAAAAGAAAAAAATAGATTTCCACTGGCTGAATTACATTTATCAAAAGCAATACATAATTGAATGGTATTTATTAAATAAGGAAAAAATGTTGCAGTCAAAGGGAGCAGATGACACATAATTAAAAAACAAGCTTCTGAAAATTGGTTGTATTTCTAAAAGAACCGCGCATAAAAAAATGAATGTGATCAAGATCTGACAGCACTTCGGTTTCATTTATCAGTGCTCTGCGGTAATTTATTCAAATAATTACGATGCCAGATGCCATCCCCTCTTTAACCATCAAAACAAAACTACAAGCTTTGTCCCTCCCATGCAGCTGAAGAGGTGTCATGTGAGGCAAGGTTTCCTTTTCATTACTGATACCATTTGAGGAACATGCCATATTCCACTTTTGGAAAGAAGTCAAGACAGAAGCTGACAGTATTGTTCTAGTATCAGTGCAGGAAAAAAACAAAAGGAGAAACAAACAAAAGCTTTGGCACTAAGGAGCTGTTCCAGGGATGATAACAATAAAAAAAAAATAAAGGCGAGGTGATCAATGCTGTTCTGGATTCTGATAACACACTGCTCATACCTGAGACAAATGATGGAAATTCTTAAGGAGAGAGGGCCTGCAATATGCCAAATATGCTCCAAATTAGCCTTCAAGAACAACTCTCGGTGCGTATATGGGAGCTGCGTGAGTAAATAAAGGGCCAGCATAAATTACCTTTGGATGTCAATCGTGATAGCACACCCTGTTTTCTTTTTGTTATCGTGTCGCCTATTCGTCTCGCTGGCGGATGACATGAAATGAAAGTCTTCTCTCTCTAGCACCACCAACGGTACTCAGAGCGCTTTCTGACACTTGAAAACGCTACGGGTTCGTGAAACCACAGCTGGGCCCCCACTGATTGGCTTGCACACAGGCTGCCACTAAACTTTCGCTGCTTGAGGAGTTGTCTGTGCCGGGACAGGTGGTGTTTATGCAGATGAATGAACACATTACTGTGTGCTCTTCCTTTTGGTTTAAACATTAGCGTTTCAAAAGTGACAAATCAGATGTTCATCTCCCGCTATATGCAGCCATTGTGTACGCTGCTGGGAGACCTTTGTATATGAATTCCTGTAGGTGTTGATGTGCACATCCATAAAGTATGGACAACATATACGACTACAGACTGAGATATATTCCAGGAATAGTTTTTTGAATATCTGCATCCATTTCATGTATAGCTGATCTCATGGCTACAGTATATTGTAATAATAACCAGAGGCTGGCTTTGCAGTATTCAGGGGCTAAAAGCTAAAATGGATTTCTCATACTGCAGCTGAGTGGGGAGTTAGCTGCTGGGTCTTAAAATGGGTGTTGTGAACAACATGCAATTATCTCCCTATTATCACACATATGCTAGGTTATAATTGGGGCTCTCCCCTAGTCATTTCAGAGGAGTGGATCAGTGACAGTGAATGGCAGCCTCTCATGATATTACATTGTCTTTATGTGCTGTAAACACTAAAGGTCATACAGTAAACACAGCAGTTCTGTCTGTGTGGCTTGAAACTTTTGGGTTGCAACTAATAATTGTTTTCATTATTCATTCATCTGCTGGGTGGTTTCTTACTAAGTAATTAATTGACTGACATTTTGATCTTTAGATTGGTGAACATTGGTGAATTAGATTCTCAGAGTAGATATTCAGTTTACTATCACAGAAGAAAAACAGAATAATCACATTCAAGAAGCTCAAGCCAGTAAATTCTTATAAAAACACTTACTCACTATTCATTCTCAAAAGCACTGGCTATTAATTACTAATGAATTAATTGACTAATTGTTCCTGCTCTTCTTCTTCTTTACATGCACATTACTGATTGTAGAAATGTGTACGGGTTGACATCAGTACCACATTATTGATAAAAATATTTTTCCATGCGTTTAAAACATAAACACAAATATCCTTTGTTGAATACTTGGGGTCATTCATTTGTAGATTATAATTATGTTAAGCAATAACACGATATAAGATACAATGATTGTACCCCAGCATTTTCATGGCAAAGCGATCTAAAATGAATAACATGTATTAAATGGCATTCAAATAAATAGAGCTTGTAAATACAGTTTAATAGTAATATACTTTATTTTACTTTAATAGTAATATACATCGAAATCATAAAAAATGGATCTGTCATAAGAAAGCAACATTTTGCCAAATATTGATTTTTTTTTTTCTGACAAAGTCTGAAAATGGATAAAAGGTCTGCTTGATGAGAACTAGCAGATTAGGCAGGACATTTATAGACTGAGGCCACGACTTTATGAAATGTTTGCTCCACTTGGAGCAAGCTGCTTTGTTTCTGCGACACTCTGTGCTGTGGGTGAGACACTAAAGTCCCTATTGTCTGAGTCAACTTGACCTGACCTAGCTGGTTAAGCTGAGGCATTGTGAACAGCAAATCGCTTCAACCAGGGGGGTAGCTGCTTTGTGTGGCTATGGGGAAAATAACCTTATAAAAAGCCCATACCCATAGTTAATGCAGAGAAAGACCAGTTTTGTCCTTGCAAAAGCTCTGTTTATTTCCAACCGACAGTGAACAACACAACAATTGTTTCAGTGTACCATTCTGACTCCCTTGGTGATCCGATCCTCCCCAATCCATTTAGCAACACTTTTAGCAATTGGAATTGTTTATGCACATGGTTCTCACCACTTCATGTATATGAGATACAGACATATGTCTGCATATGCATGTGTTAGAAATACATTCTGATTTTTAGCAGGAAATGACGGTTGTGAAATATGTAGAAACGAGGCACCAATCAGCTGGCATCCTGGCCTGAAGCCTGCAGCAGCAGAGTGGTGAGAGGGCCAGACAGTGCTTAGCACAAGCTCCTAATCACATTTCACCACTCGGCAGGCCTGTGCTTGCACATTGCAGGTACTTGTAAACTCCTATCAGTCCTTCTCTTCACACCCAATGTTGCTCTCAATGTCACTCTCCATGAAGCTGATCTGGAGACAGCCTTAATTTAAAAATGTAATTAACTCTGCCACAACACAACCTCCAGGAAGCGCTCGCTGCTTATTCTTGTGATTCAAAACAAAAACAAACAATGTGATGGAGACGGGGTTAACAACGTCACCCTCACTCTGCCATATTGTAAAATCAGATCTGCTCTGTGCTCATGTTTAGACAAGATTTCTTTTGTTGCTTCTGTAGATCTTGTTCATCATTACGACATTGTTCTCTTTAACAATCATTGTATAACAGATCAGATTGTGTCTGCAGACATGAAATCAGTGATGTCGGATTGATTACACGTACACTGGTGGGCTTTAATATAGATGTGCTGTTTGTAGAAACAAATGACAACCTTTACCTTATAAAAGACATAAACATCTTTACCAACACTGGTCCTGATTGTGTGTCTTTACACACAATCACACATGTCACGACGGATCAGAAGTGAAAACTATCAAACGCAGAATTGTTGGTGGTTTATTCCAGACCAGTCCAAACTTGTATGATTGTCTGAACTGGGCACAGCTCTTGTTTGTGGTCTGCCACAGACTACCGAGTGGGTACAGAAGGGGGACAGCCTTTCTCTCCCCATAGACCCAGTGCCACCTCCTCATTTCCTGCTGGACCTCACCACTAGACGCCTCCCTGACTCTAATTACCACGGCGTTAGTTGCAGATCCAGCATCAGCAGCAGTCCTCCCCCCAGAAGCACCTTATCCCTGCAATGAACTACGCTGCTAATTGTTCCATTACATCAACAATAACGCATCTTAAGAAGAACAAAAGATAAAAAAAAAAAAAAAAGAAACAGAAGGAAAAAAAACAGAGGTAGGGACTAACTTGACATGCTAATTTTCATTAACCCTGATCTTTCTCTTCTTTCATCATCCGCCCTCCTCCCCGTCGTCTTGCTCATACAGGGTGGCGAGGCACTCAAATTATCCACAAGCATTCCAGCTATCACTAATTATCCAAAGAGTTCCTCATTAGGCTATTTCAAATCCAACCTTAGATCAACACTTACTCAGACCTCGGGGATTCTTGATTCCCAGCAGCGGTTAAACAAACAATCAGTTCAAAGGATCAGGTATTCTACTTTAAGAGGAGGAAAAAAAGCCAAGGGTAAACAACTGCTCATTTGAAAGAAATGACTCCAGCGGCTCTCTGGCATGGATGCACCAATCTATAATTCATTTTACTCAAATACATTCCATTTCTCTCTTAAATTGGGTCATTAAGTTATGAAAAGGTCTAAATACAAGGGTGCTAGATTAGCCCAGATTAAAGAGAAGCTCTCTGCTGCTTGTGTTCAGTGTTGCTGCATCTTAAAGCAGCTATAATCGATACTTTATATTAACAATGCACCACTTGTGACTATTTGTATGTAAAAGAGGTCAAAGTGAAACCACAGAAAATTGCTGTTGTAGAGTCTTTCAGGTGATTGTTTTGATTGTTGGTCCTGCAACTTTACTGTTTTGGTTCAGCAGCTACAAGACCTGCTGTGTACTGTCTACCAAGCATCAAATGACCAGTGAGCAATAGACTGTTTTTTCACAGGAGTTGGTGGAGACCAAAAGCAGAGCAAAAAGCAAGTGAATATTAGGCTGACATTTGCCAGGTGACCATAAGAACACAACTCAGAATGAATGCTAACACGTTGGTTCAAAACTGTACAAAGGTGGCTCCTAACCTGGATATCAGGAACCCCACAAGTGGTCATGAGAGATGATGGAGCAGATACAAAAAAAAAGCAAAAACCTAAATTCTGTTGCTTCCATCTTGTAAAATACTGTAGTGTTAACTTTTCAAGCCTCTGAAATGTCATTAAAAGAACGAATCAGGAAGACGGAAATTACTCAACCTATGATGAGTGCTCACAGGAGACACTGCTTTATTGTAAAGGAGCCAAACAGGTTGGGAACCAGTGCAGCTAAAGTTGCTGAGCAGTTGAGACAGGTGCAAGTTCTAACCCAGATTAGATGTTCCATCAGTTTCACATATTGGGTCAATACTTTATACCCACGAGGGCCGACAGACAATTCAGGAATGGAGTAGTTAAAAAGATGTTCGCAAAGTGCATGTCACACTGTCCTTTGTTTCGCCTTACTTAGGTAGACCCAAACATCAGTCTCCGTGTATGTTCCTAAGAGACTAACTGCAACTCCAACCAAACACAATCCTAATGTGCAGTAATTTCAATTGCTTCTCAGCTCCCATCCCGCCTGAGCACACTCCCTTAATGTCAGCGCTGTGCTCTGTGAAACACCACCAGAATCTGAGTCTGTCACTTAAAATATAATGCCGTCAGATCTGTTACTTTAACCTTGAAGCAATTAGCTGTTGCTGAGCCGTAATGAATCCTGACATCACTCCGCTGTGATGAAACCCCTAATTGCTCTGTAAAAATTGAAGCTTTTGACATCACTGCTGACAGACTTTTTTTCTTCTTGGTTGTGCGGCCGCATGTGACGGCGCCTGGTTGAAACTTGAAAGGTAGCGGAGCTTCTCTGCCATCAGCTGTCCTGTCACTTGACAAAAAGGGAGAGGGGAAACTGGCTGGATTTGCTGAAATGATGAGGCCATTTAAACTATGATATGTCGCAGCTATACGGCATCATTCAGCGGGACTGTTGCAGATGTCCGTGCTAGTCTGGGCTCAGCCGTGCGGTGGGTGTTTATGAGCTGACGAGTGGATGGCTCACAGCCTCCATGTCAACAAGTCTGTTCTGGGTACTCACTGCTCTTAACAACCAAACTTTAGGAGCATTTTTAGTTAGGGAAAGCTACAAAGCACTTTTTTAAAAACAAAAATACTTCATGTCACTAATTTGTTACATCAACACAGAGAGAGCAGAGGTAACATGTTAAGAGAAAACTCTGTGCACATGAGGGGAAACTGAGAGATCCAGGCTTTGATGATCATTTTTATGTCTTCCAGTTGTAGAGTCCTGGCCTCAGTGCACTTTAAGTATCTTAGATAACAAAATAACTTGTGGATAAGACCCAGTAGTCCTCTGTTATGGATTTTCTGACAACCCACAGTTTCAAAATCATACTGAAAATGAAGCTCATTTCAGATACACAATGCATGTATATGGACAAATGAGAAATAAGATCTCAAATTAAAATGGCTGATTTCATTTGCTTATTATTTTTAATGAGCCCTAACAAGTTCTGCATCAATAACGTTAATATATTAAAAAAAAAAAAAAAAAAAAAAAAAAACATGTATTAAATGTCAAACCTGTAATGCGCAGATGTGCTAAGGATTAAAATGTGCTTTTTATAACCCATATAGCATCATACCTGTAAATGTTATAGCATTTATATTAATGGTAAAATAAATGCTAATTAATGCTAAGAGACACGAGGTATTCCCTTCCTTTATTTTTTTCTTCTTCTATTAAATTCATTGTAGAGGTTGCACACAAAGATGTGATTTAATGACACCGTGAGAATTCAGCGCGCAGCCTATTTATTTTGAAGCATCATTTTAAATATGCCGAGCAGACTTTGCATGATTTTGTAGCTAGAGGCTAACACTTAGAGTTTAGGGTTTCAAATTTGGAAAACTGTGAAGCACACCCTCAAAGAGTGCTGACGACTGAGGGAGAGAGAGTCAAAGAAGTGTCTGCTGAGAAGATGTCAAGGCTGACCATCGGAGTTTAGTTTCTCTCAGGTTGGTTTTTATGTGTTTTGGACTGTGATCAGCCGTGCACCATCTTAAAGCATGCACGCATTTTTTGGTGGGAAAATCAGCACATAGGTCCATCTGAGGTGTTTTCTTTGTAATACAAGATATCAGTTAGTATTTTAAAATGTGATCTGGCGTCTTGCTATTATTACACTGAGCTTTAAATTCTCCTGCAGGCTCTTAATGAAAAGAAGAGCTGCAACATCAACACACAGTCAGGCAATCAGGGCGACTGCAGACGGCAGCTGTTGATAATAGCGTACAAGATGTATAGGAGAACTTAGCGCCAAGATTCTTTTCTTTTTTTGGGGGGGGGGGGTAAATTTGTGTTTAGTGAGTGATGTAGGAGATGTGATAATGAGAGGCCAAGGAGAGCAAGTGTTACCTCATTATTGTAATGAAAAAGATATCCCACCATTACATCAGTTGGAAAAAGTGGCAATTAAAGTGCCCAACAAGGTTCCTCGAGGCAAGAAGAAGAAGAAGAAAACGACTCTCTAAAGCCCATCTGTTCTGGATAATATGCGCCATGTTAAAGAAAAGGCCTAATCCTCTTTATTCAAGTCTGCTGCCCTTTTTTTTTCTCCACCAGTCATTGTGTTTTCTCAAGTATTGCTCATCTTCACCAAAAAACTCACAGAGGTGGCGGACAAAATATTAATACAAATATCAGCAGAGTTCATCTTCTATCAGGACAAAAATATTTGACATGACGTGTTTGAATTTTTCAGAACACATTCTCTCTTCAAGGAGCAATAATAATGTTAATATTAATTGTATTAATACTATTACTTTTAATAATTCTAATTAGAACAATAATATTTTTATTGGATTGACTGTGGCCCACTTTAAAGTGACTGAGAGCTGTTTTCTTTGCAGAATGACTAAAATAAAATCATCATAATAAGAAGAGAAAAATCTGATTACAGCAACGCCCCAAAATGACCAGGTAGTGTGAGCCGGTAGCAGCCTATTAATTCAGTTTGCTGTATGGCTCAGGCTATTATTAATGAATTGGAACAGCCCGCACAACCGCCGACACCCCCACCCCCTCCCACCCGCAGAGTGCAATAAATAAATAATGCTGCAGAAGTCATGCATATGAACAACGTGCGTCGGCAGTATACTGCAGTAATGGGCAGAAGCTGTAGGGTCAATATGGTAGGCTAATATTTTTCAACACTGGCGATATAGGCCAGTTCTGTTTTCACAATCATTTTCAATTGCTTACAAGGCCGAAGAAGGGAGCGATTCATCCTCCAGCAGCCTGCCCTCCGAGCGCGCAATCACTGTTATCCATAAAGCAGATTTAACGAGGATGGATATTTTATTTAGTCTAATTACTCTGAGCGGTGCCGGATGAGGAGCGCGCAATAATTGTGCAGTAACATTGGAGCCAATAATATTTGAGTTCGTGGCTGTCCAAAAACAAAAACAAGTCCACGCAGGGAGTGACAGGCACGCGGCTTCCACAGGCTCCATTAACATGTGTTCAGAACATTCGGAGACAGATAGAGTCTGTGTTTCTACTGGCACCGCAGTGTGTGACTCCATAGGACGCGTCAACATTTCTCTAATATTAAAATATGATGAACAAAAAACGCGCGCGTGAGGACAATTTTTAAAAAGGTGAAATAAAAACGCGCGTGGCAGCTGGAGATCTTTTTTTTAAGCAGCAGCAAAGGTCAGTTTGTCTCTCTGTAATAAGCAATGAGTTCAAAGACAAGAAGCCCAAACAAACGAGCCCCGAGGCGCTAATTCACACGACGCGCCTCCGCGCCACACTCTCCAAAATGCGTGCTAAATAAAATCAAATTATTTTTCATAACATTTCATTTCACAGCTGCTCTGTTATTGGATTATTTGCTGCTGAAGTTTGGACATATTCAAAGAAAAATCAAGATTGGAGCAAAATCATCAAAATCGAAGTTTAAAGTTTCGTAGCAGACTGACGCAAAAATGTTAATGATACAAAAAAAAAAAAAAAAAAAAATGAACGTGACACTGACAAACAGCAGAACGTGCTTTGAACTCACTGTTTCTCCTCCAAACTTCCAGAAACAAGTTCACTGTCTCCTGGTCATTAAGGCTGAGCAGATTATCAGCGCCGTTTTCTTCTCCTGATCCTGCCTCAGCGCTCACGCTGAGAAATTCAGGCTTATTGTCTGCTGTGCTCCCAAAGAACAGCTGCTAAGCCAAGGCCACATTCCCAGTATACCCGACTCATCAGGACCATTCATCCCGCCACCAATCAGCTGCTGCGCATCCATATGTATGCACAAATATAAATAAGAGAAATATTTTTAAAAAGGCCGGAGAGTGACCTCCAAGTCTGAGTTTAAAACTACCATTTAACACCATGTGCGCATTATTTACGCTGTGATCCATTTATGTCATAAAAATGACGTCAGGTTAAAATAAACTCTGATTATCTATCAAATATAATTCATCTCTATAAAATAAAAGCCACAGAAGAGTTGTAATAATTATTTTTAGAATTTAAAAAACAGGTTTGAGTGATTTTAAATTATTTGAGAGATTCTATAAATCACTCTCAGCTTTACAATCGATCACGTGTTTGATAATATTGTTTTTCTTCTTCTTTGATGAAAGTTTTGCGCAGAAAATGAAATTTGAAGTCCAGTTTCAATAGAAGCGTCGGCAAATCAATTAGTATCATTACTTCTTTATTCATTCCGTTCTTCTCCATCTAATAAACTTTATAAGTTTATTTGCTAATGTAAGTGTATTTGTACAAAAGACAAACAAACAAACAATCAGACATGAGCAGTCCGTGTGTTCTGTCCCGGCCCGGACAGACAGTCTGTTTGAGGCTGTCTGGGCCTATATTAAATACCTCCTTTACTTCTGTAAAATGTCTTTAAATGGGTCTTTTTGGGGGGTCAGGGGGAGAAAAAAGTCCTGCAGTGTGGTTCCGATGCAGCTACTCACATCACGTGTTTAACCAGGTTTCTGGTCAGCGTCTTTTCTCGTCTTATTTCGTGTTTTATCGCGGATGCGGTGTGCCGGGCATGGGGTTAGACAGGGGGTTTAATGCCGGTTGCCCCCCCGGCCCAAGGCCATGAATGAGCACCCTCGGGACCAGAGGTCTCTGGAGGCTTGGATGCGGCGCTGAAGGAGTCCGGTACATACTGCTGTACATGGCCGCGGCCGCCGCGGCTGCCGTCGTGCTGTCCACGGTGCCCAGCAGGCTCGGGTGGTAGAAATACGGCGACGGGAACATTCTCTGTAAGGCCGAGTAGTTTCCTGCTTCAGCCAGGAGCTCCAACCCGACCGCCGTTTGCCTCTTCCACTTCGTCCTGGAAATCAGATCAAAATACAGGAGATGAATTATTGAATCACTGAGCTCTGCTAATTCCCCAAACGCCCCCTTAATTGGTATGCAGAGGCCTAATTACTGAAGGCACCAATTTATGGTCAAGGTTTAATTAGAGAGAAGAAGAAATATCAAGAAAAAAATCCGATGCTATCAAGGTTGAATTCACCTGTAATCACTATAAATATGATAATAATATAAAGTATAATATTCAAATAAACTTGATTATCACCAGTGAGATGTGACAGCGACCGGATGTAAAGAAGTGAAAAGGTGGGAACGGATTTTCCAATTCTAGGTTATTTTCAGACAGGAAAAAATGTGAATTAACAGGAAGTAATGCCGGAAAAAAATCTGCGTGACATTTCTATAAAATAAGTCTCTTTGATAAATATCTTTGATTTTATAAATATTATGTTAATAAGTTTAATGAAGCAAAAAGTTTAACAGAAAACACCAAGTATTTTCTCTCTCTCTGTCTCTTATAAACTCCATGTTGACGTGAGACAGGACTGTTATTTTGGATTTACCACAATGCCAGCTTCAAACGAGTTCACTAAATAAAGTAAAATAAAATATGATATAGATGATATTTTGTTTTGTTCCTTCAGAATATAAATACAGAAAATCACCGGGCCTTCCGTCAACCGTGAGAACGATTGAAATCAGACTTTTGTGTTTCGGCCTCTGCAGCCTCCCTGAGTCTGCGTGGATTACAAATGAAATGTCAAATATAAACATGTGAGATGTGACAGGCTGAACAAAATAACTTTCAATAAAATATCAATTGTTCCATCCATAGAAAGAAAAAATAAGTTCAATTAGGGACTGTCTGACAATGTTAGCATCATTTTTAAAAGTGTCGGTTGGATTTTTGCTCTAATAATAATAATTATGGGAGCAGAAAAAAAATGCTTCTGTCTGTTGTGTCTGTGCGTGAGTGTTGTGTCTGTGGTTCTCGTGTGTGTGTGTGTGTGTGTGTGTGTGTGTGTGTGTTTTCTTACCGTCTGTTTTGGTACCAGGTCTTGACTTGTGTGTCTGTCAGGTTGAGAGCCGCGGCCAGGTCCATGCGGTCCTGCACGCTGAGGTATTTTTGTCGCTCGAAGCTCCTCTCCAGCTGGTTGAGCTGGTGGTCGGTAAAGGCTGTCCGTGCTTTGCGAGGCTTTTTCGTGCGCATCGGTGGACTGTCTCTGCTACTGGAGATCTCCCGGTCACCTTCCTCTTTAGTGCCTGAACACAGAGCGAGGGAGGCGGAGGAGTCACGTTAGTGCTTCAACAGAAAGGCCTGGCTGTGAATTTATTCACTATTCTTCTTTTAAGAGGAGAAATGAGCACGTGGAAGAGCGGCACACAAACTTTCAATGACTCTGACGCGCGTGGGGCAAAAACAATAAAACGATACTTGTGTTTATTTGTCACCTGAAGTTTTTATTCTTTCTTTTCCTTCTTTCAAACGAGAAATCAATATGTCAATCCATCTCTATTTGTAGCTGCTTTCCGTGCTCCATGATCCCCCCTCCAGGAACAACAATAATCTCTCTAATTGACCCACTAGGGAGGCCCGCGCGCACCGGGGAGAATCACTGGGCTTACATCTGTTTTCACATCTATTAGACTAATAACGGAGGGAGCTGAACTAAGACAAAGACTCAGATAGTCAAACATTATTATTATTATTATTATTATTATTATTATTATTATTATTATTATTATTATTATTGCAGAGGTTTGCTCTGTGTTTGAATTTGTAGCCTGTAATAAATCACCTCAGCTGATTTTATTCCTACTAAATGCAACATTTAAATCAGCCTGCCTACATGGAGAAGCTTCAGATTTCCGGCGCTCTTACCGTTACATTTCATTTCACTCTGAATGTCGTCTCTTTTGTCCAACTTGCTTCTGTTTTCATCTTGTTCCAACTTGGGCCTGAAGCCGTCCGGAGCCGTGGCACTTTCTGGTTTTGGCGTGTGATGCGGTGAGGATACACTGGTGCTGTAAGGTGCGCAGGCTGCCAGCGGTTTACTGTCTCCTAAAATGTCTTTGATTAAAAACGAGGAGGTGGCAGTCCTCGGGGCGCAGCCGGCCCCGGCGTGCGGCTGCTGCTGCTGCTGCTGCTGAGGCGACAGCGGCAAACTCTGCGGCTGGTTGTGGTGATGGTGGTGATGCTGAAGGCTGTCCTGGACCAGATGCGGATCGGCGGAGTGCTCCATGGTGACCGAGATGGGGGATGAGGGGGCTGTTCCCACAGTGTCTATCTCCGAGCATGGTGACGGGGTTGCCTGGCTCCTGAAATCCGCTGTCCTGCTGTCGCCGAGCCGAAAATCTCCGTTCATTAGCACGGGGTTACCAGAGTTAGAAGCGCCGGATAAAATAGTGTCTATCCCAAAACTCGACCCGCTGGATGCTTCCATATTAAACAAGGAGAGGTGAAGCCTTCATAACAACAGATGCTTCTTCTCCTCAGGTCAAATCAGAAGAAAAAAGTCGGGGTTAGAAAAAAGGAAGAAAAATTCAAAAAGAGAAGAGTTGATGAATAAACCCAGGAGAGAAACAAAATCCACGTTCACGAGCTGCTCAGCTGCTCCAAGATGTTACATTCAGGGAAAATGCGGAAAAGCAAAGTGTGGGTCTGCGTAGTCCACGTCGCTTTTTGTGTTTGGATATTGAACTTTGTGTTAAAAGTTGAGGCGTATAGAGAGATATACATAGGGCTGACTCCTCGACATCAGGCTCCCCCTTTTTGCTGCTAATCGCTCCAGTGTTGCTCTACAATGACTTCCTATACTGACGTCACGGCCCACGGCGAGGGGGAATTAATA
The DNA here is from genome assembly GCA_028641955.1 of Protonibea diacanthus. Classification (NCBI taxonomy): domain Eukaryota; kingdom Metazoa; phylum Chordata; class Actinopteri; family Sciaenidae; genus Protonibea; species Protonibea diacanthus. Next base: position 26,837,985 of record CM053979.1, on the reverse strand, counting down.
TTTTCTCCTTTATAATAAACACTCGACGCCTTTTCTCTCTCTCCACACACACTCCCCCACCTCTCCTCCACCCCCCCACCCCCCAACACACACCTTCCCGCTCTGCCATTGGCTTATATCCTGACCGGCTCCGGCACCTCACCAATCAGGGAGTTGTTTCTTTATCTAGACGTTCAAGCCAACCATTGAATTGAGTTTAATTCTAGAATAGCTCTTAAAAAAGAAAGAAAACATGCATGTGCTTTGAGGCCATGCTGTAAACATTTTATATGAAATATGAGAGCTGAGGCAGAAGACAGGAAGTACAAAGTTTTTTTTGGTTTTGTTTTTTTTTTTTTTTTAAAAAGAAGAAGAAATTAACAGAAGTTAAGAGACTGCAAGCTGAAGTTGAACTAAAAAAACAAAACAAAAAAAAAACCAAACAAAAAAACTCCGCAGTGTGTGTGCATAGTGTCTGCAGCATGGCACGATCAATTATAAATATCTCTATTTTACAGATTGAATTTTGATGACTCTGGAATATTTCTCCATCTTCTCGTCAACTTTTCACATCATATAAACTGTGTAACACTTTCAAACGTTCCACTGCTGCCACATCTGAAATGAGTCCAATTTCAAAGCTGGTTTTGAACACAAAAAATGATTTAAAATATAACTAATAAAGAGCTGTGAGGATGAGGCCGCAGTGCGGCTCCGGTGTCATCTTCATCTTTCTGCACAAATCCTCACAGCCGCGAGGTCGGCACATTCAGGGGCTGCAGGAGGAGTGCCGGTGACTGTCATGACAGCGCATCTTGTTAATAACCATGTCATCCTAATTAGTAAAGTAATTATGAGGTGCTAATGAGCGTTCAAAGGTAGTAGAAATTCAGCACTTTCTTTCCTCCTCCGTCGTGGATTTGAAGGAAAAATGTGCGGGTGCGCATTGGGGCAGCTGACAAAGTGTCTGCAGAGAGGCTGCGGGTCTGCACGAGGATGATGTCTGTTCATGGGAACTGCCACTTCTCTCTGAATCCAGGCTCGTGCTCCACTTTTCTTTTTTTTCAGTGGCGGACGTGAAAATTTCCTCCACTTGGATTTTTGTTTTCTCCACAGCCTCACGCAGTGCGCGCGCGGGCTGTGAGGACTGAACATGGAGCGATCAGCTGATTATTATTATTTTTATTTTTATTTTCTTCTCCAGCAACTTGATCATGACTATGCTGCTGGTGACTTGGCGTGAGGCGGATGAAGATTTGATGCTGTCCGGACCTGCAGGTTTGTCCCTGATTTTATTGTGCGCTTCTCTAAAAATGAAATTACGCAGAGATAATCGATAGATTTATTTATTGTATATGTATTTATTTTGTGTGATTTGTGTTATTTTGAATGTAACACAACGGAAAGAAATGTATTTTAAGTTTTGGGGAAAAAAACATCATATTACCAAAAAGTACATGTCATTTTTTTTTTCATTTAACTTTAACTTTAATCTAACTTTTTCTCTGCACCAGAAAATGAAAAAAAATGAACTTTTATGAATAAGTCAAACTGTAAAACAGCACTCTAATTAACAGCTTTAATATTTAGATTATTTACATATGACGAAACGTTTCATTCATCAAGTATTTCTTTGTGAAAATTAAATAAGAAATAGATACAAATTAAAAAAAATAAATAATAAGCTTTCTCTCAGGTCACATAGAATAAAATAATGTATTAGTATATTTGAGTTAAACGTCCTTAAATGTTGCAGTGAATGCACCGCTGCTAAACTCAGCTTTTATTTGTCTCACAGTGTTTCTGTGCAGACAGCCAGCCTCCTGTCAGAGTGTGTTTCCTCCAGCGTCACATGCAGACCCAGTCTGAGCACAAGGTGGCGACAAAGCGAGGCCACGGCGCGCAGGACTGAAGTTCAGGAGCAAACCGAGGCCTCGGCTGCCCTTTAATGAGCCAAACACTTCACGTTTCACTCTGAGAGCTCTGATGTGAAGTTAAAGATAATTACCAGGAAGCCTGATATTAATGAAGCATCTAAAAACAAAGTGACAGGCAGGAGAGGAAGGACAGCACGGAACAGATATATTAAAAACAGACATCATCATGTGCACACACAGGTTAGAATGTGAGTGTGAACATTGTTCAGTTCGGATCAAAGCCATGTTTAAACACGTCAGTCAATGCACGAGCTGCTCATCAACTCCAAACAGGACCAATCAATGGGTTTATTGGCTTTAAGGCGCCGCAGGAGCAAATTGAATGCTACCAGTTAGAGGATCATCTTATTGGCCTCAGCTGATGGTCGATGATGGGACGCTGTAATAGTGGCTGGCACCATATTGATTCTCTGGCGGCTTTGCGTGTAAGCTGTCACTTCACCGCTGGCGACCTTTAGGTTGCACAGTTGCAGCGTTTACAAAGAGACAGCCCCGCGTTTAGACTGTCAATCAGTGCGGGGCGAGATGCGGGAGCGGCCGGACACGAGCGCGAAGGGTTTGGTGCAAGTTTAAACAAAGACACGAGAGAGGTCAGAAGTTTTCTCACAAAAACGTCATAAAATAGTTCCCGTGTTCCCGCCTTTGATGAAGTGGAAGTCTCATGTTCTTTAATTATGCTGAGATCAACGTCATGAAGAGCAGGATCCAATCAGGATCCACGAGGGAGAAAATATGCGAGCAGACAAATGATTTGTTTTCTTCTAGTTATTAACATCCATTTCAAATATATTTTAAATACCATATTTTTAAATAAAAATGAATTAAACCGTTTGATATGATTGATTTAAAAATGTCAGGGTCACATGACCATTTAAACAGGAAATAGCAACAATAACTGGTACTAATCTCTCTTTATTGTCTTTATATTTTCTGATTTTAACATTTTAAAAAAATCATCAAGTTACATTTAAAATGAAGAAAACTGAGTTTGTAATCTATTACAGTTATTAAAGAAAATGATGCCAGTCACGTGATCTAAATATAGACACATTATTTGAGTGATTAAAAACGTGTTGATTACTACAGATACACATTTTGAGTTCTGACACTTGTCGAATTGTTAAAATATTTTCAGAACATTTTCATAAAAACATCTTACAGAAGTTTTGTTTCATTCAGAATAAACTACATAAAGTTTTTTTTTAAAAATCAACTCTTTATGGGAACCTTTCAAATTGAAACAGCTGATCCAAATCTGGACCCACTAATTGCACTCTCAGTGCAGGGTGCAGTCTAATGTGAGACTGACCATCCCATCACAGTGCTGCTGTCCTTGACAGATGGTCAGGGACTTACACTGATTGAAAAGCTGCAAAAGCACAAGCTGTCTGACGGTATGCACAGTCAGAAGATCAGAGTGACCATCAAACCTGGATCACCCTCATGTCTCCTCTGTTTGGTGATCAGTGTCTAATGAGAAATGGATTTATTTAAAAAAAAAAAAAAAAAAATAGGTCATTTCATAAATGCTGAATTATTCACAATCCTAAAAATCAAACCCTTTAAAATCCTAAAACCTTAGACTTTCCTCTAGGAGGGGAAAAAAGTGAAAATGAACCTCTGTGAAAACAAAATCTTCCCAGACTTCAAGACCGTTTTAACACCTGGGCACACCGAGGTCTCGTGTGTTTTCAAGTATCTGGCTCCAGCAAATATCACACACTTAATCTTTTTTTGTGTGTTTGTGTCATTCCCGAGAGGTCACGCCACAAAGCCAAGAGACAACGCATGGCTTTAGAGGAGGACTGCTGGAAACAGGAGAGGTAACTGGGCGGTTACAGCACTTCCAAAATCTCTAATGAGCATCAAGAAATTTGTACAGAAGTCCATTCCAGAGAGGATAAAAACAGCTTCATCTGTCAAACATGACTTATTAGTACAAAGAATCACAATGTGTCTGCATGAAGAGAAGCTCTCAGTGGTCCATGAACATGTCCTGAAATAAAATTCAGTCAAAGCATCTTCACATTTTTATTATTGACATCACATTAAAAAGATGTTTGGTACCCTTGTTTTTTTTTGTTTTGTTTTAGCTGTTTACATTTAATATGTTTAATTTCTATAATTGTAGAGCAGTAAACCATTCATTCATCCAAATACAATTTAAATGACTGCATATGTTTTTTTGTAATGACAGAAAACTTACATGTATATACTATACATCCATTTCATATCCTTTTCATTCATGTCTTAACTGCCTGCACAGTGCTGTAATCTGTTGGGTTTGGATGTGATTGGTGCAACTTGAATTTGACTTGCAGACCACTTTGTGAGTGATGTTGGTGCATCACCAACATCAGGGCAACAGTTTGCTCAACTCACACCTCAGACTATGTTGAATGAGAGTAAATATGAAATCAGAATTTTATATAAATACACACACTTTAATCCTCATTCAGCATTTATTAGAAGTGTATAAACATTATAATGTATCTGTAATCAGATACAAGGACATGTAAAGTGTTTATTTATGTAATCATCAAACTTTGTCTATGACAATGACAACGTTTATGAGCATAACTGCTGTATAAACAGCAGTTATTAACAGCTGATACTCATGGACAGATCATTTGGCTGGTTTCAAACTGTTTGACAAAAATAAATAAATAAAATTAAGAATTGTACTCACTCACTTGATTTCCCACGTGACATCCATTGCACGTCTGTCCGTCCTGGGAGAGGGATCCCTCCTCTGTGGCTCTTCCTGAGGTTTCTTCCACCTTTTTTCCCTGTTAAAAGGGTTTTTTGTGGGCAAGTTTTTCCTCACTGGAACCGAGGGTCTAAGGACGGAGGGTGTCACTCCCTGTACAGATTGTAAAGCCCTCTGAGGAAAAATGTGTTTTGTGAATTTGGGCTATACAAATAAAATTTGATTGATTGATTGATTGATTGATTGACTTGATTTGTCAGGGAATTAAGGCCACATCTAATGGCCTTCATCGTTTTTAGATGGAGATGCTCAGTTGTCATGGCAATGGCAGAAGCATTCATAAATAAAGCAATCACAGGAAATAAATAAAAAGTAATAAACAGAGAAAATAAAGTGATAGGATGTATAATTAGTAGATATAATAAGTTATAATAAGTAGACATATTTGATTGGATTCATGTCAGTCTTATCTGTTCATACACCAGATGATGCTTCATAAAAGGTCCAACTGTTGACAATCACATTAATAAGCCTTAAGGATGACTTTAGAATTGCTTATAGAGTGTAGTTATATAGTGTGTTATAAACCAGATATGAAGTGTTCATGGCCTGCTTATAAATGCTGATGCAGATGCAGTTCATAATAAAGTGTAGAATTATGATTTAACTTGACCTGGATATTGGACAGTAGGCTAATTTGCATATGTAAATCCAGTTTAGTGAAGTGAACAACACACTGACTGTAAACTGAGTTAATACCACATTAGTCTTTAGTAGTTTTTAGATCATTATTAAAGTGAGTGTGTTAAGTTGTGTGTATGTGTGTGTGTGCGTGTTCACACCAATTACTCACAGGCATATTAGTGATCAGATTACACATGCGGGACACAGTACTTCTGTACGGATAACATTTTTTCATTTCCGTATGATGGAAAAAGATGACGCGACGAACAGAATCAAATTTCAATGCAAAATTACATCCCAGGAGCTTTGGAATGAAAGGTTGCGGCGTGAGAGTGAGCTGACATTTGGGATGGACATATTATATGTTATTCCAACCTCTGAACATCATTTCCACTCATGCACTAATGAAACATTGGACATTCAAGTTCAATTTGAAGTGCGTTAGTATTGTTTTGTGCTATACAATTCAAGATATGATAAAACAGGAAGCAGAGTAAAATCTGCTTTTATTCACAGGGGGTTAGTATTTATATTTACTGGCTGCCACGAGAATTAAACAATAAAAATCTGCATTATGTGTAAGCGTATTTTTCTTTAATGCTGGAGCGTCAAACAAAGCTATTTGCTGCCACTACAAATATTCAAGGGAAGCAGCGTCACTGCAGAGGATTCTGTTTTTCCTCCTCCTGTGTGAGGTACATGATCAGAAATACTCAGGGAGTGGAGAACACATTGATTTGAGTGTGTTCCAAACGCAGACTGGCCCTGACAAGGTTGTTATAACAGTCGGAGGGGTCTATACAATCACTTAATTACCAAAGCTGTCAGTCAAAGAAGGTCGCTGCTGGCTCCATCCATGGCTGCGAGCGGCGTTCCACTAGCAGCCTCCCTGAGTGATTGATCCATGCTGATGGCATCGCAAAAATAATTACAACTCCTCCTCTCCTGATGTGTGATTCCATACCACATTCACGCTTCACGAAAGGTAATCGGGGGGCTCAGGAGGGGTCAGTGCCATTTCCTATTACCTGAAGTCCAAGCAAAAGGGTAAAACAATGCAAACGGAGCGAGGCGAGGAGAAAAGACGGAGGAGGGGAGGAGGGCGAGGAGGGGTGAGACCGACGGACATTAGGAATGGTCGCTGAGAGCTTCTGTGCACTTAAAAACTGTGCTGTGTAATTTTTCCTTTCCTTTCTTCTCCCCAGAGCACAGCAACAGCAGCACATACTGTAACAGATTGATGGTGTCCAACATGAGCTAATGAAAATTCAAAACAATCACAGGGTCATTAAGTTGATTGGCATCACAATTGTCAAGCTGTTGGAGGCTACATGAAGAGGAGGGCATAGCTCATTCACAAGAGTCTGCTTTCATCTGAGGGAAACATTCAGTGACTGAAATCACCTCCAGTAGCTGTACGGGCATTCCCACAACATATAGTCTGTCCTGGAAGAAAAACTTTGCATTGACACCCAACAGCAATCCAAACATAATCACAAAGCCCTGAAAGCCTTTACTAAACATGAAATCATGCACTCCTGAAGCATGTTCCAGTCACATTTAAAAGTCCCAATGCAATTTGAATTTTTTTTCTCATTCTGAGTGTCTAAATAGAAACATGCCTGCACATTAGGACTCAAATCACACTCAACCTCCAGCTAAAATTTCATTAACCCTCATAATTATGTTCATTATCAATATTTCTGTTCTTCCTATGATGAATTATTTGTTTTAGCACCCTTTGGTAATATGTCATCTACCTTTTCCCTCATAGATATTTAGTGTGTTGAGTATCAGTGACTCCATGGCAACTGACAGGCAAAAGGAGCCCAAATCACAAGTGGAATCCACCATACGGTTTCAGATGCACTTTGTGCAGGCATTCATATTCACAGTGAAAGCATTAACCATCATTAGCCGTCTCCCTGGTCTTGACACAGAAGTGCAGCATAAGGAGGACTGTCAGAGACGTGGTGCTTTTGTGCCACGCATTACCCATCCTTCATTTGCTGACAGCACGCTCACTCCTTCACTGCGTGGGGAACCACGCCGAAAACACAAACAACATAATGTAAATCGTGAATCAAGCGAGTAAACAACGTACATATGGTGTCTGCACCTGAAGGGACCGTCCCATTCTCCTTGTGCTACTGCGAGCAAGTAAAGTGTAGGCATGATGTCACTAATGAACCCTGCAAAATACGGTGCTGAATAATGAAACACAACATTGCATTTTGCAACAGAAAGAATAAAAGGTGAAACCATCAGCAAGCAAGGGAGGAAAGAGTGAAAGAAAGCAAGCAATGATTAAATGATCAAAAGCTGGCAGAGTGAGTCTCTGTGTCACTGCAAGGCACACTCATCTACCCACAAGTGAAAGTTAGGTTTCAAGCACAGTGTAATTATAGCTGGGGATGTCAGTTTGACATTAATGCAGCCAGCAGAAATTCCCTAATTGGCCTCAGAGGAGAAAGTGAACCAGAAAATATATTAACATTTTAAAAAAGCATATTTTGCCTAATCCTTTCACTTTCCAACAATATTTGAAGACCAAAATGCCCCAGGCATGAGAATTTAAATGAGCAATTTTGTTTTTGAAGGAAACGGCCAATGAGACAGAAAATAGACTAAAGGGAAATCATTAGTGTATGAGAGATCCTGACAGGCTCGCCTTGCTGACTGGCTGGCCTGTCACTAGGAGTCTGTGTTCTTCAGCTCCACGCTATGAGCTAAGCTGATAACATGAAAAGACCCATAAACGTGCAGCCAGAAGTCAAAGCCTATTATCTAGAAATTCAAATGCGGGGGTAAGGATGAGAAGGAAAAAAAAACTGGGAGGGGGAGGCCTAGCTCTCTCTGTCTCCTGTAGGGGAAAACTGGCCAGATCGAGAGATCTTGTAATAGGCCCTGTTATCCGACACAAACGTGTGGCAGCAGCGCTGCCAGAAAATATTGCAACAAATCATAACATCACTCAAAAAAGGGGGAAGATGAAAGCAGAAAGAACACGGATGGCAACAAACTGCTAAAAGTTAGGAAGAGATGCGATGTCACATGTGCCCGGGCTGATGTGATATGACCGTATCAGAGAAACACAGCTAAGTGCAGTCAGGAGACGTTAGCCCAGTCCCCCGGTGATGAAGCAGCTGAGGCAAGCATCGCCCCTGGCGTGGGACTGCAGGGCAAACTGCTCAGGCTGGAGAGCCTTGCCCTTTTGAAACAAAACAGAGAGGAATGGCCAGGGGAAGCTAGCCGGCCTCAGCAAAAGGGGCCAGGTTTATTTCCTCCAGCAATAAAGAGAAAAAAAGAATGATTGAGAAGACAGAGGAAAGTGAGAACAACAACAGATCTCTGTGCTCGCGTCTCTTTTTGTGCGACAACAAAGGGCATATGATATTCCAGCCTCCTTTACAGCTGGCTGGTCAGAGGTTTCTTCTGGCACCTCAGCATCCCTCACTTTATTCTGCTCACAATCATACAAGGACGGCTTGCCAAGGTATAAGGATTTGATTTTTTTTTCTATTAGGCTGTTACCCTGAACACAGCAATTTAATCAGGCCCTTTGATAAACATTTGACACAAAGCAGTGGGCTTCTGTCTCTGCTGCCTACAGCCCAGGGCAAGAGATTGAGACTGACGAATTTTCATCCACAATTTTCTCTATTTTAACTCCACCTGTCAAATAGTATGCCAGTCAGTGTGACACAAAGATGGGGGAAATCAAAGCCTCTCTCATCCTAAAGGAACACAGATCTGCAGAGGGGCTGCAAGTTTAGCGGGGATTACAACGGCACACAGACAATGAACCCATGCAGATCAGGCGCCAAAACTTCACTTTCCTGCATGTATTATAAATGAACATAAACAGTGACATAACATTAATCACCAATCAGCAGCCAGCTCATACTGTATTCACAAGAAGCACACATGAAGATGGAAGCACAATCATCTCCTTGAGCGAAACGTCAAAAACATGCCAAACCCCTCCCTGCAGGAGTCGCTGCTATCAGCACGAATCCTCACAGTTCTCAACAGTCATTTGCAACAAACATCTAACTAGAGGAAACTACAAACTACAAACCATTTGACCCTGAAGCACAGAGTATGGAGCAGCCCTTTCTCACCCAATGGAAGCAGGCTCAGGTCACCAGGGTCAACACCTTCTTTACTGAGCCTACAGCAGGATGGAAGCCTTAGACTCGTGCAAACATCAGGGGACTTAACATGGCCTGAGAGCTTTGTAGACCCGCAGCAACCCTCCCCTGAGACTGTGGAGGAAATGTAAGCTACAAGAACGCTACACAAGCAGCAGATCTAAATGCAAAATGTGATTATCTGTTCATTAACTCCCATAATTGAGGTGAACAGCATTAGTTACTAGACTGTCATAGAAGCTGCACTTATTTGCCCCTCTGGTACCAGTCTGCACTACAACACAGAGAAGCAAAACATAACACATACGGCATTCCAGAGGCATCAATGCTGAGAATAAATGATATGACCTCTGGCTATCGTATGGCCTTCAAATCTAAATCCCTACCTGACCAGAAAGAATCATCCTTCTTTATTCATTCGTCCTGCATACCAAATATATTCTGCACTGAATCACATCTCCATGAATCTTTTGATTCCTTTCAATCAGTTTCAAGGACTGTAAACAATGGGGCTGCGAATATGATAGGGGAGGAAATCTACCTCAGCTCAATTAAGGAGCTGCCCTGCAGCCTCCTGCGGCCCTGAGAGATAGGAGCTATAATTAGAAGAGGGCAGTTAACTTGCAGACATTATTGATGATCCGCTGCTGACACCTCCCTCATGTTAGCATTAGCATTTTCCCTGAGCTGGGGCTCATGTCAAGAGAGGCTGGTCTCTCAGAGTCCATGTCAGCAGGGGGGCTATATATGAGCTACACAGCGAGGCCACATTATGGCTGCAGAAAGGGAGAGAGAGGAAGAGCGAGAGACACCCGGGCTCTCCTTCAGGCCCCTCTTGGTGCTCGTCCACCTGATGGGAACACGGAAACTTGGCTGTTCTCCCCCTCATCAATACAGCAGGGCTCTTTGTCAGTAATTTGCAATAAGTGTCCACGCCACATCTTAAGGGACCTGGAAATCATTACTGGCTGAGGCCCTACTCTGCTACTAATTGGATGCGTTGGGCCTTATCAACTGAGGATTTTCCGAGACCTTTGACAGATACCAATTCGAAAATCATTGTTCAGTTGTCAATTTAAGAGGCCGTTAAAAGAGCTTATTTTAATTTTAATTGGAACTTCCTCCTGCCTTCACAGTGTGCTGCGAGGATTAAAAATGAGCTCAGGGCGTGTGTGTATGTATGTGTGTGTGTGTGTTCGTACTCCCTCAGAAGAAGAGGGAAACCATGCAGGTCAAATTGACGGGTAACAGTTCTGACCGGCGTACGAAATGAAGACAGGACGCGTATACATTTAGTTTACAAGAATCCCCCAGCTTTCCTGGGACTTCATCATCAACATCAAATAAGTCGGAATCTGAGCTGCAAAGCTCCCAATTAAGCAAAAACCGCATCCGCTTAAGATGTTTGTTGGGCGAGTGTGCTGGGACCATCATCGATCACACCCAGTAAACTGACCGGCTGATAGTGCTGCCCTAACATATTTATGTGCTGCACTCTCTCAATGACCCTGAACTGAAACACTCTCTTGGCTTTAATAAGGCCTGGGAAGGCTCAGCCCCGACTATTTATGCAGCTGTGCAGGGGGAATGGCTGCGAATGCTGGCAGATGCGGCAAAAAGCTAATATGCGTAAACGGGCGTAGGGCTCCAATGAGCCGCTGACGGTGACATGGCCACCCAGGAGCAGAGGACACAGGGCTGAGGGCGAGGGGACGAGGCTTGGCAATGAAAGGGAACTGAATTGTTTTGACACCGCTGATAATTCAAGACACCAGTGATCTCTTCTTAAGCCTTGGCGTCTTGCTTTGAGTGATGCCAAATATCACCCCAACACACTACCAATGTGAAATGGCAAAATGTAGCACAGTTCAAACAGAGGTTCTATGAAAGTGTGTAATGTTTGACAAAAAAAATAGCAAACCGTGTTTTGTTTTTTGGGTTTTTTTTTAAGCAAATAGAGCTGTCATTTGATAATAAACCTGGCATTAATGTTAATTCTACCATCCAGTATTTGCAGTATTATAGGCTTAGAGCAGGAGAGCAATACTGTTCAGAGGGTAATAAGTGTCTAATTAAGGACTAGACAGGAGGGAAATTGCAAAGGTATAAAGAGCTTTTTTTCCCCCCTCTCTGTCTCCTGCTTTTTCACAACCATGTCTCTGGGAGCCGGCGTTGTGTTTGCCGGCTGTTTTACTCGCTGTCAGAAAGGATTTGAAGCAAGGAGCCATCTAAGCATGCGTACGAGGGGATTCATTTGACCTCATTATACATCAATAAAGAAGGAAGCCGGTTTACTAAATATCACCATGCTGCCCGCACTTCATGTCAGATCATGCAGGAGTGTGCTAAAAAGATGATTCCAGAAACGTCTGGTGAGCAGAGAGGGAGGGAGGGAGGGAGGGAGGGAGAAAGAGGGGGGAGAGAGAGAGAGAGAGAGAGAGAGAGAGAGAGGGAGGGAGGATGGAGGGGGGTTGAATCCTGACTAGCCAGGAGGGATTCTGACAAGCACAGAAAAAAAGCAGATACGCAAAGCCCTGTTTAAGAGCAGAGCAACTGAAGAAAAAGATTTATGCTTTTAATTAATGGCAATTAAACCATGCCTGTTGGGCTGGCCTATGGCAATTGTTCTCAGTAAAAAGGAGGCCGAGCTGGTGACAAGCATTTGAATCCACTAAGTTCTACCAGGGGAGCTGACACTGCAGGCATCAAACCTAAACTAAATCAATAAAAGAATTAAACTTTTATAAATTGCATTTTGACAAGTATCAGATAGCGCTAAGCTTTGATATTACGAATTCCTCCGAGGTGATGCAAACAAGGAGAGGCACACTTAGAGATCCAAACAATCAAAGGGTCTCGTTAGCATGTGCTGTCAGATGCAGCAGTGCTATTAATTACTACAAATTAATGTGACTCTCTCCACCTCTGCTGATTGGAATGATAATCAAGCTCGGCTCAGCACGGGGAACATATGCAACCCTGCCAAAAATAATAAGGACAGAAACCAACAGACACTCCTCTAAGGTTGTGTTTACAAGCCCAAAATGCTTGTTGCTTATTTTATCCTGCAGCCACACACACACACACACACACACACACACATGCAATCCTGCTTTGCTAATTTGTGATGTATAAATGTACATAATGTGTGTTTCTTCATTTGATCTCTCAGTCCTAAATCAAAGACATAAACAGACTTCATATATGCTGATCCTCCAACACACACACACACACACACACACACACACATTTGTAAGACAAAAAAGTAGCAGTTAAACTGAGCAATATGTGTTCAGACAAAAGTAGGCGTGACGCTGTCGAGAAGAGAGCAAAAAAAAAAGGGTAGAAAAAAAATCGGAAGTGTTCAAAGCTGGCACGACAGCTCAAATGTCCTGTCACTTAAATCAGTGTTCATATCTGCACGTCACGAATCCAGAAAGGCATCCAGCATTGTAGTGACATCATGCACTCGAGCGCCAACAGGCTCTCTAAATGAGACTGAAAGCAGTAATTACTGTACGCCCCCGCACTAAATTGTTTACCATGAGCCTGATCCAGCTTGCTAGTTGCTGCCTACTCACCCAATTTTTCATCCTTAATATCGAGATCTTTTATGGCATTCAGCTAACACTCGTGGTGGGGCACGCCGCAGCTCACACCAGTCTAATTTGTTCAGCAGTTATGTATTATTCATTATTATTCAATGCATTTTCAGAGTGATTTGCAAATTCTATCAGTATACTTAAGTTTACACACATAATACAAAATGTAAGATTTTATGTTTCCCTACAAGACACAATCGCTTTAAGGGAAATACATTTTACAAACGTTGGCAATGTAAATTTAATGGCACAGATAAATGGATGCTCTGCCGTGCGAACATTAATATGTGGAAATTATTTTAATAACTGCAGACAGTAAATGCCCAGCAAACCATGTGAAGGGAGACACACAATGCGAGGCCTGGTAATGAACTGTAGTGGAAATATCTTCATTCTTTATTGGCAGGTGAGAGCTGTCACGGAGGACCAGCTGGTCTGCAGGTGTTTGCCCTTGTTGACGCTACTTTTAAGCGAAGCCTACGTGATCTCATTCCCTTAATAAATTTGTCCCAGACTCCACCTGGCTTTGGTAACCCCCTGACCCCTGCTAGATTCGAGCACCCCTGAGGACCCTAATCGTGACCTAATGGAGACTTGGAGCATGTTATTAGCTACTGTTTGTGTGTGTATGGCTCTGCAGAGCTGGAAGGAAAAAAGAAAAACTGCAGTAGGAGTAAAACGGAGCCTGTCAAGGTCCCAGCGGCTGAGAAGATAACCTCTCCTCTCCTATCTCTAACCGAGGAACTTAGGAGGGATGGCTCCACTTTCAGACTAATTTCGATGCAATTCTCACTCTCTGATCTCAAGTTAAAAGACAACGTCGACACTCTTAAGAGCACGCTCAACTCTTGTGTGCATAATATGCCTAAAATTCAGGTCATCTGTTGTATTTTTAATTTTTGACAAAGTATTCCACCTTTATGAAAAAATATGTAAATCACAGGCATGAGGACATGACAGTCATGCTCTGTCATTACTTATTCCCATTGTCATAGAGGTTTTTAACAACCATGAGATGTGCTGCAATGCAAATGAACGTTACAATATTAAACGAGGAACCTATAGAAATATGTACCTATATAGAGACACCGTGCAGTTTGAAATAAAGAATGTATCACATTATGTGTAACCTCTTTCTCTGATTTTAATGCTTAGCATTTATATGCAGTTAGACCTCATTATGATAATTTGATATTTTGACTGAATGGCTAGAGGCAGGATTGTAAGAGAAGTCTGTTTTAGAATGTTAATGTCTGCCTTTGAAACTAATGCATGTATTTATTGATTTTTCACTCCTAAATCTATCCTTCTTAAGTTGTCACGGTGTAGTTGGAGGAGGAGGAGGAGGGTGGGTGTCTTTTTTTTTTTTTTTTTTTTTAACAAAGTGGTCAGGGCCCAATCTGGGGAATGTGAGCAGTGTGTAATCATTAACATTGAATCCCTCACAATCGTGTGTTATGCCTCATCTTTCTTTTCTTTTTTTTTCTTCTGTTTTACACTCAATGTCACATTTCACAGATGTAGTATTAGCTACAAGACACAAGCAAAGGCAGCAACGCAAGTGGAGAGGATGGAGAAAAACCTGGCGGAGGAGAATCTGAGAGACAGATTAATGCCTTGCTGGTACTTCAGTGTATCAGGACAAGGATTACTGCGGTAACAGCTGCGCCCATGAGTCCCCTGACTGAGAAGAATTACAAGTATTATCACCTACATCATTAAAGTAGGGTTCATAGATGTGGAATGGCTTCAATCAATTCATCCCCAGATAACACCGAGCCAGCTGGACCCCCTGCGTGAGAACTTGACTTAATTGGCCAATAAGTGGTGGGGAAGGGTGCATGCTATTTGATCAAATTACGGGGCCCCAGCGAAGGGATTACAATTTTCGGATGAGTGCAGAGAGAGGCTGGCGGTGGAGGCAGACTGTGGGTCAGGGCTACCGTTAGCATGGGCCCAAATAAGCCTGTCCGTGGCTAAGTGTGAGGCCAGTGAAAAATGGTGGCCCACTTGGCACTGGGGAAGGGGAGGAAGAAAGCCGTATCCAGGTCAGCCTTTTGCTTGGGGAAATATACTCATTCATCATCCCCCCTTGGCCTCATTTCTGGCTGGTGATACTTGTAAACTAATAAGTTCCTTGTGCTATTTAGTTAGGATCATTATGCTACAAATTCAGTAACTTTTACTTTATTCATACAGATTGGGGAGGTGCAGATAGAAGTGCTACAGTGAAGGAAAGGGGACAGAAATAATGAAGAGTTAGAAAAACAAACCCTATACAACAAGATAACACTGAAAATCTGTTTCCTGTCTTGAAGTCAGGCTGGAAATAGATGCTAAGATGTTAGCATTCACCATGTGGTGCTACTATTTCAGCTGATTATTCAAATGTTTAATTAGCATTCAGATGTATGGTTAGGCTCTATGGCCATAATGCCTACACTACTAAATCTGCTCCAGTAACCATAAAACCAGCCAAAAAAAAAGGGAAAAAATTCGGAGCGATAACAGGAATTTAAATTAGTTAAAATGCCAACGCTTCGCTGGAATTACCTCTTTGCAATATTCATGGGTGAAATGGCTTGGCTGAAAGGCATTTTCATTATCATTATTCCTAAGTAGAGTACAATTTAGTCATCAGTGCCCGACTCGGTTGCAGTTCTTTTCGGAGGTGGGAAGGAATTCACCTCTACAGGACATGAGGGTAAAGAGACTCTAATTAGTACTGGGGCCCTGAAAGGCAATAGAATATCTAAAAATGAGTTGGACTGCACTGTGTTTACAAAATGGGGAATCATGATGCAATTTCAGCTTGTGTTTGTGTGTGTGTGTTTGTGTGTGTGAGGGGAGGAAGAGAGGGAGAGCGCATCTCCGCAGCCATTTCTCAAGATAATTCCTTGCTGGAGAGCATGTTTGTCATCGCTGTTAAAGTGTGGTGCACATTAATTCTAGTTTTGCCGTAGTGTAATTCTGGCAAAATGAGCGGCCCTCCAGGGGGCCCTGCATGTAGACTAACTACTGGACAGAATTAGACTCCACAGTCCCTGCTATTCATAATGTCATTAATATAAAGGCAATTAAATGAGTTTTTAACCTCCAACCTCTTATCGTTATTAATGAACAAGCGGATGGAACAAAAACCCACCCGAGATGAAGCTGGTAATTATCTTTGCATCAGGCCTTTGAAACAGGTTTGAAAATTAAAGCTTAGCGAATGAATTGTTGGGGTTTGTTTCCAGGCAAACCCAGAGGGAGATGATGTGCTTTAATTTAATCACATGATGTCATACCAGGAGGGTTAATTAGATGGGTTTTTACTGTCGCTGGGCTCGGTGGCCGACGCGCTGGCATCCTCAAACACAGCAACCCACCCGCTATCAAACTGTCAAACTGGTCATTAGTATCTTACACACTTTCACTGTAAAGAACACTTGTGCCAAAGAAGAAATCCAGTACGATCGGGATAATTAAAAAAGGGATGGAGATGGAGTGCCTGAAGGTCGTGTTTTTCGCTATGCTCATTATGGCCTTATTACAATAGTAATTATGTAAGTGATTGTGCAGCTCAGCCGGTGTTATCAAGTTCCTGACATGCTGACATTATGAAGCCCTGTGGGTCAATTTCATAGCGAGCAGGAAAAAAGAGGCGATCCTTTCTGAGGTAGAGGATGTTTGAGGAGACACAGCAGGACGGCGGAGTCGCAAAACTCGTTTGACCAGGAGCAGAGAGTGAAGAAGCAGCACAGACGGGGGCAGGTTTTTCTTCACCAACCCTCACTGCTCCCCAGACGGTGTGGGTGAAGGTCAGGGGTCATTGTCACTGTGTACCCAGTTCTGCAAACAGCTCATTAGTGAGTCGGCAGTCTCACAACAGACAGCACTCTTGGGAGCGGGGTCGCGTTGGTACCTGCTCCACGCCCCGTTTATTTAGAGGTCTCTTTAGGGACTCTTTCATGCTTTTCTCTCTTCTACTTCATGTTTAATTAATAATTAACTTATGTCAACTGCTTGTTTACCCACATGGGGTAACACAGAAAGAGATCAAAATGCTACAATGCCATGACAATGATAATTCACATTTATTGTTATTGTTAGCTGAGCCCTTCTGGTCTTGTAATTACTGCCCTTTGGTTACATGTTTAGTTACGAAATGTCTAATTTATGGAACATACAGAACACGTCTGTGTTTTTATTGACAACAATAAATAGAAACAAAACATAAAATCTTTAATTCAAGGTCAGAATTCTTTCTCATCGTGAAAAATATAACATATGCCCAGTGGGTACTGCAGTTGAAGGTGAACCTCGCCTTAATCTCGCAATTTCCAGTCTCACATTCCCTGCATGGCTCTCAAATTGGAAAAATAGGTGTGAGTGTGATATTTCACAAGTCCTTGGACTGCTAACTAAGCTGTCAAATGGGTAAACTGCGCTCCATCTCGCTGACAACAATCCACAAATGAGCTACAAGTAATTTACTGTGATTATACTGGCAAATGAGTCTTTTTTTTTTTTTTTTTCCTTTTTCAAACAGGCCATCTCTGACAGGAAGACAGAAAGGCTACCCATCAAAGTCCTCACCTCATCTCATTTGGCTAATGCATTTGTTTAAAATCTGAGTGTTATTCAGCAATCATGACAATTACCGGTGAAATGAAGAGTGACAGGGGTCAAAGCCTGACGTCTTTATTACAGTTGTCTCCGATCACAGGAGGCACGGCTGTGTCGGGAGCGCCAAGACTCGCGGCGAAGGTTTGACAGTGTATAAATCTGTCTGTCTGAAGGTCAACAGAAGTGAAGAGGTTCCCCGACCCCGTGACCCACAGGTCCAACTTGACAACTCTATCTATAGCCTGTGCCCATGACAAAGGCACCGCTGACAGATGGAAAGAGAAAATAAAAGAGCAGGCTGCACTCCTGATGACCTGAAAGGTATCTATTCTATGAGGATAACCGCATGGTTAAATGTCGGTTCTATAGTTTGAGCATTTATGATGAATAAATGTCTATGTTATGTAAATGGGTTTCTCAATTTGTTGAAAATCTAGTAGGAAGGCTACAATTTAAATGTAATGTTAACCAAACCAGCGGTGGAAAGTAATTAGTACACACCACAGCATTTCAGGGGAAACATTGTACTTTCACATCTGCCAGATTTAGTTACCGGTTGCTGATTATGACTTTACATCCAAAACATGATACATTCATAAAATATGATGCATCGTTATAGTTTAAGTTAGCCAACAATATAAAACAGATTAAAATCAGTTGACTCAACTACAACATTAAAATGTTTTTTACATATAAATGCATCAGTAAAAATAATCCAACTTTATAACAGATACAGCACAGCTGAGCAGAGCTGGATAATTAATAATAAATTATATTTTGACTTTAAAACTTCTGTACATTTAACCTTTGTGTCTGATATGGACACTTTTGTGTAGATGTGCCAGTAAAATATAGAATTTTATTTTGAAAAGATTATATTATATTTTTAATCAAATGCATATTATATCTGAAGCTGTGAAATACAGTGCTCAAATTATTTGGATATTATAGAATTATAGAATATTATTTGATATGTAAAATAAAAATATGTTAAACCGACAGTCATTACATTACACTAAGACTTTTCATGGGCATTAAACACAAACTTATTTTATTAATTTTTAAAGTAAGCTCACTTTAAACAACAGAAATTTGTAGGATGATACCATGAGAAGATTGTACCATCACAATATGATTAGCTTAAAGTCAGTAAGTCAATAATGCTAATTGAGCTGTCATGTTACAATTAATTCAGTGCACATTATAAAACTGTATATGAATACATATCAGTCGTGCACCTGGAAATCCTCACAGAAAATTATAGTTTAACAAAAAAGATAAACTGACCGATATAATATTGGACCTGAAGCTCATCTGCGATTTCTAAGAACTCACAGGTTAGCTGTGACACACCAACCTGACCTGGAGGTCAGTCCTAGGTCCACTGGACAACATCCTCCTCACCATCGGCAGCCTTTTTTTTTTTTTTTTTTTAACTGTTGATTAATTGCAACCACACTAAAAGTAGAAAGTGTCCTCTGATGTGCCTGGGTATTATTTTGCCAGCACATGCTTCTGGCTCAGGCCCTTGTGGCTCTGATGGCTTTAATTGACTGTCTCGCTGTGATTAATGGTCACATGTTAAACATGCACATCGTAGACATTCTTACACAGATGCGGAAGGCAATTTGAGAGAGAGGGGGCATCTCTGGAGAAGCACTTATCTCTGACTGTGAGCTCAGCATTTGGGATGGGATGGGAGAGAGGAGCAGTGCTCTGGTCTGCAGGCCCCAGAGCCGACCTGCACTGAATCGCAGTGACATTGAGGATATTTAAAGAAATGGCCTCCCCCCACTGGGCCTCCGACAATGGGCTCTGGTAGTGAGGAAATTCATGGCTGAGGCATGATAAAAGGTTAGAAAACAGAGATGGGACTCTGGTTTTATCACTGAAGCTCTCCAGTTCTATTTTGGTAGAATTAAGAGGTAGAACACCAGAAAAAATACCTAGAAATGAGTGTAAAATATTACACCTCACAAGCTACATTTTGTGCACTACACTACACTATGAAGTTACATATGTGTGATCCCCCTGCACCCCTCCTTTTGGTCACGGCTGCAGATTACAAAGCTCGCCACTGATCTAGGCTTTAAGGAACTAAGGGATTCACCACAGTGACAGTGTTTACACAGTGGGGTCCACATGGCAGGACTCTGTATGGAAGCACAGGCCAGCATCAATCAACCCAGCACCAGGCAGCCACCAGCCATCAGGACCAACCACTGTTCAGACTGATTATCAGGGTAGCTTTTACATCATTAGCCCAACCCCCCTGGCCCTTTACCCCACCTTCTGATGACCAACAAGGCTTGGCAGGCCACTGCTGAAATGTCTTGGCCAACCAAGGACCCACCATCACCTGGAGCCACATAAAAACCAACAATTTGACCCTGTTCACTGAGAAGTCGTTGAGGCAACATGCAGAGAAGATAAAATGCAACAAAAGACAAAGCCCTTGATGAGAGAGGTCAGTATTGGAGCATGTGATTGAGCTAATTGAAATCAACATCCATGATTGGACACGCAGGCTAGGGCACTTGGCAGCGAATCTCATGCCAACATCAGTCACTGTTCGCAATGCCCTGCCGGCAGTGAGGGCAGCCTGCTGAGGAGTGGCAGGGGTCGCATGCCTGTCATGGGTGTACAAAGAGAGGCATCGTAGAGGAGCTGCAGTAGCGTCACTGACGCTCCGCACGCCCGCATCAGCGCGCCTTCGCAAGGACATTGAAGATATGGATCAGGGGGAGCTCTGAGCCATCACCCCGAGTCTGGACCTGACTGGGTCTAGAGCGCTCTCACCTCCCAGCAGGCTGCCTATGGGCCAGTGTTAATGGTGGCTGCTCCACAGAGTCATGCCAGCCCCCACACTCCCCCAGCAACTCTGGCACCACACTGGCCCAGGGCTGCACACATTAATGCTACACTAATTAGCAAAGGAGCTGACCAACCAATTATGCACAGTTCAGTCAAGATTCGGAGGTTAAAGGGTATTCTAATGCCGCGTCACACACTTTCAAATGATCTAAGTGTACAGTACAAATGAGCCAGCTGTGGGGGTCGCACACAGCATCCCAAACCTACCATCCACACCCCGACAAGGTGCAAGTTCAGCTGACTAGTTCAAACTCACACCTGCTTTACTTTAAGCTGTACAGTAGACACAATGGTTTAACAAACACATCACGCTTTACAGTAGAAGCTTGTGTTTAGGCTGGAAGTAGAAATTGTTTGTTACATAAATTACACAACAGAAGATAAGTTGCCAGCAGCAACCTCCTGGTAGGAGAGATTCAGTTTGAAAATCTAACATGAAATATGATTTCACATCCAATACAAATGATTAACTATAAACAAAGCAATATTCATCTAAAACAAGATATTCCATCACTGGGATGTGATGATTATGCTGACTCCCTCCTCGTCTGAAGACAGAACACACAGCTGCTGTTACTGGAGTATTGTTCGTCAATGTAACCTGAAGAAAAGAACAGCAGCTTCATTTATCGCTCATTGGTTTATTTAAAAGGTACGGGAAAAAAAAACAGTGACCCATTTCTGCCACATGCTTTTGTCAGGGGTTGTTACACACTCACACTGTGCAAGCCCAAACACAGCGTTGACAAGATGTGACAGAACACGTGCCTTTGTTTGAATCCACTGAACAACAACTGACCAATCACAGTCAGAATACAGCACAGAAATGATATACACACTTGCCCATAACCAGACACAGTAACTATAGAAACACACAGTATAATGTCATGTGTGCATTAAAGGAAAGCACAGAGCACGCCTTACACACATTTTGGCCAACAGAATTATCCTAAAATGTTAAAGGTCCAGTGTGGCATCTAGTGGTGGAGTTGCAAAATGCAACCGACTTCATACCCCTCGCCTCACTGTGTCAATTCAGAATCAAGGAGAAACTCCTATGTAGAGCCAGTGTAGTAACATGGTTGCAACAACATAACATGGCTGACTCAGTGGAAGAGGACCCGATGCCTCTGCAGATATAAAAAGCTCAGTCTAAAGTAACATAAACAATTATTAGTTTTAGGTACTTATACACCAATAAAAATATTTATGAATAATATTTTAAACAGTTATGAATGTTATATTCCATTTTTGTCCATAGATCCTCTTACATTTTGACACACTGGACCTTTAACAAAGTTATAATCCTTAAGATTTCAGGTATGGCTGATTTGACCTGTGGTTATTGGTGGTAAGGCTGAGAACATCTTAATAATACAGTTCTAAAATTCCATTTAAAACTGCATGATTATTTATTACTGAGAGCAGAAAAGTCACTTTGAATTAATTCATTCCAGTGCAGGAATGGCAAACTGTCACTTCATGCATATTACTATCTGGGTCTGAGCTGGCTCTATATGATACAAATCTTAAGGTTTATAACTTGAAGTAATAAAACACAAACAGAAGAAAGGAGATAACATTAGCTTCCTTGTGACATTAACTGCTGTTAAAGATTCTCATATACTTGTGACCATAACTAACTGTACTGATCAACTTTGCATCTGTCACTGGTAACCAGGCGAAAACTGCTCTCCTGAACAATTTCTTCTACCCACAGCCCAATTAGTATTGATGTTTAAAAGAGCAGACTTGTGACCAGAAGGTTGGAATCCCAGCTGGGACGCTGCTGTGTATCTTAGGTACTTAACCCGAATTGCCTCAGTAAATATCCAGCTGTATTAACAGATATAGGACGTACAATGAGAACACACTAACCCTTCATATGGGATTTAATGGGCAACATGAGCACAGTGTCAGTCTTGCAGCTTTCTGCAAATAACTTCAATAACTTTGCACAAATGAAAAGTTTGCTGTCATAAAAGCAGCAACAGCAGAAGGCTATGTATTACCCCACAGGCGGCCATTACTGTGCCTTTGTCCTAACGGGATCCGCAGTTCACTCTATTGGGTCGCAGTCATTTGTATTCTGTTCACAAGGCACTGATCATCTGCCACCATCTGCATAGTTTTACTGCCTGTGATCATGGTGCTGTTCTGAGGGGCTGTCATTATGCTTTACAGCATTGTTAAAGCCTGCCCGGGTGCAGCATCACAAGAAATGGCTCATTCAAACATCACTCCCCTCTGCTTCGCTCTGTATACGTCTAGATCAGAGGTTACAAAACAATACACCTCTTCAGCACACAAGTGCCTTAAGACAGAACTGACCAGCACTTTGCAAAGTGATACACAGAGCCACTGAGGCGAGACTGGATCTAAAAGGTCTACATTTTTCAGAGCTGTGAGCAACACAAACTTTTGACTTATTCTTCATTAGACAGACACAGTAGACACACACATAAAATATCCCCTCAGACAGATACAGTACAGTCATGCTGCTACTTATGTATATTGTAAATTGCTTCAATGTGAAATACATCAAGCCCAGGGTTATGATATGTAATACTATATTACCTATTCAATGTAGATAAATCATGCATTTTAGTATGCTATGAAAACAAAAATAGAGAACTTCTTTGAATAATGACTTTCCAGTGATTTAATGCTGAAGTCTACTTCCTTTTGAGAGTCCCAGGTGCTCGCACTTTGCATATTGTTGTGAATAACATCCGTTTGTGTGATGGGGGAAGAACCTAGCATGGCCCCCTTGGCAATGTAAAGCAGTTCTTTAGTGCGAATCACATAGCCGGAGGTTATCGCTTCAAATTCTTGAAGTTGGAGGCAAATCAAAGGCCTGATGTAAATGTAATTATTCCAAAAGGCAGTCAACTATTTTGTAAAAGTGGCTGCTCATCCAGCAGTCAGTGTTCAAATTCATCTCCTCTGCAGCAGTGCATTTACTCAATTACATTATTACTATGCCATTAGTAATATCCTGCTTACACATGAGGTGCAGTTTTTACTACTCTGCAAACAGGATGGATTTCCTCATGCATACTTGCCTGTTCTGTGTTAAATATATATTTTTGTTCAAATATTATCACTTACAAATTTAAAACCAAATCCCTGCTTTTACTTCATCATCTGCATATTACTTTTTATACAAAACCTGAACTATCTACTTCTACAATTATTACTACTGATATCAGTTAAGGTGATTCTGGGACCATCTGAGAAGTAATGTAAAGAAGCTATTTGGATGAACCCATTAAAATAAATAAATAAATAAATGGATCGTGGATAAATGTAACACTGTTTGCAGACTGATGCATTTACATAAAGTCCTCATGAAACATGAATTCCCAACCAGCTACTGAGTTACACTGAGTACATATAAAATAAAATTAAAAAAAATACATTACCACTTCCTTCAAAAGGAAAAGGTTCATTAATGAGGAGTAACAATGACACAGTCAGTAGTTTTCCTGGTACAGCCTTACTTGGTCTGGTATGACCAATAGTAGTTTTTGATGGCTAATGTTAGCTAATGTCAGCAACAGCAGATATTTTAGTAGGGTTTATTAACCTCCTCCAGCCTGACGCCATTTTTATGTCACAAGACTCTCATGGAAGTTGTTAATGTTTCATTTAAAGCTGAAAATGACATTTAAGAACGACATAGAATTTCTTTTTTTTAAAACAACAAGCGTGTTTCAGTTCGCTTTAATATAGAAATTATTGCATATTACAAACATATCTTTTCATTCAAAATATATCAAAAACATGTCTGTATCACGTAACCCATGCCCAAATAAATCTTAGATAAATACTGTATGTTGACATGATATGTTGACATGGTCTAATCTTGGTAGGATATTAAAATAGTATCTTTATTATGCAAATTGTCTTTCAACAGTTTCACCCATTTGACTGAAAAGTATCAGCACAATGAAGTCAGACTTTGTGGCAAGTTTATAGAATGAGGAGCAAAGAAAAAGGAGGCAGCAGGCTCGAGAAGGCCTATTGATTTCTAAAATACATTCTAAAAGGCCCCATGCCTAACTTTAGTTTGACAGCTGGATTTGTGAGGACTTTGAACTACTCCAGAACAAGGGTGCCAAGATAACTCCTAAAAAGACAGCGCTGCTGTGGACTGGGCTAAGAGGGCCTTAAGGAGACATTCAGAAACATTTGACAACTTGGCTTCAACCAGCACGGAGGGCCAACCGTGGGCCACAACCATTAATGGTATGGGAGGATGTTGTAAAAACGCTTGGCCCAAATTTGCATGTGAAAAATGCCAATGGCACATTCGGATAACAAGACAACAGAGGAGGAGGTGGAGGAGGAGGAGGAGGAGGAAGAGGCAGGGTGGGAAGAGTCAGCAGCATCTTTAATAATATCAGGGAAAACTCAGAAAATGAAAACTCTGCCTATAGGTATGAGGCTAATTAACAAAGTTTTGTCTGAGAGAGGAATTCAGGGCAAAAGAGAATGGTTATATTCAATATTCCCCAAAGATTGTCTTCAAAGCTTAAACCGAGGATATTAAATGCATCAGAAATAATAATAATGCGAGCATGTGTGTCACTGCTGGCGGCTTCCGTCTCTCTCTCTCTGACGACGATGATGTGTGTGTGTGTTAACATCCACTGTGCGGGAAGGATGCTTAAAAACTTGTGAATTACTGTATGATCACAATCAGCAAACAGTTTTCATGAAAAGGATTTTTTTTCATATATGCATAAATTCACAGACAACACCCCCACCACCCACCCCCTTCCATGAGAGCCATCCCCTGGAGATCCCCCATTACTAATTAAAACTCTTGACAAACCGTCTGTCTGCCTGGGACATGGTCACCATAGGACCCCCGCGTGTTGATGAGATGATGAACAACACAGATGAGCAGAAGTTTATTTTCTAACACATTCTCCTCTAGTCAGACGACAGCCACATTTATCTCCGCAATAATTGAACCTGCTCGTGCCATTCTTTCAATTCATCACAAGTCAGGACGGCGAGTGGATATGCTCTCACAGAGCAGCTCGCCTGCTGCTAAGTCAACACACGCAATCTAGCTTTGTCTTTTATCTACATTCTTTCTGTTGCGTATCATTCCACAAAGTGTTACAGGTTCACTTGAGTAAATTACAAATCAAAAAATGTTCATACTTACCTTTACAGAATCTAGTCCTGCATATAGTTTTGGTTTTGACATAAAAAGACAGTGGCAAAGAATAAAGTTGGCAACATTATATATTTTTATTATTGTCAACCAATCCCACAAAAAGACCAAAACCAACAAAGAATTTATCCTACGAGTATCTTCGGTGTATCTGAGGCCTGATATGTCATAAAGCTGCATTGCTGTCTAAAATGTATTAAAACAAACAAGTGAGCTGCCTTGTTGCACTGGATGACATGTTCCTTCATTATCGTGAGAATGTAGTTTATTTTGAGTCAGTGCCACATACACTGTCATGTGCTATAAATACTCACTAGAGCACCAAACATGTATTAATCCATAGCTAAAAATAGTTCCCAACAAATGCACTCTTTACTCCTATTTGACTCATCTTTGAGTCAACTATCAGTAGGCGGACTATGCATGGTCAAAGATTAACTTTTACGCTCAGTTTTTCTCTAAGAATCCTGCCTCCGCTTCCGTACAGTGGAGGTGAATGCTGCCTGCACAAAGTCACATTCAGCACTAACATCTCTTTCCAGAAACAGTGTCCCTGTTTACTGCAGATAATTCACAGAGCAGCAGTTTTTAGTAGAACTCTTTCTTCTGTGGAAAATAGTTCCAATGAAAACTGTTTACAGTGTAGTCTGTGGATTAACCAGGACATGATTTCTGGGAACACACATTGAACTGAAATTTTTTTTCAATGCTCCAAGCACTTAAAGACAATCCCATTCACTGACGTTGTACTGGGATCTCTCTTAACCTGAGCAAATTTAATAGAAATGACTAAATGTCACTAGATGTAATCCTTCATTTAGATAGGCCGCCTACAGATTTTAACATTTCAGCTGTTTTGTTTATCGATATTTACATTTACAGATTCTCTATAGAGTGTGTGTCAGTCCAGGATACATGAACCATAATGTATTTTTGTGATTACACCAAACCCAACCAGTGATGTAATGTTAGAAAATCTTGTAGAATCTCAACTAATAAGCTGCTGAAATGTTACAACTGTCTGTAGGTAGACTATCCAAATAAAGTGTTACCTTTTTTTGTAATCTGGGTGTACTAGACCTTTAGGATTCCCTGCAGTGAAAGGGAACTATCTAAAGTGCACAATACTGTATCAGTTGTGACTGGTGTCGTAGCCGCAGCAAACACTGGTGTGGTACACGTTCAAGAGCTTTTCTTTTGAGGTAGCCCTCAAATATCTGAGGCCAACTCAGCGTGGAAATAAGTGAAGAATTACCATGGAAGCACTCCTGATTCAAGCCCTTTAGGTTCCTTCTAGCAGCTTGTTTACGGTCGGTCTCGCTGAAGGTTGACCCCAGCTCTTGTCAACCTTGAGCAGGTCTCTGACTCCAGGCCTGTCCCATCCAACGCCTCCGTCCATTTGTGGATCTTGGAGGGCTGAGGGGTCAGCTCCATTCTTACACCGTCAAGCCCCCGTGCCTGGATCCTCACTCTGCCAACTCCACTTACTGTCTCCTTCCCCGTCTCCTGCTCCTTCTCCAATCTGCTGCTACCTCCGACCGACCCTGATACATAGCAGAGCACTACAAGACATGATTCCCTCTTAGCCAGCAAGGAGGAGTATGTGTTGTGTTATCTTCTACTATCTGTGCCTTTCTTCATTTTTTTCCCTTAACTGTCGACTCACATTGCATTACAGCTGCGTGCTATAAGACTGGAAGCCATTGCAAAGGATCAGCTTCTATTAGGGTGCCTATTATCATCCCAAATCAGTCGCATTTTAGCATTTAAGTGTCGAAAGTTCACGCTGAATTTTCCAGCACCGTGCCTCAAGGTATAGGAGGCACATCAGGCAGCCGCCGATAACATGTTCTCTCTCTTCTTTTTTTCCAGCTTCTCTAACACACTGACTGTTTGTAAAATTACAAGGGATTTCACAGGGCCAGAGTCGGGTGTGATGAAATGCTTGCTGAAAGTTCCTGGCACTAGCAATAAATGTTCACAATGTTCAGCCAGTGTTGCATTGTGCAACAAATATTAAGCTAATCATCAGTCACTTTTGTCTTCTAGGCAACACTGGAGCCCTCTTTATAATGCTATTTACCATTTCCAGAGAAAAACCACCCCCCCTCCCATACCCACTGCCCAACCCCTGCATCCACACACAACCCCCCTCAACCCGCCAATCCAACCCGAGGCTGTTCATCTCTAATGAAAGAGAAGATAACGCACAGACAGTCGGGATCACACACTATGATGCCTGCCCTACATAGTGCCTTTTCTTCCACCAAATACTTCACAAGATGTCACTGACATTATTTAAAGTGATTACATTTAGCAGAAGTGAATGCCACAGAACAGCACAATTACTCTCATGGCAAATTTAGTCCTTTTGACAATCTCCCCTACAGGTTAGCCCCACCCGAGCTTCATCACTGCGTGCACACACGCCCACCACCTTTTAACACAGAGATGAACGCAAAATGTCCTGTCATGTCATCCATACTGAAAAGTGTACATCAGAAAACAAAGAAAATGCTGGCTTATGTTTCCATCCATGAGGAAACATTTGCTGTCGGGCGAGTTCATTTCAGTAAACAATATGTGGGCACTGGTGTTGACTGTGTTTCTGCATGTTTATACCACTTTCAGCAGCAGCATCAGAATTATAATAAAATAACATGTTTCTTCGTGTTCATTTTTTCTTTGAATCTGGATTTGAATTCTTTTTCTATTTTTACGGTAAAAAAAAACATCAACGTACTAACGTACTAGAAGTCAATGCACATGACATATATAAGAAGTTATATTTATGGAACACTAATAGAAAAATCTGTTTGGTGCATACAATTAAAATTCTAATATAAATGTACACACTCACACACACACACACACACACATATTCATCCTCACACACACACACAAATAATTGAGATTTTTTTCACAAGGACAAGCAGAGCCTGAAGCCAGCGCTTAATTGCACGAGCTATCATTACATGGAAAATCAACAATTTTAAAAATACACCGAACACCTTTCATCTTCACCCTCCTCTAATCGCACCAGTAAGAGCCGTCTGGAAGGGAGCTTGATGTAGTCAAACTATCTAAACAGCGCCAGCGGGTGCCTCACAATCAGCACCACTGATGCAGATACTTTTGGACACGACGGAGTGCTGCAACGCTGCCTCGCACTGCTGCCATCCTCTCACCATCTTGTCTCCAATAGGGAATCAGATATGACCCGCGTGCCATGTTTGCCTGTTTCGCCCATGGTGAACAGCAGACAAATGAACCAGAATCGCAGACAGCGAGACAAATCTCTCCCCACTGTGTTGCTCTCTATTCACTTTTGAAAAGCCATTTGGAGATTGGCGGTGAAACCAAACTGTTACTCGTCTCTGTCTTTGTGGAACGGGCAAGGATGCACTCGTCTCCCTCCTTTCCAACTGAAGCGCTGCCCTCAGCCCTTAGGGAAATGATATAATGAGGATCTCTATGCCTACACTCTGCCTCATTTCAATTGTAAACGCTGCACACACCCTGCACTTTGGACCAGTGATGGTTGCATTATGGGCCGTGCTCAAAATATGACAGTCCATCATGTCCGCACAATGTGGCGCTTCACTTTTCACTGCTGTCTACTGCACTTTATTTTACGCATTTTTTATTTTTTTTTTGCTTACTCTGCTTTGAGAAAGTTTGAAATGCACTAATGTGATCGCCATCAGTGATGAAACAGCCAAATGCCTGCAAATGTGGCGCACACTCAATAATTGCTAAATTGCTGACAACATTAACAAAAGCTAACCTAGTTAGCACACTAGAAACCTATTTAGAAATTCCTCAGTATTTTTTGTGTAGCAGAATAACTGAACAGCACCGGTGAGACTGAATGCGGCAATTAGCGAAAATAAGGTTAGCGAATGAGTGGCATGTCAGGTTAAAGGTCAACTCACATTTGAGGCGAGCAAAGACGCCAAACTCCCAATTTACACACACTGGCCCAACCTCTTAGCCTTAATATTGACAAATGCATAACAGCAGTGTCAAGTGCTCAAGGGTGATCTACTTTTTTCCTGATGTGGGGCTCCCTGGAGTATGGTGCAGAAACATATTCTCTTCAAACAATCCCAATGACAGCCAAATAGCCTGCTTGTCGCTTGTAAAAAACCTTCTAATGATGTGTGTCGAGGGAGCGCCCTGCCTTCTTGTAGCAGACGACTCCCCTGTGTACGAGGAAAAGCAGAGGGAAAAAATAATCATGTTTCCCCCAAATCATTCCTCCTCATGAAAACCCGACGACACCCGAGCATCTAAACAAACCGCCGCTCCTCTCAGGATCGCTCACATTTCCTTCCTCTTGCTTTTCTGATCTGCTAAGTCAACATTCATTACAATAACCATTAAATTTCCTTTTTCAAACAGTATTTGCACATATGCGCAGACTGGAAAATCTATTGGAAAAAAAATTGGACATGATAGGTACATGAGTGGAAGCACAGGGGTCTTCATGCCGCTATTGCATCAGTGTAACACAGAAGCAACTGTTCCATCCCTGTGCATATTTCAGGTTCCCCCCCATTCACCTTTCATATTATAATTAGAACAAAAATGATAGGAAGTTGGATGCTTGCTGTCTGGGGCTTAATGTTCCCTCATGAAATATTGGGGAAAGAACACAAAATCACATCTATGTATTTCTAGTAACATTTCTTTTTAGAAATTGTAGTCTTGGCCACTGCATTGTATTGCTACTGTTCTAAGAATGTGGTTCTATTTATATATTAAATGAATATTATTTTGTAGTCTGTGGCTGCTAATGACAGTTATTCTCATGATCGTGGCGACTATTTTGTTGATTAAATGACTCATAATTTGATGGATAAAAAAATAGGGCCAATCAAGTTCCCAGCATGCAACATGTTCAAATTGGCTGTTTTATTTAAAAGTCTGAAAGAAACGATATTTTGTTTACTATCACGAGACAAAGAAAAGCAGCAAATCCTCATCACTAAGAGGCTGGAGCTAGAGAGTGTTTGGCTTTTTTTGCTTGAAAAATGGCTTATATGATTAATCAATTATGAAAATATTTGCTGATTGCAATTTTTTTTTGATGACTGACTAATCTTTCAGCACTATTATAGTCACATTTTTCTGAAATGTAATCTACTACCACGTCTACAGTCCACTTTGTTATGCACTTAAACTAACCCCTAATTAGGCCATGTGTAACTATCATGATGGTTATTATAGAGAAACAGACTCAAATTCCATAAAACAGTAATTTACCAAGAAATTCTGTGGTTAGTATGATCATTAGAGAAGAACGGTATCTTGATCTTGAGGGAGCAGGCTAGTTCATTGTCAGATCACAGAGCCTCTATTAAAAACATATCTTTTTCATGTTCACTGAACAGATGACAGGGCGGCCAATGAGAGAGCAGGAGGCTCCGTGTCTTAATGCCAAGAAAGTGGGAGTGCTAACGGGCCCTGATTAGCTCCGTTTATCTCTAATTAATTACCTTTACCTAATTAGATGCTCTGTTTCAGCTAGACATGGAGTCAAGTAGACTAGATTATTAGTGTGCTCATCGGGCCTTTATAAAGGGCTGAAATTAATGTTACGTGCAAAAGAATCCGCTGCTTTAATTGCACAGGTGTTGCCTTATGGCAACACTTCATCATCCACCGGCTCCCCAAGATTATTAGCAGGGATTCATACAAAGGGACTATTCTGTGAACTGCACCATCGCAACAGCTCATTAGTTAGGCTTGTTATTGTATTATTTATTACATTTGGCCTTCCCCCATTGCCCATATTGATTCATAGACCCTATTTTTTTACCTCCTCTTCTCCTTGGCTGTCTGTTATTTCATAGCCAGTTAGTGAGTCTAATTTCAAAGGCTGTTTTTGCAGAACACCAGAAGCCATAAAGACGGAAAAAAGTGGAAGAGTGTGTTTTCACACTTGCATCTCTTTTATGAAGAAAAGCCCCAATACATTTTCAAATAGCTTTCCTTGATCAACAAGACAAACACAACACAGAGACTGTAGATAGGGTGGCAAAATTAATTTGATGATAACCAACTTAACATTGATACAATTACACATTTAAATCCCCAGTGTGGGTTTTGTGTGGAATATTTTAAGAGTGCATGCAGATTTGTGAAGCGTCATGCTGGATAGAAAACAAGCTCTTTGTGCTTTCTTCATTATGACCCCAAATATCTCTCTGTTAAACACACAGTAAATACAGTAAACATGAACTCAATATGTTTTGCTGCAATGTGAGCTAGAAACAAGAAGCTAGCAAGAAACAGTGAAAACAAAGTGTATGTAAAAAGCATTGAGCTCTCTTGTCAGCATTTACTATCAAACCTAAAGTAGTCTGACTTAGTAAAAAGACGTATTCACTTTTAGATACCACTTTCTTCCTTACTTTGTCTGTTAAATAGAGGACTGACACGCTTAGCTTAGCACAAAGACTAGAAATGGGGGAAACAACTAGCTTGGCTCTGTCTAAATGTAATAAAAATCCGCCTACTGGCATCTCTAAAGCTCACTAATTGACACATACAGTATGTATGTCTCTAAGACCTGTTTTAGTCTTTGTGCTAAGCTATGCTAACCAGCTGCTAGCTCCAGGTATATACTTACCATACAGAAATGATAGTGGTATTGATTTCCTTATCTAATTCTCTGCAGGAAAAGTAAATACGTTCAGTGCAATGAAGGCTATTCATAATGATGTGAATGTGCGTTGCATTGACCCTCCAAAAAAACACATTTAAAGTTTCCATGTCTAGTGGGTCCTATCCAGTACATGTGAAAGTCAAGGCTGCATCATGAACCTGTATTGAAGTGGAACTGAGTAGTTTTTAGAAACATCAAACTGAAATGGTTCTCTGACTATAACATTGTACAGTGAACGGTGAAGAGTAAAGGTAAAAAAAAAAAAAAAAGGTGTGTGACATGTAGGTCCATGAAAGGAAAATGTCCTTAATTGGCAGTGGCAGCAGCTCAAGTTAAAGCTTCTTTTTTTCAATCTGATTGCGAGCTCCTTCTCTACTCATCGCTCTCCACCTCCACCAGCTGTTTTTTTCTTACTCTCCTCCAGTCTCACATCGTGTTGTTCTGGGGAAAAACCAAGGCTGACAGCTTGAGGAAGTCTGATGTCCTGGCACTTATAGCCCTGGAAAAGGAGTGTATAATGCAGTGAAGTGAGGGATGTGGAAAGAGAGCCTGAGGGAAGCAGTCTAGTGGACATGCATATGGTCCTCTCCTGGTTAGCTTCTCCACCGCTTCCTCCTCACCACTTATGGCCCCTCGCAACCCCCGTCTTATGGCACCTTTGCCAATAAGAATGGGCAAGGCAGCTGTAACCAAGCATGCTCAAGGCCACTGACCTGGAAATGTGGCTCAACCTAGCAAGCCCACTCACTAGCCTCTACTGGATTTGTATGGCCGGGAGAATGTGAAAGCCCCCTCCACTCCCACTTCATATCACACTGCCTATAACACTCACATGCTTACTGGCAGTGTTATTGTCCTAGAATGAACGCGTAAATGCACAGTGTAAACGTGTATACGAGCATGACAAGGCAGATTAAAATGTCAATATCCTCCAACACATTCTGTCACGTTAGCATCAATTAGCGCTAAGTGAAGTGAATGCTTCAAAAGCTTAACAAGTCAAGAGTCTGTGTTCTTTAAAGGTGCTCCACTATAATCGTCTTTAGTTGGCTGTGATGGATATATTAAGATAAATTTCTGACTGCATCCCCCATCCATCTTTATTTTATTTCATCAAGTCTGTAAGATATCACACAGTGTGACAATTTCTTAACAAGACACACTTAAAATTTATTCAACAATAGCCCATCACTTCAGAAAAAGAAAGAATGGGCCCGCCATGTTTGTTCAATGGCTTGGAATGAGTGAAATTAACAAAGATGATGTGACACTATCTGTCATCAGCCATTACAAATCAATGGGCTCTCCACACGCTCGGGCATATTCCCAGTGGTTTTACTTCCTTAAAAGTACAGCAGGTATTTTAATGCCTGATGAAAGGCTCGCTTTCATAGGCGAGCATGAAATATGAGGGACATGTGACGACTGCGACGCGACCTCCTGTCTCAGAAGCTGCTCACGGAGACGAGACGAGAAATCAAGCGTCACTTTTGAGATGTGACGACGGGCTTTAAACTGAAGTATCTTAACTTGTGTCACGTTTAGAAACAATTACAGCGCATTGATGTCTGATGGTGGAGTGGAGGACTGCTCATTTTAGACGTTTAGTGTTTCAAGTGCGCTGACATATTCGACTTAAGACAAAAGGCTGTGTTCTGCTGAGAGTGTGATGACAGACATTGCTTCAGCTTGTCTTACACCTGTGTCGTAATCAACTCATTTTAGCATTAAACAAGTAACGGTGACCTAAATTTGCTCCATAATGCTCACTGATGTTACTTCTTTTATTCCATTATGATACATATACATATGACAACATGGCAGTGATTTGAAGTAGGATGTTTCGCCGCGCTGTTGTTTGCTTGATCATTTATTTTTGAACTTCAGCGCTGGTGAAAAGTTGGATGAAGGCCCTCCGCCACACAAAGGTCACTCAGCCAAGAGCACAGAGAACATTCTCCCACTTCCCATCCCATTTCTTTGGAAGCGTGGGTGGAGCGTAGGGGTGTCTCTCACACTCTCTCTCCCTGACACACTCCCGCCGCACTGCTGTCCTCAGCATCTCCGTGGGGCGGTGACTAATTGCCCCCGTAAATCACTGTGCAGGCCGCGCGATCCTCCGTTTATTTTTCCTGACAGTAATTTAGTGCTTGCTCTTTTACACACTTGTCATCGCGTGTTTTTCCTCACATTAGAGGCTGGTGGAAAAAGGACGGTAATTAACGGTGCGACGCGCGCTCGCCATGGCTCTTTCATCATAGTGTGATAATTGTGCTCCTTGTCTGTCACAGTAACCTCTCAGTTTCCCCTGGAACTTCCTCGGTGCTATTTGTCAACCCTGAGAAATAGGCAGGATTCTGGGGGCCTGGCTGCGATTCGGCTCGCCTCGCTACCGGTTTTCCTATTTGTATCAACACTGGGTCATTTATATTTCACACAAAACTTGTCAGAAATATTAGCCTTATCCTGCACAGGAAGATAAAAGATATATGGTAAACACACCTGAGTGCTTGATAGCTGAGGAGTTCCACACCCTCCTCCGCTTTTTATTTCCTTAGTCTTTTTTATTCCTGAAAGGAGGGGAGGTCGCAGAGGAGTTGGCAGGGACAGCCTAATAAACAGTCCTTCCATTCATAGTGCTGAGATGCAAAAGCCAGGGCAGTGGGGATGTGCAGAACAGCTGAGACCATAGAAAACCCATTCAATGAACTAATCTATTTACAGGGAAGCCCAGTTCACTCATCTCTTTAGAATTTACAGTGGAATAATGCAGTGTATATGCTGTGGAACATGTCATATTCTATTTTTATCAGCTGTGGGCAGGTGATTCACTGTCTACCTTGTTATCCTCTGCTGTTCCATGCTGGGGATGCACAGTATCCATCACCCATAACCTGCACCCCAGAGGTTAAGTCATCAATAACTTTGCTGCTGAAAATATTGCAGAGGACTTGGAGGTTTGCGTAAGGTCCTTTGACTGGCTG
The DNA here is from genome assembly GCA_028641955.1 of Protonibea diacanthus. Lineage (NCBI taxonomy): Eukaryota > Metazoa > Chordata > Actinopteri > Sciaenidae > Protonibea > Protonibea diacanthus. Next base: position 26,802,586 of record CM053979.1, on the reverse strand, counting down.
TCCACGTCCCGCTCCGCATCCCCCCGCCGCACCCCCTTCTCCCAACTTCTCCCAGGTTTTTTAATATCTTTATTCTCCTGTCACAGACAGGGGCTAATGGGATGTGTGGTCAAGATTTCAGGATCCATCACTGGCTTGCTGAAGAATTAGCATGGGCCCCATGCATCACCTGCCAGAGCTGTCAGGCCTGCTGTCTACCGCGCTTCATTATAGCGCTGGCACTGTGCTGCCTGTCTCCCCTCTGTGCTCGCTTCTCCCCAGCCAGAAACCACGGCCGGGGAAAAAAAAGGCCCTACCACGCCCCTCAATGTCAGCCCTGGTCACCAGCCACTAAATTAGGATACACTGTCGTGCTTTTAGAAATTAGGAAGAGGAGCGGACGGAGCTTCTGTCTGCCGAGGATGCTCTCAGAGACAAGCGATTCTCCCTCCCTCCTCTTATCCTTTCACTCCTCCTCCTCTCTGTGACATAGCTTTAAGTGTTTTTCCCCTTTTTTATCAGGAGTAAAAAGTCTTTAAAAACTATTAGGGTAATTAAGAAGCATTTGGCCCCTGTCGCGCTGAAGGAACTGTTTGATTACTCATGTCCCTCTGGTTGGGAGTAGGGGGTACTGCTCTCATTTTTGGATGCTAACCCCCTTGTGCCTCATTCAGAGCCTGGACCCAGAAAACCCCCTCGAGAGCCATTCTTTATGTCTCCTCTGCAGTGCAGATTAGACCAGCAGTGCTAAGAAGGTCACAGTGAAAATGAAGAGAGCAAAGCAGGACTACAGCTGGGGACCCTGCCCCGGTCCTTTCCCTCTCCCTCTTATTAGCAAATCAAAGCTGCTTCCAGAAAGATTCACACTCCTCACCTGATTTTGTCCTTTTCCGCTAATCACATAGCCACTTTGCCTTGACTGACAGTTTTCTTTATAATTGGCCCATGATCTGGCAAGGATCTAATAACCAGAAAATCCCCTCTGAGGGTCCGCTGGGCTTGGGCGACCTGTCTGCACACACATACACACAGACACACATGCACACACACTGCCTCAACCATCCCCCTAACACCATCTGCAAAGGGCCGTTGCCATGCCACACTGTTTGTGCACAACAGCGGCGAGCTAATCTTAACGTTCAATAATGGTGTGAATATTCAATGAGCAGCCCAGGCAGAGGATCCACAGTAGCACACTCTAATTACTGTTCATTTGCCAGAGTATCAAAGCCTAATTACTGTTCATTTTAATGCTCCAGAGAGAAGGGAGTAGAGTCAAGGCAGGGTTAGAGGAAGATGCCCTCGAGAGATCAGTCAGTCTTTATCCGTCTCCTTCGCCGTCTCTCTTTTTGCTTACAGCCGGTTCATTGTCTCTGTGTCTGTGCACATCCTGCACGTATTGGTACATCTGTGTGTTTTACTGTGTGAGCAAACATTCTGAATTTCTTCAAACAAACACGTTAATCAATCACAGAAGACAGCTTAGAGGAGAGAGAGGGAAAAAGAAGACATGAGAGCGCGAGACGAAGGCACAAGACAGGGTCCATAATCCTGAGCTCATTGTTTCTTTTCTCTTCTTTATCTGTTTAATGTGTTTTGGGTAAATATCAGACAAGGGAAGGGAGGGGACTGCCGTCACATTGTCTTTGCCTTCACCAGAAGAAAGCTCCTTTTTTTTTTCATCCCTCTCACCTAATCCTGACAGAAGCCACCACAATCACTATCTGCCACCCGTTTGACAGTTTCTGTCACCAATTAGCAGCTAAATCAGCATCTCCCCAAACAAGAAAACGAAGCAATTTATATGTCTTATAAATCATTATTTAGCACTTGTCTAAGTGGGTTTTCTTCTTCTCCTTTCATTCACACTCTCACTCCTTCACGTTAGAAAACAGATGACTGCAGTGCAGCTGGCGGCTCGCTGGTCCTCTCAGATCTTCGGGCTCCCCGTGACGCGCAGGAGGCCCCTATGGGCGGGGAATAAACCCTGTCTTCCCTTATCAGGAAGTTTGTCTTGTGAATTTTCCACCCCTTGCTCCGCAAAAATTACAAGGCATCGACAACCCCTTTAATGAGGCACACCAAGCTGTTCACCGGCTTTCCCCATGATAGGATGTTAAATGAAAAGCTGCGTGCAACACGCGCGGTTTGTTATCATTCAATCTGCTTGAGACCACAAACTGGTCATTATCCAGCCATTATTTTCCTTGATTTACAATCGCGGGTGGAGGAGGCGATCGCTGTGGCTTGTTCTCCCCTCGGTGGGATGGATGGGAACCAGCTTGAAAATTTGCATTTACATGATCCGGCTGAGCAGCTTATTAGATCTGGATATTTATTTTCCACTTAAAGCAATGTTTGATTACACTTTAATAAAGAACAGGAAAACCACTGAGCTGGCTGGGACTAACTGATCCTGCCCAGTGGTTTCACTGGGATTTTGTGTAATGAAATGAGAGGGACAAAAGATAAGGAAGCACCAACAAGGGGATGCAGGGGGAAGACCCTGTAAAAATCATATCCATTCCCTCAATACAGCAGAAGTGTTATTGTCAGGGAAAAAGGTAATCATAAAGGATAACAAGGAGATTCAGAAGCAACATTCAGATCAGACAAATACTGCTTCAGACAGGTTGAACCTGCTGTTAGGAAGACAATACCAAACATCCAGCCTATAAAATATGTCATGATCCACAATAAACAACAGTGCAGAAGTGTCTCTGTGCAGTACCAAAGTATAACAGCACAACAGAAAGCACAAGTCTCCCTGAGGACCAAATGAAGAGGTTTCACCTGAAACAGTGAGATTCTGTTGAGATTTCCAAACACTGAGAGCTCAGTAATGTATTCTAATGAAATACAACTAATTCAATAAATTAACAGAAAATGAGCAGAACATGCTGGAAGGCATAAACTAAAGATGATTTTCATTATCTGCCTTTTATTCTCTCTTAAAGATGAATTGTTGGTTTCAAAAAGTGTCAGGAAACAGAAAGAAATGCCCAGGGTGATGTCATCCAATCACCAACCAACCAGCCAACACATCCAGACCTAAAGATTTTCCGTTTATTGTGACATAAACCAAAGAAAAGCTTATAATCTCAGAATTCAGATGATGTCTTTGTTGATAGACTAACTAATTATTCAACAAATTCTTTTTATGGAGTATTGTACCACTGCGAAAAAAATAATAATTTACAGTAAAAAACTGTCAGCTGTGGTTGCCAGAATTTTACCGTCATAAATACAGTATAATTTTTTCTAATATTGCAGTAATAGGATATCAGTACTGTCAATTTCATGTTTAGTGTTAGTGGTGTGTTATTTCACATTTTATAATGTCTGTAGATGTTACAGTATAATTAAGTGTATTAAGTGTATAATTAACAGTCTCTAATACAAAATATTACTTTATTGATGATATTCATATGAAATACTCTGCTTTGAAAAACAATTTGTCTGGTATTTTACTCTCACAAAAAAACATGTTAAAAATAAAATAAATAAACTCTACTTCTCTTTCCTCACTGAAATACCCAGAAATATGAATTTGCAAACATTGATCATATCAAACTATGATATACTTTGCTAGATTCATTCTCAGGGCATTTGTACTGAGGCTTTACTACTGAAGTTTTTCTCACATTTGCATGAGCTGCATATTAGACCACAATTGGTTTCTGAACTATTTGTGATGTCACAATGTTAAACTAAGATTAAAGGTAACAACAGAGAAACTTTCAGATGAACGTGAAACCACCGGCACGTTCATCATTCCACACAAATATCCAAGTGAAGTAACATAATCACACAATCGTGCATTCATTTTATCTAACTTTTCAGTGAAATATTTATATATTACAATATACAAGATATAAAGAGATATGAAAATATAGAAAGACATATAATGATAGATTGTATTCATATCATCTTCCCCTAATCTTTTCACAATGGTTTTTTCTTCACCAAAAAACTATAAAATGACTCAGCAACTCAAATGTTGCTGTACATGTCTTCAGGGTCAGAGGTAAAAACTTCAGGGTACTGGTTATTGAATAACTATTGACACCGACTGTACAAAAAGAAATCCCGTCGCACCTGACAGGACATATGGGAATATAAAACAAATGAGTATGTCAGGCAAAAATGGAAAATACTATGAGACTACAAGCTATAATTGCTTATGGACATTTGCTTTAAGCGAAGTGATGTTACACTTGACTTAATCAATATTTGCCTTGAGAAGCCATTCATAACCAAGTCACAGTTGATGAATAAGTCACAAACAGTAGACTGTATCTCTAGTGTAAAGCAAAAGGTCATGATCCGCGATGGGGGTGGTGTAGGCGAGATGTTTTTCTTAGACAAGCTGGCTCATTTCTGGACTTCAAGATGATGCATGTGATCCAAACAATAGGCTTATTTACGCCACACACACACAAGAGAAGGAGCTCCTCACCGCCAGACAGCCAGAAAACTGTACGATTACAACAAATGGTAGATATGTAACACTTTCTGAAACCATAGATTTGAGCTTACACTTCATTACACACATAAACAGAAACACATCCATAGCTCCCTTCTTCCTGTAACTACTGCTTGTTGTCCACCAAGGAGCACAGGCACACAGAGAGAAAATGCAGAGGAGAGCCTTTGGCCTGGAGTGCCCCTCATTTAAGACGATCGACAAAATCAATAAAGTGAAGTATGTTTCCTCACTCTTTTGGCTCTGTTCCCGCTCCTGAAGCATTCCCTCAAGTAACCTACTCCAGCAGAGTTCTGTTACTACAGCTCTTCCCCCACGTGTATACATCCTCAACCACTCTGTCTTCCCCTCAGCAAATTGAAAACTCCACCAACACACTAAATGGTGTTCTCTTAATGGTTAACGTGGCGGTGAAAAACAAGCCAAGCCTCACCAAAAATTGACAGAGAAGACTCTCAAAAGCTTCTGTTTTAAACACTGTGCTGTTAAACATCAACCTGTACAATGGAAGCTGTTGTTTATTATGCGCCTGCAGAGCTAATTGTAACACCTCAATTAGAGCAGAGGAAGTGTAATTGAGAAAAAAAAAAAAACACTATTTATTTTTGTAATATTAGCTAGTGTTTGGCTATTGAAGCAAAACTGACCAGTAAAAGCACTCAAATGATCATGCAATGTAAAAACAAAACAAAACATTACTATACATAGCTTTAACTTGATGTCTGCTATTTGCATATTTTATGTATTAGCTTTTCTTTTTCTTTTTTTTTTTTTAGAAAGATTCAGTTTCTTGAGAAAACAAGTCTACAGCCGTGCCAGCATGATGACGCTGTACTTCAGCGCAGTAATGCTTTGAGCGAAATGCTAAGTTAACATAATGCTAACATGTTGATGTGTAGCAAGTATGATGTGACCAGGTTCACCAGCTTAGTTTAGCGTTTCAGCATTTTCTATTTAGCACAATTGAGGCTGATGGGAGTGTCAGTGGTTTTGCTGGTATTTGGACAGAAACCCAATTATTGAAGTGGCGCAGTGGAACTGTGGTTTGCACTGTCACCTCACAGCAAGAACTCCCGGATCGAACCTCGTCTGAGGCCTTTCTGTGTCTTGTTTGTATGTTCTCCCCCTGTCTGTGTACCCGGTACTCTGGCTTCCTCCAACAGTCCAAAAACATGAACCTTAACAGGTTAACTAACTTTAAATTGTCCATAGGTAATAGCAGATAATAGATAAGCAGTGACAGATAATGTATTTACCAAATTATTGGACAATTTCCAATTTTGACCTGATGATGGTGCTATATAAATAGTTGAGATAACAAAGGTTATTAAGAGACCTAAACTTTTGTCAAGACATTTCTATAACAGTAAACAGTAAAAAGTTTTAGGAACAATGAATGTGTCAATCCATTGAAAAGCTTTAATTTTCATCCTCATGGAACTATCAATGCCTGGCAAAATGTTGTGTTAATCTCTCTAATAGCTGAGGAGACATAAAAAGTGAAATTTATAATTTGGAGCCAAGTTCTGTGAGTTTGCATTCCATATTCACCCTCTGGAAGCATTTCCTGCGTACCTCTCTGCTACTTAAAAATAAAAACACCATAAACATAATCTTTTTAAACAGATGATGCTTCACTACAAACTCGCCTCACGCACCCTAAAGAAAGCTTTGTGCTGAACCATCAGCAGTTTCAATAAAGATCACTAAGAGAAACGATGCTGCTTTTCCTCTTTATTTTATTCCCAGAATGCCCAATTAGCTAGCACCTTGCTGGGTGAGCACTGTCGCCATTGGTTACTGTACAAATGGGAGGGGGACTGAATAAATCTTGCGATTTTGAGTCTTTGATTGACAGAGACATCCCCAGGCTGTGTACCATCATCATACAAGTAAATCAACAGTAAAATATATGCATACTATATATTCATTGTACATACTGTTAGCTGTCCAACACAACCTGCCACAACAAAAGTGTCTGTCTGATTTGTTACTCATGACAGAAATAGTTTGACATTTTGGGAAATTCACTTTCTTGCAGAGTCTGTTTGTAGTTAGTTAGTTAGTTACTTTGTATGCAGCCTGAAGGCAGTTGGTTTAGCTTAGCTTAGCTTAGCTTAAAGAATGGGAACAGCTAGCTTGGCTTTATCTGGAGCAAACAAATTGTCTACTAGCAGCTTGGAAGATACATCTTGTTTCATTAGTACAAAACCTAAAGTGTGAAAGTGACACATTAGATGTGCAGTAGTTGACAGTTTCCAGTCTTTAAGCTAAGCTAACATCTCCTGGCCTTAGCTTCATATTTGCTACACATATATCAGAGTGTATCAATCTTCTCATCTAACTCTTGACAAGAAAGCAAATATTTCCTGATACATAAACTATTCCTTTAATCATCCAGTCACTTTCATTCAAGCAAACAGCACATCCCATCCAAAACAGGAATTATATTATGCACTTGAAATACAATAACAGCATCGCTGTTTATATTGTTATTGACTCTGATTTGATTTCTATGGAAATGTTTGTTTCTTCTACCTAAATAATTCTTGATTACATCTTTAAGAAAAAGTCTTTAAAAGAAACACTTTAAAATACCATCCTTCTGTGTTCTAATAAGTACTCGTTGAGGTGTGAGAGATGAGGGGGGGAAACAAAGCTTGAGTCTGCAAGGTCAAATCTTTGGGTTCATAGACCCCGAGGAGGTAAATTGATTGTTGAGTGTTAGGGGAGGGGCAGGAGGTAAGCATTTAACTGCTGACAGACAAACTCTGGCCCTGCAGGGGAGAGCAGGCAGCACATTGCTTGACATCAATTCCACAGGCCTGTGTTCCACAATCCTCTTCTGTTCAATGGGGCAAGACCCTGTGCTTTTGTTACAATTAACCTATTAGGAGAAGCCTTTCATTCGCAGGTGATTCCACACTCCCTTGCGCGCCTCAATAACACTATTTTGATCTGAGGGACTACAGCCTACAGACATTTGCCGGATAAATTCTGTTGAAAAGTGGAAGATGTTTCATCAGAAGCGATAGGTCAGCAGCAGTGTGGTTCTATCAAGACTTAACTACATTTTGTTGAAATAAATAATATTAACTCCACTTTATATCCCTTGTTGTTAGGAATAAATGTGTTGTTTCTGCGCTGTGTATGTAGTATATGGCCTGCAATAAAAACAAATGACCCTAACCCTCGGTGAAACACATAAAAGTATTTAAAAATTGACCCCAAGGGTCTGCTTTGTCCGTGGCTGGAGGCATTATTATACCCTGGTTGTCACAAAGTACCCCCTCAGGTCATTACTCCCGGGCAGCCATGGACCCTTTGGCAGACAGAAGCTGAGCTCCATTATCTGGGACGCAGAGAAGGGCTGAGCGGAGTAAAGAGGAAAGGCGAAATGAGGGGGCCGCACTGGCCGCGGATCTGAGGAAACGGAGATGTAGTGGGAGATGGCACCATTCTGATGTGACGTTTTCTGGGGCCTCGCCCAGGAACTGGAAGCCACCCATTTGGGACAGGTTCTAGTGGTAGTTGGCATGTGCTGGCAGAGAAATACTTAACCCAATCAGGAACATAATTGCATATTTTTTCATCTGCTTTTCATTTGATGCATATATTCTCTTTAGTTAAACTGTTTCTTTCTCGCCAGTTCCAGCCCATTGGAGTGCAGATGAGAGTGATGTGCTCTTTTTTGTGTGTTAAATCAAAGCAAAAGCCTATTGTAAAATACATCAGCATTATTATTCTGAGGCCAAACAAAGACAAAAGTGTCAAATCACACAGCCATCACAATGCTTTCTGAATAATGTATGCAAAAAAACAATACATTCAATCTCAGAAATAGGGTGTGTATTTAGAGCATATACAGTGCTGTCCCTGGGCATCTGGACAGTGTTTGTGTTAGAGTCGTCCTGCAGCACACCGGATCTCCAACGAAACAATGACTATAGAGTTCAAGTGTGTTTGAAGAGATATATTCATATTGGGTGAGAGTGTAACCCATTTCATCCACAGTCATTATGTTCATCATACAGACACAGCAACAAAACAGTTTTTAGGATCAAAGTCTGTCCCTGTCAGCATCAGACTTCAGTCATAATGATTATGCGTTTCCCTGCTGAAGTCGCCTGAGAAGTGTCTGTTATTTGTCAGTTATTTGTTCTGTATCTTTAAGAAATATGATCACTTTGTTTGTGCAAGGTCGTGCAGAAAAGTCATGGGACTGTGTAGGAACAAGAGCCACGCTGCCACCTCTGTGAGGCCTTACTTATGCATGGCACTGTAATGAGCTAAATGCCAATGCTAACAACTGATGTGTAGCAGGTATGATGTTTACCAGGTTCACACTCTTAGTTTATAAATAAATGATAAATATAATAAAACATGATTTCATAATGTAAACATGCTTGCTATAACAGATTTCATATTTGATGTGTAACTTTAAGTTTAATTGTGCTCCAGGGGCTCTACAGGCTATTACAGGCTGAGCAGAGCTGCACTGGAAAGTGACTGGTGATGTTATTTCAGAGACAGTAATGAAGAAAGTATTGATTCTCTGCACTGTGTGCTTACACTAAACATAAAGCTGGTTTGTGAAATAATTCTGTTTACTCTGTTTATGAAATCCTAAAATTTGTATTACTATGACGAGATTTAAAGCTAATAATGTGGATCCATTCTTGAACAGTATAAGCTGTTATGGAATTTATGCAAATGTCTCTGCATGAACTCTGAGAAATCTCATCTGAGGAAATGTAGAACACTGTTGTTTTTGTGTAATTACTCATTCATTACATCTTTGGTTTGAAGGCAGGAGAACCATGGTGTACTGTGTTCTCATTGAAACACTTCCCTTCTTCCTGGGCATCACATGTGCGTGTCAGACCGTCAATCAAACATGACAGCTATTTACACTCACTGGGTGAGATGAAAGGTTCTGGGTCCATCACTCAGGCCCTGTTCACCTAAGAGAATGGGAAAGAAGACAGACAAAGCAGGAAAAAGGCCTGTACATTTTTATACTCTGGGCTGTCTTGGATGCTTTCGTATGGCAGGCACACAGACATGCACGCAAATCCACAGAAGCTATACAGATGTGTGCGAGCGTGTGCGGAGTTACAGCAGAAACACACACACACACACACACACACTGTTACTAATACTGCCGTGTGGGCCTTTGATGTTCAAGGTGCTGTATCTGTTGTGCATGTCTGTCCTCTCAAATCATTCCCAGCACTGGGAGTAAAACATGGAAACAAAGGCAAACAACATATTCAAAAGTGTCAAACGACACATCTGGTGTTTCATGTTAGCTGGATTATGGTGACATGGAGGCAGCTACAGTCAGTTAAGATGCAGGTCGGCCTAATTGACAGTGGCTGCTGCAGGAGGTGAGAGGTTAGAGAGGCAGGGAGTATCCATCTCTGTCATGAACTGTCCTCCAGCAAAACTAACTCTAATTAGATGGCAGATAAATAGTTAAAGGATTCAAATTTACTATAACAAAGAAGGATAAAGACTCGAATCTGATGCACAGAGCAGAGGTGTCCACACAAATGTATTCTGTAAGTCATTTATGAAGCAAAAATGTTGAAGAGCTTCTCAAATGTGAGAATTTGATGCTTTTCACAGTTCTATATCATTGTAAACTGAAAAGCTTTCAACAAAAATGCAAAATGAAAGTATCAGATTAGGCTTTAGGAGCTTGTGACGGTGACAGTGATTTTTAACTGTTTAGATTAAGATCAGATTAGATTAAGACAATAGATTAAACAAAAATAAATTATTGGTAGCAGCTGCTGCTGTGATAGAAATAAAAACGACCATAAAACTAAAACAAGAGCTGAAAGCTGAAAGCTCAGTAGTCAGTATCTGTCGGATGGAATGTTAAAGAACCTCCAGTTCTGATTTAACTGATGCTGGCAGCATCTCCGCTAACCTTTTTAACAGTAGTGTTAAACCATGCCTGTAGCTGCCTGTAGTTCCATATAGGACTCTAATTGGTCCAAAACCACGGGTTTGGACAAGCTCGCAGCTTTAAGCCTGGCTAGATGTACTCTTGCATGATCCCATGACTCTGATCTTGTAGGTCTAGTTGCTTTGCAAGGCTAAATGTAGGAAAAGAGACTACAAAATGGACTACATCAAACATGTTCCAAGTCTGTCTTCCATGCCGTATGGTCCTTTCAGACATAACACACCAACTGCAGCACTTCCTCTGAAACCCATTATTTTCAATGCACCGCGGACTGCCTGTGCACTTTATCCCAGATTTTAACCAGGTTGAACTTTGACCACAGAGTATGCTACACTATCACCGATGGCAGTGGCCAATGATTATATGTTGATTTACATGTTGCATAAATGTTGTGCTGAGGAGAAACCTTTCTTCTTTTTTTTTTGGAGATGTAACTCTGAAATCCCACTCCACACGTCTCTGGCACATTGTGTACGAGCCGCAGATTTGGTCCGTCCTGCATGTGAAGCGAAGCCAGACTTTGTTTACTTGCTCAGATTTGGTCATTTTTTTGGTGTGTATTCTTCTAAATATGCTTCTACGTGTGTAAATATGCTACGTAGTTACTTAGTTTCATTTTTGTCTGTTTTTACGACCGGCAGTTTGCATGGAGTATTTTATTTTGAAAATCCACGGGATTCTCTGTGTTTTTTCTGTGTCTGGCTTCCACCCGCTCTAAGTGCTCTGTGTAGATTGTCGTGTGCTGCTCGTGTCAAGCGTCAAAAATAGAACAGACGCGTATTCCGCATGTAGCCGAGCGTAGACGCGCTTCTGGGATGCTTCGAGATCCACTTTATGCAGTTTGCAATACGTGTAACAAACATTTTAAACATCGGTATCGGGCCAGAATTTCTCAATTGTTGCATCCCTAATTACAGGAGATACTCAGCAGTGATGTCACATATATATGATTTTTAGTAAGAATATACAAAAGCACATGTGTATTCTATTTAATGTTATGTTACTTGAATTGCTAGTCCTACATCACCATCTCTGTCTCACAAAGTTCACAAAAATATGTAAATGTCATTAATGTATTACATAGTATTTTGTCACCAGGGGCAGCACTGAGCAGATCTCCAGCTGGTTTTTGTTCCGACCTGTGACATCTTTCATGAGCTACACTGTGACTAAAATGCTGACTTTTTTCTGTAGTTTGGAGGAATAAAGAGCCCTGCCTAGGGCAGGATTTAAGAATGTATAGTGGTGTGTGATCAAACACAAGACATTCTGGTTGAATCTGTGTATTGAATGGCAATTTACTGAAAGTGTAGCGCATGTTTTCATGGTCCTACCACAGGTGAGGATTTCAATACAAATACCAGTAATTTGGGATGGTAAAAAAAAAACATGAATCAGTGCATGTCATTCATTCTGATCAGTGACTCCTCGCTAAAGGACAGCTGTGACTTTCAGCTCCAGTAATAACTGCTCACTTCTGTGTGAAACAACACAAAAGGCTTCTGTCTGATAGCGTGTGCCAACACTGGTTTCAGAAATGATAATGAAATGACTCTGAAAGGTGTGGAGGAAAACAACTCCGTCTGCTTTATAAATCACTTCAGAAAATGATAATAGATGCTGAAATAAATTTGACAATTATTGGCTGAGGGGAAACTTCTCAAATAAACAGCTTTATGGTAAGTCATATCACTTGGCAGTTGATCATCATGATCACTCCTGGATTGTCCCAGAAGGTGGCATATTTATTAGTATGCAACAGATGGGAAGCATGCGTTTTCCTTGCTAAGGCTTGTGAAATTGGTCTTTTGGTAGCAGTATAAATATGATGAACTGTAGCCTATAACAGGCACGGGATCCCACACAAGGACAAAATGTCCAAATGAGCAGCAAAAGCCGCGTTGTAGCTGCTTTACAACAGTGGCATCAGTGATTGATCTACACCCCGCTGAGCCACTACAGGAAACAAACTATAGAGCCTATAATTTAGTTGGAAAACAATGCATGAGGCCGTCGGCTTGTGCATCCATTTCGACACAAGCATTCCCTGGTGCAGATAGATCATTAAACTACCAGGCGCTTTGCAATATGGTGCACTCAATGTCACTGAAAAGATGGGACAATAAAGTGAGGTAGGGGGTTGCAACAGCAGGGAGAGAGCATGGAGATGTATTAATGTCACATAGGCTTTAGCCTGCCTCCTTAAGCCCTGCAAAGAGTCACCCAAGCCAATTTCCATTATCATATTGATTGAAATAGTTCATCATAGTGTAATTTTAGGTTTATCGCCACCCGGTTGGGAATAAGACCAAAGCATTATCCGACAAAAGCTATTGTTCCAGGGGACGTTTCACTGTTCCAGTTCATTGATGGAGTTGATTAAGTTTAAATGAAGCAGACACTGGATAAAAGTGAGGGTATTGACCAGCGAGCAGTGTGCCGCGCTTGAAAAAGCCTGATACATGCGGAAAAGCAAGATTTGCTAAATGCTCTAATCTTCAATCAAATCTAACATCAATACAGACAAAGTTTGGTAATGAGAGATTCAATGAAGCATGCAGTAGAGAGAATTAATCCCCCTCGCCTAAACTGAGTTCAACTTTGAAGCTTGCTCCTCAGGATAGATAGTTATCTAAATGCTAAATAAGAAACGTATTGTACTTTTCACAGCATACTAATCATTTGTTCATTTTGTCTCCATTATTTGTTCTCTCACACATCCCGCTTGTTGATCTGGTGATTAGATCAACCTTGGATAGTGGAGGAGAATAGAATAATGAGGCTGCCGGGGAGATTTGATGCACAGCGGTGCGTAATGTTCAGACCTGTGGGGACGCTGCCACTATGTACCGTTACAGTTCACAGACGAGGAAATTGGGCAAAAAAAAATGAAGAGCATTTAAGGTGTAGTATAAAGATGGCTTCACATTGGTCCACAGGTTATGAGGCAATGTCTGGGGAGGTTAGGTAGTGGTTTACTGAGGTGAAAGAAAACTAATTCTCAGTTTAAAGAAGCTTACATTCTTATTTCAGAAAATCAACAATTATGCGCTTCTTATTCTCCAGTGTGTTTTAGCTCATGCTCACCAACTAGAGCAGAGGATCTCAACCTTTAAACTCCAGTGTGTAGGATTTAGTTGCATCTAGTGGAGTAATCGCTGTATTGCAATCTCCTCACATCACTCTCGCATTTTTAGTGTTAACAAGACCTGAAAGTGTGAGATGTAAAAAACAGAAACATGCTGTTTCAACATGGCAGCCTCCATGAAAGAGGACCTCTTACCACTGTAGATAAAAAAAATAAGTAACAGTAAAAAGTAACAAAAACAAAACGTTTCTTTTTTTCAGGTGACTATACATATATGTAAAATTCCATAATAGATTCAAATATTTTATTTTCAAACCTTTAACTGCTCTGACGTGTCCTTCTTTACTTTAATGTCCATTCTCCACCTTGCCCTCAAATGCCTTCTGGTATCAAACTCTGCACGTGTCAGTATGTAAAGTGAAGGTGAAACAGATGTAGCAACAATAAGCAACACATTTTCTTTCTGGGCAGAGGGGTGTTTTAAAATGTGACCTGCTGTCTCTAGTGTATCATGTCATTGATCTGTGAGCAGTTCAGACTGATTTGAGTTCAGGCCTGAACTTATTCATTCATATAAAATGAATTCATTTTGTGTAGCAGCCATGTTTCCTGTGCATAATTAGCTTGTGACCCTTGAGAGTTTTATGGAGACCTGTGGGGTCACTGGCCTGAACAGGACACGGCGGCACTGAAACACTTTATGCAGCATGAGGAAGTGTTCTTTACGTGTCACACTGTTCGCTTTCTGTGAGATGTCTGAAGTCATAAATGTAGTGTAGAGAAGTTGTACCTGCTCATCAGATGTCTTCAGTCTGAAGTCTCGTCATCGTTTACAGGAAGAAATCCAGCAAAAACACAACCTGAGCTCATTTGTTAGAACTCTGACACTAAAATGAAAACATTTAAAAAATAAAAATAAAAAATTTTGATTTGTTTGTTTATAAATTCATTTTATAAATTGACACTATTTCAGGAACAACACCTGCAAATACAAGTCTGACTTTTGAATCTTTGACCACATGTTGTGCCATAAACATGAATTAAATATTAATGTATTATAAATACAGTTTTTTTCTGTTTGCTTGTTGTCCAAACAAAAGCACATAGCATCTAATACTCGCCACACTCACCAAACATTCTGAATGTTACCTTTTTAATATATTTTTATATATATCACATCTTCCTGGAGGCTTTGAGGTCGTCAGGTCTGTCTCGGCCTGAGTACTCGGTCCAGCGGCACTATATGACGGTGCGTGTATGGGTGTGTTCAGTGTGTGTGTGTGCTGTGCCGTAGGCCTGCCGTGGCAGACCACAGTGGAGCGTCATCCTGGAAGGTGAGTGAGTGAGTGCTGACATGTAGCCTGGTACCACATAACAGGTGACAACTCTCTGCACTTGAAATAAATGTTACACACGTCTGTAAGATCTGATCTTTTTTTTTCTTCCTGCTGGCTACGCCCAAATCCACTGTGCGTCACATGAAGACTTTTTGTGGATTCACTTCTATTTTGGAAAAATAGAAATGAATAATAATATCTGTGCACTAAATCCGTCAAATTCACCTTTATCAGGCTATATGTTTTTATTATTATTTTATATACTCTGGAAACATCTAAATAAAGATTTGGGCTCTTAAGCGGACCACAGTTCCTCTCAGTTTGTTTTAACTTCCTCGATTTATTTTCCACATGCCACCTCATTATTTGCATTTATATGTTTTTTGGCAGAATGACTGTAAGTGTTGTCAACCAGCGCTGAGTGGATTTCCAACCCTCTGTTTTTCATTGTTGAGATATGAGCTGTGGGACATGAAGTCTGAGCTGTGTGTTGTCAGGATCTCATCTAATCTGCATGTTTGTTTCTTAAACAGGGCATGTTCACTTATCCCCCCTTCTTTTTCTGCAAATCGACAGGAGATGCAACCCGGGAGAAGTGCAATAAAACAAACTCTTGCTCTCAAAGGTGTGCGCGGCTTTGTACCGCGCGTTTTGCCTGTTAGCTGCACATCCTCCTGTCTTTTCATCTGTCAGTTATTCCCCCTCATGTTTTGTCATTTGCTCTGTATATTCATTTGTCGCCTGGTATTTCTCTCTCTGTGTCTCTCTCTCTCTCTCTCTCTCTCTTCCAAAGCCTGCACACACCCGCGGTTGTAATTAAATTTCTCTCTCAAATGCGACAAAGATTTTTGTTTTTGTTCTGAGATCTGTTTGATTACTGATGTGATGCTGAGACGGCCTGTGCAGTTCATGCAGACGGAGGTGAGGATGTGAGCGTTCAGTGGCCGCAGCAGATGAATAAAAATAGAGAGGAACCACCTACAGAAAAAAGAGGCAAGGGGTCTTGAAGAAGGTCTGGAAGTCAGTTTGACTTCAGTGCTCAGAGCTCACCGTCCTTCACACTGCAAAAATGCATCCAGGCTGCAGAGTGTTTGTGAAGTGAGAGATCATTCCAGGAAAACATCGCAATAAACTGAACATGAGGCTCAGGCACATTAAAAAGCTGCAAACCAACAACAAAAATAATACTTAAAAATGCAAAAGTGATTATGCTGAATGGCTTTTATTTTGTCAAATTACCACCTTCATTTCCGACTATTGTTTTATTTTTGTTCCATTTATGTCACTGTTATGGTTTGTTATATGTTCCAGTGTAGCCACTGTGTAACCTCTTGCTGTGTTCCTCCTCCTGGCTCTCAGAACGAAACGAGCAGCTCCCCCTGCCGCCCGACGCTCACACTGCACCGTGGCATCAGCACATTGAGCTCGCGGGCCCAGCGGTTACTAAACACGTTTTAATCCCACAGAGCCGCTTCACACTCCTCTAAGTGATTACTGGATACAGGCACAACCGCAAATATTCACTTTGTGCGTGAATGATTGCGGAATTTAAATCACAGGTCCAGACTGGGGGACAAATGAACAAAATGTGATGCGGGTGGAGGTCCATGTTAGAGGGGAAAGCGAGTGTAATGTGATGGATGACCACTGATACAAGGGCCACAAACAGACACGTTCAAGCCTCTCTGCGGTCAGTTTATTCTTTATGCTGAAATCCTGCCTGACGCGTCATTTCCGGCTCATATTCTACTTCTGTTCTCATCCAGATCAAACCTCTCTGTGCTCCTGTCTCCAGTTTAGTGATGTTAAAAAAAGGAGGTCAGTCTGAGCCCGGCGGGATGCAGGGCAGCTGCTCCCTGACCAGGACCCCCCCCACCCCCCTCCCCCACCCCGTCACCACACCTACTGCAGCCCCGCTCCGGTTCTGAAGGCATTTGGATGACGAGTAATTAATAGGAAATAATGATGTTGCCGAAGGTGCGGCATCACTGCTGGACATATTGTTGGCTGCATTATTCATCTGCTTACTGTAAATGACACAGTGATGCTGGAGATGACGCCTCGCCTGTTTATGTTTGTGATGGATGAATAAACAGTCAAATTAATGTCAAATTATACTTATTTCAAACCATTAGTTCTGTTTGGGTTTTTTAGCATTTTGCCACAGAAAACACAAAAATAAAAATGAAGCCAGCAGCCTGAACTAAACAATTTTATTTCTTTTTATTATTATTATTATTATTATTTGTAACATTCTTTTTTTAATCTTTTTTTCCCCTACACACAATATCCTCCACAAACAAACCCTCTGACTCAGGTAATTACTGCAGAAAATGTAATCGCGCCATAACGCGCTTGTCTGCCCAATTAGCTGAAACAATTATTGCAACTTTGACTTTAATTACGTCTCAATTTGAAGCCTCGCGCTGGTCTATAATTCGGTGATTAAAACCCTCTTTGCCCCAGTGCCTTTAGGGCAGCGCATGATTAGGACCTGTCAGCTGCTGGAGTGAACGGAGTCAGCCATGCGTGTTGTGCAACATGACCCGCTGTTGTTAAACCTTGTCAACATATTAACCTGAATTCCCCAGTCATTACAGGCTGAACTGCTTCCATAAGAAAAAAAAAAATGTACACATGTACACGGTATGTGTAATTGAAAAAAAGAGAGAAATAAAAAAAAAAACTACATGCGCTGCTGCTATATTAACAAGGAGCGTGACGTCACATAATGTCCCGAGGCCTTTCAGACAATAAAAAGCTTGAATTAAGTGAAAGCTGCACACATGCATGAGGGCAGTTATATATGTGTATTTTTATGCTCAAATAAACATATCTCAGCTCATACTGTCAGAACTATTAAAACGTGTTGCTGTAATCACGAGTCATGGGATATCTGATCGTTACATGTACACAAACAAAAATAAAGAGGTTTGACAAGGGAAGAAAGACTGTTTTGGAAGAGCCAAAAGGTTCATCTGAAGCACATTTGATCCTTGTCAAAATATATTGATTCGTGTCCTTTAAGAGACAGTTGATGTCTTCCTTAATTTCTGACTGGCCATCTGGACTGACTGATGAGCACAGACGCTTGTTTTCTTTGTAGGTTAACAGCTAACGTGTCAGGAACCCAATAAGTCAGCTAATAACTACGAAGATAATCGTTTCCCCGTAAAACTGAGATATGACATGAATTTTGCCCGCATGGTCGTTTGCAAAAGGTCACTGTTGTGTTTTATGTGTGACCCAATGTCTCACAGAGCATACCATAAGTGGGTTTGCATAAGTTTGGAGCAGCAGTGGCTGAGCAGTGCATGCAGACCAGGCCTTAGGTTTTTATGAATTTCCCCTCAGCCACAATCAGTGCAACCGAGTTTCCTTTGGTGTATCCAGAGGTGAATAATTTATGGGAGGATAAAAGCGTTTGTGGTAGAGAGCTAGACAGTCAGACAGTAGAAGGAGGCTGGCTGGGAATCCCCCCCACCACCACCACCACATCTCAACCCCTCCCCATCTGAGCTCGCCCCTTGCCGCATGGTGGCCTTGCACGATACCTCCTCGGACGGCTGCTTGAAGTGCAAATCTGTGTTCCAACTTGTTCCCGGTAGCTGTCAGCATGTTTTCCTCTTGTCAGCAGCGATTGAGTGTGGGCCCGTGTCACCCTTGTACCACCGCTGTAACAGGATCATTGACAGGCCAGTGACACCGCCCAACCAGATAATGGAAACCTATTGATTTTTCTCCTTTTTTATTTCTCACACAGGCAGTCTGTGACACTTCTGAATAACTGGCCAAAGGACAGGTCATGATCAATGGTCCTGATCTCTGGATCACTGCTGGCACAGACACTGAATGTGAAAAAACAAGAGCAGCTGACAAAAAAGTCCCATTAGCTAATGCACACTTTGTCAGGATTCAGAAAGACGCATCATAAAAACTGACTGTTAACTATTCAAAGATAACTTAGGATCTAAATTATACTTCACTGGCTAATAACAAAACACTGAAAAACACAGTAACTGAAGGTTCTCTAATGATTACTCCCACTTTCATTTACTAAATCAATAGCAAGTGTTACTTCTGAATCAAATGCAGGCTTTCTCTGTTTTGTGAATACACAGATTTACGTTTGCAGTTTGAATGGAGTAATCTCCAGAGAGGAGGCCCCTTTGATACCCATGGCAATGATAAGCATGCATTGGCTGCCTACCACTGGACCCCCCATGGCAGATGGTGAGTGTGGGTCCTGCAACAACACCTCTCTCTCTCTCTCTCTCTCTCTCTCTCTCTCTCTCTCTCTCTCTCTCTCTCTCTAGCCACTGGAATAATGAAAAGCCCAATTCTGGTCATGGCTAACTCAATCTCATTATAATCTCTCCTTTTTTATTCATTTGGCCCCTTGGGATGCTGTCTGCCAGCGATGTGGCTTTCAACCTCCAGAGAGAACATCTTTTGAAACAGCCAGGAGACCTAATGAAGTCACAGAGTGGCACAATTATTTCCCAAAGAAGGAGCATTAATGTACTTCAAAATTCCCTCCGGAGCAGCATGATGACAATTGGTTTGTACAGCTTTGATCGCTGCTTTAAATACTGCCCAAGATAAACTGCAGGGTTAGCCCCCTTTGCCACTGGTAAGTAGAAAACCCAGAAGTGGCTATCAAGCACTGGATACATCAAATACTCAGCCTGCAATGCTAAGAACCGGAGTTTAAAATAGCACATAGCCCTAAAATAGCTTTCTGGGAACACTGAAATCTGTATGTTTCACCCAAAAGAATTGCAACAAATAATGTTGACCTGTGTGCTGTTTAGAGAGCAGAGAATGGTCCAACATGACACTCTTTCAAACAGCTGAAAGGGTCAAATGCAGCTGCTGCTTAAAGTGCCTGTACTCTGTAATGAACTCATTTTTAATCCAGAACATATATGAACATGAATTGTATTTTTAGTTATTAGTTTGTGCTGCCATTGTGACAGCGGTAGACTGCAAAATGACAGACAGAGCAACAGATTACCTGATAAACGCAAGACAACCTTAAACCGTCTTTCATAAAACACACCAGAAATTCAACTCTTGTTTTTATTTTGCCAAGCTCTTTGTTATATCATCACTGCAGTGTACCTTCCACAGATCACATTACTCAAACAGAGCCACCAGTGTTTACAAGTTCTCTTTTCTGAATGATGTTGAATATGTTGAAGTTAAGGATTGTTTATGTATAGTATATTAACACAAAAACTGCTGCCTAGATCATAACATACATCCAGTCAAGCAGATTTTCAAGTCAGGGTAAGTCAGGAAGTAAAATGCTAATCTTTTGACATGGAATCATTGTTTTAATACACATAAAGCAGAACTAAACACAAAATGACTGAATAGTGGGATCATGAAATAATTGTAGATTGTAGCAGAGCTGCTGGCAAAACTGTCATGGCATCACGAAGCGCTTGTTCATGGTGGAACTGTTGGTCTCTGTAAATAATATTATAAAGAGTACAGTCTAGACCTGCTCTGTATGGTAAGCATCATGAGATAACTTTTGATTTGCCGCTATAGAAATAGAATTAGTATATTTGACTGGTTAAGAACAATTCACTGAATGCATTTAAATGTTCATATCATGCAAGTTTATTATTAACGTCACTGGTTTCTATACAAACATTTATCTATGAAAGGGTGTATTACAATCGGACTAAGTCTAAAAACTATCAAGCCTGAGTAGGGAAGTAACATTTATTTTATAGAAATGATCATTTAACAAGTTGTAATGATAAAACTCTGAATTGTACGGTATGTTAGGGAGTGCTAACAAGTTGATTATTCCATAAAATACCTACAATGACATTAAAGCTAAATCTTCTTTGATTTAGATAAATTACACTTCTAGTCTTTTTTTCTTACATTACAGTCGTTGGCTTTGAATACATAATGTGAAAAACTCATCATGGGCCAGCCTTACTGAAAGCAATATATATACATTCATATTCATTCAATGCTGATGCTGCAGTATACAATAATGTTTATCTTTGTAATATTGAACAAAAAAAAAGTATTCCTCAAAATTGTGAAGTGTGAGTTGAGTTGAGTGTTTTGGCAATGGGTTCAACCAGACTGGACCACATTGTGTATGTCTCTAAGAAGAGTGTCAGAAGAGGACAAACTGTGTGCGCAAAACTAAAGAAAACAAAGTCATTGTCCTGGGAAAAAGACAAAGTGATATCTTCCAGTGGTACACCCTGAAAAACATTCAGTTCAATTCAAACATCACTTCAAAATATGTCATCTCTGTTCATTGCATATTCCTACCCTTATGGAAATATGGAACAGTCTCTGCTGGCCTGCAAATTAAGCACCGAGCTTACAAGTTGTAAACAAGATTGGAGAACAGGTCATCGCCATGCAAATGTTCAGAACCAGTGTAGTCCTTAAGACTATTCAGCATAAACATGATGGCACTAATTACAACACATTATGACTCGTGAGAAATACAGAGCTACCACAATGAGAAAAAACAATTCTAACAATATGTTGTTAAAAGTGGAAAAGTTATTCGGTTATAACTTGAGAGTTTTCTCATTATAAAAAAGACATTTTCATGGCATTAATGAGAGCGTGTGTTCAGAAATTACACCAAGGGTTAAAGGTTATGCAGAAGAACAATGACGGAACAAGCTGTCCCAACATAACGCAACATTTTGAATGTCACTTTGATTAAGAGAGATGCTCTCACTGATGCAGGCACAGAGAGGTGAAATCTTTCAAAGCATCCAAAAACTAATGACAGCCCATGCACCCCGGTTAACAAGAGCACAATTTTAGTGTGCGCTGACATAAAAGTGAGACATGAGCGTAATTGAAATGCTCAGGCTCATGTGTTTTGTCAATACAGCATGGCTATGTTCCTCATAAAGCATTTACTACCATAAAATAACAAATTTGAAAACATTTTGACATTACACTGACATCAGGTGAATAGTGCCTCTGTCACTCTATACACTTTTTGTTGCAATATGTAACTTTATTCTCTGGGTCAGGAAAAGTGCAGACCGCTTTACAGCACAAAGTCATACATCACCAACTACTTGACTTATATTGGTGAAACTGGATCGGATTTTATATATTTATATAATTTGTATCTGGTTTTCCCTCTGTTGTCCATGACATTAAAGTAACCTACTGTGAAATGTAGCTGCTGTTGTGCTAATGTTAGCTTATGTAGTCAGCCATGAAGCCCAGACTGTGAGCTCAGAGCACCGAGAGAGTATTTGTACCACCAGACACCAGAACCAGAACCAGATGAGCAGACATTATAACCAGGCCAGCAGAGCATGGCAGAGGCAAAGCGACTGAAGAGGACAAAAGTGGAAGCGGAGAAGAGAAAAAGAAAGAGTGAGCGAGCAAGAGGCCACCAAGAGTAAATCTGGGACAGACTTTTAGTCGTTGGCGAGAGTTTACTGTTATTAGTAGGACGCTAATATTAGCTATGTCTCGGTAGTTTTTGATCATAAATAATGTAATCTGAACAAATCCATGTGTACAGCTGTCCATATTTACCACAGTGGTATTATACTCTGAAAGTGGGGGAGCTAAATGGCAGAAACACTCATTTCTAAGCAGTGTTGCTTTAATTTTCTTTTCTTGCCTAGACAGAAAGTTTCTCATTGAAAGATGTTAAATGTTTCCTTTTATAATGAGAAAGTTGTTTTGTTCATGGCATAAAAAAGTAATGATATATTAGGATATTGTTTCCATCATTATAACAAAATGTTTAGTCATAATAACAAGGCACTTTTTATCATGACAAACATAAAAGAACAATGTTTTTTCTAACAGACAGTTGTGCAACGCCAGACCAGCTTATATCGAAGAAAGAAATCCTACAAGTGCCATTATAAGTTCATAAGGCAAAGCATAGCATTAAAATGTCCTCTAATAAGAAGATTTTGCTCATATATAGGGTATTATTACACTATCAAGTCATTTGGATTAACTATTATATATCTGTATAAACAGTTACAGGGCTAATCTAAACCAATCATACATATAAACAGTGTGCAAATTCAGGCAACTGGAAGATAAAACTCTACTCAAGATGTGGGTGGGCACCAGACATACTTATTTGTATTTTGTGATGAAGACCCAGAACCTCTACCATCCCTGTCCCTGAGTGGGGCACACTGGTGTGCAGAAGGTGCCTCTGTAAATGCTTGATCCAATCTTCCTGGATAGACAGGGGACCCTGGAAGACGAGATCACAGAATCTGCAGAAACAGGAGGAAAAGGCAGTCAATGTTTCTGCAGTCAATGCACCGCCATCTTCCTTCAGGGTGATGTGTAGTTATTGTTTATTGTACTGTTGTTTTGTTTTGATTTTAGTAAGAGGTTTCCAGGAACCAATTAAATATATCCAATGTACTATTGGACCAGGTGGGTCTGGTGATGCCTATAGAAAGAGGTGCACAGTATGTTTGCAATTTTGCAATTTATTAGTTTAAGAGATAATTCTACAGTTGATTCTCTCCTGGACAGTCAACAAGCACATACTTGTATGGTCATTTCAATTTAACCTGAAGAAGGGAATCTGTTGACTAGACCACTGACTACACTGTGTGCTGACAGTATCCTTCCGTTTTCACTGCTAAGCCGATTGAGTGGTCTCCCAACTGGTATTGACAATACACCGCTCTGTAAAGAACACTCTCAAAAGAGTCATTGTTGGTATTCATTCTGGTATCTGTGATATGGCTTGCAATGTGGGTTAGGGTTGTGGCGATACACTAATCTCACGATACAATACGATATTCAGCCAACAATACGATTTGATACGATTCAATACGATTCGCTACTCTGACTGGACAGAGAGTCTACAGCTTGCAAATGCTGGACAAAATGAATCTGATTTTTGTCATATCACACCTCCAACAGTACTAGTGAAGAGTTTTTGAATGAAAGTATTATTTTACAAAGAGCCTCCAGAACGTTGAGGGGAACCTGTCATTCAATACAAATACACTCCCTGCTGTTTCTCTCTGCTCTGTATAATAATGACAATCAGATTCAGTTTGCTTGCAGACCATTTGTTTTTCCAGATTATCAGTAAACTAACTGAGCAAAGCTCAATCAGACAAAAATGTATTCTGAAAAGAAGACCATCATCAAGGTAAAACACAGGTTGTACTCCTGGTATTCCAGGGACAGGGACATTTTTAAAACAGCTACTGTGTGCTTGGTCAGATGACCAATGCTGGGCTAATCTATGTTAGTTTCTTAAACATCTGCAACACTTACAGTATTCCTGCATCATAAATGTGCTGAGAGAAGGTGGTTTTTCATTAACCAGATCTTCTGGACAAAATTATGGACTTCGACTTGGGAATTCCCTCTCACAATTCAGGCTGGAGATCAGAGTCACATGTAGGCTGTGTCTCTTTCTTCAAGACTGTGCCTGAGACTTACTGTCACAGACACAGGGCATGGCGCTACTTCTTATTCCTAAGAGACTCAGCTTTTGGATCTGGCCCCAGAAGGGACAAAGCTGTTACTAATAGCCATGGCAATACCAAAGGAAGTAGTAGAGCCATTTCATCGTTGTCATCCCACTGTTCCTGCAGGGGTTCTTCCACCTGTGTGGGTGGAGATGGTGGCTGTGAAAAATGAAATTTAAAGTGAGACAAACATGGATATCCAAGTTGTCTGAAAGTGACTGCAAACAGGTTTGCCAATTCCTTAAGGGAAATCAAGGAATCAATCGCTTGTCCCACCCATGGCATTTGGAGTTGGTTCTCAGGTTCTCAGTCTGTGTAGGTGGACCTGAAGTGGATGTCAATCAAGACTATCTTACAGCAGGCACTGGCTTCTGTCAAATGGGTAAAAGAAGATACAGGCTCTCTCTAAAACTTGTGGTGGTCTTGTAATGAAAAATGTGATTTCTCCATCCGGTCCTGACTTTTTGATGGATCAGTTCATTGAAAACCCCTCCCAATATTCCACAGACTAGTTATCTCTATCAAGTTCAGATATATGGGCCAAATACTGTTAAAAGTATAGGGCTTTCCCAGAATAGTATAAAGTTCACCAATGTAAATAAAAGTGTGCCATTGCAATCATGGCAAATTCCCTCAAGGCATGGTAGCAAAATGGATGGCTGGATAAGTCTGTCCCATCCATAATTCAACAACAAGTTGCTCAGGGAAACGAGTGGTTGGAGATGGCCTGCAACAGGATTTCTTGGGTGGTTCCAGAAAAGAAAAGACTGACTTCTGCATCTTATCATCTCTTTTTCATTTAGGACCTACACATGAAACTGTAACTGGGTAGAAAATGTCCTCAGTCTTCACTGAGAGAATTGTATTCTGTGTACCTGCAGGTGAGTGTGTATATCTCAGCATTCAAGGAGGGTAAAATCTTCTTCTTTAGCCCAGGCCTGGGTCTTGGCTTCTTCTGTTTATAATCATAGCCTAAAAAGACAAAACACTGCACTGAGGGAATGTACTGCATGAAGTTAGCACTGACTAGAGGCATAAATAAATAATCCCAAAGCCTAACTATTACTCACTGCTGACTATTGATTATCTGAAATATTCAACATCTATTGTTTAATTAAGATGTATATTGAGATGACAAACTAATGCAGCATGCATCTCAAATCATTTGTCTTAATTTGGTTCTGTGTATTGACCTATTTGATTCCTTGATGTTTAAACCACACGTTGCTAAAACATTGACATTTTCTATTGTATATTATCAGAAACATACCTGATCCTTCAAAAATGCCAATCCTCTTCCTGTGTGCATAGGCTTGAAGATGACCAGGAAACCCAGTGAAAGTGCTGTTACACTGAATACAAATCTTATTTGAATCACATTCCCCTGAAAGATAGAAGAATGAAAATTAAACCCAAAGAGAATAAGGCAAATGGAACAAAACATTTAGGTTCAAATGATGTGATTGTATTTTCTATGCAGGTCTAGAATCATCAGAAGTTAGTACTGCAGTATTTAAGCAGAAAATAATCGTAGGATAGTGTTTGAGTTCATGCAGTAATTATATTATGAGGCAAAACTGTTACTCCCAGTGTGCTCTCAAGCCTTCCTTTCTGTCGTTTCATTCTAAGCATCTGATTTGCACTTTCCTGTTTGAAAAGTGTTACTGGTGAAGTTTAACACAATTTTGTGTCTTCACGGGGGCTATTTTCACATACACCACCTTATGAGAGTCACAAAGGATCCATAAACTATACAAAAAAATCACAGATCTGTTAGTCCTATGACAAAAAACTGGCAGTGACACTGCTGTGCATCAGATTCAGAACTTTACTTTTTAAATTAAAGCTTAAAGCTTCAAGAAAAACTAAAAACTGAAAAATTCCACTGAATAGAAAAATGTCTTAACAGAAGCAGTATGAATGCTGATCACAAAACAGTTTTTAGAAATTATGAAAACGTGTTATCATTAACACCCTAATAGTATACTATACTAATTCACATTTCAGCACAGAACAGCTCGGGCTGTGTATTTCACTTTCCACTGTAACATCTTAATAATGGAAAGCACTATACCATTGCATTTAAAATAAGTCAACAAAGAGCAATTTGATTCCAAATCTTATCATACGAACACCTATTTCAGTAACTTCCAACTAAACATGGAGGATCTTGTGAAGAACTTCAAAAGCACTTTGACAAAAAATTTAGGTTTTTCTTTCCACAAATCAATCATCAATGATGATGAATGAAAAATTGTATATGTAGTATGTAGTATTGTGTATGTGGTATTGATGAAAATCAAGGGACAATATTAGTGTCTACACAATAAATAGCTAAAAGCTAAAAATGTTAATAAAAGCAAATGTATATATGGAGTTTGATTACATCTACACTTATTTTTCACAGTCATTTTTTGTCAGTTCCACATCTTCAGAGGTACAATGTCCCAGTTTTTATTGTGAAACACCTGTCTACCAACATAGTGTTGTGACTACAATTCAAATTCAAACACCATAGGAGGATAGTGTTGCATCAAGCAATACAGAAACCATGTAGAAATGTCCATGGGCAGGATACTGAACCCCAAATTGCTCCCAAAGGCTGCGCCATCGGTGTGTGAATGCGTATGAATGGTTAGTTCCTCGAACTGATGATGACACCTTGCATGGCAGCCAATGCCATCAGTGTATGAATGTGTGTGAATGAAATATGTACTGTAAAAGAGCTTTGAGTGGTCAGAAGACTAGAAAGGAGATATATAAGTACAGTCCATTTACCATTTAATGAGCTAAAATATGTAAAATCAACTACATGACCCTCTAAGAAACTGTTCAAACATAATTGCAATCAGACCTAGTGCAGGAGACGCCATACCATGAGCCCAGTTTGGTTCCATGCTGGTCTTTATTTGCGTCTCCTCCATGTAATCTTTGGTCCAATCACAGAGCTTCCTCCTTGCATAGGCATCCTGGTTGTTTCTCACTGTCAGCTCCATACTTTCCTGTCTCATCTTAAGTAGTTCAACTAAAGTGCTTGAGGAGGCCTTAGTGTCTTTTTGTGCTTCTTCTGGTAACTGCTTACTTTCTGAGAAGGCCTCTGCCTCTTGTTTTGGTACAAAGCTGTCAAATATGGGAACTGGACTTCTCGTCTCATACTGGATTTTCACTGGGATTCCTGTGCTCATCAGGACCAGGCCATTTCTGCTGATTAACTTCTGAGAGACAAATGATCGTGAAGGGAACTGGTTTTTGTTGAGGACCTGGAGGATGTTCCGATGTTCCTTTTTGTCCTGTAGGAGTTCATTTAGGATGCACAGCGGGGACTTACTGGTGCTAGTAACACTTCTACCAATTCTTTTCAGGTGTCCTCTCACATGGTTGGAGAGGCCAGTCTTAGTATCAAACCAACCCCAGCACAGGGGACATGTGTGTTCTCCTTGGTTTTCTGGCTTTACCACTGTAATTGAAGAACAAAAACACCAAACTAATATTCATGATATTTAATTGTTTTAGTTTCATAATGTGCAAGCCTTCAAACTGTATCACATACCACAGCTCTAAATTTAGAGTGGCTATAATAAATGTTTTCATCATAACATATCAAATGATAACTTGAAAACAATGTACCTACATGGAGGGAATAATCACCTGAATCAGTAGCTCTCCATGGCTTCACATAGCTTTATGACTAGTTTTAGCTCATTGTTTCGGTGTCCAGCCACATCTTTCCTGTTTTTCTTCTCTGACCATTGTTATAGCATCTTTTCAGCCACAGCAGTCAGCTGTTTTAAATTAAGATCTAAAAACTGTAAGCCGCAAATCTGCAGCTAAAGAAACAGATATTTCCCTCAAGAGTTGGTAGAGACCAAAAACAGATCTGTTACAGAACTGTTGGATGTGTAAAATGAAGATGTTTGCTAACATGTTTACCATATCAATATAAAGGTTATAATATGTCAATATTGTGCCCCCAAATGACAAAAAAGAAAAGATTGCGTGAGACTGGTATATACCCATCCACCATCCCAGCCTCCATAGACTTGGATCAAGAGGTTTCTCCAGTAACTGAATACTAGGTTATTCTAAAACACAGGAGGTCTACATCTCCTTGAAAACCTTTTGTATTGAGTTGTTAGTATGTAATTGCCTATTTAGTTGAACTAATACTCATACCTTTTCTCATTTTCCGCGTGCCACAGGGGATTCTTCTGCGGATTCGTGGTTGATGGTCCCGCAGTGCCACTTGCTCTGGTGAAACCATGTGCCGAGCGTTATAGCTTAAGCCAACTCGGTGAAGGTGCCCTCGCACATGATTGGACAGACCCACTCCAGACTCAAACATGGCAGGGCAGTATGGACAGGGCTTGTGTTCTACCCCTGGTGTAGGGAAAACATCAAAGTTGTCACTTGTAGACGTACAAGGTGACTCTGGGGAATCATCACACACTGTAGTTTCAATATACTCCTCCTTGATTACAAGCTGCTCTATGTCACTACAGTCTTCATCTCCATCATCTTCATCCTTGAGTGCATGAGGGCTTTGGTCTTTGGCTGAAAACCTCTGTTTCTTCCCAAAATACTTCTGAGCATACAGGTTCCTTTCATTCTCACTGCTTTCCAAGAAGCTGCCTGTAGCTCCACTGGTGTCATCACTCAAGTTATTGCTGCCCTCACAGCCTTTCTCTAACTCCCTATCTGCAGACAGTTTCTTCAGCCCCTGGCTAAGCCTCAGCGATATATTACCATTCAAATTGTCAATAGCGTTATGCGAGGGTGTTGACATTTTTCTCATTGATGGAGAATTTTGCCTTGCTTGTGCTTGTAAACTCCCGCTTGCCCGGTCATTCTTGCTACCCTGACAGAACATCTGGTCTAATTTAAGATTTCTGGCTGATAGTAAAAAATCATCGGTTGCAGGACAGTTTGCCTGCTTTGAGCTGCCAAAAGCCTTGCAGTCATTGTTTTCAGCGTCTTCTTCCACACAGGTGAGTTCAGTTGCCACATCTAATTTTTCTACTGGTTGTAGGAGTAATTTTCCATGCCTGTCGACCCTCCACAAAGACGGTGAGAGCATGTTTTTGGTGCAGCTGACATGGCACTTAGTCAGAGGCGAATGTGCAGCTTTTTCATTGGACTTTTGGATGTAAATGTCCCCCTTTTTACTGGAGCAGTGAGGGAAATGGGCTGTTTCTCCAAAAGTGGGGTTAGTCAACAGATTTGGTTTAGACGTGGGCTGGTCAGCAACTTCTTTATAATTACCACACTGTGACTGCTGATGCTCCAGCTCAGAATGTCTTTCCAATACTACTTTGTCTCTGCTAGTAAAAATACCCATCATGTGCTGAAAGCGAACACGATCCTCTTCCTCTGCATTATTAGTATGAGTAACTTTTCTATATTGAGGCTGGTGTGTGTTGAGGTGTGCGACATGCAAGTGTGCTTCAAGTGCTTGCTGTGTCAGTGTAATGTAGTTACACTCCTCACAGAAGTAGTAGTGCTTTAGATTATCATGTGTTTTGGCGTGCTGGACAAAGATTTTAGGGCAATTACAACCATATACACACTGAGGGCACTGCCTGTCTTCGAATTCAGTGTTTTTGAGACCTTTGATTTCCTCCATAAGTTTTTCCAGCCTGTCTTGGTGAATAATGATGTGGCTCATAAGGGAGTTGCTATCACAGAACAAACGCCCACACTCCCTGCATATAAGGGGCTGTGAAACATTCGCACTGTTCACCTGATTATGCTTGCCTAAATGATACATCATATGTCTATGGAAATGTATTTTTTCCTTGAAATTAACATTGCATATTGTGCATGAAAAGAAAAGTGGATCTTGTTCGACTTGTTCTGTCTTCAACTGTTCCACTTTTGGACTAAAATTGTCTTCGGGGTCATTTTCCTCATTACAGCCTTCCTGTGCTGTGCTATAAATATAGTGCTCAGAGTCTGATGCCGTGTTCCTAGAAAGATCTTTGAATGGCATAACGGAATATTCAGTATCTGATTGTGTACCCAAAGAATCGTCTTTGTCGGCAATGTCAACAATTTCAACATCATTACCGCTACAGAAACAGAAGTGATTTAAGCTGCTGTTAACTTTGTCTAGAGAGCCTGACATGCTTTTTACATGTGTGTTGTGCTTCATGTCTCTTTGGGGCATCGCTTTGGTCTCCAGCCTTCTGTCGTGCAAGAAACACTCTCTTGCTGAATCCCATCTGATTACTTCACCATCATCATAATCATCTGAGGAGCTTTCTGACCATTCTACGTCCCGTTGAGATCTTGTTTTCATTGTCTGTTTTGTCAAAGGTTGGCTAATGTGCATTTGCTCCGCACAGCCACCTGACAGTGTTGAACAAGCCAGTTTAGACTCATTCTCCTCCGAGTGAGACAGTGGTGTGTTGACACCTGGCTGTGTGGCCAGTGTTTTTACGACGGGCCCCACTGTGTTCTTCCAAGCGTCTGATTGAAGCTCACTAGGTGGTGGTAACACCTCGGGGCTCGTGTCCTTCTCCGCTTGCCACGCGGCATCCAGGACATTGTTGGATAAAACAGTGCCTTTGTTCAGGACACAGTGTACCTCTGAGGTGGGGTGTGAACCAGGTCCATTAACAAGTGCTCCTGAAGGCAATGAATTGCCTGCATGGGGAACAGCAGGGACACTGCTGTATACAAATGGATTCGGCTGGGTTCCATTTAAAGGGTTTTCGTGTTCATCTGAGGACAGACCTGCAGCATTGTTCTTCAGGGAGAATGTGTGACTCTGTAATGGCTCCTGAGTACGACCTGGGCTGTCAGACACAGATTCCACATCTTTGTCCTCTTGTGCATTTAGCTTCAGATCAGACATAGTAGCAGTACTTTCTGAAATATAAAAGAAAATAACAAAATGATTAAGTGAACAGTATATGTCTAATCATTCCAAGCAAGCCAAGTAAAGCAAGTACTGTTTTACGAGCATAATATTTCCTTTATTTAACTGCAGTTGAAGACAATTTGCAGAAAGAAATGATGCAGATGTAAATTACAAAATGAAACACTGTTGCACAACAGGTATAATAAAACCATGCTGATAATGTGGTGCTGTTAAAAAATAGTTTTTCTGGGGGGCTCTTCTCCATAAAATGAGACTGGTATTATTCTGTGCCGCATTATGATTTTCCAACACCCTCTTTCGCCACCTCTATTCACAACAAACCCTGCTGTTAGCCCTGAATACCCTGGCGAGGATGCTTAATTATGTGAGCGTACCTCTGGGATACAACCTTCCTGCTTCTCCACATAAAGTTCTCAGTCGTCTGCTAAAATTGACCAATTTCCATGGGAACAAAGTACACCTCCAATGAGATCATATTGCGTCTTATCACTCTGTGATGGTGCCAACACAGATCCCAGCATGAGACTGTTGTTACTTGAATCCTGACAAATTGGCAGGCACACAATCTGTCTAAAACACAAACACAGACCCACACAAAGAAAACATATGCCTTTGCGCATACACAAAGAATAAATCATTCATTTCATATTTATTTGGACTAACCTATAAAACTGATAGCTTTGAGTTATTACATAGGATTATAGTATAATTAAACGTGTACGCTTCATCTTATAACAGATTACACAATGCTGTCCAGAGCTGATTTAGTTCAAAATGTATGCTCAGAGGATTTGACATCCAGGGCTGGTCGCTCTCTACAGGAAGCAGCGTTGCTAACGAAGTGGTAAATTCAGTGTTAATGAGTGGCTTCACTGTTACCACCTCAGAGGTAAAACCTTCCGAGCTCCATATTCTCCCCATCTGTTGTGGTGTTAGAGGTTCGAAAGGGGAACAGACGCTCTACATTTAAAGCGAACTTCACTGTTACCCCCAAACGGCAGGGTGGCAAACCATCAAAATATCTTGGTTCAAAATGTGTAAGCCTCATTAGCAGCCAACTCACACAACTGGCTTCTATATTTATATATACATGTATATATATATATATATATATATAAAACGAGCAGGAGCTCAACAGAAATATATATATTTTTTAATTTATTTGCTTCTATTTACTTCATTTAGTCAATGTTAAAAGGCTGACTTTGCCTTGCCTGAAGATATTTACAGGGATTATGAGCTTTAATACAGTTAAGCTGTATGTACAGATCAATCTGCTACGAGCTTCTGCTAACCCCGTCTGGTATTTTCCCCAAGACACTTTCTTCGTTTTTCAGTTTTGTAAATGAGAGTTAGAGCGATTATTATTGCCGTATTCACTGTCAGACAATAGAAAACAAAGTAGAACACCCCACAGGTCTGTATTAAACAGTCTTTGGTACTTCCTTTTCACTTTCAGCAAATTATTATTATTGTTTCTTATAATATGGGTTAACAAAATATTAGAAACAAATGATACACGGATATACCTGATGGCCACTTTATTCGTTTTTTAGTTTTATTACCTGCAATATAATATAATGCTCTACTTTTATGTGGCTTTTAATGTTTCATTTTTGTTGACATCAGAGAGGTTGAGCTTGTGGTTGGTGGTGGTCTTTTACTGAAATGCATTTTAACATATTCTAATATTCTGTTCCTGTTTTGTAGAATATGTGAAATCTAGAAAACATTAGAAATACATTTCAATATCATGCATTCCAAAACAAAATCATGACCTGTGTAATAATGGCCTTTATTAAGATATAATATCTTAGGTGTAGAAGTGTAGGTAATAAACAAAATACAAATAAAACTTGAGTTTGTACCAACATGGCCTCATCATGCAGCAGGTTCTGATAGCTGCCGGGCTGGGATGCATGCCATGTACTCACATCAGGATGGCTTTAAGTCTGGCTCACAACCTCAGTACACGTCAAGCCCTATTCTCTTTCATGTTGCATTCTCCACTCTGATAATCAAATATTATGAGAATGACATAACATCCGCTGGAAAAAATAAACTGTCTTAATTACTTATTTCATTACACTAGCTAACTGGATAAGTAGTAATTTTACGTGTTCCTTCCTTCCTTCCATAGCAGGTGTGAATGACTGGAGACAAGCCAAAACAACATTTTCCTCCATCTGCAGAATGTGTGTGCAAAGTGCAAAGGTCAAATTATTGTATGACCCATCTATGTTATTTTGTCACTATTTTCTCATCTACATTTCAACTACACAGTAGTGTGAAGATCACATCCTGGTTTTTCTAGTCAAGTCTTCTTTGTTGGGAGCTCTTCTAAATCAGCAGAATCTTTAAGAAGCATGTAAATATTCAGTTATTCATATTATTCATATTTTTAGGTTTTTAGAACATAAATGTCTAATAAACATTTTTACAAATGTTCAGACATACAGTACAATAACTCTCTAAGGATAATAATCAATCACTATTGTGGGACTTCATATGACATGGGGGGCGGTAGAGTCAGCCAACCATTAATGGATATTGGTTCAATTCCTGGCCCCTACTGCTCACATGTCACCACCACACCACACACTAACTTTCCTGATGTACGTGTACAGGAAAAAAAATGTAATTGCTACATATTTAAATGATCCTATATTGTATTCTATATGTAATGTTGCACATATGATACACGAAGACACTGTAAGGGGCATTGACCAAGGCAAAAAACAAATTATGGATGAAGGAAGAAGTTAATTAAAAAAAATAGCTTGACATAATAATAGTTATAATAATAATCATCATTTTAGATGAGGATAGTGACAGACAGGATGCAGCAGAGGAAGAAGTTGAGACTTCAGAGGAACCAAAGCATCAACTGAGGATGAAAAATAATAAACTTTATGCTTGGAGCCAAAAAAACAGGTAATTGTTTGAAAAATGTCAAATGATTGAATGAAAAATGAATACTCACAATTATAAAAGACAAAAAGAAAAATGCAAAGATGACGGGCACAGACTAACAATGTAGAAGAGTACATCGTATATCCGTTGTAACAGCGTTAAGTTACTTCTACACGAGTCAGATTCAATAATGTCCTTTTACATGGGAAGAATTATATTAGCCATCAGTGATTCTCGCAGTGTGCACAATGGTCTATGAGTCTTTGTACACCTGACCTGGCAGACCTCAGAAGGTTGACGATGAAAACAGGCGACTCACAGGCAGAATTTCTTTTCCCCACGAGGTTGCCAATATAAGCCATATCAACGATCCTAATGTTTGTTCATTTTATCTGACAAATATTATTATTATAAATATATATGTATTGTATGAATACACAAAGTATGTAGAATTGACTTGACATATTTGATAACCTGTGTTTAAGGTTCAAGTGTGGATGCAAAAAAGCAGTGAGAACAGTTCATACAAAATGAAGAGTCAATAAGTGAATTAACACTTAAGACAACTGAAAGAAAATGAATCAGCAATCGTTTGAGTCAGTTATCAGGAAGCAGTGCTGAACATCTTCTTTCTTAAAAGAGGATCATTGCAAAATGAAACTTTTTGAGTTTTGGACTGTTGGTTGAACAAAAAGATCCATTTGAGGAAGTCAAATTTGACAAACAAATTCTGACATTTTATAGAAAAATTATTCAACATAATAATAAATAGTGAAAATAATTGTTAGTTGTGACCTGAGACAAAGTCATGCTCTCCACTACAAGTGAAAAAAAAAAAAGCATTTTTTCATCTTAGACAATTATTCAATGTAAAGAGGTGAAGTCAAATTGAAGTCTTCTGAGGACAACAAACAGGTTAAGGAGGCAGAGTCTGGCGCTGTAGGCTTGTACGGCTGTGAATGTCTAAGCACATTCCTTCTTCCCGCTCAACTGAAGACCCGGGCTGGCAGCACAGTGGAGACAGCCCTAAAAACCAACTGGGACCAGTCAGCCAAACCATTTCAACTGCTGGAGCTGTCTGTATGGATCAACAGCCAACCTTGTATTCCTCTGCCATTGCCTTTGCTGGAGAAATGTCTAAACAAGGGGATCCGCGGTCCCTCAAGTACTGCACTACACAACTTCCTCGGCTAATGGGATCTATTGATTTATTTGACACAATGTGAATTTATGAAGCTGCCTCTTAAGTGTGAGAGTATCAAAGTGTGGCTCAAAACAAACAGAGATTCAGCTTGACACTCCAGTAATCCCAAGGTGAGTGTGTTCGCTCAGCGAAGGTGCCACAGCGAAAAGGAAAAAACGCAAACTGTTAAGTTCTTCTTCTGCCATCTTAGCCCTGCAGTTGTACACACAGCATTAAACAGCACAATTCAAACCTCACTTTCTACAATGCAACTAACTGCTTTGATTCACAGAAAAACGTGAAAGTAAAAGAAAACATAACAGATTCATGAAACACACTAAATTTCTGAAATTTGCACAGAAGCAAATAAAGCGAGTGGCTTCACACGATGTCACGATGTCTGGATTACATACTCTCTTATCCTGGTGAATTCTTGTCACCCAAAGGTCATTTCCATAATAATGGTCTCCATTCTCCCTAATGGGATTTTGGCTGTGATTATGTATGCCAGCGTCTTGTGCAGACACTATCAGCCCTGTCATCCTGAATCGCACAAATGTAATTACACAAAGCCTTTGATAACTAAACAATGTGCTAATTTACTGCTTGAGTGAAAATATATACTGGAATTATATGACTCAAATTATACTCTAAAGGAAAACATACGAGTATCATAGGTGGTATGTTACAAATGTATGTCCTTTATATTAAAAATTTCTTGCCAAAAAAGAAAAAAACACTCTAATAATAATAATTGTAATAATGCATTAGCAGACATGTGAGGGGTATAGACATGTCATAATAATAATAATAATAACAGAGAGCTGAAGTGAAACCTTTGTCTTCCAGAAGTGACAAAACCCCTGATTCAAAATCCCCCTGATATCTGTCATAATGCTAACAAATCTAGCCTTATTCAACAGTATGTTGTTATGCTGGTATTCAAAAAAACAATCTAATATTGTTGTATTGTTTATGTAATATTTCTATTTTTAGCTATCTTTAATGAACACTATTTCCCATGAGCCACAGTTAACCATCATGGCTTGCCAAAAGGTCACTGGTGAGTCAAAAGGCCACAGCTAGTTCACACATGTCTGGAATAACAACAGGACAGAGAGGACTGGATGGAGCAGACAACACAGATCACAATTCAAATGTAAAAGGTTACATTAGAAGTGTGCTGATGATTATTATTGTTTTACAATGATATATCTTATCTTTTTGCTAAGTTAAGCTAAGTAGCTGCCATGCTAGTCAATTACTGGATTAATTGTCAATGATGAAACTGAAACAACAACTATTTTGAGAACAGGTTAATCATTTTATTTATTTCATGATTTTAGCTTCTAAATTGTGAATATTATCTGGTTTCAGACATTTGAGGATGTCACTTTGGTGTGATAAACAGTGATCAACATTTTTTTCCAATTTTCTGATATTTTATGGAGCAAACAATTAATCAAAAGAAAAATCAACAAATTAATTGATAATGACAATAATAATATTATATTATATATGCTGAATGCTGAACTTTATGGTAATAATTAATAATTAATTAATAATCTTATAATGTAATGATCCTAAAAACATTGTGTTAGTAAATCTTGGGAGGGTATATGAACATACATTACACACACTAAACCAACAAAAGACACGGACAGAGACAGGCTGAAGGTTAAACTGGTAAGAGTAGTATCTTGAACCACAGGTGAGGCTGAAAACTAAAAGACAATCCCGTTCTTTGGCCAGGGTTCAACACTAGAAAAACATCTGAAAAAAAAAAACCCTGAACCTGAACCACAACAAACTTCTCCTCGCCGCCCTCTCCGAGAAAAGGGGAATGAGTGAAATGGCTGTGATGGTAGATTTACTGATGAAAAAAGGTGAAGCGAGAACATTCGGAGTGATAAAAGGGGACAGGGAGCGAGTGACAGTTGGGTTAAGACAGAAGTCATGTTCAATAGCAGGTAGAAACATCAAACAGTGAGTTCACAGGAAACCCATGCAACCTTGTCTTGACGGAGGCTTTTCTGTTGTGTGGAGTAGATTATATCTGTTCAAGCTGCTGACACGGCCTCATTTGCTGCCCGTAGTGTTGGAGGGGGATTAAACGATATAAACTTTAAAGCTTTAAACAATACCTTTCAAAATTAAATGGATTAAGGGAGGGATGTCTGATGGGTATTTCCCAAGGCTTTGTTAGTTTTAAACTCTACTCCTTTTAAAGGGGGGGAAGAAGAAGAAGAAGAGAAAAAAAAACAGCAGTTAGAAATTTCTCAGGCATGTGACCGTTTTAATGAGGCTGCTCTCACGTTGAGGAGGGCAGTGGGCACAGGGGGGCTGCCAACCAGATGGCTCTCATAAACATCATATCTGCTCTGTTTAGATACATGACTTCTCATCTCCCAACACTGAGAGGAAAACAAACCCGACCATCACCACAAGCACTACCCACTTGCCCGCTTTTGGCAAGCTGCACCAGCTCGTTGAAAAGGCACATTTCCATTTCTTGCATTACTCCTTCATAACAATATGCATGAGCTGCAGAATTGATATACATAACCTCTAATCTGGTATAAGTATGCAGAGGAGATGCAGCGGTAGCAGCGGTGGGTATTTTTGTTTAGTGGCAGTTAGGATGTTGACTTTTATTAAATGTTATTATTACCATATAACTTAAAGTATACCGATACTAAGCATGACAGAAGTTGCTGCTATGATTAGGCATGCTCAGCTGCTTTCCTCTTCAGTTGAGATGGAAGAGAAATGAAATATATATATAAATATGTATCAAACTTTGCCGCTTTGCTGCAGACATGTGACCATTCAGATGAAAGGCAGTCGGTGTCAAACTGCTCTCCAAATTGAGGACAGGCTCCACATTGCTGAGAAGACATCAGTGAGCTTAAATATGGAGGCATGTCAAGCATCGCAGGTATAAGGATGAAACCTCTCATTATCTTTCTTTAAAACATAATATGAGTGCTCCATGGCAGGAATATAAGGGGGGGTGCAGGGAACGGGGGCCTTGTAATCTCTAATGGCAACCAAAATGAGTCCTCAGTAGTCACCTTGAATACTATTATTAGACTGGGGCAACAACTCTGAACACTAGCTGGATCAAGTGTGTCGTTTGCAGCCTCTGATTGGGTTTAGAGACCAAGACGTGGCTAAAATAAGCACCGCTCTGATCATACGGGGTCAAAGAGATGACACGAACAGCAGAGCCAAGAGTGAACAAAGAAGAAGCGAGCAAGCTGAAGAGAAAACGCCAAAACTGCGGCTGTCAAAAAGTCACAGGGAATTCATAGGCTAACAAAAGCTATTTATCTAACTCTATCAGGAGGAGTGGACAGCTTGAGCGCAGTAGCCTTGACAGCAGTGGGATTCCCTTGTCATTTCCTAAGGTCCACACACACACACACACACACACACACACACATACACACACAGATGCATGTAAGGCGATTATTCAGTACTGCTTGTCAATTGTACCTTTTCAACCCGGATCAATGAGTCGTCTTGCACCAGGGGCCTGTATCAGCGCCAGTCATTAACATGTGAGTGCCACTCTATCAGCTCCAGCTCCAAATAAATCAAAGGGTCGGCCACAGAAGAAAAGGGGCTAATATTTCCTCAATAACCCCAGAGAGACACCATGGAGAGATGCAAATTGCCTCCCAGGAGACCCCGGGGGATGTGAAGGAGAAACTCGCTGGGAGGCAACGGGAAGCTAATGAGTATAATGGTAAATGTATACAAGGAAAAGGAGAAAACCTTCTCTATTCATACCAATTAATACAATCTTATCAATGGAGGTGTACTGTAGAAGGAGGGCCCACGTCTAACCCCTTGGCCCTCCTCCCCACTTTCACCTCGCAAGCGTCTGTATTATTCAACACGGGCTAGGCTATGGTCATTAGCCCTGTGGGAGACTGGGCCAGGCCTGGGGAGTTAAGGAGATTTTAAAAACCACTCACTCCTCACATCAAAACAAATCGGGCCAAATCAAAGGGGCTCAAAAATGTCCCTTCTTGGAGGGGTGAGGGAGGGAGCTGCCATTGTTGTGAAAGCCTGCTTTCTGAAGAGTCGATGTAACACACAACATAGCACAAGACGGAGGCAGCTTCATCAATCATGCTGCATTTGAGCAAAAAAGGATTGCTGCCAATTATAATAGAAATAATAGAAATTAAACCATAATGGTGTTGAATATATTTGCATAATAACTAGAAAATGATGGCATCAATACATTTAATTAATTAAATGCTGCTTAACAACCGTTTGACGTTTGAGCGTTCATTCTTTCTTTCCATATCATTAGTAGATTAACAGGATACTTTCAGGTTCTTGTTAAAACTGAAAATGAAGATGGTAATCCATCGATCCACACTGACACCACACCAACAAGCTGAACAAATAAAACAAACGCACACGCAAAGTGAGAAAGCAGTTAATGGGGGTAAGATTATTTCACCTGTTCCAGATCCAAAAAAAAGGTTGTTTCAAGAAGTGTCGTTTTCAAATTACTGACGCATTTCTCCTCTAACCTATGCCAAGGAGGTTATGCTTTCACTGCTGTCTGTTTGTCTGTCTGTCAGCAGCATTCAGGAAAAAACTATTTCCAATTTCTGATTTTCATGAAACTTGCTGGGAGGGTGAAGCATGAGCCAAGGAAGAGCCCATTACATGTTGGAGCTGATCTCAGTCACAGGGTGGATACAGTAATTATTTTTCACTTTAGCATTTCGAGATAGATCAGTTGTAATACAGACATGTATAGTGGTTTTGCTTTCAGATTTGCCTATCAAAGAAGACTTGACAGTTGTAATTCCAAATATCATCAATATATGGCCTCTGCCATAAACAATACTGTGGAGTTATCATTTTCAGGTGATTATACATTTATGAAAACACAGTTCTGCATGTTATATTCCATTTCTGATATATTCTGTAAATAGAGCCCCCTAAATCTGACACACTGGACCTTTAAAAGTGCTCTTGTAAACAAACAAAGTTCACATGTCAGCATGTATAATACAAACAAACAAAATTGCTCCATAGTGCTAACAGTGGTCAAGAACGACACAGTGGACCTTTAAGTTCCCTCTGAATCGATCCGGCCATACAGCTGAAAGAAATCGAAGTGGTATGTAGTTTAAAGCAGCATTTATCATTCTGAAGGTCATTTATCAGGGAGGAGAAATATTCCTGACAGCAGCTGATTGGTGGAGGATTTGCCTCCAAGAGATCACTGAGGGGACTGAAATGAAGGTTAATCACTATATAACTTTCTACATGTATAATCCTATACTCTAGATTTCACTGAGCACAGCTGTAAAAGCCTTCTGTCAGCATAATGGCGCCTAACCTGTGCCCCGCGTGCTCAAATCTCTAAAATATCACATTCAACTCGGAGAATAAGTGGGAAATTAATGAGGAAAGTGTTGAGCTCAACCTTAGATAGGTATCACAGAAAGGGTTAGCCGCCTCGCAGCTCATGTACAATAGAAGCTCGCTAATCCGAGCCCTCAAAGACAGAGGCTGTTTGGACTTGTGAAATGTTCTGAGGGATAAATACACCACACCATACTGATATGACATTCGTGCAGACTTGGGAACATGTGGAACATTTTTAGGTACCCTGTTAATTTAGATTTAGTTATGCTGCATGATGAATAAAACAGTTCATCATATAGAAATAACAGAAGAATAGTAGATGCAGAAATATGCACAAAATGACTAGAAGTGTCATATATTATTATTCATTATTAATATTTTTATCATTCTTTATTATTAATATAATAATTATTAGTATTACTATACACCAGTATATCTATTCTTTAGTTACAGCTCCATGTAATTATTATTTTTTTTAACCTTTTTACATTATTTTTTTTTTTTTCAGAGAATAAATAATAAGCTGTTCATCGTGAGCATCCATTATTCCTTCTGTTATCATCTATTTATATTGAACGTGATTACACAGACTACAGATGTTGCTTCTCAACGTATCATCGTTCTGAGTGAGACCTGAGAGCATCAGTGATCATATTCTGCCCCTTAGTGGAGGAAACGGTCCATAACCTGAATGAAACAGACTTGATCTGCAGAGGCTGAGCAGCAGGCAGGATTGTGGACATCTGCAGCTCATGTCTGAGCTTCATTCATTTGATGGACCAAAAGCAATCTCACCTGCTAGTCCCTCAGATTTAAGCAGCTGAAATGCTTTAAAACAAATTCCCCTGTATAAGAAGTCACTCCCATGGCAACTAAAAAGTGGAGAGCCGTGCAATTTACGTGCAAGTTCAAATTGGTGAGCATGAAAAATATCCAAAACTAAAAACTAAATGGAGTGCAAACCTAAGTTTTGATGTTGTCATGACATAAAATGTCTTTTTTTTTGTCATCATGTGTTAGAGAATCAGAACTCTCATCCCTGATAATTCATCCAAATATGCTTCTGCAAATCTCTATCAGCAGTGCCGCTGTCACAAATTAAGGAAGCAAAAGCTTTCTCGTACCTCCACACTGTCTGCTCCAGCAGTGGGTGTTCACTAATGCAAACTGAAACATAAGCAGGGAGAAGACAAACAAACACGAGAGCTGAAATTACAGTTTGAAGTTTGAAATAAGATGCTTCTTTACATGCTCATGTGAAACCAATGAGATGTCTAAAAAAAATCTGAGTTACAAATCCTACTGCTGTTAAGTGTAACCTGATCCTCCCTCTTACAAAGTATGGATTCAAAAAGTATGTGGACTTTATGAGATGGAGCACATAGTATAAAGCTCAAAAAGCACAATACATTGAGGTGGCCTTCCATCACAGCCATTCTATGCTCTTTTAAACTGCATGCCATACAGTGTACACTACATGCATGGTAATTCATGTATTTGTAGCTAAAACAGCTGAAAACTGGATAAAAACAGTTCAATTATTTTATGAAGCTGACAAATATTTTCTTGACTAATCAATAATAATAAATCAAATTTCCCTTTGCATTTTCCTGGAGCAATAAGTGACAAATTTTAATAGTTTATTTTGTCCAAGCAACAGTCTAAAAGACAAAAGATATTCAGTTTAGTGACACATAAGATAAATAATTCTTCACAATTGAGTTCATAAATGGGATCTGTAACAAAGATCCTCATTCAAAATGCAAACATTAAGAGGATATGAACGTCTATAAAAATGTAGTTAATTGTGTATGCAAAGTGTGTGACAGTGGCCAGCATGGAGCTGCCACTGAGAGTTGTAAAAAATAAGGCAGAATAACTATTTCATAGATATTTTGCAGAGTTACAGAAGAAGTGTGTGTTGCCTCATAAGACCTCTGAGCGATATTTGGACTGCTGATTTAATGAGTGTACCATGGTGGTACGATTTCAATGTGGCAATAATTTCAAGATTATTACATCCACAATAGTGGCTTACATT
The DNA here is from genome assembly GCA_028641955.1 of Protonibea diacanthus. NCBI lineage: Eukaryota > Metazoa > Chordata > Actinopteri > Sciaenidae > Protonibea > Protonibea diacanthus. Next base: position 26,759,811 of record CM053979.1, on the reverse strand, counting down.
TGAAGAAAATTAAACAAAGACAAGAAGATGGTAAACACTAGTTGTGTCAGTGAGTCTGTTTCACACTGGAAAATAATCAACAGCCAGCTTGTCACTCTCTACAACCTGCCAAGCGTAGGAGTGGAAGCATTGACACATGTAACTGACATCTCAGATTTAATTTGACTGGTAATCACACCCAGCTATAGTTTCAGAGCATTTCACACATCTGAGCTACAGTTTCAGGTGTTAAGCCAGTAAGGAGACATACAACTGTGTCTCTGAATGATAACACCTCTTCAGAAACGGTCACATTTTAGGTTTATGCTCTGCCATTGTGATTATAATAACGATGGAAGAACATTAGACTCCACACAACATACACATTTCTGGCTTTTCAACGCAATCAACACTCAGCTTCTACAGTTCAGTGGCTATCTGAAACAAATTATTCACGTGTATCCCTTCACAGCAGGTCACCTTGTTGTGATTTTTGTCTGAATCCTAAACCACGAGCTGAAAATATCACTTTTAATAAGAGACAATATTCCACTAATACCCCCTGCGTTTGTCACATCCAAAAAAATTAATCTCCACGCCGAATGTTTAACGAGAGGAAAAAAAAACACTTCATACTCACCAGTCTATGTTGAAGCACTGAATCCACCACATGGCTCTGCAACAGAGAGACAAACACCAAGAAAATGTTCTTTATCTTTGTTAATAAATTCAGAAGCTGCTCGTTACACAGATCACTGTGCTATTCTAAAAAATATTTCAGCTTTCAGTAAAATTGGTGATTTTATCTGACACAACCTGTCCCTCCACATTCAGACCATGTTGTGGGATGCATAACTGAAACCTGGGGACATTCTTATAAAATACATTCACATGACAACACAAGGAAATATGATTCAAGTCAGATGAGTTGATTAATCAATTCACTGATCACCAGGTTCATTTTTGAATCCATATGTTGTGTGAGAGAGGATCAGTTGTAACACACTTGTAGGCAGCCACTAGTAGGATTTGTGACTAATGGTTTAACACGTGGATGTGAAACAACATCTAATTTCAACCCTCAAACTGTAATTGCATCTCTCATAATTGTTTGTCTTTTCCTGCTTGCATCTGTGGGGGAGGGGTGATGACATTGGCTTTATTTCCTCAGTGTTTGTGGACCCTCACACCTCACTGTTGTATGTGTAAAAACAATAATTACAAACCAACCAGCTTTCTTTAAATGTTTTCTTTTCATGAGATTTTGGTTCAAATGAAAGCGACAAAATAGAGAAATGGACATAAAGTGTTGTTAGCACACAAGATGTTTCACACTAAATGTCACAGAGTGAGATGACATCACTTCTATCTGGGGTCATTAAGACCACAAAGAAGTCGATCTCCCCGTTAGACCTCTTGTGGACAAACTGCTATAAATTCCAAAAACAGAAATCCTTGCTGTTATTTGGGATTTGGGATGGTAGCGCTACATAAAACGTGTTATCAACACCAGTCAGAGATAATGAGCACAATAAATTCCACTGTATTTAACTATGTTTTACAGTTGGAGTCTCACAAGTAATGCATTTTTTCTACAGTGGACGTCTAAAACATGTCATCAATTACTAATTATATTTATCTGATAAAATGAGCAAACATCACAAAGTATCAAGGTGAAATATCAACGTTGGTGCATGTTTTGCTGCTCTACTGTGTTTTACATCATTGTTTATCTAATAGCTTTGAATTTGAACTGCCGGTTAGACAAAATGAGAAATTTGAAGACGTCGCCTTTGGCAAAATATGAACTGCTGAAAACAACAATTAATTAATTAAACAATTAAAATAATCATTAATTAGTACAATCATTAGTTATTGCTACACTGTATACTTTTTGTTACAGCCAATAATGTACCACAATATAAATGTCAAAAACAGACCATGTTTGTCAGAGTAGTGTCACTCCATCAACACAAAACAAGCTGCAACTATTTTGACTTTCTGTCATATTTTTAACAAAAACAACAAACATGTTCTCATATGTGTAATATTTTCTCTGTCTTAAACAATAATAAACTATCTTTACTGACATAATCTTGGGAAATAATCCCAGACATTTTTCACTATTTTCTGACAGTTTGCAGCTCTAATGGGCATCTTCATGTCATAAGAGTGAACACAGAAAACTGAACAGCTCAATATGTCGTCACTGACTGTGATGGCTATTAATTTTATGCAGATGATCTAACGAGAAGAGGGGGAGTCAGTCGATGTGATGCCGCCCTTATTTCCTCGCCTCTGATATATTTCTGCAGACCTGCAAATGTTCTTGGTAGATCCACCTGATTACTAAAATATCTCATCTCTGCAGCTGTTCCTCAGCTGAGTTGCTAATTCAGGCCAGTGTACTCCCATTTAAGTAGTCCCAGGTGTCTTCATTTATAGCTGTGTAAGCAGCCAGCCGGGCCAATGGAGAACACATAACTGTTTGCTATGCTGAGCATTCAGGGACTTCAGGCATCTTGGTTAAAATATTTGACCTTGTCAAGTGACATATAATCAATTTGTGGATAACATGCCTCAACCATCTGATTTATTGAGTCGAGCAGTTGACTCCTTTACTCTCTGTGGTGTACTAATGCAGTAAAACCTACACTAGGCTGTTCAGCTGCCACTGACTTATTCCTTTAGCCATGAAAGCTCATCCTTAGACACCTGCAGGGACGTACTTATGCAGGTTTACACTTACGATTTTACAAAACCTTCATTCCTGACCTAATAACAACGCCAATGTAAATAAACTCCCTCAGGTCCAACGTTATGGAAGTTCTTCACTGACAAAACTACAGAGCCAGCACAAAAATATCAATAGAAGAATCCAAAGAAGTGTGCCATCTAGCAATCCTAACAATTAATAACAAGTTTTAAAAGTGGTTGCCAGGCTGGCTTTTGGTTGCCCAAACTTAAAATGTGGTTGTGATTTTTAGTCACTTGATAAAAAATGTGACTTAAAAGAACGGATAAAAGCTTTCTAACAGAGACCAAACTAAATTATTTGTAGTTTTTGGTTTGTAGTATTTGGTTTAGTTGGACCTTTCACCTCACACACACACAATCAAATGTACCAATGCATATGCAGTAATATTTCAATATCACTAATGCAGCAAATATTAACCATATGTTTAGTTTAGTTTTGCTGTTTGCTGTCCCTATTTTTTTTTTTTTTTTATTTACATTAACAAGTCATGGCCGAGATTGGTTGCCAATTTCTCAAAATAGTTGGCAACCTTGCAACCATTCCTGTCGACCATTACTGTCAAGTCCTGTTACAAAGCACAACCCTTTGCGATATAATACACCACAAGCCAGAACCACCACTACGAGCCAATGTTAATACAATAATGCCTTAACAAACTCACCTCCAGGATAGACTGATGTGTGATTTTCTGTTTATTTTCAACATGTGTTTAGCCCCCAAGAGTACAGCCATGAAAATATCAACAAATCAGATCATTTAAATTTAATGATAAACTAGAATATTTTTTATTAAAGTTATCAGTAAGATATTACAGGGTAATACCAAGCAACAACCTCTGCATGTGAAATGTGTGAAATGAAAGCAATGCTGAAGTGCCAAAAACTGTATTACCTCAAGTGGCCACTTGAGGCTGGCTACAGAACATTTCAACCTCCATAAGTCCCCATCAAATGTCCAACTTCACAGCAGAAATAAACATGTTTACAGCCTGATACAAAAAATAGTTTTGGTCTCTATAGCTAATTTCCCCATTCATGACAACTGTACTGTTCAGATTATATCAAGGCTTAAAGTTATGCAGAATTAACAGCATGGCTACTGTCAGGCAACACGGCAGTTTCAAAACTGCTCTTCTGAAACCTGAGGGTGACGTTGCAGTTATGCTGTGCATCTTTTTACTGGCAGTGGTTTGAACCCAGAACCTTCTTGCTGTGAGGCAACATTGCTAACCACTGCAGCACCGTGCCATGAATTAATTCCACACTAAGAATTCAGGGGCTGAAATTATTAGTTAAGGTAAATGTAGTGCATTACAGAGTGAATAATAGTGACTGAACTCCGACACAGACTTAGTCAGATATAAGTTGTATGTGTCCATATGAAATTTGAGCAAGAGTACAGTTAATTATACTCAGTCATATTATACTTAATTATACTAGTCAAATCCATTCTATTTTACTCTCTTTTTAAAAGTAGTTGTTGTCAAAATCGAGCTCTTAAGTTCTTAACTCTGAACTCTGATACTCACTTTACATTCGAAGTGTTCACATCAGCAGAGGAAGATTACCCAGCATGCCATGAGATACTGTGTTACAGACAAAGTTTAAGTAAATTGTTCCAAATTACTACAGATGCTGTCTGTCTGCAGTTATGAGTATAACTGTTCTAATTCTACAATGTTCTAGTAGCTTAAAGTTGATGTTATGAAACAAGGCATTTTGCACCATGAGTGAAGTTACGTGCACGGTTAATAACCCCCTCAGAAGCGCTGTGTCACGTGCATTCCATGGCAGGTCCTGAGGCATAGAGGTTGTGATTAAACAGAACTCATGTCATTGATTAATTGTTGCAACCTCCAGCCTTCTATGAGACACTGTCCTGTACTATTACTCTTTGTAAAGCACCATCAAAGACTTATTATTGTTTAATGTTATAGGTCTAACACTTGTGTAGTTAACACTTTGAGAGAGTTAATGTCCTACACTACATAGAAGTGTTGGGAAAAACTAACACTGGTTGTTGTTAATAAGTGTTAAATTTTAACTCCAAAAAGAGTTAAAAATTACACCAAATTACTGTTAAGGTACCAACACTGCAAAAAGAGTTAAATTAACACTCTGTGGCGTGGACCCATATAGACACTTTAAAGGTGTTGAAATCAACTCTGGCACTGTTAATTTGGGTATACTGATTTTACTGTGTGGGACTGAAAGTTGATGATGACGCATTTTATCTTCCATAATCTAGGCTGTTTATTTTTTTGTCATCATAATCTTTTTTGAATCGTAAGCTTTATGATTCAAATGATTTTAATCACTTGTGATGCTTTGCTGCACTCTGTGTCTGCAGTGTTATCTAATTTTGACTTGCAGGTCGATCTGAGTTCAACCAGCTCCTGGAAATACTTTTGGCGTTTAACAACTTCCATACACCACAACCACATCCAGCATCCATCTCACTGTCTCCATCAGTTTGTGATGAAGTAAGAGATGTAAAAGTTTACTATTTAACCATGTAGCTCTGCTTAAATGGCATCTTACAAACACCATCAATGTAACAATGGACTTAATGTCGTTTCTCATTTAAAGTAGCTCTGCTCAGGATTCCCCTATAATGACTGTCCTTCAGTACAAACTACACACCCCTCCACCTCCACCTCCAGCAGCTACGACTTTATTTAGACAGGCTATGCGACAGTAAGCTAGCTCCTCTGCCCACAGACTGACCCACAAAGAGAGAACTGCATCAGTAATGGCGCCAACAAAGACTTTACATTACAATAGCGAACCAATTTAAGTGAAGGTGAGGCTGGGCTACACCTTTCACAGTTATTCTCAGTTATTACCAGTCACTGCGGTGTTTTTAAAGGCAACACAGCGACACATTCTGACTAATGACCGTACCTTGCGACGACGTATCACTGCCTACATCAAAGTGGACAGCGGGCAGTAAACACGTACCTCACGACGATGACGACCGTGTCCTCAAGTTTGTCAAGCACACTTTGACACCGTCACTCGTCTTCTCCCCTCTTCTTAGACTGTCGCCATTTTGCTTTAAAATCACGCAGGTTGCACTATCTGGTCGAGAGGAGAGGGATGTTCACGGCGGAGGTAGAGGAATGAGCGTCACCCCCAAATGCACACCGACCCCTTATGTCCAGTGTAGTTCCCCACCGGTCCGAGGAAACGATACGAACCAGCTCACCTTGATACCTTACCTACGATATTAAAGTATGAATATATCCAACATTACAAACTGGAGGATAGGAGAATGTGAAAACACACATTTGAAGCTCATACATGAGGCGCATGACCTTGAACTACATGTTACATCACATCACATTAAAGCCTACTTTAGTCTAATAAGTAGAGTAATAAGTAATAATAAGTAGAGTCACTGCAGCAAGTGCAATTCTTTATTAAAGTTGGCCATATCGCTGTAAATAAGGAGGCTCAAACTGTCATCCACAGTGTATGTGTTGGACAGCAAGCAGGACAGGACAGACAGGGTTCAGTTTGGATTATGTGACCATGAACTGAATTTCAAAATGGTTGTGATGAAAGTTTCACGGGGGGAAACATGCTACTGTTGTATATTTGATGTTCAATTGCTCTTGTACAAGCAAAGCAGTGAGCTTTAACCCTCATCTAAATTGTAGAATAATGATGCAGAATGCATGCTGAAGATGCATTATTAATTACTGTTGCATGGTTTTCTCTCGCCCAAGTGTTATTTCCATGACTGTACAGAAAAAAAAAACATCAGGCATTTTAAACCTCATGAGCCAGGGTGGGAGAGGTAAAAACATGTCATTGTCAGTGCAGTATTTATTGCAATGGTTTTCATGCTGTGAGTATGTTCTTTACCTTACTGAATATGATTGCCATCAAACTTTCCATGAACACAAGCTTTAAGCATGGTTAACCTCACATATGAAGACATTCAAAATGACTGGATTTGTTTATCAAACGTTAAACTGACTGAAAACTTTATTCATAATGCACAAGTTAATGAGTTATATTGTAACTTTGATGTTGCTATAATTCCACTTTCAGTGCACCTAAATGCTACTATAGATCCTGGTATTATTATGAGATACAAAACATAATGAGGTAAAAGCAGATATTCCCCATATACTTTGATTTATGTATAACATGCAGTGCATTGAGGAAAACAGTCTGTGTGTGGTGTGTGCAGTGGATGATTCAAGTAGTAATGCTCATATTCATATGAAATACTGATTAGATCAAGCATACAGCTAACAGATCGTTGAATGTACATTGCTCCAGTGGCTGCTATTATCAACAAGAAGTAGTCTGTAGACAACTAAAATTTCTCCAAATCTGTTGAATTTTTATAGTGGGAAAAATATGATTTATTTATTTTTGCTAAATTATTAAATGTGTGGAATGCAGATCATTAATCATTAATATTGATATATTGAGAAACTGTAAGACATAAATATTTGTGCATAAATATTTATCTACTCCATGCCAGTGTGTATTAACTCCTAGGTTTAGCTCCCTATTCAGTGGAGATATGTTTCTTTCAAAGCTATTTCCAAGTCACTTACTGTATTTGTGCTTGGCTCACTGATCTCAGCTTATCAGCGTACCCACCTATATGGCAGAAAACACAAAGCAATTGCAAGGAGTGTGTTGTCTTTTTGTGTGAGATATAGGGATTGACACAAGCCCTCTGTTTTCAGAGCATGAAGTAATTCTTTTAATGGCCTGCCAACTGTGCACTCCAAAGTTTGATTTTGCTCTGCAAAATGAGAGCAAAAATCTCAAACAATTTATTATGCTGTTTGTGCCTCGCTTCACTAGTTATCGTCTGCAATTTATTTCCTACCTTGGGGTACTGCGAGCCATTTTTCTCCATTTTCAGTGGCTCACTCCTTTTTTTTTTTTTCTTGATCCTGTACGCTGCTGACTAAACTCATGCCTCCAGCCATGGTGTTGGAACATCACAGAAAACTACATCATTATACTGAAGCTAGTTAACAAAGAGAGGCAGAGCACCAGTTTGAATCACAAGGCACAATACAGGATGAGGAATTACTGACTTCACTAACTCAGATGCAGCGATCCATAGCCCATCTCTCTCTCCAGCTGTACAGGTGAAATGGCTCACTAATGAAGGCTGTTTCAGACCTCATTCTGAATTCAAGGTCAACACCTGACCACTCTTTGCTTTTTGAAATTCATTTTTTCCATTATATATTAAGCTTTAGTCCAAATGTGAGTCCTGTGTCTGCATCAGATGAGCAGCAGTGATGACCTTTTTTTCCAGACATTTATTAATACATTACTTACACTTGTGCTTCTCCTGCTGTGACATGTTATAATGTCTTTACAGAATTCCAGAAAAAACAAAACAAAAAAAAAAACAGGATCTATCTGGGACAAAAAAAAATTCAAAAGCAGATAATCCCAAAGCACATGAAGTCACCTGTGGTCAGAGACTTTAGAGCCAGAAGAGGAGCTTTGCCCAATGAAATCTGAAAGCACGCAGCAAATAAGTAGAGCAGTGCAGAAAAGGTAGAAAATATATACAGGATCCATCCCCTTTATGAAAGTAAAGATAGCAAAGCCAGGATGTAAAATTCTTATATTACAGGTAAATGCACTTTCTTAAATACATAACCATATTAAAAGTGTACTTAAGTAAAAAGCCAAATGTAATTAAAGTATCAAAAGTAAAACATATTCATTCAGCCAGTGTTGTATTAATATATATCATACTGTTTAATGATTACTTGCATGCTTAACATGTAAGCAGCATTTTGATGTTGTAGTTGGTTGAGATGGATCAAGTCTTTGTACTTAAGTAAAGTACTGATAAGATACTATAGGAACATAATATTACATATGCCGTGTCCCTGAGACAAGAAAATAATATATTGCCTGTGCAATAATTTGATTCAAAACCTTTGTGAATCATCATTAGCTCATGGCCAAATGCATATTCATTCAGCTCTTCTCTGAGCCAAAGCTGAAATAACCATGATTAACTCAGGTGTTATTCAATTTGAGACAAAGATTTGACAAAGCTGCTTCAGAGCCACAGAAGACACTGGACAGTTTGAGCTGTATTCAGCAGTATCTATCTGTGTAACATCAGTGGCTTCCCCCATTAACACCTATAACAACAACAACTATACAGGTACAGTATACCTCACTTGGGTGCATTATTAAAGTTCAGAACATAACTGTGATATGCATTACGTCAAGTACAGTAACATTATGTTAATATAATAATAATAATTTAACCCCTTCTCTCCTTCATCCCTGCAGTAGTTTAAAATGACCACAAGGTGGCAGAGGGACGCCTGCTGTGCCCATTCCTTTTGAAATGAGTCTTATTAAGTACCATTAAATCACGGCTCACAAATTGTATTTTGATATGCAAAACGATTTTTAAACGCATATTATATGCTGTTTTAATCCTTAATATCAGTAAATATGGCATATTAGGGCTTTTAATATTCTTAAGAGATTATCAGGCACTCATTGCCTGTGTGCTTATGCAGGGTTTCAGCATTATCAAATATTAATTCTTCTAAACTTGCTCTTTTAAGAGGACTTCTTTGATGTTGATGTAATTTTTCAACGGCTAAGCAGATCTGTGGTATCTTTTGGAAAGCAGTGGTCCATAATTCATTGATGAGCTATGTGGAGCGCAGATATTCATATCCTAATACTTGTGCAAGATCTTAAAGAGTCGTCAGTGGTGGAACAGATATAACAGAGTGGTATGGTGCTGGGCTGTTGGCCTCACTGGTGCCGCAGACTGATTGAAAGGGCTAAGTAGGGGGCGAGGAAAACTAATCTGTGTGAACTTTGTATTCATTTAAAATGCTTCAGCAAAGTCATTTAAAATCTGTGCAGACATTAGGATAGATTAGAAGACATCAGAGCTTCACAGACAAAAGCTTTGCGAGCCTCCTTTCCAAATCTGGTAAGAGCTGAAGGTCAAAGTCATTTAAAAAAACATTTTTGTGAAATAAACAAGCAGCACTACTTTGATTCCAGTCATGTCTATTTGGCACAGAAAAAAAACAGGAAGAATATTACAGAGGCAATTATGGCAAAACAGAAAGTTTAAGGTTATCATTATTAAATTATTCATTTTTGACAATGTTGGCCCTCAGAGTTTGGGAATTGATCTCTCTGTAAACACGCTAAAGCAAGCCAGATTGACACAAATTGCAAAGACGAAGTCATATTTTGAGCACTCTGCCTTCTCTTTCATGTTGCCTCACTGAGGGGGCTGAACACTGCTAATGAAAAATGGGAAGACCTTGGGCGAGTAACACAGGCTGATTAGTGTTGTACACTGGAGACGAGAAGTGCTTTGGAGTCTGCAATGATATTTGTTTTCTTTTCACACCATATCTGAGGAAGAAAAAATAAAGAGAATGCTTAAAGTTTCACCGATGTGTTTGTTCTCTTCAAAGCTGTGAGAAATCTTGTGAGTCTGTGTCAGATGTTGTATGTGCATGCTCATTATTTCAATAAGCACATTTTGCCTCCCGTGATTGCTCTATAAAGAGAATAGTGGATGACCCTGGCTCTGTTGTTAAGTTAATGCTTTTGCACAAAGAGAAAATAACAGATGCTGGTTTGGGTAACAGTGAGGTCACGATGGGACCCCCCATCCGCCTTGTTATCGTGGTCCGCTGCCACGAATGGACTACATGAAGCCATTGCAGTGTGTGGCCCCTTGAAACATGCTAGTCATCTTGAGTTAGTAATCACACAAGGCAAACAAGGCCTGTTTGGGCCTTTCTCTAAAGTTTTTCACTAATGGGATAATTGATTGACAGTCTTTGAGCTTTCATGCAGCTGTATTACTCACTGTTGCACTTGCATGCTACAACACTTTCAATTTAATTGAGAAACAATTGGGTATAAGGGCCACACTGCCATAGGGGAAATCAAGCAATGGGACTGTTTTAATGATTCCCCTGCCAGAAAAGTTAGCTCCTCTGTGAACTGAGTCTCTCTGCACTCTGATCTCAGAATGACAGTACGCTTTGAGTTGTTCAGAGTCGTCATTTTTTCTGTGAAATCTCATCCCAGTTGGATATATATGTTGGCATCCAGCTGGCTGCTCCATGTCAATTTCAATATCACAATTAATTCTTTTGTTTTTCAGACAGTGGTGGTGGTGCAGGAGTTTCACTTCTTTTTAGTAGTAGTATGGCAGCAAATGATGTACTTTTTTGCTCACTGGCCTCGGCCAGTTATTCCCAACACTTTGGAATGAAGAGCGCGTGCAACGAGCCAAGCAGCTTCCTGTACATCAGCTGCTGTAATAAATGTGCTACAGTTCTCGGGACTGTACTGTACTGCTGTGGAATGCAGACTTTGGCTGTGTGTTGCAGTCTGCACTCCTCCACGCACACATCCCTCTTACTGCAGAAGTGTCTGTCTGTGCTGGAGGGGTTCAATCAAGTTCAGATGCATCTCAAAGTATACTGCACCATTTTTTTTTTTTTTTTTTTTTTTTTTTTTGCATTTCAGTCAGAGAAGGCTCAGTACTCTGTGCATGAGTTCAAAGAACACAAACACTTTGAAGGAACAGCCTCATTTTCTGTCTAAATCCTGCTAGATAGTTATATTTGACCTGAAATCTCTGTTCAAGTTTTAGCTTGGAATTGTTTTGGCTAGTAGGTAGCTTTTCTTACGACATCTGTGATACGCACAACATCTGTAGTGAGGGGAAAAGAGGGTGGGTGTGTGTGTAGAAAATCTAGTCAATCCAAATATAATGAAATTATAATGATTTAATGATCTCATGAAATCTAAGATGAGTCTGCCCTTGGCTGAATGATTTTTCAAGCTGCTGCAGCACAAATTTATGGCTTGCTGTATACACATCATTTCCTCCTTTCCCTTTTTCAGGTATTATTTGAACACGTCTTTCTTTCTTTTTTTAATTTATTGATGTAAAAACAGAACAGTAGTGGCTTTACAGACACAACAATGATAGAAACAGTCGTAAAATATACAAGAATGGACAGAGGGAAAACATGGTGATGTCCACAGTTTGATTTATTTTCATCTTCTCATGCTATATCTGTATATGCACACATACACACTCCCACATATAGCTCTCCTTGTGTTGACACGTTTAACTGTTCCCTTGTCTTTTTGAATAAAAGGAAGATATCTTTAAAAAAAAAAACACCTATATCTCAAATGATTATGATAATACTATCATTGTGTAAGATTTACATGTTCTACTGTCCTGCTATAGACAATAATTCCATTTTATGTCCACTAGAGGGTGCAGCAGATGAGCAAATTCATCTCAGTGGCTTCACTCTGTGGTTACCTGAGCAATAAGATAATGAGCTGACAAGCCTGGAGCAATTTGTGGCACCATTTTTGTCTTTACTGATACTGCATTATGTTCAATACCTCTGACATGTATTATATCTAGACAGTGTGTAATATGCAATAACATATGCCTCTCTGAATTCTGTTAATGTACTCTAAGTCTGTGCACACTTGCATCAGTGAACGCTGTCTGTTGGTTCAATGCATGCATGCATGAATAAATGTACACTTTGTAGCACATTGTATATGCATCTGGCAAGCATGTGTGCAACTACAAAGAACTGGGTCAGTGCCAGTGCGTACGTGCGCACACCTGAAGTTTGTGGTGATGACCCTGTTGCATAGTGTAACTACACTGACCTCAGTGCATCAACCTCCAAGAAAAATATGATATTGTGTGTGTTATCTCATCTCACAGAGCTGAAACTGAGCTCATTGTTACAGTTTGACCTCCTGACAATCTGTCTTTTTTTCCCCTGCACACACTGACACATGTATACACACTTGGAGCCCTGGTTTCAGCATAGTCTCTATGACAAAGTCTGAGTTACACTCCACTCATCACCTTTTATTAGAAGATGATTTGGACTGGTCGTCCTCTGGGGAGCTTGGCTCCTCTTCACTTCCATTCCTCTCTGAGCTTCACTCTGATGGTCTGTCTGCAGCCTCTGTCCCTCCCCATTCCAGATATTACGCAGGGTGAGCTCAGCCTAATATTGCGCAACCCTCTCTGCTGTTTCTTATCCAACACAAACCTTTTCTGCCTCTACAGTGTTACCAGGGCCCTCCACAGTGCCAATGAACACATCTCGGGCAGCAGCAGAAACTACACTTTGTGCCATTTGTAATCCCAGAGAGGTTTCTCTTAGCAAGCAAGAACAAGTGATGGCTCCACTGCCCCCTTATAATGAACAGATTTAACTGATCAATAAACAGGACTTATATTTGTTTATGTTGGAACCTGAGACATGCTCCTTCCTGACCTTTCATTATGTTGTTGAATAGTGATCACCAGCTCAAGTCTTGTTTTGAATTATTAGATCATTTGAGGTGCTGAACAATGCCACTCCTCTTTTTGGAGGTATACCAAGCACAACACACTGGATGGAAACCCTGGTGGTGAGCCAGGACTCATGGAAGGACTCCATCTCCCAGCTGGCCTCAGATGTAGTTGCAGGAAGTTGGAGGAGAAATACTGTAGTATGTGTACTTTTTGCCTTAGCAACCATCATCTGCATACAGATGGGTGACAAATTACAGGAAAGAACAACAAAAAGTGTCTAGTCGGGACACCACAAGTATGCAGAGCAGCTTCATTTCTCCTTAACATTTACATGTGCACTAACAGCCCTGTTATGATCTACACTTCTGTATAACCTAACCCAGTTATGTATACGTCTTGTCCTGATTTCAGAACCTGGATGTATGGCCTTACCTCACTTTGAGAAACCTGAATATGCATGTATATGAGAAACTAAGACTATGGTACTATGGCATGTAAACGCTTGACCCATGCAGGTTTCTGAATATTCCTTTCTTTGTATGGAACATAGTGAGTGAAATGAGAAATCAAGACATTAAACTATACATGTATACCAGGTTCTTCATGTTACATATAAACATCATATTCAAACACACTCATTAAAGTGTTTGAATTCTACAGGAGAAACTGCAGAACTGCAATGTTGCTCCAAAAACTCTCTGCACATATCACGTTTTCCATTCAAACACAGAATGTGTCAAGGAATCATGCACCACTGAGCAGCTTCCACAGAAATGAATGGAGCCCCACCTCCAGCACTGTATCCAGATCTCCTTAATACATCACTCGACAACTTTATCTCTGGATGAGTTGTTGATGTCTCCAGCTGTTCTAAAACACAAATCTTCTAAAAGGAATTAAATAAATTCAATTTTCACATCATGGGTACATTTATGATATTGAATGGAAGACAAAGTTGTGCGCCACAGGCAAAAAGCATCCTCACTACCTTGTCATACCACTATGATGAATATTGTTCCTGTTATTTTGTTTGGGTTGCTTAGCTTTTCATATTGTCAACTATATATATATATATATATATATATATATCTGTTACACAATACAAATGAAAGCAGTTAGTTAGTGATGTGCTATTTGGCCATGGAAGTAACACCTGTTTGTTACTACAGGTCCTGAGCTACTTAAAACGCGCTTGCTTACGATGAACACACATTCATTCCATTTTGCTCTTGTGGTTTTGGTTTGTCAAAGCAAACGGCAGGTTGCGTGTTGGAAAAGCAAGAATTTACTCTAATTCGTCCTGATCTTTTTCTCGATAAGGTGACAGTGGATGGAAGATGGCTGATCTTTAGACATCTACAGGAACCCAAACACGATCCACGCAGAGTGTGCAGCGTTCATGTGAGGATGAATTATTCCTCTCCGTCCCGTCTAGGAGACAGGAGTTTCCCCTCGAGAGTCGCTTCATCCACACATCTGGATCACTGAGCATTTTTTTCCTGTCCTTGCATGAGGATTATTAGCATTAATCTGCAAAGCAACATCTGTGAGCCCCTCTTTATTTCTCCATATTTTTTTCTCCTCTCCCCCTCATGATTTGGTGTCTGTTCACTGGGCTTACACCAGGCAGCCAAGTCTCTCCAGGTCCCAGATGTTTTGCTGCTCTGCGCTGAAGAGCAGGTGGTTACCGGACAACAGGTAGACCACAGCTTCCAGATGAGGAGCATTCTGGGAAAACGCTGTGTACTGTTCCAAAGCTATGAAAGATCCGAACAAGTAACAGACGCCACATTCACAAAAATGAAAACTTATACCCAGAAAGTGGTTTAGCAGTGATTTTCCTTGGAAATTATTTTGTACAAACAATTCATCTTTCCCGTTAGCTGTGTGATAATAAAAGAATACGCTTTGTTTAGTTCTCTGCAACTCATGGAGCTCATTTAGTTGATTTGTTTTTCTCTTAAGCCATTTCCTGTTTACTGGGCTGAATGTAAGGATACATGTGACAGTAGTCTGTGTGTGAAACCAAAGACGACTGATGTCATTTCCTTTACTTAACACCCTTAAAAACACATGAACTAAATGGCCTCAACGCGGTAACATCTGGCTGAGAAAAGATGGGCTCCACATGCATGATCAAGTCACAGCACACAAAGAATCAATAACAACTGCACAATTTACTGTGTGACAGGATTCATTTGCTACATAGAATCAACACTTTTAACAGCTATAAAAACTTAAAGAGTTTGATAAGGCAGCCGCTCGCTCACTCCATCCAAAGATTGTGTTTAAAATCTGAACCGGGCTCAGGAAAATGTGTGTGGGAGAGCCAGCCAACAGTTTAATTGTCAGTTGTGGCTTATCTAATGGTCTAAATATGCTTTATAAGAGCAGGGGGAGCTTTTTGTGTGTACGCCACAGTTTTGATCACACAGCATAGCCTGAATCTTAATGATTGCCCATGTGATTATGTTTACCCCCGGGAAGGGAGATTTTGGTGCGGCCCGGCTACCACATGAGCTACGCTGGCGTCATTAACCATGCAGTTTATAAGCAAAGAAGGTCCCATCGGCTTTGAGGCCGACATAAGCTCGCGGTCTGCATTTTTACACAACACACTACATTTCCTTGGCACCACAGCATATCAAATGCAGTAATCAGTCTGTGATGCGGACCAGTAAACTGGCATAATGTGAGGGTTTGACGCTACATTCTGTAAATAGTCATGAATATATTTTATCAGTATCAAAGTCCCACTTTAATGTATCAACTTAAGCTTATTTATTTCGGAATCTGACCGCCCTGTACAGATCAGTATCGTACAGTATTGTTCCACTATTTTCTTTTCTTAGGTCAGTACTCTGCAGGCATGTAAATAACACAGAGAGTTGGCACAAATAGGACTGTTATCCAAGAAAAGAACTCACTATTCTCCTCAGCAGATTTAAGACCTTGGGGTGAATTATTGAAGGTGGGCAACTTTGTGTAGAGATTACTGTAATTATGTATAACATTCACATCAAAACCATTCTTTCTATATGAAGACTGCATTAAAAAAGTTAAAGGGCACGCTTACTTTTAAGGACTAAATGTCAGAGCATTGAAAAAGGTTCACATGGATAAGAAGGAATATGGTGGATAGTCGCTAAATGTTTGATACTGCCCATGAAAGAGTCTTTGCATCTGTGAATAACTGACCACTGAAGTATCTGGATCAACAGCAGAGCCAGAGATGAAGAGCAGGAGTGATGCATTTTTACTTCTGTAGGGCACTGATGGAGCTCTTGAAGGACTACAGAGATCCCAATGGGATAGCAGCAAACCTGTCAAATCAAAGTGGACTGCCCATGTCCCTGCTGACATGAACAGAACAGAACCCACTGCAGCACAGTTGCCCCATTTGCAGCTCTGTGTGTTGCCTCAAAGGGCTGCTTTGAATTCACAAGTACACATCATACATATATAATCCAGAGGCCCACATTATGAGGAGAGGACACAGAGTAGTCCAAACTCATATTTTAGTTCATATGCTGATAAATGTCAACTTTTTTATTGTTTTATTTCATCCCATATATCAAAGGAATTTCACCCAGTTAAAGAATTCCACTTATCATTTTTTGTATTGATCTGAATTAATGCCGTCTGTGTTTGTAAAAAAAAAAAAAAAACAAGAGGCAACCTCTGTGGCTGGGATGTAATTCCTCAAGCAGCCACTTGAGGCTGGCTGCAGAACATTTCAACCTCCAATCTCCATAAGTCCCCATGTTCAAATGTCCAACATTCACAGCAGAAATAAACATGTTTACAGCCTGGTACAAAAAACAGGTTTGGTCTCTATAGCTAATTTCCCCGTTCATGACAACTGTACTGAGGGGGAATTTTTATGCAACTCTCTTCTCATACATTTTCTTTAACCACTTATTCTCATCAGGATCATGGTGGGGCTGGAGTCTATGCGGTGAGGTACATCCTGGACAAGTCCCCAGCCTATTGCAGAACACATAGAGACAAAAAAAAAACAAAAAACAAAAAAACATTCACATTCACATTCACACCTACGGGCAATTTAGAGTCACCAATTGACCTGTTAAGTGCATGTCTTTGATTGTGAGAGGAAGCTGGAGTAAATGTTAATGGACTGTACTTGTATAGCGCCTTTAGTCTTCTGACCACTCAAAGTGTGTTTACACTACATATCTCATTCATGATGGCATTGGCTGCCATGCAAGATGCCAAATGCTCATCAGTTTTAGGAGCAAACCATTTCCGTTACCCGCCATACCCCCCCAGGCAGACACAGGGATGTACATGTAAACCTGTTCAAATAATATTAAATATCCAGCGTGTAAGATTTAGGGAGTTCTATTTTCAGAATAAGGTATGTATAATCACCAGAAAATAAGGATTGTTATGTTTTTGTAGTCTTTTAATTCTACAGTCTTATATCTACTATCCTTTTCAATGGAGGCTGCCATGTTGAAACATTGTGTCTCTACAGTATAGCCTGGAACAGACAAACTAAGTAGTGACTCTAGAAAGGGCCTTTCAAGTGTTTCTTGCTTCTTGATTGCAATGCAGCGATTACACCATTAGCTAAAACTAAATCCTGCACACTGGACCTTTAAGTGTTTAAATTTGTGCAGCAAGTGTAGCATAGTTCTCTCTTACGTCAGGTAAAACATGATAAAGTTCCCTCTAGGGTGCAAACCTTACACAGTCCATTATCACTGACACCATCCTCTTTGTGTCTTTGTGAAATAAGTGGTTAGATATTTCATAGTTACTAGTTCAATGTTTGAGTTCAGTGCAGTAGTTAGATTAATATAATTATATTATATCATTATTTTAATCTTGTCAAGGGTTTTTAACTGTTTCACCATAAATACATTATCATTTTCTGTGTTGCTACTCTCTCTCTCAAACAGCCTGAAGTCTGCCACTGTCAATAGCATCAGAATTTTGCTGACATAGCAAGAAATAGTGTTTCTTCCACAATGTTAAAGGAGGTAATCATGATGTAAATAGCCATTAAACATAATTAGATTGTAGTTTACTAAATGTTTTCATGTTCAAATGACTGCCTCATCTTCACCGCATTTAAAGCCTCTGAAAAAGTTGCTTGAAGTTGTAAAAATGCATACAGTATATGATATCAAAGTTTATTAAGCATCTCATTCAGCATCCACAAAAATCTTAGTGAAAATAAATCAGAACCTCCAGAATCAGAAATACTTTATTAATCCCTGCAGGGAAATTGTGTTCGTTACAGCAGCTAACAGTAAGTTAGATAGTAAGTAATAGCAATGTTTCTATGTGAACACCTGCTTCAAAAGCCACACAGATGCTGTTCAGATCATTAATCAAGACTGTGCAGGCGTGGCAGATCTCCATCAGCACAGAAGCTTAACACTGTACTGCTGTACGAGGACGAGGAGCAGCAAAATGTGTTTTTGACATCAGAAACGTCAATGTCAGTCATACGTCAGTATGATAGTCATATCAAGTCAGACAGACGGATGACTGAAGCCATTTTCTGTTATTTTACCAGAATGTTTCCACACTAACTCAGTGAATTGAGGATTTATATTGACCAAACCAGAGTTGGTGATTGTTGTTTAATAAAGAAAAAATATACATATATTTCCTAATATAATATTTCCTTGCTGGACAGTTTATGAACTTATTTATCACATTAAACGGCAAAGATTAGGCTATTTGTCCCCTTTTGTCTCTGAGCAGCTTTGAGGCAGTTGGGACTCAAAAGCACCACTCCAATACTAGTAATCCAAAAGGGTATTTATTGTCCACAACAAACAAGACGCTCTCAAAGAGGATGCAAAAAACAAAAAGCACTCACAGAGGCTCAAAGGACAAACGGTCTCCGGACTCCAAACCCAAGGTTTCTGACTGGTCACACTCGACAAACTCTTCCATGAACATGAACTGACAAAGACAAGGGGATGTGAGGACTATTTATACATGAGGGGAGTGCAAACAGGTGAAACCAATCAAGGGCGGGGCAGACAATTCCAAAGGTGGGAAAACACACAAAGGGAGGGGTTGATATGGGAAATGGACCCACAAACCTGGGAGCCAGCTTCTTGGAGTGCACATGAAGAGGCAAGTCTTTTGTTGCCAGCCACACCCTTTGGCCTGGCCTGTAGAGAGGAGCCGGTCGTCTGCATTGGTCTGCTGCCACTTTCATCCGGGCTGAACTCCGCAGGAGTGCCCAACGAGCACCAGCCCAAATCTGGCGACAGCGTCTGACCATGGCCTGAGCAGAGGGGACCGCAACCTCCTTCTCATTCTCAGGGAATAAAGGGAGGCTGGTAGCGTTTCGGAGATCTAGCTTAGTGAATACTTTTGCTGTTTGGAGCAGTTCAAAGGCAGATGCAATCAGCGGGAGAGGGTAACGATTCTTGACTGTTATGGCATTTAGAGGGCTATAGTCAATACATGGTCTGAGAGATCCATCCTTCCTACTTACAAAAAAGAAGCCTGCACCAGCTGGAGAGGAGGAGGGACGAATTATTCCAGCTTTGAGTGAGGAGGTGACGTATTCGTCCATTGCTGCTCTCTCCGGCTCCGAGATGGAGTACAGACGCCCCTTGGGGATGGGCGCATCAGGCAGCAGGTCAATGGCCCAGTCAAAAGGTCGATGAGGAGGCAGTGACAGGGCTTTTGCCTTGTTAAACACTTCTTTTAAGTCATGATAACATGCAGGTACTTTAGATAATTCTGGGTAATCAAGGTCGTCGTCAGTGGTTAGCTCAGTCCTCAGAACCTCTGAAGTGTTATTTCTCATCTCACTGGTCACTTTACAGGAGTGGTCACAGCCCTCTCCCCACCCTGTAATCTTGCAAGAGCGCCAATCAGTGTGGATTATGTTTTTTGAGCCAAGGGAACCCCAAAAAAAAAAAAAAAAAAAAAAAAAAATCAGTGGATGCTGCGCTGAGTTGAATAGGTGAAATTGCATTAATTCTGTGTGGCTGTCTCCTATTGTCACCTGTATGGGTTCAGAACGATGAGTGACTCTGAACAACAGACGACCATCTAAAGCTCTAGCATTAACAGGACTAGACAGAGGAATTGTCTTTATCTGTTTCTGTCATGCTAGATTCTAGTCAATGAAGCTCTCGTGTGCCCCGGAGTCAATTAAAACTCCCTGAGTTACCGTCTGGTCATTTATGTTGAGTTTTACCTGAGTCAAGGAACGAGGAGGATAAGCAGGAGCCAAACTGCTCACCAGCACCCTCCTCCTGGCTGGGGGGCTTGATCTTTTCCCGGGCAAGTGGAGATTTGATGACCCGGCTGTCCACAGTAGAAACAGCAGCCCTCTTGTAGACGACGCTGTCTTTCCTTGGAAGAGATCTTGGTCCTCCCCAGCTGCATCGGCTCCACAGATCCTTGGGATGGTGCAGTCCTCTCAGAACCTGTTGAAGTGGGGAACGAAGAGATTCTTTCACCCATAGGAACTGCGGTCCGTTGTCTCTCTCTTCCTCTCTCTGAGTCTGTTATCCACCCGTATGGACATGGCTATAATGGCTTCTAAATCTTGGGGTAACTCCAAAGGGGCCAAGCGATCTTTTATGGGGTCTGTGAGTCCATTCATGAAGGCGTCTATTAGCGCTGGTGTGTTCCACCCACTATCTGCAGCTACTGTGTGAAACTCTATGGCATAATCAACTACTTGGTGATGGCGTTGCTTGATCTGCATGAGCGCCCGAGACGCTTCTCTGGCAGGTGAGGAGTGATCAAATATTTTGCTCATTGTCTCTTGAAACATTGTGAGTGACTGACAGATGTAGGAGTTCCTGGATCATTCTGCAGTGGCCCAAGCAGCAGCTCTGCCAGCCAAATGAGACACCATACAGGCGATTTTGGCTTGGTCTGAAACAAAGGCAGCTGGGTTGTGTTTAAAATGCAGATCACACTGAACTAGAAAAGTTCTGCAGTTCCCGGAGTCTCCTGAGAACTTTTCCGGGGGAGCCAAATGCAGAAGCATGGGGGCCTTCTGGCTAGTGATCAGTACCGCTTCAGGATTCTCCACAGGTGGTGTTGTTGAAGGTACCGTTCCCAGGTGGGTGAGAACTTGGTGTAGTTGCGCTGCCAGATGGTTAACTTGAGAGCTGACCGAGGCTTGAAACTCCTCTTGACGCTCAGTGAGGTCTCTTACGCCAAGGCCGACTGTGCTCAGCTATGCCTCATGCTGAGAAATCTTGCTGCCCTGTGCAGAGAGGGCGGTTTGGAGCCTCTTTGAGTCGGCTGAGTCCATCTTTGGTCAGTTCTGTGGGACTCAAAAGCATAACTCCAATACTAGTAATCCAAAAAAGGGTATTTATTGTCCACAACAAACAAAAGACGCTCTCAAAGAGGATCCAAAAAACAACAACATCCTCTTAACAGAGGATCAAAGGACAAACGGTCTCCGGACTCTGAACCCTAGGTTTCTGACTGGACACACTCGACAAACTCTTCCATGAACATGAACATGACGAACTGACAACTATTTATACATGAGGGGAGTGCAAACAGGTGAAACCAATCAGGGGCGGGGCAGACAATTCCAAAGGCGGGAAAACACACATAAGGAGGAAGTCAGGGTCTGAAACGAGAGGGAAGGTGAGTACAAAAAATAAAACAGGAAGTGCTGAACACAACGCTGAACATGAACATTTCAACATACTTGACGAGACATAACAGGCAGACTGAGGGAGAGCAGAGTGGTTTTATTTTCTGACAAGCTACATGCTCAGTTTGCTTTCAGTGTCGTGTACCGTGAAAGAGAAATTATGAATCATCTTTTAAAAACATAAGAAAGGAAACAGGAAGTCAGCAGGAGAAGATCTTTCATCTCAGTGTTCATGGTAAGTATACAAAGCAACAGCTGGAGAAGATACCAGCAGAGTCAAGACAGCTGACCTTGATGGGTGCAGTGCCGACAATAGCAGCGAGGCAAAAATGGAACTCAAGAGGGGCCAGTCAGTCAGCACTCAGACAGCACAGGCAGCAAATGAAGGGAGGCTTATGGCAGCCTTTAAACAGTGAGGTTACTCTGTCAAGGCTGTAGAGTAAATACATTGTTAGGAGGAAGGACCAAAGTGTGTCAAGGCTGTGTCTTTGACAATAAAGAACCACTGAAGGAAAATATAAAATGAAAGGAACCTGACTGGAGGCAAAGGTATAATTCATTAAAGATGTACTACTGTATGTGAACTCTCTGCTGTAACCGTTATTCAAGGCAGCATGCATTTAGTTTGGTTCCTTCTTCACAATAGTTTGAATCTAGTCAGTGTTTCTGAGCATGAACTGTCTAAATCACAGCAGGACTCACTCGCTCACACAAGGCAGATACAAAGTTAATGCTAACGTACACTGAGCTGGCAGTGGAGGTGGAACATTTTACAAAGTCTTTCCCACGGGACTGCGATGTTGAGGGTTTGTAACACAAGCAAGTTTATATGAGAACGACAAATTTCATGGATGAAGGTTTAAGCAAGCAGTAAAGTTGACGTCTGAGGGCCAGTGAGAGGCTCTGGCAAAATAAAAAGGTGTCAGCTTGAGCCTAAAATATGGAATTCTTTCTTATGACCAGAGCCGGGGTTACACAGTGAAGCCTGGGTGGGCCTTCTCAGCTCTCTGAATTATTGTTACATTTACAAAAGAGTGGAAAACAACTCACTGTTGAGTCTTCTTAAGTCTGTGTCTTCATGAGTGGAGTTCTAATTCTGACAAGTTGAATGACATAACAAAATGTAAACACTTTAAGGTCCAGCATGTAAGATTTAGAAGGATCTTTTGGCAGAAATGGAACAACGCGAGCTACCAGCTAAATCAGGCAGACAACTCAAGCTGCACTACAAATACACATGTGACACGCCTCATACTCCACAATTATCCAATCCAAACACACGCTCCCAATTTGGTGGTCTATTCAAGCTGTAAAATCATCCATCTCTTTCTCTCTGCTCTGCTAATGCAATGGCTGCCCTGCATCAGCATCACTGCCTGTTCTTTAGCCCCACCTCCACCACCCCAGCACTCATCTGCAGGCTCATCACATCCTGTGCTACAGGTGTTATTCTGGGTAAGACTGGTCAGACTGGAGTTACGGCACTTCATCTTTTATAAGTACTGTATGTGTGTGACTTTCATTTCTTTGTTTGAAAATGATGCATGCCGTTCATTGGTCTAGCCAAAGATTCCACTAACATCACTGGATGAATCGTGGGCTGTCACTGGGTAACACCTCATAAAACACATTCAAAGCATGATACAGAGTATTTAAAGGGTGAGAAATAACCACCATAAGTCGATATGCTCTGCAGCCAGAAACATAGCTGCAATTGAGAGGTAAAACTTTGATATATTTTAAAAACACAGACATGATTTAGAACCATTTGAGTAGTTTTGTTCTGTCTTAGCAATTTAGATAAGACCAGCCTTCCAGGGCCTGTTATGCAAGACCTCCATAATAAATAGCAGTGGGTCCAGATGGGTAACCCATCAGCAGATCCACCCAAACACTGTCTGTGTGTCTAGCAACCCTCTCTACTGCCCGGCAAGGTCACAACGCTGCATCATATCCACATCTGATTTATACCAGTGCTGAGGTGTTAGCACGTCAGTAAATTCCCCCTTCAATTTATGGAAATGCTGAACAAATGAAACACACGTGCATGCTTAATAAAGTGAGCAGCTGATGTAACCTGATGGTGAGCAACATCTGCTGGTCTGAGGAGGTCTCATAGGTGCTGAAGAACGCGTGGCGTTTTCACGGACGCCAACTTTAATCCCGAGTATATAACATATTGATCATAAGGGAGTTTATGGCATTGAGATGTGCTGCTACGTCTGAATGCACAAATGTGCGTTTACCACTGGGGTTGATGTTTCACTTCTCCTGAGTGAAATTTTGCACAGCTGGTCTCCAGCAAAGGGCAGGAACATTCACAAAAATGTGAAACTTCAGGATGGTGACACTTCCATAAACAGAGATCCCTGTGAATAATTTGTTTTGGGTCCTAACCCTGAGTGTTTTTACTATGCTTACCATATAGGGTGTAGACTCTCTGCAGGGCAGCCGAGCACGGACAGCACTGTTTACACCAGAGCAATCAGGCCAGTGAGACTTTTATAAGAATCAGTGGACTTCTTTTTCATAAATTAGCATGCCTGCTGCCCGACAACTCCCAGAGAAAAAGAAGCAGGTATCTCAGTGTGAAAGGTGCTGTGTCTCTAAAGCTTACAGAGTTGCAATGCTGTGTATGGGGCCTTCATCACGAGAGCTGTTTATGTAATCCTACCAGTGCTGTCTGCAGGATATTATTGATCTTCAGGGGAACTCAAGAGCAAGACAAGTCCGGCTGTCAGGCTGTGTAAACTAGTATATTCATAATGAGAAGTTCTTCGAATTGCATGACTTGCTTCATAACACCAGGAGTCTTTGTACCAATTCTGGAAGACAAACTGCAGCAGGCTGGATAAAAAAATGAATTGTGTTAGGTTTGGGGGGGGGGGGGGTGACCTAAGTATGACTGTGCTGCATGGAAGAGTCTGTTATTAAAATTGAGAGAAGAAATGAAATCTCCTCAGGGAGACTTTATGGTAACGTGTCTGTGGAATCTAGCTCAGTTCAGCCAAAACAGAGGGCCCTTTAAGGGATACCTTTGACGAATGTACTCTGATACTTTTCTCTGCCAGGCACGTGACCTATATTAGAAAAAAATATTCCACATTTGTCCTTGAGCTACCCCAAAAACAGACGTTAGCTTTCCCTTTGAGGATGATTGGTACCATTTGCTGGAGGTTTATGAGGCTGCAAGCTACAACCAACTGCTTTTATTATTAAATATGAGAAATACCAACAGGTCCAAAGTCAAGACCAAAAATTCTCAGGTCAGGTCAGGACCAATAGGTCACAAGCCCAAATTTTGAATCGAAACTTTTGCATTCTGTGTCTTTAACAGGTTACTAATGGGCTGTTTAACAGATGCCGCCGTCTTTACTGCCAAACTCGTGCACTGGCTGCTATTGGACTGATTCAGTACATCGCATGTCAAAGTCCAAATGCATTATGCTGAATGGAAATGAAACACAAACCAAAGACCAGAATGGTGAAGGTGATCCAGGACGGTGCAGAGCTGGTGATGGCAACAACAACAACAAACAAAAAAAATCCTAAAAAGAGGTGATGAGACAGAGCTTGACATGATGTGGCTGGCAGAGAGATCAAAGTTAGACAAGGACCAGAAAGTAGATGTTGCAAAAACATGAAGACATCGTGTACTTAGACTGAACGATCTGGTGGAGTCAGGAGGGTTGAGCTAGGTCGAGTATCAAAAAAAAAGTCCTAAGTCCTTTCCTAAACACTTTTCCTTGACCTTGATGAAAAATGTCATGAGGTCAAGGAAAGATGTGAAGGAGATTTCATAAAGACTCGGCAGTGCTTAGAGAATCCGACCACTGTCAGGTGTTTCATGCAGGAAATATAAACGTGTACAACCTGGTGAAAATATGACTTCATTATCAAGGTCAGAGCTAAAATAATAGTAGTAGTAATAGTAGTAGTAGTAATAATAGTAAAGGAATAGACCACCTGTCACTAATATGAATCAAAGTGTTTGTCACGTGAATGGTTGCCCTTCTGTCCTTCTCAGTTATAAACATATTAGCAAGTTATGGCAAAAGATGGATGATTAATGAGTAATGGTAACTTCCATTAAGATACGAACACACGAGGGGAGGGTGGACGGGAGAAAACAGCAGAAAGAAAGGAGACAAAAGCCTCATTAAGACAAAGTCATGCCATGAGTCATTTAGTTCAAATAGCAGCAGAGTTACTGTACGAGTCAAAGTTGAGTCACTTGGAGTCAGTCCAGAATCTACATGTAGGTACCCTGTCAACTATGTAGTTACTGTGGGTGAAGCAGCCCTTTAAGCAGAAACTCAGTGTGGTCAGTGCAGATTTAGTTGAGCTAGTAGCTCACATCCTGCAATTGTCCATCAGACATCACATCTATATATAATGTATCATACTCTACTGCCGCTTTGTGTAAAATTATTAAAGGTTCATCTCTGTCCTCAGGTAGTCTGTCTGGAACCTCAGCACTCAGGGTTGAAGTGTGTGTTTAAGTTTTGTTGTCAGTATAACAGCACACCTGACAACACACGCACACACACCTACACACACAAACACACACACACACACTGTTAGCCTCAGGACTGCCTCAGGGTTTGTGGTCCACTTTGTGAAATTTGATTTTGTGCCTCCCACCTGACCCACACAGAGGACATCTGCCATGTCACCCACCATCCAGACAGTAGACAGTTTAATCAGTCAGACCCATCAAGTAATAATGAATCTGATTAGAATGTTGATTCTGTGGTTCAAATCTTCAGCATATAATATAACAAGAACAAAGTCCAAAAAGGTGAGAAGTCTTTAACCCTGAACCTGGTCTCTGGTTCTGGTCCTTCTTTCTCTGTCTCATTATCAGCTGCAGATTTCACTTCCATGCTATATTTGACTATTTCCTTTAACTGCACCTCTGCTCCATTCACCTTTCAGGGCTGCCTCGAGCTGTGAGCGTAATTTCTATGCACACAGCCCGCACATCTGTTTTCTGGATGACAGCTTTCACTGATCAGCTGGGGCTTCCACCAGACCAATCACAGCAAAGGTCTGTGTTTTCTCTGATTATTAGTTGAGGGCAGACATCTGGTTGTATTTAGGAGCGGGTACTTGGACCTGGCTTATTTGGTTTGGTTGCAGTGCAGATTTGAACTCTGGAGGCCTGGCGAGGCGGTTCTCCACGCAGGATTCTGGATGGAAAAACAAATCTTTAATGAAGTCTGGCCCTCCCTCCAGCAACTTGTGCTGTGTGTGTGTCGCTCGCGGCCCTGACAGCAAATAGAGCTGTTTTCATCAGGAAGGTTGGAGGAAAATTTACCAGAAATCAGACTGTGTGGTTGAATGAAAAAGATACTCAGTGAACGGTGGTTTCCTGTGTCGGAGGTTATGTTTGTGTTTTTGCAAGAATATAACTTGATGTTGAAATCATTGTAGTTTAATGTAGTTTAGAACATTTCTAAATGATAGATGGAGCTACTTTGTGTCCAAGCTCAGACCAGTATGGATTTGTCTTCAGTCAGTGATGGCAATGACATCTGAATCCATTTGTATTGTTTGTATTAAGCAATGTTGCACTATTAATAAGAGTCCAATAATACTCACAGCCATTTTATGGCTAAAAGCCCAGTCCCTTTGGACTATAGATTTGGAAGCACACCTCTATGAAGCAACCTAAACATCCCAAACCTGAAGAGACAACCTTTAATGACTGGACTGAGGTAGGTATGTATAAAAACAGCTATAATACCATCTTCTAAACATTTATTAATTCATTTTCCATAACTGCTTATCTCCTTGTCAGGGTCATGGGGAGACAATCCTAGCTGCCCTTGGACGAGATCTTCCAAACAATCTTTCTCAAATATCTTCATATCAGTCACTGGATTAAATCAAATATTTCCAGACATTCCTCTGGAATCTTCTCTGGAGAAACAATTCTTCAGGAGGAGCCTAACGTCTTCTATATATGGCCTCATCCATAACTGCCATGATGACGAAAAACCTTTCATGAAACATGTGAATGAAAGAATGAATGAGTGAGATTTTGATGTTTGTGTCATGCATACAACTATGTTACAAGACACTATAACCTCATACACAGAACCAGCGTGCTGCATGTACATTTTCAAACAAATGAGGAAGCAGCTTCTGTAACTTTCACAAAGCTCAAGATCTTCATTGCTGACAACATTAATCACTGACAAAAACATTTAGCACAGTACATACAGTAGTGCTGCAGAAATCTGAATCAGTTCTTTCGATCTCACCTCATTTTCCAGGCTTTCAGGCCAACGTTAGCAAACTTCAGCACATCAGAATGAAACCACCGTTCCAGTTTTTGGTCATCTGCACACCCGAATATGTCAAGGTTTTGTTGAGCCATTTCATGGAAAATTAGCTCATTTAAATCATCATAATCTGTGCAGTCCAAAAGAGAATGGGACTCACTTTCCACTTGAATATTTTTTGAATTTACCAACCTGAATGACAAGAGGAAGAACACCAGATCTCAAGTGAACGATCAAAGCAAGACCTGCGGCGTCCAGATAAACGAAACGTAACATTTGATGCACACAAGGCCTTCACTTTGGCTTGTCAACATATTTTCTCAATTTAACAGTACAATAGACTAATAGAATGTATTTTAATGCACAAAATATATTTGTTAACCTAAGTCTGCATAAATTCAACAACATCCCAAAAAATAAAATAAAGCAGTATTCCAAAAGCAGATCTTCCACATGTGATTTGGAGATGCACGATGATAGAAAAATCTGAATGTTCCCTGTATCAGTTCAGTTGTTTAGTGTTGGTTGTTTTTTCTGTTTTTCATCACTGCAAAAGTAAAAGAATTATTATCAATGAAGTATTGGTTGACACTGTATATGACATCAGCCGTTCTGCAGGTTTAGAAATAAACACTTTTAATTGATGAGGAGAGATGAAACATGCATTTAAACCCTTCTCAATAACTTATGCTCTGTAAATTAAAAGTGGGATTTTAAACCAGCAAATGCACAAGCAGGTACCGTCAGCATGCAGAATGAATGTCATCTGCAGAGCAGATGATATGCTTGTTTTGGCATAAATCCAGAAGAGGGTTCCTTCTATTAAAAATAAACAGCGCCCTTCTCTGTATGACTTCTAGAGTAATAACAGTCACTCACAACTGTTAAACAATCAAAGTCTTCCAAAAAAAGGAGAAATCTATTAGGTACATCTTGGATCTATGTGAAAGATAAAAAAACAAAACAAACAAAAAAAACAAGTATAAATGTATCCAACACACATAACTCTGACTGTGGATTCTCGTCTGTTTATCTGTTATATATATTAGAAACCGCCTCCCGAGGTGGTTTGAAACACTTCAGGGCTGAGGCCACAAGTTGGTCAAGTGTAAATGAATGATGTGTCTGCACGAGCCACGTGTGCCGCCATGCTCCTCCTAAAAAGTTACGACTTCAACCACACCAGCGGAAACATAAACTCGCAGCCACCTCAGATGAGGAAAAAAAACAGGTTCTTTTCACAGGAAACTGCTGCTGCGCTGCAATCAGACTTCTGCTGTGTGTGAGGGAAGACATGGCTAGGTGTACATATAATGTGGATCCCAGTAAAATGATTCTTATGTGAGGAGTGTAGTGCTTCCATTTTAAAAGCACAAGCAACGTTCTCAGATAAGACTCTTTGTCCAAACACTAAGTGCTGGCTCACTTTTTCCAGTTTGTTTGTATTTTCAGTTTGGATTTGTGGCTTGGGCATTAAATCAGTCAGTAGAAATGAAGTGCATGGAGGAATGAGCCTTTTTAGTGTGTGTGTGTGCATGTTGCAAATGTGCATGCAAATTGTTCCAGCTTGGAGACAAGAAAAAAAAAGAGGTTTCCATTAATTGTGCAGGAGATGTTTGTGGTATAAAGCTAGTTATGATTGAGCTTTTTCATTATGAGCAGTGTAATTTTAGGCTGCAGAAGTTTTTTTTCTTCTTCTTCTTTTCTTCCAACTGGAAACACTCGAGTGTTTTCCAGCAATAAGTAAGAGGGCCTCAAATGTCTAAAAAAATACACACATGCAGTACCCATGTGCCACAATCAAAACAGAGTTTGCAAGTCAGCGAAATGAGACTGTTTTATGGATTCTGGCAGCAATTTGAAACGGAGCATAGTCATATTTTGGTGCAGCATAAGAACCAGCTGTGATGGGAGGCTAAAGTTAGCATACCCCAGCCAGGGGCTACACCCCCACCCTCCCAGATCAGATAAGAACTTTTATTGCTCAACATGTTGAACTTGTTGAACGTCAAATTTGAGGAATATCTCAGCAGAGACTGTGAAGGAAGCCTCGTAACCGCGCTGATTTGGAATACTGTATCTAAATGGCCGTGTGTGTGTATAACTGTGTGAATGTTGGCTGATGTTTCTGAGAAGACTGAGTGTGTTTCAACGTGGTTCAAACAAAACTTTGGACTTTGCTAGCTTATTTTTCAGTTAATAACCAGCTGGAAATGCCTGGGCATTGGATGTAGGTGTGCTGGAACACCCTCACTATTAGGCATAATAAAACTTCATTTTATTATGCAAATGTCTGAGATTTTATAATGATGTTTTCCCTTTTTCACCCCATCGAAAAGCAGATAAAGAGCCAGATATTTCCCTCAAGAGTGGGTGGAGACCAAAGCAGAGACAAAGGGAGCGTAGATGTTGGACTGATGTCCATCTGGTAGCCAGAAGCTAACTTTAAATGAATGCTATTGCTGCTCTATGTCTGCCAAATGTGTAAAAAGACTCTTCAGGGTTCTTCACCAAACACCCATGAGTCTCTTCCGCTATTGCTATAGGAATAAAGAAATGCTCTGAGTCACTATTACAACCTCAAAATACTTTGTTCTTGTAGCTTAGAACAAAACACAGCACTATAGTTGCTGAACTGAGAATATGACCAACTGACCAACTGACTGATGAAAACCTCAGCTGCTTCTGCGCGACTGTGTGGGTGTGTTTTCAACAGATTTTACTGACACTGCTGGCAACATGAGCAAACAGCTCCACGACTGTGATCACATTTTCATTCAAATGGTTCCAAATCCTGATTGGTGTCATCACATTTTTCCAACTCAGCCACCCACTTGAAACCAATGAGATCACAGTGAAACACACACATCCAAAAAAAAAAAAAAAAAACCTTGCAAATGAAACGTGTGTTCTCTTAAGATCCCATGATTCATTGAGGAAATACATTTTCAGGGCCTTTAAGCATAGCCGTGTGATGCTGATTGCCAAAAATGCAGTTTGGGGGTAACATTTCTGATGATCTTCCCTCTGCTCATGTTTTATGGACACGTGATTGCCCCTTTGGCTTTTTATCCAAGAACCAGACATCTTTTGTACTGATGGTTCAACCAGGAGAGTTTCATGTCCATGTCTAGTTTCTATGCTAAAGAGACAACTGGGACTTTAACCTCCAGAACCAAAGGCCCCTGAAACAGCTCTTCCAACTTGCTAACTCTATAAAGTGACAACATTTGAGCTGTTGTTCACTAGGCTACATTAGAATACCACAAAGACTTTACGGAAGATTATTTTGACAATGTCTATCTTCACATGTGGACAAACAGGAAACTTGTGCTGCAGCAGAAACACTACAGAAGATACAGCAAACACTGTATGAGAGGTGTGACTGAGCAGAGCAGCTAGAGCTCAACATCACAAATGTATTTTCATTAATTACATCAGGTGTCTGTCACTGCAACATGATATGAAGTATTTGATTTCTAATTAATCTGTGAAGTTTTTTTTTTATTCTTTCTGTGAAACAAGTTTGTCTGTTTTGGCCCTAAATCATGGCAGGACGTGCTGTTATTGTACCAGCCTCATTACAGGTATGTGCCATGGGACAGGAAGCGGTGCCATGAAGGTACACAGTCTGTTAATCTGCTCTCATCTCGCTCTGATGTTGTAAAGCAGTCAAAAAAAGGTCCAAAACATCTCACTTAACTTCATTTCATGTTTAGGAGCAAAGGTCTGCTCTGAATTAGTCTAGCCTCCCCAGAGTCAAGTGTTTGGAGTCGTGTCAGCTCTTTTCATTTAATCCTGTGTTTGTCATGCTCTATTGTCTGGGGCACATGCAATCAGTGACTGGACGGATTAGCTGCAGAATGTGAAAGACAAACAACAAATTTATGTTCCAGGTACCCGGAGGGGAAAGCTGGAACTGAAAATAATGACATCACAATCTACATGCTGGCCTGGTGAGGTGAATGAGCGTTTGTTTAAGAATTCAATAAATTAGTCATCAGTTGGACAACAGCCTCTCAGCAAGAGGAGGCAGTCTGGGAAAAGAGATATGACATCACTGAGGCCTTAAAGGGGTCAGTAGGATTTGGGGCATGCCGGCAGATGAACCCTCACGTGAGCTGGCAGAACGAGAGACATTCACCCATTTGGCCTCTCGTGTTATAATCACAGAGCTTTTTCCAATCGACTCCAAGGCACGCCACTCACAGTCGTCTCCAAGGAGGACTAATCAAAAGCAAAGACGGAGCAAGTGCCGGGGGGGGGGCTCACTCATTACACTCATCTCAGCCCTCCCCCCCTTTCAGCCACATGGTCTGCATCATGTTATGAGCTCACCAGAGACGAGTCATGACTTCACTGCAGCAGAGGCAAGCCTAACACATCATTATTACAGCACATTGTTCTAAACCAGGTCCACACAGGAGGCGTCCACAACGTACCCCCATCCACACAGCATCACTCACCATCGAGGAATTACACAACAGTCTTGTAAATCATGAAAATTTATTGGACATAATGGGTATACAAATATCATGCGTATTTACAGCTTATAAAATGTTTCAAAAAACCAAAAGAAAACATTAATGGCTAATCAAATCAAAGTTTTACACGTTAACAATGGGCAAAAAATAAAATAAAATAAAAATCTTGGCATCATGGGAAAGCTCAAACTCTTCATCATTTGCTTTGAGGTTGGAAAATAAAAATGTGAAACTGCGTTAAAACCACGCCGGGGCCCCAAAATCATCCAACTGCAGTATAATCTACAAGCATAAGAGTTCAAACACACACACACCAATACACACGATACACAAATGACACATTCGTAGAGAAACATGAGGTAGTCAAATGGTTAAAAAAAAATACAATCAATAACTAGTTTTATGGATTTGCGCTCCAATTCTAACTGATCTCAGTTCAGCGTTAATGATTAATCTACTTCAGCACAGGCTCCTTTTGACTGATACAGCATCATTATTATTACATAATGATATTTTTACACCCACATTCACGGTCATGTGGGAGAAGTGGTAGAGCTTTTTTTCCCAGTATGCACTAGGGCCAAAGGCAGGAAGGAATGTTGATATTTGAACAGCAACTCTCGTGGATTGTATTGTTAGTTTGAGTGGAAGTATATCCCCAAATTATATCAAATGAGAAGATTAGTTCCAGATCATAACTCAAGGCTCAGCCACTTAACAGCACGACACAAGGGGGAGGAGGAGATGACTATGATGGATCCACCACAGTCGATAAGAGAAACCGCAACAG
The DNA here is from genome assembly GCA_028641955.1 of Protonibea diacanthus. NCBI lineage: Eukaryota > Metazoa > Chordata > Actinopteri > Sciaenidae > Protonibea > Protonibea diacanthus. Next base: position 26,726,522 of record CM053979.1, on the reverse strand, counting down.
GAATGTCAGAAAGCCTGAATCCCACAATGACCACTGATGATAGGCTGCGAGCTGTGCCTCGTTGACTCACTGTATTCTGTGTACGGTGTTGCTGACGATAATGATGCGTGCTAACAGCAACGGTGCACTACACATCACCGCTGTATATTTGCTGTACGGGGGAGCTTTACTGAGTAGAGGTTTGGACCGGGCTTTGGCAGGGAGACATCTGGCAACAGGCCCGATAAAACAAACAAGTTCTAGTGTTGCTCTGAAACCGAGTGGTTCTAATACAGCTCAATAAAAAAATATTCCTCAAGTGTTATTGAAAACAGTTGAGTTTCCAGAAACAAAATAACAGAGCTGGATTTTCTCCACACACACTTATTATACATTCCACTTTGATTTTGGTTTCACTGCTGCATCAGTGGTTCAGCCTCCAATTCATTTTCTGAATTATTTTAAAGGGATAAACGTCATTGTTGTGACAACACAAGGACCTAAACAAGACAACACCCGAGCATTGAGCTGACTTCACTGACACTACATTAAAGATATAGATTAATATTCATCGCTACAGCTTATCTTCAATGATGGGAGATATATTACTTTTAAATCTGATTCCTTTACTTCACATAAAAATGTTAGTGAACACATTATTTATACAAAATCAAAGTCATCAATCTGCAACATCTTCAACAATGAGTCAAGTGGGGAATTCCAAAATTCCACCCAAATATTAGATAACAAACTATAATGTTGTGACATAATAAACACAAGGAGTTGTATTCCATGTATAAAAAAGGTAATGCTTTGTTTGAAAAGCATTTATATGTAATATTCATTACAAACTCATGACATGTTTTATGACACATTCTTTAATAAGCTATTGAAATATTCAAGTTAAAAAGGTAAATAAACATGATGTCAGTGTAGATCTTCAATATCAGCTACTGGATTTTTACAATGTATATTTAGGAAATGTGTCTTCACTTTTCTGTGTCAGTTAAACAAATTGAGAGTGTTTAACAAAATTCTGAATGATTTTGTTTCACAAATATGAATGTATTATTAGGTGTCATAATAGATGCCACAAGCTTTTTATGAATAAACTGAATAAATGTATTATGTATGAGCACATCCATAATTCACAGTACTTAAAATAGACAATAAATTTCTCTTGGTAAATATATTCCAAAATATAATTTTATACACAAATATATATATTTATACTCTGTTCCCTCTGTAGAAAGCTTTATACATGTTTACATAAGAACCAAAAGTCTTTAAGCTTTGAGATAATATACATTCTGTTTTCCTTGTTAGGGTTAAATGGTTACAGGGAGTGTTTCAAAGGGCCCAGTTAGTCCCACACACAGAACAGACAGAAACACATACAGGTTAAAGGAAGGCACTACAGCAAACATTCAGATCATTCTCAGACGGTGGGGAAGTTGTGGTGTTGCAGTTTAAAAAAGAAAACATGAAAATATATGTCCATAACAATGAGCTTCAACTGCAGCTTATTCAACACACTGTCAGTGCCAAGATTTATACAAAAAGAACCAGGATCAAAAAAATACTCAGAAACTGTACATTTGGCTTCATAGTGTAACACAGATACTTTTGTGATAAGAAGACAATCAGCTAAAAGTGTAAAGAAGTATTAAAACACTGAGTTGAACAACAGATGAGTAATCATTGTTTAAGTCACCTATCAAGGGAACATATTCTTTTTACTGTATACCTTTTTAAATTTGAGGATCTGTTGCTTTTCTCTGTTTTAAATCATGTTTAGGTGTTGGACTGTTTCCTGGCATTTTATAGACTAAATTATTAATCAACTGACTGTGAAAGTAATCAAATAGATCAATAATGATCCAATAGTAGACCCACAAATGTCGACTATACTAAAGCATGATTTTAAAAACGTGTCCTTAAATTGTACCCTAAATTTAAGATGTGATTCTTGATTAAATGAGAAATGGTTGAAACTTGCACCTCACACTGGTCAATCTAATCCAGAAGCACAAAAGACAGAATTTCCACACTGCCTCATAACATTGTTGAGTATTTACAATATTTACAAAAATATACATATTAAAGAATAGTTTGGCATTTGGGGAAGTGTATTAACACTCTGATGTCTGTATATTAAGTATGAAGCTGGAGGCAGGAGGTGATTAGCCTAGCTTAGCATAACTGCAAGCAAAGGGGAAAAGGCTAGCCTGGCTGTGTCCAAAGTTTGTGACGCACGTGTATTTCTTTTAGCTTTAGACAGAGGCAGGCTAGCTGTTTCCTTCTGCTTCCAGTCTTAATGCTAAGCTAGGCTATTCACTTCCCACATGGCTTTGTCCAAAACTCTGAAATACACATGCTAATAGCTCTGACACTCACTAATGAATACACTGTATCATGTTTCATGGTTTCAGGGAAGTTAAGTTCTTAACCATGTTGAAAGATTTCCATTCTTCATGCTAAGCTAGGACATTCACCTGTTGAATCAAACACACAGACATAACAGAGACATTGAACTTATCTTCTGACTTTTAGATAAAAAGCAAATTAACACATTTCCCAAAATGTTAAACTATATACTGATAAGAGAGACAGTAATGTCCCTGTGAAGTTGTGTAACATCAATGAAATTGAGACTCAAAACGTCAAAATGCATTTCTATAACTACTGTACAGAAAGCCTGGGTAAAATATGTTTTGTCAACCTGTGCGTATAAATCCATTATGAGGGAAGTACATTATAAAATGTGGCTTTTTATCAGCATGTCTTTCACATTTTACTTTCACATTTTTTGGCGTTTACTCTTCTGTATACATTCAACACCTACACTGTCTCTTAAAAGGCATTATCTATCTTTAGAAGGCACTATCTGTGTGTGAAGACGACAACTTAGGTTCATACTGCACTTTTGTCCGCATGTTAATAGTGGTTGCTTTGCTCCTGTGCCACCTTCAGGGTTGCATGTCTTAAAGTAACGTGTTAAAGTCCAGCCATCAACATTTCACTTACATCACTGCAGCCAGATTGCTTTCCATGCTGTTGGAGTACACCTGCTTGTTACAAAGAGCCTAAATCACACCATTTAAGGTCAAAACTAAAGGCTGTGTTGTGGTCAGAAAAAAGCAGCATTTGGATTAGAAAGAAATGCCTGGTATATACTCACATTTGGTTCTTGTAGTTTTTTTCTGTACTAGGTATGAGGCGAGGCTGCCAAGCTGGGACTAACTAACACAAGGACAGTATATTTGTCTGCATACACTCCCAAGTGGCACAAAAGGAATTTACATAAGGACCAATGGTGTTATTGCATTTTTTCTGTTTGTTTGTTTGTTTTTCCTTACTGTCCTTTCACATCCCCTCAAAAACAAGTCCTTTCATGGAAGGAGATGAACAAACTGGTCCTTGTGAACCGTCGGGCCCTTCCTGTGCCACGGCGAGGCTTTGCGTCCTGCTGCGTCATATCCAGGGCTACGCTGTGCTGCTGCTGGAGCAGGGTGTGCTCTGCGTGCTGCCGATACTGTGGGCCGCACTGCTGTTCTCTGAGGCAGGCTGAGACTTCTGGATCTGTTGTGTGCCAGCTGTCTCACCTAGACAAAGAGCAGCGAGGGAGTGGAGGAGGAAGGGAGGAGAGGAAAAACTTATATAAATGACAGAAAGGCAGAACATGACAAATTCATTTTGGTAAAGCTACAAATTCTAACTCTAAGACCTGGAACCTCTGTCGCTCCTCTGTACTCTGATATTTAAATAAATACCATTTAATCTCTGAGTTTTACTATATTTACTTTAAACTTCTTTTTCCAAATGTTTTGTGCACACACAGATGATTACACCAGCACAAGTAAAAGCAATTTACTTTGAACTACAAAGAACTCGACAGATGCGCAAGATGAACTGTGGACTTCTGCTCTAACCCTTACCATCTTCAGGCCTAATCTGCCACAGATTCACAGACTGCTGGGACCCGAAAGATTTCACCTCAGAGAGTCCCGAAACAACCGCTCACATCCCCTCTGACAGATAATATTTTGAACAAAAAGAAGAGGATGATTCCCGTTCATGGAGTTCATTTCTCTAGTTATCTGGATTCAATTAGCTTGGCTTCAGTAGATAAAGCAGAACAAACACAAGACAGGACCTTCTGACTGAAGCTCTAACCACTGACTGGTTTATTGTTCTGTGCCTGAATAAGCATTTCATTTCGTACACTCTCGGGATCCAACGCTTCAAATCAAGAGGCAAATAAAAGTTGTTACATTTGTTTACAGAGAGCGTCTTGAACAGACAATGAACAGCTTTTGAAACAAAGCTAAGTCTGTGTTTAATTTTTAAATTATTACTGTCTGTTTCCTGGTTGCTTCCTGGCCTTGAAAAATGAAGAGGATACAACAAAATTATCTCTCTGAGACAAAGATTTTTCTATCGACAGTTTGGTTTGTACTAAAAGTTGTGTGTGTGTATGAGAGCTTGCATATATGGCAGGCATGTGTGTCCACAGGCGATCTTGCATCCAGATCCCTCTTTGGGGCCTCTAAGTTCTGCTAATGTTTACCAGAGCAGAGCTGCCAGGGGTCTTTTCCCTCACAGGACCAAGAGTTCTACAAAACAAAGGGACTTGGATTCACCTCATCTGTCTGAGGAAATATGAATTCCCAAGTCCAATATTATCTTTTTTAGATTGGAGAGATAAAGGCTGCTTTTATGTCAAAGAAACATACTGTGTATGAAAACTCCATAAGCAGTTATTGCAACAGATGTCTGACAATTTGCCCTCACCTCTGGATGAAGAATCTCAGTATCTAGTCAATACTCCAAACTTACAATGATGATACAGAAACCCTCTGTGAAGAGTTCAATCAATGACAATGATTAACCTGATCAGAGTTTAGCCTTTGGCTCACAGCAAAGTACAGCTAGAGCTTCTGGTTTTACAGATATTTGGTCAGAAAGCATTAAAGTAATGGACAAATTAGTTTTGACCTGATGATAACGCTACATTAAGTGTGAGGTGTGCGTAGTTACAATTCATGCAAAGCAGGACCATGCATGTTTGCACCAAATGTCCTGGCAATGCATCCAACAGTTTCAAAAGAAATTCACTCCAACCTATACATGTCGACCTCATGCTGGCGCTACAGGAAAATTCAGAGGATCCTCAAAGTCATAGCAATTCATCCTAACTGGAACATGAATGTCGTTGTCGTTGACAGTCGTTGAGATATTTCAGTCTGAGCTGCAGGGGAGGACAGACCAGCCAACACTGCCGATCCAAGACTCCTGCCTTAGTTTTCTCTGTCAAGATATATTATCTTAATGTTGTGTAGTGTGTGATCAGCATTATGTTTGGGGGTTTCAGAGCAGATAATGTGTGAAATTTCCCCTTGCGTGAGTGATTCAACCTGTTTTTACACTTGCTTTGAATTTTTCATCCATACGTTACTTTACAAATTGAGCAGAGGTGGAGAGCAGATCTCTTGGCAGATGCGACGGCAGCTCTGGCAGAATGCAGACTTATTGTAAGTGCCAAGATAATGAGCAAAATGTCAAATAATATATTGTGGGGTGATTTTTAGAGCATTTATTCTTCTAATAGCCTTATAAGGAATCAAACTGTAATAGTTACACTGGTCCAAATATAATGGCAATGAGTATATGTAACTTAAAAAAGAGAAAATGTTTCTTTCTCAAGAGGCCAGGAACATTGTCCTCAGAGCCTGAGGGGATAGACTCAGATCTGTTTTCATGTTTCATCACTCTGTACACTAGTTTAAAATACACTCTGAACTAATATTTCTACTGGTTGTTTTGGGGGATCTACATTCTTGGGGTTTACATGGAACTGCCAATATTACCATGTAAGGTCATTTCAGCCGAGACAGCTCAACATGCCCAACTGAGGCCTATTTTAACTGGACTGGAACATGCGCCTTTATCTCTATGTTGTCAAAGTATTTTCATAACTACTATCCTTACACCTGTTCCTCTATACACATTCACTTTTGACCTGTATTATCTTTGGAAAACAAAGCCTGTGTTTCTGTAGGAAACCAATAAATAAAGTGGCTTTCTGAGGAGGAGCCAATGCCAATATTGGGCTAAAGATAAGCGCGCCAAAATATGACAGCTGATCTTTTCTTCTACATGAAATCCTGTTCAGTAAACACTTGTGACTTACCATGACTGGAACTTTTAAACAGTTTGTAACAGTTCTGACAAGTGTCCGTATCATTGCTGCATTCATAAATGGATAATTTACTGACCCAGCCGTTTAACACTGTCCAACTGTGAGCTTCTTCCAAACTAAACGGAGCGTAAACACTCACATTGTTGTATTTTCTGAAAGCCCTGGCTTCTAAACTCAAACATCCTGACCCCGTTTATGAAAGACATCCATGGAGAACACATCAGCCATGGGGCAACAGGTCAATGGCATGGAGGATCACCATTCAAGCAGTCAGGCCAACGAGAACAGGGCAGCTCTATGCAATAGTGAACTCAGAGGGCTGCTGGGAGCACACTTCCTCTATGGGGTCAGGTGGGGTCGTCAGGCTGGGGATGATGGGGAAGGTCTTGGCATCTAATGGATAGATTGTGTGTCTTTTCCTGTGAATGCCGCTAAACCCAACAAGGGGAATTTCCAACTTGTCTCCAACCATTGTACTGAGAATATTCAGTGACCACCCCACAGGCCCCAAAACATTCAAAGGCAGGAAAGAGAAGAGCTCTTGCTGCTGACCAACAGGATATATTTACAGTAGAGGAGTCAATATGTTATTGTGAACTGGCCTCTGTCAGCAGCAGGATGTTTGGCAATCCCAGCGGCACATTTCTGGCAGCGAAACACTCAGACATTCCTTTGCATCTTATCTTTTCATTACTGTAGGGAGGCGGGCCGGGGCCGCGGAGCAGCAGGTGAAGGACCTACCTGTGTGTGAGTAGATGAACCACAGGGCTCCAGTCAACAGAGCCCCGATCACAAAGGCTGCAAACGCGATCCCCACCACTGTCGGAGTGTCCAGCACATACAGTCTTTCTGCTCAAACAGAATAGAACACAGTTCATGCATGTTGACAGGGCAACAAAGAAATATTAAAACCTCTCTATAGAGACTATAGTGTTCAATATAGTGTTTTAATATAGTGTTCAATATTAAATAAATAAATGAGAGAAAAGAAAAAACAGATCATTTGTTAAATTAAAAACAAAACAAAACATGAAACTGCAAACACTGCATTTTGGATTGGGATTATTAGCCAGCACCAGTTTTAAGAGCCAATGTTAACAGCAGCAGCTAGCTGGACAATTCAGTTACCCCAGCACTGTTTGGATTCTAAGCATGTCCTTCAGAGCGTAAACGTGTGCTCACTCGAGCTGACAGTTAGCTAGTGTGCTGGCTGAAAGGTGGGACGGTGAAAACTGGTGTCAACTTCACTGATTTAGTTCAATGTATTGGTTCTATTTAACTCTATTTAACACCATCTATTTGTATGTATATTTTTATTATTTATTTATTTCATACAGAACACTCTGGGCCTCCATAAAATATACATTCATAGACACAAATACTATAAATAGTATAAATATAAGATGAGAATTATGAGAGTAATATCGTATGACAACTTTGTAACTTACTGTCATCAGATGGAACCTGTGTAGTGGGGGGTACTGCAAAAAAAGAAAGAAAATGTAGTTTTAACATATGTTGACCATACAGATGCACAGTATACATTATTAACTCTAATTATTCATAATATAACACAATACATATTCTGAATCAGCCTGTCAGCCACAGGAACTGCTGATATTGCCTGGTGTTGATAAGCAATTCTCTGTGGAATGTGATACAGAAACCTGGAGCAGGAAAACGCTGAAAGAGCAGCTATTCTGTAAGCTGACAATGTCCCAAAGGATGAACCCACTGACTGGGTCCAGTTCTGCCTGCCCATTTATAACGAGCCATCTGGAAGGCGTTCAAAAGTGAACTTAGCTATAATGATGTCTTAACAAACAATACAAAGGCGCTTGTGTATGGGCGAACTCAAGAGGCGAGCCTGGTACTTGTCCAAGATTCCGGCACAATGGGTGCTATTCTTGGAAGGAACACCTTTGAGTTATCATCTGGCATAATGGTTGATGACAGGTCATCAGAAAGGACTTTAATTTCAGAGGGGACGCTGGCCAGAAGACGTCCTCTCTGCCACCCTTCACCCCGATCCCATTGCTCTCGTGTTATCTGTCCCGTGTGACTTGTTATGTTAAGAATGCAGAGTGGTCACTAATGCTTTCAGCCCCACGAGCAGTAGAGACAGTGCACTGAACTGAGGCGGTGTGTAACGTTTTCTTGTAAGCTTGACTCAAAGATTATGTTATGATTTATGCATTTAACAACGCCCATGGTTATCAAGCTTTTCAAATAATGTCTGTAGGGAACAATACTCTGCTGGGCGTATGTCAGGCCTTAACTTTTATTCAGTATCTTAACAGAACCAGACAGCAGCCCACAAGTTAAAGCCATGACTTACTGTATGTCTGCAGCTTTAAACTGCAGCCAGGATTGGAGGTTTGGTATCTCGATGAACGTCATTAGTTTATGTAAGTTTGCTTGCTATGGAATGAGAGAACAGAACTGCATAATGAGTTGTTTTTGTTCAACTCTGACCTCTCCTCAGAGTGCACAGACCACTGTTCGCCTCTCCAAGACTCCTGACACTGGCTGATCGTCCGTATAAAGTCGACTACAATTGAACAGTTCAAAGCTTGTAGATTCATGATGAATGTGCTCACATTGTTCTCTTTAGGTTATACTTAAAAACTGAATCTGAAATGTGCAAATCTATACTTTTTTAATAGTCACAATCTGCTGAGGCATGACTCCAAACTCACGTTTGAGTAGAAACATCACTTTGAGTTTGAAAATGATACATTTGGAGTTTCATGATAATTTTAATGATTAAGTAACCTGTTTGACATCAGGCCAGTGAATATAACTGCTCATGTGAAGGACAAAAAAAGCCTCATTCAACAGGTTTTTAAGGTGATGCATCACCACAGGCATTTATCATCCATATCAACTCCCCAGAAAGCTCAGCAATCTGAAGGGTCAACACAATCACTCTCCAAGAATATTTCATACAGTGTTGTCTCAGCCTGTCCAAAATAATATATAATACAATAACCCTGATATGAAAAGCAGATTATATCTTATCAAGTGTAATGTAAATTAACCAAAGCTTAGGTTCTGTATTGTCATCGTTTACTTGTTGCAGACATAAACTAAAGTAACACTACTTGTGCTGGTGTAATGATGTAATACACACAGCCAGCCTCTCAAATAAATGATACTTTTCAACTTTTCCTGACTGTTACCAGATCCATAAAAAAGAGGCTAAAATTGATTGATGTTGTGAAGCAGTAAATCTACTTTTGATGGCAAGGCTTTGAGGCTGTTATGTTTTTCCATGCACCAAGTTGGCCATAAGTGGCCCTCTTTGATTTGTAGATCAAGTTCAGCTCTTTGGGATGCTGTCCAGTGCACAACTGTGGCCCTTGAAAAGGCTGCTTGTTTTGTTTGCCATCCTAGCATAAGAGATGCCTTTGTGTTATAAAACACGGCCTTTGAAATTGAGTTGTTTTTTTGTTTTTTTTCGCTGTGTTTATTGCATATCTGTGTTTACTTAAACTGTTCCATGGAAAATAAACCTGCTGCATTGGCATAGTGAGCGGGGTGGGCAGTGCACAGTGCTACCAGAGTCTCTCTTCACTGATATCTTCAGCTTCTTTAATATCAGTACTGGATGGTCTAAACTAAAAAGTACTGAAACCCCAATTCAAATGTACAGTGAAATAAATCCACCCACTTCTCAACCCGACTCTGCTCTACTACTCGCACAAGAACCCGACTAATACTGGGTTTTTGAGATAGCTACATCTATATTTAAGTTTAATAAATGAAATGTAAGATGAAAACTGAACATAAAGAAACATTCTGATGAAACTAAATTTGTTCAAAATGTCATGCAGTGTTTGGCTGCAAGTAATTATAATCGATGACCTATTATTTATCTATCATGTTTCACAGTTGAAAAATAAACTGAGGCCAAACCTAGACCCTCATTGGTCACGCCAGATATCACCTTAAAATTCCTGACATAACATCGGCCTCCTTGCAGGGCGTGTGTTTAGTCCTCAAATTGTTCTTACTACCATCATTGTTTAGATGTGATACAGCTGGGAGAGTGGTCACCCCAATTTCAAAAATCTCTCTGGTGGACCAGCTATGTATGTGACACAGTTTCCATATTACCACAAACATATGTTTAGCATTTCTCTACTGCAGTCCATGTTACTTATCTCCATGCAATATATTTGCAGTAAGCTCCAGCTGATATTGGCCAGGGTGATATATCAGTCCAGCTTGAGCTCACACTAATTAAAATGATGTGATTTATATTGAGTCAAGTCAAACTGACCACAGCTTGTTGGTTGATGTCATTGCTCAGAGGGGATGCTGATTTGAAAAGCTCTGGCAGTGCAATAGAGCTTGGGCACTCATGATATCACCCCATCTCAGTTTAGATCATAATTAGTAAAATGTGACGGTGGTTACCTCAGCCACCCCCCTCCTATCTGATCACACTCAGCCCCACAGCGAGTGAATGAATGAGTGACTAAACAAGTGATGATCGTGGGGCTTTTCAGCTCTGGCTGGACTCCCAAAGCCAACAAGAAGACCACCACTCCCCTCAGGCACACACACTCCTCCCTTCTACCCCTCTCGAATGGAAAGGGGAGGCCACAGCGAAGGACCTAAGTGAAAACAACTGCAGCTTGGTTCTGTATGACTCCTCTTTTTCCACCTCTCCCTCAGCATGAACTGGTCCAGAGAAGCCGAACTGGGCCTCAGCGTTAGCACACGCCCCTTTAATGCAGTCAACCACATGCCAGTATGTACACACACATTTGTGTACAGACATTAATGTAAACAAGACACACGCATGTACGAACACACACACACACACACACACACACACACACACACACACACACAGACACAGAGACACACACACACACCGCAGTTAATGATGACCAGATGTGGGGAAGTGATGTGCAGTGTTTTGTGGTTTGTGTAGCACCGGGCCGAGTTTTCTCTGGCTCCTTCTCCCTCAGACCGGCTTCTCTCTTTACTCCACCGTCCTTATCACACTTTGCACTCAAACAACGAGTATCAGGGCTTATTTCATAATGTAAAGCGCTGATAAAACAGAAATATGGATGAGGCTGACAAGAACTGTTAAGACTCAAAGCTGAGTTCATGGCATGAGCTATAAGTAGGTGTGAATGATGTTGTTTTTGTTTAACTAACTCTTACTTTTTTCACCGGGTCCATCCACCACAACCAGCGGCTTGGTAGCCATCTTGGTGTTCATCATCATCGTCAGGATATTGTCCAGACTGAGAGAATCACAGGTCTGGCTAGGCTGTAAGCACTGTGTGGAGAAGATTTGAGAAATAAAGAGAATGAAGAAGTTTAAACTACAAAAAAGAGACATGGCACCATGCATTTTTTCTCTAAGATTGTCTACAGAAAAAAAGGTTTTGTAAAAGCACGTCTTAAAGTAAATACCTTCCATTATACCTGAGCCAAAGTATAAACATGGAAATCAAACAAATGACAAACTCATGACAATGAGTCTGACTGTAATCAGAATCTAACAATCAGTTTCTCCGTCACAAATCAGTCTCAGGCCACTACTTCAACACTCCTTTTTCATGTAACAAGGTAAAAAAAAAAAAAGGAAGAGGAGAGGAAAGTGTTTGCAAGAGATTGTAGGAGTTGGACAGATAAGACGCTAAGAGAAAAAAATACGATAGCTAAGATAGATGTTTCTTTTATTGTGCAGCTGGATACTTGGCAAACTTACATAGATTCATGTTTCCTGCTTAGCTTTGGGTGAAGACCTGAAACTTAATGGCTCAGGATGGCCACAGTAAACGTGGTGCAGTACCACATCGACTTAAAGTCTTCTCAAACAAACATTGCTATTACTACAATACCGCCAGAGAGACAAAGAAAGACCTGATGGCTTGGAGAATACAAGTCATTTTCAAGAAGATGATGCTGCATACCGGCAGTAGTTGGTTGCCCTGGGATCTCTTTGAGCACAGAGACATCTCACAGTGAAGGAAAAGCAGGGACATGTTGAACTTTGAGTTGAAGGTGAAGCTGAATGTTTTTTTCTCTGACTGTGTGTGAGGGACAAGGAAGTCCCTCTGAGGGTAGTACTTGATGGAGTCATCTGTCGGGCAGACTGTCTCAATGAGAGTGTAGTATGAGGCCACACTGGGGTTGGAGTTGGGAGAAATGAAGCACGATATGATGGTGAACCCTAGCTCCGGATCTGATGCGGTTGAAGTGACCTGAAGCACGCGAGAGAAGAAAAAGACATTTATTCTTCAAAAACATGGATCATTTGTCATGACAAAGCTCAAACAAGCCTTTACACACGAGTCAAGATACTAATGATCAGTGTAAAAAAGGGGAATAGAATTCACACTATACATTTGCTTTCTTGCTGAAAGTTAGATGATAAGATTGATACCTCTCACGTTTGTCTGGTAAATATGAAGCTACAGCGAGGAGACAGTAAGCTTTGCTTAGCACTTGAAGAAGGGAGTACAAGCTAGTTCAAGACTCCAGGAAGTCATTGCTCCCAGCCAAGAAATAAACCCCCTTAAAAACAATAATCCCCTTAAGTCCCCTAGGTGTAGTTTCAGAGCATGAGAGTGGTATCGATCCTCTCATCTAACTCAGCAAGAATGTGAATAAATGCATTCCTCAAAATGCCAAATTGTTCCACACAAATCAATATTTGTATGTTTTTATATGGAACAAGTTGCTCATCAAACAAACCCAATTTTCTTCAGCTCTATGAGGCTTTCAAGAATCATTGTATTTTTCACTCTCACCACTCTCATTAACCTCGAACCAAAACTTTTATGAACCCACTGAACACTACCTGTCCAGCGGACAGACACGATTACCTGTCTAGCTGGTGCATTTAGCAGCTAAAGAGCCAGATGTTTCCCTCAGGGGTTGGTGAAATTCAGGAGTTTTATTCACCAGGTGTACACAACAGTTGGACTTCAAATGAACACTAATGTTGCTTTGCTGGTTTGTAACAACTGATTGCTAAAACATTTGAAAACTGCAAGAAATGTCTGCAACTATTTCAAACATTTCAGGTGGGATGGTTTTAATATCTTTCCATCAATAAGACAGTCTCACTGAGTTATTAGTCCTCCTCTTTCCTCCTTCTAAACAGTCAGTGATGGTATCCTCATTGGAAAGGTCTTGCATACACATACACAGAAAACTCTTTGTAACCATCTGGCTCTGTCCACGGTGTCACTGAAGCATCTGCCGCTGATATCATCATAAATTATCTCTTCAAAGGACCTCAAAGTATGAGCCTTTGCCATCTCTTACATGACCTCCATAATTACTGTTGTGAAAAAACAGACAGACAGGATTTTGAGCCAGCCAGACAGACAGAGCAAGGAGAGGCAATCTTGACATGAGAGGTGAAACTGAGTATTAGCTTTTTAGCCCCAGCTGGACAGAATACAAATTGATCTTGTGGATGCCACACTAAGAGATCAAAGGCAGAAGAGTTAAGACACAGTACACAGAGTACACAGAATCTGAACTTAGGAACAAAAACACAAGTTATGAAATAAGAGGCAATGTGTTGGAAATGCAAAGCATACCTCCACAAAGACTTGCTGATTTTGTGAAACTGTGTAGAAGGCCTGGCGTGAAGGGTTGTTGAATGGCAGTGTGTTGTATAGCTCCATGTTAAATGTCATGTTTCTGACCGGTTGCCTCTCTGGTCCTGGTAGAATCCGGCGAACCGTTACTGAGCTTTCCTTATTCTCATTCGTTTTGTACGTGCAATTGAACTAGGAGGAGAAGAAGACACAGCCAACATAAATATCAGCAGGGATCTGACATTGGATTCCACAGTTAAGCATCCTCGCCCTGCATGACTGTGTGCCTGTGTTTAACCACATTAATATGGACAAGAAAACAGGGAAGGAACACAGGAGATACTGTATAAACAAGAACAATAAGATGAGATGAAGAATGAATGAGACAAAGGAAAACAAGTCAGTGGAGGGAAGAAGATGGAGAAACTTCAAAATGGAAAATGTCAGTTCAAGTTCATAAAACAGACATCATGGAAATACAGAGCAATTGCAGGAGCCAGATGAGTCCTTACTAGCACCAAGGGACTCTGGGAAATTGTGTTTCTTCCAAATGTGCATGATTTACACTAATCTGTAGATGATCGTGGACGTGACTTGTCAACTTTCATCCTGCAGTGTTATGCATCTCCCGCACAGACCGAACCACAGTGATTCGGCTGTCTTACCGCGATGCTGGACCGATGCTCTGTGGGCTCCATAAATGGCCTGTCTAACTCCACCAGTTCCCTTGGGAACACCGGGTCTCCAGATTCCAGATCCTCATAATCCAGCGGGCCACCACTCCCATCCTTAGTCTCAGCATGACTTATCAAAACCTGCAATCCACAGAGGAGGTGGAGTTACTCACAAAACCAAAGCCACATCAGTTAGTGCATGAAAGCAAAACGTTCACAAAACTCATTTCCAGACTTTTTTTCAACAGATAAAGTGAGCAGTGTTTCTTAATTCAGGGTGCTCAGTGAGCCAAAGGCACGGAGATTTGAATCTTTGAGAGCGGTCGCCAAAACATTCTGCAACCAATGAGTTGGATTTAAAATGTGGGAATGTCCTGTGGCTTCAGCAGTGGGACTAACCCTGGACAGAACCCATGCTTTTAATTTCTCTGTAGAGCAGAGGAATGTCAGGGTCTGAGAGGAGTACATGCTGCTTTAAGAAAAAATGATTTAATGAGGTAAGAAGACAATCTCAATGACACTAACAGTGTTTTACTCAAGTCCGCACCAAATCTTAGCCGGCCTGCCACGGGCGCCACAGCTGAATTAAATCTTTGATGTGTGGGGGCCGAGACAATGAAGACATATTTCTTTTAAGTAGAGGTCAGAGGTTATCCCTGCATTCAAGTGCAAACACAAAAGACGACCTTGGACGTGTGCCCAGGTTTTCAATCTGGATTGGACAGAAAATGTGTTGCTCCAGAGTTCCTTCACAAAACATTTAAAGGATGGGGAGGAAGTGATTCATCCTTGCTTGTTAGTACAAACACGCTGAATGAATGCATTCCATAATAATGAAGATAACTGGGGTTGACAGATATGAATGCTGAGTCTCATAAATCCACTATTGCATAAAAATGTACTTCAAAGACAGATTTGAAGTTTTCATTTTCTGTGTAAAAAAAATAAAAATGAATGACACCACAGCTATTGTGCATCATTTTCTATTCACCCATAAAGAAAGGATAAAACAATCTGTCGAAGCATGACATCCGATGGCATTCTGTCAACTTCTGTGGTGCTCCACTGACTGGAGCAAGTCATAGCCATGTGTAGCCTACAAATACTGATCAGGAATTATTTTCAAGCCCACACAGCCGTGGTTTTGTACCATCAGCAATTTATAACATGTATATTCCACAGAGAAATTGAAGCTGGTAAGATGGGCCAGAGATGGTGAAGACTTGAACTCACTGAAGAGTCATTTCCTGTATCTGTGTCACATGGGTTTAGCCATTGCTGCTCCCCTCCAGGAGACTAGCGGGCAAGTGCTGCGGCCATTGACTCTAATCGGAGAAGTGAACGTGAGGTCAGATTCTGAGTGATTCTTTTGCCTCGCGGTCACTGAAGTAAATATTGGACTATTTCTTCACAAGCCACAGATCCTCTTAAGATTCTACACTAAAATTAATAAGGAACAAAAAAAAACTTTCTTTGAGACCCACTTCTGTCTCAACAACACACTGAGATCGTCAGTCTGGTTTACCGGCGATGATCTGTAACAACTAAGCTAAAACTCGAATAACTTTCTGAACCATCAGCTGACCAGCTTTGAATATTTCCACTTAGAACATTAGCACTGATTACAACAAGATGTTTGTTTAATGTTTATTTCAACACCTACTGAGTATTCTGTAGCCCCTGCACACTCAGTGCAGTGTCTGTCCTAAAGAATGAGGGAGCTTAGCTACTATTAGCTGCCTCTCTCTTGGGTCCAGATGTGGTGAGGAGTAATATACATGTCATGGAGTGCTAAAATCACAGTGCCAAGTCATGGCTAACACCATCAGCCTCTGGTTAACTGCTGGTGTTGAAATTAAGTTTTAACTTTAAAAGCGTATTCTTTGTAGTCACCAGTGTATTTACAGAAGAAACTATGAGGTCACATGTCATGGTTCAGGTTAAGCAGCTTTAATGACATACCTTGTTTGTAAAATGTAATAATAGTTATTGTACTCACATAGTTGATGTGGAGGGACAATGGGCTACCATGCATGGGATATACAGTGGTCTGACAGCCAGTTAGAGAAGTTTCCAGTGTGTAGTGGGTGGCATTTACTGTTGCTCTGCAGGCTGGGTCTTGGAGCGTGAGGTTGGCATGAGTAAACCCATTCGCCTGCGGAAACATCAAAAAATGGCAACACTGGATCGAGATCAAAAAACGATTTATTAACTAATTTTCAGAACTGTAAAAAAAGACTAAAAAACAGTCGTGCAAGACTTTAAGTTCTCAGGAATAAACAAATCCCACAAGGTGGTCTAGCTCCAGCTCCAGCCTCTCCTAATTACAGTCTATGCCAGTTTCCATTCTGTGATGTGGGCTGACTGCGCTGTCCCCATGTTCAGACGCCAAATGTTGGAAACCGTCCTGTTTTCTTCAATGTCAGCCAGTGTATACCAGGGACGCTGGCATTTAAATAAAGAGCAACAGAATAATGACAACATTTCTCTTACTACTTACCAGTATTTCTTTTTATTTGAGTATTTTAGAACTAGAATCTTCATACTGTACATAGTTATTATCATAGCAGCAGGCAAAACTGTCTCTACAGACATTAATCTAGTGAGTGAGCCTTACAGTTGTGTATGTGGACAGTTTCTTCATTTGCTATCACTTATATGTATTTGTAGAATACAAATGTGTGCACACGTTCATATGTTGACATTTTTTTTCTAATCACAGTGCAGAAGACACTTATTCGGCCCACTAATTGGTCCAGACTCTGCTACTCTCTTCTCCATATTTGTTGTTTCCTGTTCTTCTTGTCACAGTTTGTCACATCAAGTCTGTGTCGCAAGAGCAGAGATGCAAAAACAAAGAACCCTAGAGCACGTCAGATTTATCAGACCATGAAACCATTTTCAGATGTCCAAATGAAATCACATGTCAGATTGCTGAATGGATTGAGTCTGGTTGGGAAACAAAAGTTTGCTTTGTTGAGGTTTTTGCTGTTCAGACACAGTAAGACAATACTTACTATCCAACCTGAGAAAAAAAAAAACAGTTTATTTAACATTAGAGCAGAACAATGGTCAACTGTTTTCTTCTCTGTGACAGTTTGTTGCTTAATTGACTGACAACATTTATTTGATTTAATGAAATATGTACAATTTGCTGGTTGTTCAGTCTCACATCATTATAAAGTGAATACCAAAATAAATGAATGATCAGGTACTAAATCATTTGAAGTAATACAAATATTTGATGAAGTATGGAACCTCATGTTCCATACTATGAAATGAAATTGTTTGTTTATATCTCTGCCTTTATATATTCTGTATATTTGTGTGTTATATGAACAGAGTCAAATTAAACTAACTTGAAGTTACGAAATGTGTGGTGGATGAAATGCTGTCCACTCACCTGCAGGCTTTCTTTGTCAATGCTGACCACCATCCTCGTGTCCTCACACTGCACACTGAGGCCCACTTTCAGAGAGCCCTGCAGCTCCTCAGTCTCCCTGTGTTCCCAGGGCCGGTCTTCAAGGGAGGGGGGCAGAGGTACCGGTGGAGGTAAGGGAAAGGGCAGACTGGGGCGTCGTGGAGCAGTTCCTGCTCCTGGATGAGGACGCGGGTCATGCAGGATGGAGAGCTCTGGAGGAAACATGCTCTCCAGAGGATCCACCACATCTGGAAGTCACACATGGTTAGAATGAGGCAGGTTTTACAGGCAGGGAAATTACACAGGACTGTGACTATAAAACCATGTCATAATTCTATGCTAGTTCCTCTACAAGGACTGAAATGTGCAATATTAGTCATGAAACAAAGTGTGGCAGCTGCTAAATAAAGTGCACACACTATTTCTCTCTCTGTTAAATCCAAACAATGGAGGAATCCAAAGATGTTTCTTCAGTTTACCTGGCTCTCTGAGTCGGATATCAAAGTGGTTAGCCACAGGAGTGCTGGTGTAAGACGTGACTGGACTGTAGCCATGCTCCCCTGCCCACTTGATCAAGGCTTGTGGCCCCGAAGGCAAGTGCTGCTTGGGGGATTTTGATACTTGCACCAGTCTCTCTGTAAGTGAACTAATGCTCACAGTATCAGAGGCCTGTGGAAAAGAAAGCAGTGTCATGAATCATGTCTAGTTGTGGATTATATATTAAAATCCTGAACTGTCATTTCTAAAAGACCTTAGATTTACAGTAAACTACTTGAAGAGCTTCAGAAGCAAATGATATGATTTATTGTTCGAGTATTACCGCAGATATTCGACTTCAAGTACAGTCCTGCATTCATTCTGTGTTGAGTGTGAATCACGCCTATGAGTGAGGTAATGGGCGTGTCACAGCTCAATCAATGCTGAGACAGCAACATGTTCGTTTGCTCCTAAAACTTGTGTCCTGCCCTGCTGCATACCCTCCCTGTGTGAGGGAGTAATGAATCTTTCTCACAGTCATTTCCCACACATTCAAGTCTCTTGAGCAATGCAGAGGAGAACCTGCTTACTGACAGGAGCGAGGCCTCTCTTTTATGAGGCTCTCATATCGCATACATAGCTGAAACTCTCCCAAACACTGGTTACACAAGCACAGTATCCTGTGTAGCACTGTTGTCAAATAAAAGTGAAAATGTCAGCTGTTTTGGACTGAAAAAAAGACCCTGTGTTTAGACAGACCGTCTGTCTGTGGTTTGTCTCTAGCAGGTTCTGGTTTGATGGGAACACAAACACACTTTTAAAGTGTATTCGTACCACTGAGGTAGAACTCAGAGGCAATCACTTAAACACACAGTTACCACGTGTTTTAGTATCTTATGAACATGTGCATGTATTAAATGTTAAAAAATATCTGAAGTAAAAGTCCATACTGCAGAAGAAAATTTGCATGATTTTAGTTGACTGTCTTCATTTTCAGTTTTCATTTCTACATTATACACTCACACCAATCAAAACCCTGCTATGAACATTAATCTCAACATGTTGCTAGACATTATGGTACAATACATTAACCATTAATGCAGGAATGAGACTAATGCTAGCAGTTCTGAGGCTGTACTTTGGCACTTTGGTGCTTTAAGCTAAATGCTAATGTCAGCATGCCAACATGCTCACAATGACTAAAATGTTGATGTTAGGTAGGTAGTCACTGTCTTAGTTTAGCATGGTAGCATGCTAATATTAGTGACCAGCGCTAAGCACACACAGCTGAGGTTGATGGGAGCGTCATTAGTTATGCTTTTTTTTGTCCATAAAGTATTGGACAAATGTGAATTTTCACCTGATGATGTTAGGAAAAACCTTCAGGGATGGATTCATCCTGGAGTTGACACAGATGTGTGAACCAATGGCAGTCCATAGATATTTCAGTAAAAAACAAAAAAAGTCGACCAACATGATGGCGCAAGGGAAGAAGTCGGGGTTCACTAACATCAACAGGATACATCATCTGGGAGCATGAATCTTATGTTTTCTCGTGTATGAGCCATGACTTCATGGATGGCAAAAAAAAATCTAGCATGGCTAAAAATGATTTTTAGGCATTACTATCCATTTGTGCTGTTCTGTAAGTACCACGGGCTGTGACCTGGCATTACACTCAAACCTGACTGACTTACAGTACTGTACAGCAGTGACCAGGCATCTGTACAAACACACCACGCCTGGCAAAAATGCAGTGTCATGGCTGCAGTAGCCTTTCAGGAGTATCAGCATTACATGGTGAGGGAACACAGAACCCCCTGCACAGCTCCACTGAAATCAGTACAGCGTTAACAGCAGGGAGGGTCAACCATACAGTAAATAAGAAATGTCTCCAGACTCAGCACAAATGAAATATTTTGAGAGTTTCCTTCAGTTTTACTGCACTGATTCTTTTTGTTCTAGAAACAAGGTTTAAAATTCCATCCCTGAAGCTATTATAGTGTTTGGACAACTGCCAGGTCTCCATCAACATCATCTACAGTTAAACTGTTCTTAAGTGTGCATACTGTGGGTGTCATGTTCCTATAGTTCCTAAGGGCCCGAAGAGACTTCAGTAACACTAATGAAGATTTAATATCAAAACTGCATGTTCATGGGTTGATATGTGTAAAACCATATTTCCAAGTATAGGCCACTCTGATACATTGCAGTAATTAGTGTGTTTGTCTTTGGTGTGTAGTGAGGAGGTCTTAACAGTTTGCAGCTTAACAAAGTGCCTGAAGCAAGTGCTGCTCATAATTTACATTACGACTGATGGGAAACAGCTTAGGCTCCATGTGCAGTAGCCTTGCCTCTGAAAATATGTGATGCCGCCACCACTTCCCGCCCTCAGCTCTCTGAAAGTGATGACAATCCCTGAAGCTGCTGCGATGAAATTTCACAGTTCCTCCTAACCTGTTATCCCCACCCTCTCCTGCAGCAGGAACCAGACGCCAATTCAACACACATTCTGGTGTGACAAAATCTTTGGTCAGCGGTGCAAAGTGATGACATTTTTGTCTGTGACACGACTTGTGAGCCACTGTGATGTGTGATAAGACTATATAAAACTCTCAGTGGTGAAGTCTGTGAGGAAAAAAAGCTTTTATCTGTTGTCACACTGCTAACTTACCACTACATCCAGCTTGCCAATCACATTGTGGGCCTTGATGACCCAGTTGACGGACTTGGCGCACTTGAGCAGCAAGACGACGTCACGATGCAGCGGGGGCCCATCCTCCAGAGGCCGTAGCTCCACTATGACATCCACCTGGAAAGCACTGTTGAAAGGGAGGGAAAAAAACAATTCTGGACAGTTTGTTCTGTGTAGTGTTATCGTGCCCTCCATGTCTGGCCAACTAATTAAAGGAGCTGGATGCATTCCCAGAATAAAAGCAGACATATGCGCTACAGACCAGATAGCAAAAGTGAGATACAGTGCAACTACCAACACGTTCCCAGATTTGTGGTCTTTTGGGTGCACAGAATAATCGCTCCACTGAGGGAGTGAGGAGATTATCTGGCAACGTGAACTTTGAGGCCCAATTTTGAAATATCTTTCTCAAAAGAACACCACTAAGTGAACAGCACACCCCTCCACCACCCATCTTAGTTTCCATCCAAAACAAACTCCATGGAGATTAGCAAGAGCATATTGACCTCAAAAATAAACTATGACAACATGTTTTCTTAGCTTTGGCTGCTTTGCCTGCTCACCTGCTGGAATTTGGTGCTTGAAGCTCAATGATGTGGACTTCTTGGTCTTTGTCGGGTCCAGACAGGATGCAACCCTTTGATTTCTGTGGCTCAACGTAGCCGCCCAGGTAGTTCAGAGACAAGAACTTGGTATCAATCTTGCAGGTGTCAGAAAACACTGAATCTGAAAGTGAAGAGATGTTTATGTTACTCTTCAGGGGGGACATTCTTTGAGACTATTTTAATCCTCTAAAGGAGAAATACAGGTTTTTTCGTTACCCCTGCACCTCAGAGAGGTCAGAGCTCAAGGTCAGCTACACTACCCCCTGCTTCTGGGAGAAATTCAACATTCGGCTTGAGGAGACTTCAGCAGGGTGGATGTTTGCTCTGACCCAGCTGTTCCAGCTAAAGAACAGTGTTCCTGCTCTCTTTACTACATAGTCCTGCAGCTGGTATAATCTGACTTGGATAAAGTTGGGCATGCTCTAGTTGCCATGACCTGTCTTCTTATGAACAGAAACATTTCTAGTTTCATAGTTTTACGTGGGAAAACTAAGTAAGAGTTTTAAGAGGAGCTCCTCCACAATGACAGGACAATAATATTCATAAACACGTTTAATCAAAGCTTCTAGTGTTTTTTCCTACACTTTCGCGACTGTTCAAATTTGTTAACTGCTAAGAAAGCACATTCACAACGTGAAAAGTTAGGCCCCTTCTCAGCACTGAGAGAAAACACAAGACAGCTGCTTCCTTATTTGGCAAACAGAGCCTTGGACAAAGTGTAAACTGAAGGTTGGCACCTTCCTCTCCGGAACCCTTGTGGCACTGGTACGGGCCTGGTTAGGAAGCAAAGAGAGAATCTGTCCATCTTCATGAAACACTACTAATGATGAGAAGGAGTGGAAATCTACAGCTCTTTGCTCGGAGTAAACATCATGGCACTCTGGGCTCGTGCCAAAACCACAGCCCCCTAATGACACAAGCTAAACGCTTGAAGGCTGAGCAACCACTCTGCTCCACAGCAGCTAACAGCACAGAGAGAGAAGCAGTGGAGCCATGAATCCTCTCCAGACATGAGCTTTGTTTTCTTTCCATGTAGTGAAAGATGCTCATTAAATAGAAGATGTCCTGTCTGAGACATGATGCACTGTGAAGTTGGACATGCTGTCTTATCCACTGTGCAGAGTGGCCAGCACAGAGTGAAGAATCGGCTCAAACATGTGTGAAGGTTAAGCACAGACTCCCTTGAGAGTCCTCCAGTGCTTCTTCACCTCAGACTCAATCCTGGCTTCGTATCATCGGGCAGTATCATATAAAAATTGTTCTCACGACTCACAGCACCCTCAAATAAGGATATCTGATTGCAAGTGAGCATTTATAATATTATATCTAATATTCCATGATTTAAACTATTTAAAGAAAGCTATTTAATTCAATAAGTTAGCTAGAGCCCATGCAGTGAAAGGCTGCATGTCTGTTGATGGAAAGAAATTCTTTTCCCACAGTGGTGCATGTAAACCTCTAGCAAGGGCTCAAACACAAAAGCTACGTTAAGTTATGGTAGCTAAAGGGGAACATGGGGGCGTGCCTTGGGGCTCAGAGTTATGTTGGGAATTTTGGGAATCTAGCACACACCTTCTCCGACTTTGATGTAGATGTCTTGAGTCATCCTGAGCTCAGAGAAAGAGGTGACTGCCCGGTACTTCTTCTGGGCCCAGTTGAGGAGGTGCTCATTGCCATGGGGAAGGGTCTCCTTCAGGATCTGGCAGGAGAGGGAGAAGTTTCCTGGCTGAAAATGAACCTCTGAGCCCTCGGATACCTAGAGGAGGGGGAAAGAGGGACAGTGTAATAAGCTGTTATCTCAGTTCTGAGAAATGTTCCATTTCAGCTGAGTTATTAAGTAAAAAATAATTATTTATCCAATACAACTAAAGGTTATGCACATAAAAGTCCTGTTTAAGACATGTGTGATTGTAAAATGAAGAGCCTGCAGGCAGAAAGAAAAAAAGAGCTCAGAGCTCCTTTCCAAAATTAAACTTGCTCTTTAAACATTGGTGAAACCCATCCTTCACACTCCATCCCAACCGTTATTTCAAAGCTTCTACAAATATGCTCTGCGTATTTTTACACATGTTCCTCTACACAATAAGATGTCTGGTTTCCAGTGTTTACACTGTGGACTGCGTTGGAGTGCGTCATCACAAATGTGTAGGTCTGCTTCAAAATGGCCACAAGGGGATAACGGGGAAGACACAAACACTTGATACAGACAGAGTGACAGAGAGGGAGGCCAGTGGGTAATAACACACACACAACCTTTAAGGAACATAATAGTACGCATTACAGTTGCATAAAAAAACATTTTGGATACATTCTGTACATATGTTTTTGCCAAAATATAATAACTTTTTGCACGTCGTACATGACTGAGTTCTACAGTGATGCAGGTGGTGGTTGCTCTGCTGAATCCAGATGTGAAATACTATGAAACAGACAAAAATGAGGGAGAAGTCTTAAAAATATTGAGGGCAAAGAAGTGCTGATTTGCATTTGACAGGCAAGCAGGCCTAGCTGTATTGAAGGGGGACCACCCCTTTGGCACTTAATGGAGCTCAGCCCATATGCTTCATTTCAGAGAGATAAACATTCACATGTGCTGAAAAACCTACCGAACAACCAAATGAGTCCAAGCACACGGTCTAGACAGCCTACCTCATTTTATTTCCATGCTTGTTTTTCTTTCTCCCTAGGTATCCTATCTGTATGCATGAGCTGAGACAGTGCTGGCAGGCCCAATTAAAACATTAAATCCTTTGAATCCAAGTGGAATACGTAAGACCTCTTCTTTGTCATGATGTTAATAAGTTGTCCCTAAATTGCAATCATACTTTAATGATAACAGAATAAGATCCCTTTGGGGTGTTTAGGTTTTTCAGACATAACTATTCAAATCCCCTCATGTGCAACATCTGTCTGACCTCTGGACGCTCCTCTCGATGTTCCTGGCATTGTCACCAGAGGCAGTAAATATTGGGGCCTAAGAGACTCTGTCGAAGAATTCAGGTTGATTTTATTTTTAGTGTGTTTACTACGGCGAGAAGTAACGGAAAGCAAGATGGCAAAGAGGTGGTTCCCTGAGCCGGGGGGAGGAGGGGATGGGGTTTCTTCGCTAACATTGCCAAGCTCAGCAGAGTTTATCAGTTTAATTGCGGGAATACGACTGTAATTAGTCGCAAAGAATTAAAGGGGAAAGCCTGAAAGCCAAATTAGCTCCAGGCCTTGCAGAGTGCTGAAAACCTCAGGAATCTGAAATGGGGAAGTGAGGGACCCACTCTGGGCTTTAACACACTCTCCCCATCTCCCTCTCTGTCTCCACTGTTGCATGCCCACTTGACAGAGCAAAAAAAAGAAAAAAAGTTGTGTTTCCCTACAGGCCCATGACCAGCACCAAGGAAAACAGTTTTTATGTTTTCCTCTTGTGTAAGGTTATTTTTTATTATCGTTATTATTCTGGGGGGATGTCATTTGCATGAAGACCTGAAGGTCAAGTCAATCCAAGAAAAGCACATGAGGCAGGAAGAACACATATTCAGAATGTCACATCAGCACTCATCTTTTAATCTTTCACACAGCAGTTTTTGTTTTAGTTTTTCTCAACTTTTCAGCAAGTCATCATTTACCATGTCCCATTTGGCCCTGGCAGCCAATCAAATCAAGGAAGAGGCAGGCTTTAATACTTCGCCACTTCCTTCCTTGTTTTGATGCTAGGAACAGCAGGCTAATGTTTTTTTTTCCCATGTTAACCATATTTGAACCCCTACCAGCTGTTTTGCCTGACACTAATACTGATGAATATTTGTTGAGTGAGTTGCCCACAACTTGTAGAATGTTGGATATTTTCCATGCAGTTGAATAAACACCTGTAGTCCTCACATAGCAGCAGGAATCACATCTTACATCTACAGTCTCTGAATTAAACACAATTACACAGGGATGACAACGTCATTAAAGATTTAACTCTCCTGACGTGGACAGGATCTGTCAGGATCTAAATAGTGTTCCGTGTTTTCCTAAACATCAGACTGGAAAGCTTTGACTCAAGGATTCCAAATTTAACAGTAAAATCATCGCAGCTGTCCTCAGGATGAGTCTTGAGCTTCATCAAATCTGTCTGGACATTTTCATCAGTAGCAAGAATCCAAACTCGGCTTCCTCTGGAGACTAAATGTTTTTTCTGTCATGATTATTACATTGAGTTTTCCATTTTGCCATTTTTGACTTGCAGTCATGTTTATAAATATTTACAGTTGTGGCTTGTGTGCATGGAAGTATATTCATATAATCAACACCACAAAATGATCCATCAGAGGAAAAAATAAAACATGTTATTGAAAATATTTATATACAAGTAACCTTGCTACACATGTGAGGTGGGGTGAGTCCAGCACGGGTCCAGTTTGCAAACCTGTACCCGCCCTTCAATAGCCACGCTCAGAATGAGCCCATCTGTTTCCTGAAACTATCTGTAATTCAATTCCGGACCTGACTCGACCCATTAATATAAGAGCTGAACCGGACTCATGATTAAATATAGGACTCATGATTAAATATAGGCTGAGAGCCGCTGCTGGGCAGTGGAAGGAAAAGCTTGGGGTGGTGTTCACAAAAGGATGAGGTAATAAATGAATAAAAATGCACAGACTGTAGATAGTAAAGTCAGAAACACTCGCCATGTTTTCAGTGGATCCCATCTGCTCACAAATGAACTCCAGACTCACACCTCTGCAAATTCTGCTTTCTTTGGATATCTTCATTATATAACACACATCTTCTGACGAGACTGCAGTTTAAGGATAACTGACCTTGTGCAGTTTGAGATATAAGTTAGACAAGGAAGGGCTGGTATTTTGCAATTAGATTTGATTATGTTCATTGGATATGAATAAGAGTGTTCAAATATTGAGAGGTACCTGTTCAATCTGTGAACATCATGTATTCAGCCTCTCTTGCAGGCAGTGATAAGCTGCACCTGTACCTTCTTTAGGCAAAAAGCCTTAATTAGAGTTTAAAAGAGCTTTGTGTTGGATCCATATTGGCCTCATGTCTATCTCCAGTTCTTCTGTCCGCCAAGCAAAGCACGGACTAACTCTACATGAAAATAGAGCTCATCTCTTATTAAGCAATCTATATTTATTACTGCCAAAACATGCCTTGAAATGAGATTTTGTTAGCTGTAATGTGTTCTGAAGTTGAAATACATGAACACTGGAGATTACTTCCACTTAAGAGGAATTCCTCTGACTTGGCAGTGAGTGCTAACAAAGAATGCAGGAGACGTTAGTCACATACCACGAGGACTAAAAGTCATGCTTTCATGTATGTAATGGTAGAAAGTCATGTACTGATACTTGTAGTGATATTTACAGGACTGTTGTCCTCACTAATAAAAATAAAAGAATAATTATTGTCTTTTAAATTGTAAGATAGCTTCTCTTCTTTATCTCTTAACAAAAGCACATCTGCCAGTACTCTACCCTAAAGGCCCAAAACATCTGACAGCATATTTCCTGCCCCTTTCTGCCTATAAGCGTCAACATATTATGTCCATATGTGCAGTAAAAAGGCAAGCCAAATGTTTGAGATCAATTATCATCAAGCTGTAATCCTCCACTGCATTCTCACTGAGCAACACCCTGAGCCTGGGAAATCACAAAAGGCTGTTTGGAAATTAAGAGGTGTTGCAAAAAGAGGAGGAGGATGGAAAGTGTGGAAAAGGTTGAGAGATAATATGAGTGTGCAATAACTTTCTGGTGATATTAATGTGATAAATGCTTTTGTGGCTCATTTGATCGACTCTCTCCTGATGGGGATATGTGGGGCTAATCACGTTGCTCGCTGCGAATGTGCATGTGTTCCTGTGAACTGGCAGGCTCTGTTGTGGAGAAAACAATACCATATGTCTCAGCGCCACTCTGGAGCGTTCCTTTGCCATTCTCGTCTCCAAATAAAAACCAATAGTGGCTGCCCATGGTTTCCATTAACAATTAGACTGAGGAGAGCGCTCGTGTGTGAGCAAATGACTAATGAAAGAAACACAGGAGTGAAGAGGCAAAGCTTGGCAAACAAACAACAGGCAACACAAGCCAACAACAAAACTACAGTTTTGTTCCATCTACAGTCATAAAACATCTGATCCAGTTCAAGCCTTTCATGCAGAGATGCAGCACAGCCCTCCTCCCCCAAAAGAAATATATACTGTACATTTGGCCACAGTCAACACAACACACACTACAAATGTCTCATTTGGAATCCTAGTTTCTTTTCCTAAAATGAAATTTGGCTGGATTTCAATGTTTATATTTCGTGTCATTTTGGACCCAGGATGATTCCTGCCTGCTGCTGATTGACGTGGAGTACAGCAGAGAACATGTTTTACAACAAAATCTGGATTCTGGCATTTTAAAAGAAGGCAGCCTCCAGTGGCCAACAGCAACAGTGTGCTCAGCGTCTCTGAAGCTTTTCCAGGCAGCCCATCTGTGTCCGCAGAGCCCAGAGCACTGGGACCAGGAAACAAGGACTGGCAGGCCTGATTCAAAGTCCAATTAGTCCCAGGAAACAGCCTCTCTGATGGAAAGGCAGTGTGAGGGAGGTCTGGCAGCGGGTTTCTGTTCTTATATGTTAAGCCTAAAACCAGTTCCTCTAGAGTCTGTTACTCTAGGCTCTCACCGCAGTGACTTCTCCACCTGAGAGGCATGGATCCCAAAGTGTGGGAATTGGCGAAACTTGGTAATACACTGAGAATTTTGTTTCTGCGGTCTTGGTACTTGCGTACTTTTGTGGCCTTCTGCAGGTTTTTAAATTTTACTGACTGACCCCCTCCCGAAATGATTGTCCAATCATAGTATAGCAACAGTGTGATGAATGGATTGAACATTGTGTTTATTGGCTCTAAAGTAGGCTTCACTTGTTGTATGTCCAGCTAACTAGCTTACAGTAATAACTGAGTAATTACTTCCGAAGCCAAGGAGCACATCATTAACTCACTTCATTAGTTTGTGGGGTTACAGGTTACATTAGAAATACACTCACAAACTCCACATCCATACCTGCCCTGGGAGAGCTGTTCCTGACGTTAGCAGCTCTATCCTGCTCCTTAATGGATTGTGCTAAGTTTACCCTGCAGCAACCCCAGACAAGAAGCTCTGCGAAACCCTGTCAGTTTTCTCTCACATAAACAGAGAAAACATACAAGCAAGACTGTAGCAAGAAAAATGAGATGGGGTTTTCTAATCCCATCTCGTTGACAGGCGTAGTGATAGTAACTAGGAGGGGTGGTGGGGCTTAGCAAATGGTCAATTTATTATTGATGAAAAGAGTGTATGTTAACAGTGAAAAGAAGGATTTTGATATTTAAACTGTGTAGCATGTTAATGAGGTGTCACTGTGGAGAAAACATGAGAAGAGGAGCTAGGTCTGGGACTTCTCTGGGTTGCAGCCATGTGCAGTCAGGCTGGTGGATAAGATACCAACAGCTTACTCTGCCAGAGGGTTCAGTGCTGTCACTCAAACACCAAATACTTAGCACCTAATTCGAGGTGGGGGGCAGCATTAGCTCAGCTTTGTCAGGCTGCAGGGGCCTCCTTCTTCACTGTTATTCCCTTTATCTTTCCTCAGCCCACTTGAAAAACTGTAATTATGTGTCAGACAAGCATCACACTGAAGGGCCAACACAGACAGTACAATAATGCCTCAGTTTATATGAATATCTGAACATGTGTAGCTACTGTACATGAATCTGAAGATACATGTTCCTCTAATGCACAGATGTGTGTTATCATTTCAAACTATATCCCGAGCAGCCTCTTTTTCACATGAGATTAAGAAAAAGTGGAAACTCCTTTCTCTGCAAAATGTCCAACATCATTAGATGCACAGAAACAGCTCTGCCTGGGCTGTCGGCTTTAATGATGGTTGTCAGCTGTTTTCTGCCTGCCACTACTGACAAGGGGAGACATTTACTGTGATGCTGACCTGCTGGTCTGTATGGAAACACCCATTTCGCTGGCCACACATTATCACAGCTAAGGAAAACACGAGCATGCCAGATGCACATCTCCTCTGCATGAAATGGATCGGTTTCCTTTGACATGAGAATACTTCCATCACCACAGGAAATAATAATTAAAAAGGGTATTTGGCACTTTCTTGCGTCTTGCAAGCAATGTTCTTTCTCACGCACAAGGAAATGATGAAAAAAATTCAATGTGCTCGCCTCTCAGGGGATCTTGGTTAATCCTTTAAAGTTTTTATAGAACAATAGATCTACATTTCTCTGAGAATTTTCTTAAAGGAATATTTAGTTGATTGTAAGCTGAGTAAAAAAAATAACTATGCAAACACTGTGTACAGTTATCCGTCTCAATACAGAGGCGACGATTTCTGCTTTCAGCTGCTTGATGAAAGTCATGTCAGATAAGCCTAAAAAGTTTCATATGGTCTAGAAGAAGGACGTTATACTTTCTAAATGTCGAGGAGGCTGGGACACAAAGAATTACTTAGGTGAATTTCTTACATAGGCTAAAATGTGTGTGTGTGTGTGTGCGCGTGTCTGTGTGTGTGTGTGTGTCTGTGTGTGTATGTATATAGATGAGCCTGTGCATAAGGCAAGGATTTTGCAATGCGTAATTTTTTTCCCTCCGTGTCACATTGGCTTTCACGGCAGGATGTTTTGCTCATGAGAAGTAAGCAAGAAAACACTCGGCCGCATATGGAAAAAATTTGTGTACCTGATACTGCATTCTCGAGGGATGCTGTGGTGTTAACACACAATTGAAAATGATTACTTCTGGGAAGCCAAAAATACAGAAAAGCCTTCAGCGCATATGAAGGCAAAGAAAAAAGTTTTCATCTATATAGTATGGTTAAGCCATGGCTGAGGCTGGGTCTCATTTCTCATGTGATACAGGCTTTGAACAGGGACACTGAAGCAGTCCATTTATACATTTTTTATTAAGTTTCCCAGTGAGGCCCTATGGTAGCTTTACTAAATACGGCTGGCTCTCCAGGGGACCAGGCCTCAACTACATCGAGATGCCCCACACCAAAAAGTCTTCTCTTCTTCCTCCATATGTACACTGGTCCTGACACAAACCTCTGCTGATTCTGATTCTGATATTCTGGTGTTGTTGACTTTTAAGAGAGACAATGTAATATTGACTTTTTGCTGCTTAATGTTAGCTAATATTCACTGTGTGACCGACCTTAATGAGTCCGTTATGATCTCTACTTGTGCTCCTGTTACACTACATTTGAGCATGATACAGAAGTAACATGAAGAGGTCTGACTTAAGAGAAACTTGGGCAATAAAGGCAAATTCAAATGCAGTTGTTCTGATCATTGATTACAAACATATAAACAATATAATTCAGGATTCAGCAAATATGAGATAGGTGAGAGATCAACTCCTTCCTCAGCAGAGCTTCAGTGGTTTAGTGTTTGCTACCAAACATTCCTCGTTGTTAGGGGTTTTTGTGGTACACAGATACACCCTGTCAGATCTGAACAGCTGCCAAGCTATCAACAGTACTGTTTGGAGGGGGGCTGTGGTTATAGTGAGTGTGAATAAAGCTGACAAAGCACATTTCATCTTTTAACACAAATACATTTTACAGCATAATGTGAGAGAGTCAGACTGCTTTGAGCCTGGTAAATTAAAAAGAATAAAAACTCTTGCAACTACATCGTGAATGAATGAATGAATGAACATAAATCAAAGCATATTCATATGAAACTTAACTTACAAATCATACAGAACGAAATGTAAAGAATTCATCTGCACAGTTCTGGGATGAGTGCACAGCTGCAGTATGTATACACAGATGAAACATTATGTATGTGTATACAAAGATGAATGCCTCTCTATGAAGACTGTGCATGCATGCCATCAAGATCAAATCATGGGAAAGTATGGAAAGGCCTCTTCTGCAAAATTCTATCACTTTAGATATTCCACAGAGGAGAAGGGTCCTGAAATGGGAAAACGGCTGAGCCTCTGCGGAAATGAATACACAGTTTTAGGAAGCAGGATTTAAAGGCTTTTAGTGATGCTACACTCACATGAAAGGTACGTTTAATGCCCAGGGCCAGGTTCTCTGTCTTGATCTTCCAGATCAGTGGCTGGGGGGAGTTGAGCACGAAGACCAGTGGCTTCTGGTGGCGCTGCAAAGACTGGATGGGTTTCAGATGCAGCTCAACCTGGTAAGGCAAAAAAAGGGGGGGTTAAGAAATACAAAAGAACAACAAGCTGGAGAAAAACAGTCATGAGTCAAAGCACTTCACAGCTACACTGTGTCAAAGCTCTGTTTTTCTCATGTTCACTGAAATATAAGCAAAACTTTCAACTATCATAGTGTAATTGCAGTGCTACAATGTTGCAGATTGTTCTTCTTTATCAGGCTTTGTGGTTGTTTACGTACTTACTTTGCTGATAAATTCAGAGATGGCGTGCTGTGTTCTCCCTAAAAGGCACTTGCTTAGCTCTGATATGTACCCTCAGTGGGATTTGAACTTTCACACAGTGGAGTCTTTGTTAACAGAAAAAAAAATAGAAAGTGGCGGGTCTCTGTTACCATCTCTACAGCATGCAAGTCTGCCTTGCATGCTGTTCTCAGGCTGCCGTTAAAACAGATTTTCGCAGTCTGGCAGTGAGACGGAGGAAAACAAACCTGATGTTTTGGGAACTAAACTGTTGTTTCCTTGTTTCCAGTGTTAACCCCGTCTGGACCAGATCTCAGTCAGTGTGGTTCATGGCCTGAGCATGCACTGAGCTCATCGCAGGCAAAGGTCTGGCTTTACATCATCCTCTTTATGGATTAGCATAACTTCTAAATATTGCCAGAACTAAAGTTTACTCAAGAGTTGTTGAAAATTCTCAATTGTTCTCTCAAGCTTTGATGAGAAGTGATATTCTGGAGAGCTCGCTGCTCTGTCTCACAATCTTCTTTAAACGTATTCCCCTCCGTATTCCCAGACAAATCATATTAGCCCCATCCTGTGTGTCAGCAGTAAAAGACTGTAGATTACTAACCCAACCCACAAGGATTCACATTATACGAAGTAACAACCCCAACAGTAACTTCATCAGTCACGGCTCACAAAAATATTGGCCTTTCACTTTTCGCAGTAAATACAGCCTTTGTACTTCTATTAAAGCTAATAATGGAACAAATGATCACAATTATAATGATGCAGATTATAAAACAGAGCTGACAGTTTAATATTAGGAGTATGAATGAGTTCAAACTATGAAAAACGATAGAGAACATTCATACCAATCATTTGTTTTGATGTGGTTATGGGCGTGTATATTATCAAGTCAAGATCTGCATCGTTTATGGAGACCATTACCATTTTTCTGGTACAGTGCATTTCTGCTACGCTCATACGCTCTTTACTTCACTCACTACAAATCAGCAATCAGTAATCAGCCAAGAATACTGTGCTCTTTCATACTGACTTGTTTAGGAAAAATAAATCATTGTCTGTCATTGGTTCTGAACCAGACTAAATGCTGAACAGACACGAAAATCTACTTTCATCCATTCACTATTTTCCACATTTCTCGCTCCTTCGATACATTTTGAGTTGGGCTGAAATTTTCACATCTGCTCGATCACAAATTATTCACAATGTGTTCTATCAACTGTCACCAGCCAATGATCCGTTAATCAGTTAGTTAAGGTTAGATTCTGAGGTCTTTGTATGCTGTTTGACAGATACTGTAAAGCTCATTATGAAGTTCAATGTGAAGCCATCACTTATCAAACTACTGCAGCTCGTTAGTGTAAATGAAAATGTGAAGTAGTCATCCTGTCAGTCAGTGAAGCTGGTAGCCCTGTTAGCTCAACTAGCATTACCATCATTACTTTGCATCAGATACTTGATAGATAACCATTTTAGTGACACTGTCAGGCTGACTTAACAGCATTTTGCCAATCATTTATTAGTATATGGCCACATGTATTTGGAAATTACTCAGCTCTGTCATGTATACACATGTTTTTTAGCAACAAAATAAGTTGCAAATATGCTCAAACAAACCTATCTTTAATATACATTGGCCTGTGGTAGCCAGGCAACGTGCAGAAACCCTTAGAGTCACTGGTCATCATGAAATTACCTATAAAAGTACAGATAGTTGAGAGATCTAAGAGGATATAACATGTTCACTAGAAGCTTGTAGGTGGATTTCACTTTTGGACAGAGCCAAGCTCGTCATTTCCTTGTATTTGCTGCTTCTGAGCAAAGCTAAGCTAATCAGTTAGTAAAATGAGACTTACTTTAATGGTCACCCTTGGGAAAAAAAAAATAATTCCATTGTTATTATCATATATACTGTACGAGGGTCTAAGGACAGAGAGTGTCACTCCCTGTACAGATTGTAAAGCCCTCTGAGGCAAACTGTGTTTTGTGACTTTGGGCTATATAAATAAAATTTGATTTGATTTTGATTTGACATAGTGTTGTGAATTCTTCCTGTTCAGAGACATTTTAGTTCGAGGTTTGAGACTTTATTTTGAAACATTAACTTTTATTTTCAGGTTCAGTAGGAGCGGTTATGCTGTCATTTTGGTGCAGAAGTCACTGACGACAAAAGTTGTAAATATTGCTACTGTGAGATTCATGTAGTGAAATAACATAGCCCTCTTTCCACTTTTATTGTTAAGTATGTTTGTTGAACTGCTGTAACATGAGTAAAAAATTGACTGTGACTAACTTGTTAGGATTTGCCACATTTCGAGCTTAGCAAGCTTAGTTGTCTTATTGTCAAAGGCTAATATGGTTTCCGTGTCTTTACAGTTATAGTGGTTACAGTCACAGTCATTTCATTCTGGTAGTAAAGACTAAATGAACTAATGACTGTGTGTTCTCTGACCAGAGCCCTGTAGTGGGCAATTTCTCCACACACCAGTTTTCAGGGTTTAATGACCATAGTCATAGTCAGAGTGATGGGGCTGCCAGTTGAGCAGTTAGAGCTTTGTTGCCTTGCTCAAGGGAAGCTCAGCAGTGCCCAGGAGGTGAACTGGCATCTCTGCTACCAGTTCACTCTCTGTACTGTGGTCCTGGACTTTAACTGGGCACCCTCCAGTTTCCAAGGCAAGTCCCTATGGACTTAGCTCCTGCCGCCCCCGCTAGTTCTAGCTTGATATCAATCATGTAACTCAGCAAGAAAAGAAATAAACATACTTCACAAAATGTCAAACCTTTCTCTTTCAAGTTCTCAGGAAAAATTAGGAAGGAAAATTGAATTTGCATTTTACAATATCAACTGGGCAGACAAAGCATCAGCTCATTAAGATTTAACTCATAGACAATTATTGCGTTTTTAAACTGACATATTGGTCAGAAAAATTATATGAAAAATATTTAAACTCTAGAACTGTCTCACACAGCCACGTGCTCTATGCTTCACCAGGCCAACTACATGCCAGACTCCTGTCTCCCTCAGAAGAGATCCGTTCCATCCAGTAAAGTGTGTGATTTTCATCCTCTGGTGGATGCTCCGCATTCAAAGACTCGTTACTGTGATGGTGCACAAAGCCATTTAACAAGAGACACAGACAGCATAGCCAGAATGAACATGAAGCATCAAAGCCTAATTATCAGTCCCACACAGATGTAATTCCTGGAGGAGAGCAACACAAACAAGTGTTTAGTGACATGCTCCTTGATAGTGCTGCAAAAATCATTAGCCCCTCTGAGAGAAGAAAATGGAAGAAATTACTATACAGTTATCTATGAGGTGATCCAAACAAACGACACAGAAACTCACTGCTCTCTCTCTTTTTTCCTTTTTTTCTTTTGCATATTTACCTCTTCCTTAGTCCAGACACTGGAAAAAGTGTGTGCATCTCTCCTTTGAGAATAACAACCACAAGATATAATCATACCTGGCTTGGCTTTGAGGCCCTGGCTTTGAAAGATGGAAGAGAGAGACAGAAGGAGAAATGGAGTGCGGGAGAAAGCTGTAAAAGTTGAGGAAATTAAACCCAGACAGAACCATTTCCAGAAGACGTGAGTCACCTGAAAACATAAACATAAACAGAGCACTAAGGAGAGAAAGTGCCAAGCCACACTGACGGCGAAAAAAGGGAAAACTGTGGCAATTATCTGCTGTTGAGCAAGGTTCAGCGAGTAAACAGTAATAAAACCAGGCCATATCAATTCTGACCAGAGCTGAATTGCGCAATGTGTAGGATCCAACAGCAGCTGGTGCTCATCTTTGCCGTCATAAGGTTTGGTAAGACTGGTGCACATAGTAACAGACTGTCACGCAGCCAGGGTGTCGAGAGAAGAGGTGCAGAAGCACCAGGCATCAAAGTGCCTCTAATGATGTTCACAAGGATCAGGTGGCACGGAGTTGTCCCTGGTGTCGCTACCTTCATCCGACCCTGCAGAGAGGGTCCGCCAAGGAAAGGAAGGCCACGCCTGATTGATTACCAAGAGGTTGGCACAGGGATTTGGGGGTCCAGTGTCCATTACAGCTATGGGACGCATTTGCCAGCAGCCAAGGATGGAGACCTATCTGGTTACTGAAATCACACTCCACACAACGGACGACAGCTGTAGCAAGATAAACAAGGCCCGTCACAGAGCATACCATTAGTGGTGGTAGCATGTGTAAACAATGGAAATGTTAAAAAAAAAACAAAAAAAAAAAACAATACAGCTTCAACTTTAAGCTCTAAATCAGCTTCAACAACAAACAAAGCGCCAACTGGAACAAAAACACAAATGATGAATCATACTCAGGCCTTTATACTACAACAAAGCCACATGGTTAGATTTAGAAACTACTGATGCCTGTGACACTGTAATTGTTATGGCTGATTTGTTTGCACTGCCATGAACATGTGGTTGCAATTTCATGACCTTTAAATCTAACTCAAATCACGCAGAGTTTCAAGTGTGATTCATAAACACTGTGCATCCACAGTGTAATATGATCCTCTCACAGACAAACACTGACACCCAGAAGTCAGAGCTCAGTATCAGGGAGGCTCAGTGTCCTTGCAGTTTCCTATATTGATAGAGCTAATTAAGACACTGTTGATTCAGAGAAAACCCCAAACATCCTTTAATTAGCCAAAAAGTCAGACTTATCTAGGAACACACTCTCCCTCCCAGGAAATAATATTCCAAATAAGTGACATGAAACAGAGATATACTGACAACGAAGGCTGGCTCGCATGTTTGAAATGGGAATCAGAAAGGCTGAAAATAGATCTATATCCAGGGTTATAACAAACTCTGGAACCTGGAAGATTGCAAAAGCTGAAAACAAAGAGTCCTGGCTAGGAACTGCAAACTCATGGCTCTAAGAGGAGAAAGGCACACTGCCTGGGACCAATCATAAGCTGTTATCTGATGTGTGTATGTGCCTGTGTCTTGTCTGTCTGGATCTTGGTTCTTTCTGGATCACTGAGGGTGTACACAGGGAAGGGGAGTCGGGGCAAAGGAGCTAAGTGATGTAGGAGAGGTGGACCTGTTGACCGCCCTTATCAGTACCACCCACATATTTTGAGTGCAATGGGGATGCTACCTGGAGCCTTTTCCCTGAACTGTGATGGTAATCAGTCTGTACTCAGCTCAACACCAAACTTCAAGAAGCCTAAAACAGCCTGAAAAGACGTAAAAGTGAGCTTTTGATAGCAATCTCTCAGTGATATGGCAGAATGGCAGGACATGCCTGATGAAAATAACACGGTACTGAGGCCGGGGGACTAGGTCCGGAGGAAGGACCAAGATTACTCTCTGATTAGATTAGAGTCAAACTGAATTTACTTTTTTTAAATTTTATTTATTTTTTTTTTGTTGTTGTTTGTTGTTTTTGTTTTGCAGTGCAGTTTTGCAGTGTTACTGCTCTCCAGGGCAGTGCATATTTGATTGCAATTATGTTGGTATTGTAATGTCAATAGTTTGGAAATATCACTTTGATTTAAAGAGCCACACAGGCAGTTGATCAGCTGCTGGGTGATGGTGTTAGCCCTCGCTCAGTTCCATTTGTGATTTGAGCCCTTCATATATTACTTTGAAATTTACATATAAAATGCAAAGGAGCTGTTAATGACTCTGAGTGTTAGAATTAGTTAAATAGCAACTACCAAAAGCAAGTAGCTAACTAAATTCCATTCGGAAAGTTAAAGTTAGCTAGCCTAGCCAGACTATGCCTATTAGCCTATGAGAAAGCAAGATGAAATTAAAGCCACAATTTGTATAATATTGGTCTTAATAAACACAAGAAGTTTCAGACAGCTCTGCTTTTGCCTGAAAATCAGCCACAAAGTCAATTGAGTCATACATTTTTGAAAAAAAAAAAAAAAAAAAAAAAAAATCAGCACTTTTGACTTTGACGGGCCACCGTGTCTACATAGTTTCTCAAAAACTCATCATTATACGAAGGGTTCTTCCCAAGGTTGTTGGGATATTTTTGGGATAGTAGGATATTTTCATTCAGTTTCAGCACCGTATGGTCAATATTGTCCGAGCTGGACGTTATCTCGAAAAAAATTTTCTATCGGCACTAGGAGGCGCTGTGAAAATCACCAACTGTTGTCATGGAAATGTGTTCTAGGCCAGACTGCCATTATATATCAGAGGTTTGGGAAAGATTGGAGTATTCTTTGCAAAGTTATAGCACGTCAAAATTTCATGAAAAAACGCTGAATTTCATGGCCCCGCCCCTCCCACACAGTAAATCTAAAACTCACAATTTTGATAACTTTTCATTGTAAAGGCCTTAAGAACACACATGCCAAGTTTTAAACAGATAGGATGAAAGCCCTAGGAGGAGTTCGTTCAAATACGACCCCAAAAACATGAAAACAAAATGGAACGCTGTACGCTTCGTTGTAGCCCATGTCACCAAGAGACTTTTTTGTCTTTGGCTTGGGGGAGATACATGTTGCCGAAGGCTATGTCTCTACGTGAAATTTTGTCAATGGCGGAGGCTCCACACAAGATTTTGTAGGTGGCGCTGTGGAGCCATCTTGGTCCCAGCACCCATGAAACTTCAGAATTCGAAAAATTTCAGCATACTGCTTGAGTTTTTCGTTTGTGAGTTTTTGAGCTCGTTTAGCCCCTCAAAAATGCCTCCGAAGTGGCACTGAGGAAAAAAAAAAAAAATCCTAAAGATACAATACCTTACCTTTCACTGCCCGAACGTTGTTCAGCGCTCGGGCCCTAATTAGTTGTTTCTATTGCATCACGTTACGTAGGCTGTACAAGGCTGTGAAGGGCTCCAGTCTGTAACACTCTGTGGTTGTTGACAGCACATCTCCTAGCAATGCCAGCTCTCTAACTCCTGTCAACTGCTGCCCCAAGAAAACACCTACCCAGAAACTTGAAGCTGAGATGAGCACAAATATGTTCAAAACGAGTTTTATCCTCTTTTGTAGAGGTATGCACATTTCCTACAATATCATTTGAGTTTTTTTGTTCCAAAAAAGAGAGGAAAATTCAAAGTTTCAGTTCAAATTCATGTGGCTGCAGTCCTTAAAAAAAAAAATTGTCCTAGTGAGAAAACAGTGGAATGCCATACAAAAGCCTAAACGCAAGTTTAACTAAAATCTGGCTTTGTATGTGAGGTTTGTTTTGTGTGTGAGCTCCACTCATATCTCACGCTGGGCTCTCGCTCACCAGCTGCTTGCGCCTGGTGAGCTCCTCCAGCTAGTCAATCACATAGCCAAAGATATCTGCGAATTCCTGCTGATAAAACAATCATCTGCTCTGCCTCACCCTGGTTCAGAGCCAGTGGCTGTGTTTGATGTTTGCCTTTGGTAGGATGATTAGAGAAAGATGGGCGATTGGAGATAGCGCCGTCCCCTGTTGTTTATGTTCGACACTCGACTGTATGCCCAGACAGGCCTCTTGTTTTGAGTTGCTTATTTTTGCAGCAACTTGGGGACTAGGTGTCTACTACAACTCCAAGCACTGTGTCAATGCACATGTGCTAGTGGCTTATTAGGGAGGGTACAAAAGACCACTTTAAGTGTATCACAGAAGGAACATATGGAAAAATGTTCAAACCTGATACTTACACTGTTGAACCAGAGCAGGGGGAACAGAAAAGAACACTTCAGTATGAAGTCAGTGTTTTGGTAGAGCTTCAGTGATAAAACACCAACACCTCCAGGTCAATAGTAAACCGAACAAAAATATATTTTGCCTCAAAACCCAGAGGGGTTTGAAGCTTGGATGAGACCAGAGCAGTCTGCTGCACAGCTCACTCTTGACTGCAGTTCTTATTTGTTCTCTTGCTTTAGAAAATTAGAAGCTTTTCATAAAAATTAAATTTTGAAATGAGAAATTATTGTTCCATTAAGAAATCACTACCTGTTGACACATACAACCAACCTGGCACTACAGCCTCTATTATTACTCGCCAGCTCGCAACTCTTTACTCGTACTCACTTTACTAGACATACTGCAGGATACTGCCTCAGCCTGGACTGTCTTTCTTTTGGAGGCCCACATGGGTATAAGAGAGAAAGGAGGCTTCTGTTTCTTTGATCAGGACCACTGGAGCTGAAGAAATCATCACTCTTTATTTCAGACATATGTGAATAGCACTTCAAAAATTATTGTTCAGTACTGGTCATTTTAGGGAAAAGGAAAGTTAGGAATCTATCAAACAACAGCCCACTGTCTCAAAGAAACGTTGAGTAAAAATCCAGAGTAGATAAAAAAAAGAAATTGCAAACTAGTAAGTAAAATGGGCTCACAGGTCTCATTGTGGTCTGGCGATGCTCAGTGGGCATTGTCTGGGGTTTGAAAAAACAAAGTGCTCTTATTTGCTGAAATATCAAAAAGATTCTTCTTCACCTACACTCAAAAAAATGAACTCTGTGAATTGCTGGATTAAATAAATGAATCTATACCCAACTTATTTAATAAAGCTGTGTTTGCTTTTTAAACCTAGTCTACTTTAGAAGGTGCCACTTAAAATGAAGACTTGTTAAAGCCATGAAAGTCTCTTGATTTGATCCAACAAAACAGTGTTAATTGAATATACACTGAGTATATCCTAGATGTGTTCCTGTAGGACAGGACATTGCACATGCTCAGAAGCTCATTCCACGAATCGGAATTGATGGATATAAATGGTATCCCTGCCATTGGAAGAAATTTGGCGGACAAATTGACATTCAAATAATTATCTGAGTAAGTATGTTTTTTGTAATGTGATATTATTATTATATTAGTATTAGTGTCTGATATTCATGTTAGCCTTATAAAACTATGTGAAACAGATTGTAATATCATACACGGTATCCTATGGAATAAAAAAACATGAACCAAGTTTTTGATTTTAATTAATTATGTGTGCTGCCAGTATTTTTGAAGTCTTTCCTGCTCAGGATAAAAACATAGCCATACATTACCCAACATAAAATCTATTTACAACAATCATCAACAGCACATTTGCTGGCTAATATTTCATGTTTAAGACAGAAACTTGTGTTGGTAACTGTAACTCACAAATTAAGGACAGAACGTTTTATTAGCAGTTGTGTTGAAGAGCAGCCTTTACCAAGCAGTGTTTAGCTGGAGTGTTTAGCTGCAGTGTGCAGGCTTACAGTAGGTTAGCAGAGTAAGTGAGTGTCTGCTCTGTAAGTTTCATGTCCTGTGCTCACCCTTGAGAAACAAGAGTCTTATTCATTGTCCAGCTTCATCCTCCATAGCTAACTGAAAGCTCATGGGCAACTTTACTCACAAATTTCAGGAAACTAGTTGCATCAGAGAAATGCATAATTCATTTATTTAATTTTCATTTAGTTTCCACTCCTCACTCAGCTCAGTGGCCGTCAGCACACCTGTCTACCCCAGCAGACACATGCAGAGAGTGAAGGAGCAGAATGTTTCTGAACTTGAAGTCTGGACAGTTGACTTTGATATGTGGCTCTTCAGAAGTGCTTCAGAAGTAAGTACAATGGTCAACTTAATATTTTAATAACTGACAGTATTTAACATTATTAGGATCCAGTGTTATTTTACAGATTAGCACCAATGTGGTATACATTAAACCATTTTTTTACTTTTGTCTTATTTTCACTAACATGAATAAAGAGTGTACTGCAGAAGAAACTGCAAGATCTGTGTTATTAAAGCACTACAGGTTAAAACATAGCCACTTCGGCTGCAGACAACTTTATCCATGCACATATTCAAATTGCCCATGTACAGTGCTTTTAATAGCTATGATACTCGTACTGATGGTTACATGCTATCCACTCTTTTTTAATATCTTTCCCTCAGAATAACCTGATGAGCAGTATGGCTACTTCACCAGTGCTTTGTATCATCCTAGAAAATGAATCTTCAAAAGTAACCCTACCTTCAGGAATACCAGACTCTGTTGAGGAACTTAAAAGTGAGATAAAGAGACAATGTGAGTTGTCAGGAAACTTTAGACTGCAATTAAAACTGCAAGCATTCCAATTTATGCCAAACAGTACAGTGCGTATAGTTGTATATACCTACGTATTAACTGTCATTTTGTGCATTTAGGTAGTTAGCTATTTTATTTTATGTTAGTCTAGCTTATTTTATCTCTCTCTTGTATTACTTCACCACTTTTGTATTGCAACTGTTGCACAGCAATTTCCCTCAGCATAATTAAAGCTTCTTGAATCTTGAATACAAGGACTGAGGGACCAACTGAGGTAGCCCCATTTACTGTTTATTTACTCTGACGAACAATTTTAAAAAGCTGGAAAATGTTGATTTGATGAGATGATACAAATCACGGTGTCTTTTATTTTAAACTAGGACAGCTAACCAGGTTGTGTTGTTTGTTAATAAATTAGCAATTTCACAGAACTAAGGCTGTGAAATTAAAGAAAGGCTGTACTTAGGCACTGTGGTGCTTTGAGCTAACATGCTCACAATGCCAACATGCTAGTGTTAAGCAAGTATTATCTGGAGTGGGACATGAATGTGCAAAGCAAATTTCATGTAAATCCATCCAACAGTTGTTAAGACATCTCACTAAAAAACAATAATGTCAACCTTGTGGTTACACTAGAGAAAAAGTCAGAGATCACCAAAGTCAATAGGATACATCCTCTGAGAAACATGAACAAATTTTGATAAAAATTCAACAAATAATTATTTCAGCAAAGTGGTGGACTGACTGACAAGTGACTGACACTGGCACCCATAGAGTAAAAACATTAGCATGCTATTAAGTCTTTTAGTAAAAACTCATCTGCATGGTTCAGGATGTCTCTGTAAGATGATTTTTTTGTTTTTATGAGGATGCTGCATGAAACCCATTATTGAAAATGTAAACTTGAAACGTCCTACTGCCTCGTCTCAGTCCTACAACAATAAGGACATATCCATCCGCTGCTGGACAGTAATTTAAATGTTGTACTGAAGCTATACTTGATTTTAGTCAACTAGTAGTAATAAATAAATCTAGTAATGT
Source organism: Protonibea diacanthus (assembly GCA_028641955.1). Lineage (NCBI taxonomy): Eukaryota > Metazoa > Chordata > Actinopteri > Sciaenidae > Protonibea > Protonibea diacanthus. The sequence goes on along the minus strand of CM053979.1, from coordinate 26,683,458 downwards.
TGATATGAGAGCCTATGAGGTATGAGATAGTTAGTATTTGAAATCAGCAGCACCTATATTAAATATAAGTGGCTCTAAACACAGTACTTTTCATATGGATGCATCAAGAACAACAAGATGAAACTGGACACATGGCTTGTACATCACCAAAATATTATTGTGGATATTTCCAGCTTTAGGCTACTTGAATGAATGTTTAACATATTTTCTCCTCCTGGTGTGTTATTCCATGGTTACTGCAAGCCCTTTAAATGTGAGCATATCCTAGACAAAGCACTATGCACAGTCACTACTGAGGTGTTCTGTTGCACTTAATAACTCAGCTTTGGTATGGAGGCTGGCCAGGAGCCAAAGTGTGTATTCTGAGTCAGGGCCAGCTGTGCATTTCTTTCTGTGGATAACAGTTCATACCCCTTAGTTAATACCCATACAGAGCGGGTTCACTGGTGCAGGCAGGAAACAATTCATTGCTCACACGTCTTCAGTGAAAATATGGCTGCGACTTTCACACATGGACGTGAAAGTGATGTGAAGCAGGCCTCACATATCGCAGCTGCAGGATGTGTGTATAAAACCGTCTGAAATTGGCCATGTGATCTCCTTTGTCCAGATTAGTTCATGCACACCAAGTGCAACAGCCAATTTATTCAGCCTACCTGTTCATGGGTTGGCTTTGCAGACACTTAGTGAGGGGTTAATGGAGCACATCATGTTCTCCAGCAGCCCTTCAACCCAGACAGCCAAAGATCAGCCAAAGTAACCGCTTGTACTGTGGGCCATCGCAGAAGACATCCAAATACAGACTGTTCTATGGCTCACACACCACTTTCACTTCCTCCCCCATCAGCAGAGGTGAGGAGGAGAACTCAGAGAAAATCTGACAGACTGACCAACCACCTCTCTGCTGACTTTGAAAATAAGCAAAGGATACACATGCCAAAGCAAACACAGGAAAAGACCCATTACTGGGAGTGAAATTAATTTGCAGGCTTCCACATCTGAATGTTACGATGGATTAAAACACTCAAATTCAAGGAATGGTTCAACATTTTAGACTTAGACTTTTTGCTTTCTTACTGAGGTTTAGATAAGAAGATCCACACCACTCTTGTGTCTGTACACCAAATATCAAACTACAGTGCTGGGCTAGCTTCCTGTTTAAGTCTTTGTTCAAAGGCAAATGAACTGACTTCCAGTTCATTTTAAGCAGGTGCTCCGTGAACACCCTGAATTTAACATTCAACATTGAATGTATTATATTTACCAAAGAGGTTATTGTTTTATGGTCCTGAACGGTCTTAGGCCTAAAATGATCTGAGTCGAAGACTTCCAACAGGGCAGTTTTTTCATTGTCTTCAGGTTAGCAGAACACAGTGACAACAAATCCAGCTGTATACAGACACATATTTCAGCAAAAATATGAGTGACTGGCACAAACTGAGCAAACAGACGGACAGAGGAGAAATGGATTGTTCTGGAAGAGTACTTTGAGAAGTTTATGTGGGCGTCTTAGTTCATGAATCTGGGATGCTGCTGTTAGAATCCAAACTGAAGAGAGCCACTTTCCTATACAAAGGAGTAAGCTACAATCTTTAAGGTGTTACTGTTTCATACTCAAAACACATTTTCAGTGCAAAGTTCTTTTAATAGAAGAGGTTGTGAGTGTCATGGTTTGTTTTTCCAAAGTTTAAGAGATGTTCCACTTGAGATAAACCTCTGAGTTTACTTCATAAATGAGCACTAGGTTTCATGCTTTAGACTTTCATGCTTGCCTTAATGTGGCCAAGGATGGTAAACATTTTAGATCCAGTTTCTAGTTGTAATTCTTTTTTCCCACTGAATTATCACCTCCTGCTGCCATGAAAGATCAGGGGCATATTGTGCAAGTGAGACAGCAGTGTGACGCACTGGGTGACCTCTAAGCACTTAGGAAGAGGCTTGTTGCGTTGGAGCGGGCCAATCTGTGCCCACAACCCAGTTGGAAATGCAATCAAGAACCAGAGAGGGAGTGGGCAGAGTCCTTTAAGGGATCTTATCTTATCACAAGCAGAAACCTCTGCTCAAAGAACGAGCTTCAGCAGGGCCACCTGATCTCAACCAGAGCCAGAGTGACCTTCTGCAGCCAAGGCTGTAGGCCGGGGAACAGACAGCTGGATTTATGCCTCCTCCACAAAAGTCCTCACTTGACCATGGAGGTGATGGGTTACCAACAGCTGGATAAACTGATGTGAATAGATGTTTTTCACAGACCTTCAAACTAAAGGTTTTACTGGGCTATCCATAACAGTTAATGCTGTGAGTAGTCAGTTAATCAGAGTTAATAATTCCATCTGTTAGGAAAGAAAACAGATAACAATATTAAAGAAATAATTTCACTTCTGCTCTCATCCCTCTGCTTTAAATCCTTCTAAATAAATTCTGCAGAAGAGTCAAACATTAACTTTGAACAAAAGCGTGAATCAGTTTTAATGCCAGGCCTTGTCAGTTGACTGTATTCACGAACAGCTAGTCTCCTGGGTTGTGACATCTTTAGTTGCAGATAAAGATCCTTAATGTACAAACTTGCTGTGCACTCAGTAATCAGTCCCATAAAAGGCAATTCAACTGGTCTGAGTATTCCTGAAGCACTGTCAGATAAAATTGTTGAAACCAACACTCTTATCTGACAGCAGCTGTGGACAAAACCCATTTCAGTTTATATTGTGTGAAGATCTATTTGTGTCTACTCATAATCCACCTTGACACAAGTGTATCTGTAGCTAGATAAAACACAACAAAACCAAAACAGTGCAGCAGCCTGTGAGCAGTTCAGTGCACTCAGAGGAGCATACAGTGTGTTTTGAATTAAGTGGTGACGGGCACACAAAAGAAATCCTTGCATTAAAAGTTTGATGTGACAGAGAAATCTATCCAAACTTTACATCAAATAAGAGTAGATTAAAGTTAGTAATAAGACTAGCTAATCAATCAAAGGCAGCTCATGATCACAGATCACTGAATATAATATAAAATAAAAAAAAAAAACAATTTTTTTGTCTCTTCCTTTTAGAGTTCAGTGCACAAGTCTTGTCACAAGATGTTTGTTAACTTGTTTTTTCCTGAAACAAATCAGTCCATTTTCAGCAACTGTGGCTATTTATTTACTGCACTGGCATGGTATGCCAAACTAACAATAATGAAATAAATATTGAGAGGGTCGTTTATTAGCTGGATCACACTGTTTGTAGACAATGAATGTTAACTGTGCTATCAAGCAGGTCAGAACGGTTTTAATATTATACCATGTTGGGCCTAATTTGTTTCATTACATTGAATCTGTTACAATATGAGCTGAAACCGCTCATTATTTGTCACTAAAACCCCTGTCACTGCTTCAACTCCTCTGCATTATACTGAGTGTAAAAATGAGTAAGCATGACAGATTACATTGTTAAGATTATAGAAATCTATCATTTAAGTTCATGTAGTAAACCTTCAGAACAAAAAAATAATTTTGGTTTTTGCATGCTTATGCAGCGTACTCACGCTCACACACACACACACACATTCAGTTTCTGTATATTTGGCTGCAGCAGTGTTTAAGCCGCAAAATTGCAATGGCAAGTCTATACACGCTGCTGTTCACGCTGCTGTGACGGAGGGGGATGGGAACGTGGGACAGTTTAAAATCCAGACGCAGCATTTTAACAGGCCGTGGGCCCATGATTCATCTCCAAACTATGGCTAACTTTGAGGAGTCCTGCCATGAGACATAGTGTATAACACCTGAAGACAGGGAGTGGTTTCAAAACCAACATCAACTTTAAGAACACTATCAGAAGATAGTTAGAGGTGCTGACAGTTTGAATGAGTGCAATAAAAAGATCTATTCAAAACAAGTAAGTGGCTGGAAAATACCTATGTACAGCCATTTTAATGACTAACTAATCCCTGTCTTCAGCCCTCGAGAGGGGTGAGGTCTGGAAGACGTTTATTCTAGCGTACCTGGTGCAGCCTTGTCTTGACAGCTCGAATCATTGAGGGGATGGAGAGCTGAAAAGTCCAAAATTGAGGAGCTTATTTCATAGCTTATTAGCTGAGTTGCACCATTCCCTTTTATTGAACCCTCTGGATTAACTTCACTGTGCCACTCTAATAGGCTTGCTTACTCCCTGGCTTTGGACAACAAGCTTTCTCCAAGCAAATGGGAAATGGACTGGTACTGTGGCTTGGAGATAGAGTGGGTTGTCCACTAATCAGAAGATCAGTGATTTGATCCCTGGTTCAATCCCCTCCAGTCTGCATGTCGAAGATACTGAACCCCATATTGCTCCTGAAGGCTGTGCCATCGGTGTGTGAATGTGTATGAATGGTTAGCAGTCCATTTGCCATTTACTGGCAGCCATGATGAGAGTTACTGCTCTTACTGGACTATATTGCTTGGCTATGTAGTATTTCTGTCTCAAAGTCTAAAGTCTATTCACACAGGGGACTTAAGCACCGCGGAACGGCTGCGCTATGGTCACCGGAGCTGATCGCTGCCACACTAATCAACCAAACCATTCACACAGGGTGCGCCGCGGAACATCTCAGCAGTGTCCCAGCAGCAACTCTCCGCTCTACAGCGCTATCTTTCCGTAGCATTTCTATTTTTGACGCGAGCCATTGCTAAACTGCATGAAGCTCAACAGAGCAGATTGCACCAGACAGGAAATCTGACACAGAATCAACATAATACACTTCCACTCTCTTTCAAAATAAAACACAATACACAGTTCATGTAGCCTTTCACAGCTTCACATTAACATTACGTCATGACCAGTGGCATCAGGTCAGCAGTCAATCGATCAAAGGGTCTCAACATGAATGATGAGAGACTAATTGTTGAATTGGAACAACACACAATAATTTATGACACAACAGATCCTTTTTATAATCTCTTCCACGTTGGAGAAGCAAAGTAAGCTGTTTGTTGTTGTTCCTTTACACACAGTTTATCGCAGGATATGTCTTGTGTATGTTCAGGATTCTCGCGTGATCTTGTGTGAATACGGCTGGCTCGCTACGCTGCCGTTATGCTGCCGTCACACGCCCGGTGTGAATTGACGCTGGGCAGAGGACGGAGCAAAACCGCAGCACAGCCATTCCACGGCGCTTACGTCCCAGTGTGAATAAGGCGTAACATTGATATTGATAGAGGACAGCACTTAAGTTCAGGTTCTTTTACTAGGGATGACTCACTTCTACTGAGGTGTCTGGTCCGTCTGGAGCATGTCCTCTCAGGTTGACGATGTGGACCTCCTGAGGGAGGCTGACGGTGCCCCTGCTTGCACAGCCTGACAGGGCGGTGAAGCTCTTTAACATCGCCTGCACCGGGTGTCCCAGCCCCACTGGCAGCAGCTCACATGGGCTTCGAAACAATGGCCCTACAGTGAAGAAAAGAACACTGTGAATCCTCCACAAGTGCCAGCAAATTGTACGTAAACAATCATACAGTAAATGCACTGTTTTCTGGTCCTCTTTAATGTATAATAAGGTTTTTCCTCTGTAAAATCACTTAGTCACTCAGTCTGACTATCTATAGGCTGAGTAACGTGCCAGACATATAATTAAGACTCAGTATTCCAATTACAATTCCCTTAAGGTCATTTCAACTTTTTTTTATTTCCCTTCAAGGGTCAAACTTGAACCAGACTTCACACTTTAAGTGCACTTTGTGTTATATTAGTTACCTTAGAGATGTGACAAGCTCCTGGACAATCAAGTCCAGGAAAGTCAAGAAAAGTCTTTCTTTGTTGCAACAAACATCAGAAGTACAAAGTATTTCTGACATAAGCTTTTTCAGGGACACAGTGAATACATAGTAGTCTTCAAGTAGCAAGGATGTATGATATATCGGCTGACAATTTATTATTAATATAATTTTTTATTATTGTTACCTGTGACTGGGAAAATAAATGGGTCAAACTAAAAAGTTAGCTTTATCGTCCACTAAATTCTATTTTGGTGCATCTAGTGCATTCATCACAGCAGCCATGACTACAAAAAACAGTGAGTGAGTCCAGTCAGTCACACTCAGCAGGGTGCAAGGACACCGACACTCAGCCCGCTGAGTCTCTATCTCTGTTTTGTCTCCTGCACAGTCAGCTGTAATGAACAGTTCAGTGACCTGTGAGCGTCTGGACTACTTGACTTAAACACAGATTCATTTGTTTACAGACTTGCACTTCCAGTCTACATTTGCTCTTGCATGATGTGGAACTTCCTTTTCATCAGCCACAAGGTTTCAGGTGGTTAACAAGCTTCACCACAGCGAGATCTTCCTGTTTAGACCTTTTTCCTACTTAAACACATTCAGGGTGTAACTCGCACATATTGTATACAAGTGTACACCCAATTCAGATGAAGTCAGGGTGGCACAAAAATGGAGTGCTGAGGTTTGAGCGATGTACCAACCCATTCTTTCCATTAGAGAGTTGTGTATCCTGTGACGACGGCTGTGCAGAGTTTTTTTCTCAGGGTCAAACCTTGTGTTTTACCTTGCAGCCTTGTGCCAGCCAAGGCCTGTTCACACATCACACTAAACACGCAAAGGTTGCCAATAGCAATCAGATGGAACATTTGGAAATCATTAAAGTCTGAGTGAAAGACAGTTAGATAACAATGTTAAATTCTCCCAACTGACTCCAAAAACTGTGTGCCTCAGCAGTGGGGTACAGCCAGGGGGAAACTTTTTTTTCTTAGAACACATAGCTATTGTTTTCTTCCTGTGCTGTCCAATAAGCCTATGTTAGATCATCATATAGCCCAGAGACCATGTATGGCATAGCTCCACTCTCCTTGTTGTGAGAAAAACACAGAGGCTTTATTGTTACCATATTTGTCTATTGAGACAAAATCTCAAGCCTTTGACAGATGTCTCAACTCCAAGCCCAGAGAGATTATCTTTGAAACTCTTATTGGGAGCATACATATATTAAAACAATGGCAAGGTCTTGCTATAGTGATAAGACTAGGCTTCATGGCAAAAACCTGTGGTGCATCAGTATTTCAACCCCCGCCTACAACCCCCCCTCCTCCCTTTTCCTCCCAAAGGACTGAAGCCTATTCCCTCTCAAACCATGTCATCAAGCCTCACTCCCACAAGCATGTCTGAGGGCACTCCAACTCACTTTTTCCCCTTACACATGGAGAATAACAAACAACTGCCAGACAAACAAAGAAAAATGAAGTTCTTTCTGGGAGACTGCCAAAAGATTACAATACATGTTGGGCAATGATTTGATTTTTTAAAATTGCTTGGGAGAGAAAAGGGAGACGTGGGAGAGAAAGGTACCACATGGAGAGAAAAATAGGGCATTCAAAGTTTCATGGTATTGTTTTTATATCAGTCAGTCTGGACAAAAGTATCGGTGAGACAGACTGGCTCCACTGATTTATGACCTCAGTAAACAGTTTGGTTTATGGCCTCAATCACTTGTTTCAAGTCTTCTTCCATACTGCATGAATTTCATAAATTATGCTCCCATTTAGAGTAAAATATACATTAAGCAGGATATGCTCTAGGGCCTAGCTACATTGTGACTGACAAGTCAATCTCAGTGAGTTTGTGGCTTTTTTAGACTTTCAATTGTTATTTGGATCAAATTCTGATGTTAAAAAGAGTCACTGGGCTTATGTTGTTCAAAACTGTATCTGACTACGTTGGGTCGCTGTAGATAATATTAGATAATAATAAAGAGTATAGATAAGAGTATGGTCTGCTCTGTATGGAAAGTGCATTGAACTATGTTAAATTGGCTAAAGAGCACAGGGGGCTTGTTGCAGCCTAACTCGTAATACGTCACCCACCAGCACCCACTGACCAGCCATGAAGCTGAACTCAAGGCTTCAAAACAGTTTTCAAACCAATGGGTGACGTCCCGGTGGGTTTACACTTAGCCTCCACCAACACCTAATGGAAGTATGTTCACCAGGCAGTTATATATTCATCTACCAATACATTCATCTACCATTTCATACTGTGTAGTCAGCATAGACCATTTGCAGCAACAGCTACTCGTGTCTTGTAATAGTTGTGTTGTAGGCATTTAAACAAAAAAATTATCTGAAAGAATGCTCCGCCGAGCTGAGGGGAACACCAATTCATCATTATAATCAACCCCTCACGTTACAGATTACATTACATTACAGATTTATTATAACCATTTTTAGGGATTGTGGGGTGTAGTGAACATAAGGAGCCAGAGGGAGTGAACTCTGGCTCTGGAGATAATCAAAAAACATTTAGAATGGCATTAAATCAATTCATGTTTCCAAATGGACCATTTATGTTTACTTTGTTAGATCTGGATGATATACAGGTAAGTGTAATAACCTGATTCATATCAGTTATTTGTTTCCTTTAATTGTGGGTTGTTATTCATAAGATGCTTAACTTCTGTCCAGTTTGATGAGTTATGAGTTACTGAAAGTTGCATGCAAGAAGATTTAACATTTAAATATTGGTATATTGTTCAAGATATGGATTCAGTTAATGTGCATGTATTTTTATCAAAATGAACTAAGACTTCCAGTGTGTAATAGAGAGCATAATAATTTTTTACTTTAAGATTGATGACCTCGGGGGTTTTTATTCCCTGTTTGGTTACCTGAGATCACGCGAGATGAGAGCAGGAGCGGGAAAGAGTGACAGGAGCAAGAGAGGGAAAAACAGCAGAGAGCGGACATTTATGTGTGTGTGTGTTTTGACCAGAGAGTTGGATTAACGGAGTTGTAACTTTTTGGTGAATGGTGAATGGAAAAGTGTTTGTGGGACACTCTGCTGTAGGCGTGAGAGAGTTGCGGGACAGTTTGCTGCTGCCTTGGTGTGTTTTTATAGTGCGACGAATCCAGCTATCCAGAGCTAGCTTAGCTAACGTCAGCCCCTGCCTCTCACGGATGAGACTGTAGCCGGGAGGAGCTTCATCAGTGGTGCTGGACTTCCTGCGGCTCCAAGGTGTTGTGCTGTGCTGCTACAGGCTGAGTCGGGTCCAGGTGGACGCCTGAGGATTTTCTATGCACGGAGGTACTGGAAGCAGATTTGTTTTCGCCATAAGCTCCAACGTTAAGCGCACCAACTAATATTAATTGCAAGCTTGCTAAAGCATCCAGGTCTATTCTGTTTGTTTTGTGTTTCTTTTTCATCTCTGGGCTCATTACATTTTTGATATATGTGAAACTTCGTTATTTCATTTATAATACAAAGTTAAACTGATGTTACCCTAGACAGTATTTATTTTGAGATGTATCTTCCACCATTTTGAGACTAAAAAAGTATTTTGAATATTAAAAAGGTGCATATAGTACTCCACATTTCACAAGCCGATTGGTGGGAGGGATACATACAGTAAGTATCACTGTGATAACTAATAGTCCAATCATCTATCTGAAACTGAAAACTGAGTTCTAATCCCATCACGTGAGTTTGCTCATATCTAATAATATGCTCATATCTAATATCTCCAAACCTCAGCAAATTCCACGAAAATGACCTAGAACATGAACGTGCACACTAACTGCAGTGCACTTTTTAGGCTTTGAAAACAGTGGAATCAAGTGGTGAGATGCTTCATTGCTCCAGGTCTTGGCAAAATCTGTTCCATGATATCTGAGATACTGTATATTACATAAAGATGAATGATCCCGTAATATAACTTTTTACACTACAACTTATTTTAGTGAACATCAATCTCAATTCAGCCAAACATTCTATTGACCCTGCAGCAGAACTACAGCACAGAGCTCTACCCAACCCTTCATAACTCTCCATCTTGACCATTCATTGTGTTAATGTTGATGGAAGGGGAGTCTAATTCTCATAGGACTCTGTGTCGGACTAAATCAGCAACAGATGAGGTTTTAGGATAAATGCTAACATGGACAAGACGATCAGATTCTGATCCAGCCCAACACAGACTCAACATCAACATCTCATCATAACCCCAATCCCGACACCCTGCCCAGATGTGAGGTCAGCTCATATCCAGAATTGAACTAAAACTCTGACTGGAATGGTGAGTCATTTTAAATACTTTATGCAAGTATAAAATAAGTTTCAATTATAATCATAACGTCTGTATATACTGAATTTGTACTTCAATATTCTTAATCAACACAGTCCTTTCACAAAATCAAATTGCAGCTTTGCATGCTGGGACACACACACACACACACACACACACACACACACACACACAGTCTAGATGTTATCGTACTGTAACATTTTTCACTCATTCAGACTTTATTTAGCCAATAGGATCTGTTAAAAATGCTTGTTATCAGCCACTACAGATCAGCTCAGGACATTTCAACATGGCCACAATCAAACTGAATGTGCTTTAAACATGTCATTTGCTCTTGTTAGCACAAAAAGAGGACTGTCTTCATTGGAGTCAGAAGACAGATGGATCTTCACTAACTCTGTTAAACATGAGGCTTTCAAGTGGAGGGCATCAGAACAGGCAATTATGACAAACATTAGGTGTACAAACCTCATGTAACAGTTCAATACTTGGTGTTTTGAACTGTGAGAGTAAGAAAGGATTTACCAGCCGGAAAAAAATGACATGCTTTTAGTTTCTGATCAAAGTTATTGTTTGGGCTGGAGTTTGCCCAAACCACTCTAGACTGATACTTGTGCGTATATTAGAGCTAAACACATTGGTATTAAAATTGGTAATAGTTCCTCAACAATGCCCAGTATCTGGTTAAAAGTATTGAAGCCTGTCACTGCAGCATGAACTTTCTAACAAAACACCCATTAATAATTCCGCATTTTATCAGGCATACTGTGCCTAATAGATGACTCAAATTGTATTATTATTGCATTATCACATAGTAGCTTGGTGTGGATATTCGACCAGGAATACATTTTCTGTAGAAATTACTAAAAAAAAAAAAGAAAGAAAGAAAGAAAGAAAGAAAGAAAACAAAAGCAGGAGTGGCAGTCAAAACATAGTGAAGTGAAAGAAAGACGTTTCAGTTCATGTGGGAGCACTGAATAAGGCTGGTGTATATGAAGATGCTGAAAAGAACTGATGGCTGAGTTTAAGTTCAAACACTGAAATGAGTTGAAATCACGTCATTGAGTTGTGTGTGAAGTCAAATCTGATGATCAAATCAAACAATGCTGTCAGAGATGACAGCAGTGGAACTGTCAGTTGACCTGTATGAGTAGACTGTAGGCAGTTGAAGTGCAAGCTCTGAACATTCAAATGACTACAAATAATAATAATAATAATAGGTTGTGTTTGTGTGTCAGCAGCAGAAAGGAGAACTACTGGATTTTCATGAATCTTGGTGGAAGGATGGGCCAAGGAAGAACCCATTAAAGTTTGCAGCAGATCACAGGGCCTGTCCCTGCACTGTTCATGACCGGGGATCCCCACTGTGACTCAAGACTTGATTAATTAGCCTGCACTTAAATCTACCTCTTTCCTCCTAAACACCCCCAGCTAAATGTATATATCTTCAGTTGCGCTTTTTTGGGGGTATTAGCACTAAATATACACAGACTGATTCTAACAGCAACACTGGATACAGCGTTACAAAAGCATGTGCAGGAGGAATTTATTTTGTGTAAAAAGATATTCATTATAGTTTTCATTATTATTCTACAGAGCTAAAATACATTTAAGTCTGACTGTGACAGTGTTGGAGGTAAGACAGGAAGTGGACACAGTAAATCCAAATTAAGGAGGGAGAGACGGTGTAAATACTCACTTCTGATATATTTCAACAGTGTGAGGTCCAGGCAGTGATGTCACTGGACACATTTTACTTTCTTTGGCAGGCTCCTTTTGGACGATAACCCCTTTTGTGATTTAAGTACTAATATTTTTTTCAGACATGTCGTATTTCTCACCGCTAGAACGTGTGATCAAATGACAGTGATTAAAACTCCTGCTTTAATTTTCACACCTTTCACCAGAGTAAAATCTTTGCAAAGCATAACCACATTGTAGTGTAAAAGGAAGAAAGCAATCCACTGACATCATGATGATGGTTGTCTTGCAGCTCTTGAAACTGATCTGTCTGATCCAGTTATTCTCCATAACAAAACTGCCACAGAAACATCAGTGAAACTTGATGAAAATTATTAGAATCTTGGAGAATCAGAGCAGGACTTTAGTGTTCTTGGACAGAACAGAGTAGAAATAATGTGGTTATTAACTGATAAAGTTCCAAAGTGTTCTATGTTTGTACTTTCATTAAATACATCCACATGAGTGCTGAAATCAGGCTGTGTTTTTTTTTATCACGTCTGTGATTACTCAAACAATGTGGATGGAAGAGAAATGATTTAATGGAAGACGACAAAAGAAAAACTGAAGAATGCATGTGTCAGATACTATAAATATTGACACAATTAGGGTTTTGTTTGTTTTGTGTCATGAAATACAGAAAATTCCCAAGGCGATTTCCTCAACCAATAGAATAGTTCAGAATACAATCAACAGATAAATCTAATCAATATTAGATCTTTATGACAACAGCTGGAACTATTAAAAGATTACATTTTAAATAAAAAATAACCAATAAGCAAAAAGATTATTTTTCTTTTTGACTGATCAATAAATTAACTGTTTCAGATTCCAACAAAATGATCAATCTCTGACACCGTCAGTTTCAAAGTTATGGTGGAACTCTAATTTTAAACAGAATTACTTAAACATAATCAGGACATAAAAATGGAAGGTGGACCAGGACCGCATGTATTTATCTTTACATTTCTAATTCAAAGAGTGCAAAGGCAGGACCCTCCATGCCAGGCACATTCATCAATAGAGCTTTTCTCCTATCTCAGTGGAGATAAACGCCTCTGTTTCCAAAGAAAACGCACTTTGTTGCTTTCCACTCTGCTGCGCTGAGCCAAGATTTGGGTACAGGAAGTGATGTCAGTGTGCCAGTTAGGGACAAATCTGATATTCCCACAAAGCCATTTCCGAAGATAAACAAACAGAACCTTCCCCCTATGTGCATGTGCGTGTGTGTGTGTATGTGTGTGTGTGTGCATCCTTGCATGCCTAGTTCCCAGTACACTTCAGTAAGCTGGCTAACAGTCAGAGTAGTGAAGATTATCTCACACATGTCAACACATGCTTCAGAAAACAATGTCATAATTCCAAAGAGTGGAGCAGAGGAAGACAATAATGTTTCAATACCAGTATCTCCTCTCTACCTATGATATTCCAGTTCCCATATGAACACCAGGATTAAATGAATCCTCTGCTCTCTTTCTGTTTTACTGCAGGGAATGATTCCCATGGACCATGAAGCACACAAACTAGTTTAGAGAACCTAATATTCTGCCCGCTTTTGTTTTCCTAAGGGCCTTTGGACTAAAGAATCACTAGCTCTGCAGTGTTGACATTAGCACAGCCCACTATTACAGAAAGTGAGAAAAGCCTTTCATAAGGCTAGTGCAAGTTCACTTCACTGGCTTGCCTATGAAAAGGATTTATCTGTGGACTGTAACACTGGAGGCATAAGAGGAGGAAGCTGGAATGGGATGAAGGGAGCAGGACAGGGGGTGAGCCTGAACTCCATTAGGGAAGTCATAAACTCCTCCATCAGAGTGTGAAATCTGAAGACGTCTGTAACTCAATATCACCCAAACACACTTTACTGGTGGATTCATCCACCACAATCTTGTCAGCTGGCACATAATTGAAAAAACAGCTAAAAGGTTTTATCTATGTGGGTGATGTGGAGCGCATGCATGAATGGATATGCAGGCAAAGCTTTTTTCAGCTATTAAGTGAGTTAACAGGTGTTCAGACAATAAATTACATCCCAGTGGATGTTAAAACTTCAGCAACAGTGAGGGAAGTGAAAACAAAGGAAAACAAACTGCAGGTAACAGTGCATCTCTCTCATTTGTGAGGGGGTGGATTAGGGGACACAACCGCAGCTCCCCTAAAATCAGGAACAATAAAAACCATTATTTAGACTTTCTCCTTTTTACTAGGAGTTATATGCAGAGTGCATGGTATTTGTGGTAGCAAAAACTTGACTAATTTCCAACCCTGATTAAAGCAAGGCAGGTCAGAGCAGATCTGGATTTTGGTTGATGATGAAGTAAGAATATATTAGTATGTTAATCAAATCAAAGAGTGACTTTGTTAGGGGATCTACTCTCTCTGCTGGCATATTGTGATATGAATTCAGCCCTGTTTTCCACAGGTAATGGTAGTGGGTTTATTAGTAAATATAAAAGCAGTTTAATGTTGATTAAACTGCTGTTAGTAGTTTATATATTATGTACAGTGAAAGGTAGATCAAATTTTCCTGTTCCTGACATTGAGCCTGGTTATTATTCATCAGTCCTGACAGGTGATGTGGGCACCTGTTGGTAAACCATCACTATTAGTTTAAAGAAAAAAAAAAGTTGACCAATTATGAGCAGCACATAAGGAGGAGAGGAGAAACAGAGGAGATGGAAGTGGGTACATTTCTCTTTACCTCTAAATACAGACATAAATCAGAGGGCTTTGAAGAGATGGATGACAAGGCTAATTCCCGGAGGAACACAGGAGCCACTATGTAAAGTGAGACAGCTGGGAGAGGCAGAGCATGTGTGCATATGACTAAAGACTTTACTGGCTGTGCTACCACTGCATGTCTTTACTGATGCGTGCTGACATGTGCTGTCTGGACCTATAATATCAAAGAACTAAAAAGTTGTCAGTGCAGTCATGAAACAAGAGCTGGCTGTGTCTATGTGAAATGTAGTTTGGTTAAAACCTACAGAAAATATTACACATTACAGATAGCCACAAACTGGTCCGGTACAGAAAACTAAACCAGTGCACTTAAGCACTATTTCAAACATGAAATATTCTTTATGTTCAATAATTGTCGCTTCCTGAACAGAACTGAAACAAGTGAGTGTTTGGTTGGCAGTGACACAAAGAGTGTAAAATGCTGCAGTAGTGCCAACGGTGTTGTGGAGTCATTATACAGTGGTTATGTGGGAAGGTTTCAACCAGACATGACTTTGCTGAGATACCATAAGTGGACCGCATCAGTCAGCAGCTCACCCTGCATGTTGTTGCAGTGCTTAGCAGTTCTCAAAAGTACCCGAGCAGGAGTGCCTTTTCTGGTTAAAATGGGACAACAGAGAGAGAGAGAGACGTCTGTCCTGCTGCTCCAGGCATCTCACTCATTAATCAGAGATGCCTGGAAAAGCCATGTTGTCTGACAGCAGCTTGGCAGGGGTTTGGGAGCAGCCACTTCATCTACATTCACAATGATTCAAACCCAGTAGGGGGATAAAGTGAGGTGTGCCTCCAAGACGCTTGTCTTGTCCTACTTGATATCAGCCTCATTTCATTTGTGTTGTATCATACGCCATGTCAGACATCCTCAACGTATAATATTTAGTATCATCCACCAGTAGTGATGGAAAATCAATATGTCAGACAGGATAGGCTAAAAGGTCAGTTCAAAGCTCCAAGGATGCTTGTTGAGTTACTATCCTTAAGTCCGGAAACTCTGAAAGCCCACAGAACGTAAAGAGGTTTGAAAACATGTTGTCGAGCCGCACAATACTGTAAATCATGATGCACTTGCATTTTCAAGTTTATTACACCACATTTCATCCATGTCATGTTTCAACTGTATCATCTGGATCACAATGATATTATTTCTACTTGAGCCCAAAAGAAGAAGAAAAAGAAGTATCAACATAGCAGCTAATGTTCAGAACAACACATATACATATACACACACATATATATATATATATATATACACACACACACACACACACACACACACACACACACACACACACACACACACATCGGGAAAATGGCCAAATCTGAGCAAGTAAACAAAGTCTGGCGGGCTAAACGCTTACTTCTGAAACTCGGCGTTTGAAATCGTATGCAGGACGGACCAAAACCACAGCGCGAACGTGATGTGCCTATCTATCTATACGTCTATATATATATATATATATATATATATATATATATGGTATGTAAATATAAGATATATATATATGCCTACATGTGTAAATATGTTACATAGTTACTTTAGTTTTGCTTTTGTCTGTTTTTATGACCAATAGTTAGATGGAGTATTTTATTTGAAAATCCACTGGATTCTCTGTGTTATGTCTGGCTTCCGCCGCTCGAAGCGCCCTGTGTAGATTGATGTGTGCTGCTCGTGTCAAGCGTCAAAAATAGAACAGAGCGTAGAGACGCCTCTGGGATGCTTTCACAGTATATATATATATATATATATATATATATATATATATATATATATATATATGATAGGCCAATACCGGCTGATAAAATCTGATGACAGATATATCAGTTGGGTTCTGATTTCTTGGTGTCAGGGTTCTAATCTTGATTGGTCCTGACTGCACTGATTTGTTCAGGGAATGAAGAAAGAATTTAGTTAAATCAATAATACCATGCACATGACATCAGTCAAATAGCAGGCCTTAAATATGTCTTTGATCCCATGATATTTTACAAAAGCATCACCACTCATATATGATAATAGGGGCCTTTGGGTAGCAGCAGGTTGCCATCAGCAGAAAGCAAAGAGAGAAACAATGCTGGCCCTTTGTGCCAGTGTGCGAGCCCAGTGTGAAGGAGCCACAGAGGTGAGAAAGAGCAAGACACAGTGCTTTCACACCAGTTGCTGGAAGGGACTACATTCCTCCAAGGTTCCTCATCGTTAGGACGGGAAAGGCAAAAAAAAAAAAAAAGAAAGAGAAATGACTTGTCAAATGTTGTGCAGCCTCATGTATTAACACGCACAAAGAACGCTGGCAGGGCCTCTTTACTGGACAGTTAAGTGTGATGAATAATAGCTTTGTTACAACAGTCACCAGACAATTAATGAACTCTGAACTTTCAGAAAAGCAGATAATGTGCATGATGTTGAGGGAAAGCTACAAACTTATACAACTGTTTTTATTGTTTGTTTTTTTTGTTGTGCAGCTGCTTCGAATAATGACAGGAGCAGGCTATATTCCAGCTACCATAACAACCTATTATAGTACTTTTTAAAAAGGGGATACTACTTCAATAATAAAATAACCATTAGTTATTTTATTCCTACAACAACCTCAACCACAATTACTGTTTCAATTAGATACTTGAAATCTAATTTTCAATACAAGTGGAAAAGGAAAGCGCCTTCAAGTGTGTGTTTGTGATCTAACCCAAATATCTTTTATTTAGGGCAAAGTAAAGGGCCTGCTGTCATTTTTTGGACAGGCACTCCTGTTTTCCGAAGGGCCGTTCCAAAATCGGGACATAGTCTTTCAGCAGGACTCATCTGGTGGAAACAGAGTGGGGAAGGTGAGGCCCCAGGAGAGGCTGGTCTGATGAAAGACACCACCTGGAAGCCTTCAGCTTCAATCCAATAATATTCTTTTTCTTGAGAAGATGAGGAGTTGTACACTCAGAAGTTGGCATCTTTGCAAAGTGATTAACTGCAGTTCTGATAAGCTCACAGTGGATTAAAAAAAAAAAAAAAGCGTGCTAGCACATGTTGTTTCCTTGCTGCTTCTGCAGGTTATCTGAATAGACTGAGTCTGATTTTTTACAATTACTTTCTTCAATGAAGTCACTACTCTGTCTTACTCTGACTCTCCCCAGTTCCAGTGGCTTTTTTATTTTTTTTAATGGGGCTGTGAAACACAATGGAAAACGCACGATCACCCCAGCTGTCTCCCATTACTGGCTTTGACCGAAATTATTTACACGCCTGCTTACTGGAACTATGGAGAAAGAGAGAGAGAGAGAGGGAGGGAAGGGGGAGGTGGGATTTCACTTCGCTCCCGCAGATTTACGCAAGCGTTCCACTTAACAGGAGGCTGACAAGATATGATGGACCTGGACGAAGATACAAGTCTATCTGTAAACCTGTCTGCTGGAGGCCTGTGTGTGTGTGTGTGTGATAGACAGAGTTAGAGAGTAAGAGTGAGCTAATTAAAATAAATATTCCATCATTTATACACTGCTGTTAATTAATAGTAGGGTGACCTTGATTCAATAAGCAAAAAGATAAACAGGCAGGGCCAGCATGGCTGCCTCCTTCTTGACAGCACTGTTAAGATAAAGGTTTCACCATGGAGGAGAGCAGACCTGTAATTAGACACACACGGGACTCCCGTTGCTATGTAAACATCCCAACCACTCTTGCCTAGCAGCACACTGCCTCTGTGCTGCACTGATCCAGCTCCTTGCATGAATCACAGAGGGCAACATCTGGTTTAGCGCGCTGGAAGGGACTTTGTCGGTTTGGCACGCTGTACGTGTGTGGAGTGTGTCGATTTGGACCAGACGACCCACGCCTGCGCCTGCCTCTCTCCTCCCCCTGGCTACCCCTCCTCTCAGATTACAGCGGTTGCACAATACATTTTGGCAGTCCCCCCTCTTGCTGGCCCTAAGAAAGCATTGTGGATATAAAAGACAAACCTTTTGCTCAACTGTGGGGGGAAAAAACATTACAACCACTTTTGGCTTCACAGGGATTCTTGTCTGCCAAGAGTATACAACTACGCAGACAGAAAGAAAGTTGTTTACTTTACTGTACGTATGGACTGTGAATGTGAGCACAATGCAAGTCCTTTTCCAGTTATTGTTTTATTTAACACTCCTGTTGGAAGACAATGTGGTTCCACAATGAATAGCTGAGGATGGATTCGTGCTAATGGCTCCATCATTCATCAAGCCGCCATATAAGTGAAATCAGGAAAGGGAATAGGAGGAAAAAGTACTTCTCCAATCAATAACGTGGTGTGTTTTTCAGTGAGCCATCAGGCCGGCGTTGTGCCTCCAGCATAACCAGCATCCTGCCAGAGCTGTTTCTGGCAAGTGCCTCAAATTAATCTGGCATGGCTCATGTAAGACTCTATTTCACTGTGAAACCCAAACTCAGCCCAAACTGTCTATGATATATCCTTCACAAAATAACAATTTTGGCAAGCTGAGGAAAGACAACCACAAAGTGGTAGTAAGGATATGGAAAGAAAAAAAAGTTATAAACAGCAAAAAGAGTGAAGCAGCAGAGCAGAGACTTGAAATATGAACGTCAAGGTGCTCTCAGTCTGACTTTTAGGAGTTATGGGAGGCCCAGATCCTGGATTGCATTACGCTGAGAGAAGACTCATTGCAGACTAATCTAAACATTACGTAAGAGCTCTCCTGACAAGTTTAGAGGGCAGATGTGACTGTTTACACAGATGCTGCAAGATGATAGAAACAGACAGAAAAAAGAGTGAGATAAGCTGAAGGGGTGATGTATAAGAAAACTGATAAGTTCTTTTGTCTTTTAATCTTTAAAATGTGTACACTGGACTGAATTTTAATGTTCAAAAATCAACTGTTTGGTTAACTTCAGAGCATCTGAGGATTTGCCCATAAATCACAAAGGACTCTCGCTGCCAGTGTGCTTTGGAGGAAAGGGCACTTGGTTGTCTTACAGTAAATATCTGTCCCTTGTGACACAGTACAACAATGCGTTGTGCCGCATGAGGAAGAATTTAGAGGAAAACTTCATACGTGACTTCATTGTGTTGGAGATCCTGGCATTGTGGGAGAAATTTTGTTTGCTCTGCCCACAGCACATACTGACTACACTGCTATTGTTTGACTAAAAGTCAGCTCTCTGGAGTGTGGTGGTTCAAACCTCCAGAGAACTTTTTGAAATAATAACCTATGGTGGCAATTAGACTGAAGGCATGAAAAACGCGAACCACACGTTTTTTGGAGGGCTAGCTATGTAGCAAGCCTCCTACTGGGTAATTATTATTCCTGCACTACCACAGAAAAACAACACGGGATGTTGCAGATTAAAACTGGAGTGAGTTCAGGTCCAAAGCCATATATTGTGAAAGCAGTCTCAGTAAACAGGACATCTCACAATCTGAAAAATAGAAAAGAGGAATGTACAACACACTGTTGCCAACTTGACAGATCTAACTGCAGGCCTGAGTGTTGGGCTGGGGTCAGTAAATTGAATATTTTGGTCAAGTTACCAAGCGACGAAAACCACCGCTGACTTTTGACGCCAAAGTGGACATTACAGCAGTGACAGTTCCTTTAATTACATCTGGTGGCCTACTCCCCCCACTTCCAGTACAAATATGACCACAACCCAACTTCTCACTAGAAACACATCAACATTGAGTTCTGCCACAGGGAATAAGATGGCCAATCTGATGGCCAATCAGATTTCAATAGCATCTAGTCTCTTGGTTCCACCCTCTTTGTACCCTGAATCTTTACTGAAATCTTACATTTTCATTACTGCAAACAAAATTAATTTGAAGCTATCATCTTGTGTAAAACGTGTATTGTTTATCGCCACACTAGCAACAGAACTCAGGCCATGTCGGTCAGTCTAAGCAGTTTGGTCCAGACTGAAATATCTTGACAACCACTGGAGGGATTACCATGACATTTGAACATGACATTAATGGTCCCCAGAGGATTTATCCTAATGATATCGGTGTCTTCTGACATTTCAACCAGAAGATTGATATTTTTAGTTCAGGGTGAAATGTCTCCTGGATATAAACATTCATGGTCGTCAGATAATGTATCATAATGAATTTAGTGATGCATCATCCAGAACGACAACCATTTCTGCCTCAGAGAGTAACGTAACCGCAACTATTATCTATGTCATAGAATTTGCTACAGCCACTGTTCAGGTAACATTGGTCCTGTTTTCAGTTTGACCAACATGTTTGCTGTCCCAAAAGCATACTATATACTGATTGTATAAAGTTTATATTTTATACTCATTTCTTTTTGCAGTGAGTATACAAGAGCACAACATACTGTACAGTTTTGTGCTACAGCGCAGGACAGAATTTTCAGTCCCGCTTCCGCCCACTCCCGCATTGTGCAGTCCCGCTCCTGCAAAGAATTATGATTTTCAGTCCCGCTCCTGCCCGCGCCTGCCATATTTTCTCCCGCTCCAGGCCACAAATCCCGCAAGATGCGGACGTTATTTCTCACAAAAGTTCTTTTTATTGGCTTGAGAAATTAAACACGCTGAGCTTAGCACGTAGTGAGGGTGCATGGTGCTAGGCAGCATGCGCAGCCAAGGCTTTACGGGGATACCCGACACACCAAAATCTACATTAAAAATATTATACATTATCCTTGCTTATATGTCATTCCTCACATTTACATTCTAGGCACAAGTTATATATGATAGACAAAAATTAATCATTTATACATTTTATTTTATACATGTTTTTAGTTTGCGAGACTGCAGCTTATCACCTCTCCCGCCCGCGCCCACAATGAGCTTTCAAAATTTGTCCCGCACTGCACTGCTTTGCGTCGGGTCAGGGCTCTATTTTGTACTAAGAAGAAATGATGCAGTATAAGCAATCAGTCAAGCTGCATTTTTACAAGCATTGCAAATATCATTTCACAAATAAAGACAAATATTTCATATTTTAGTTTGGGGCCTGTCACACAGCTATCCACATTTCATTTGAATCTTCTCCAGCTATGATGAAACACCTGATTTTCCACTGTGCACTGCACTGTGGGAAAATAACGCACACTCAAAATTTATTTTTAGTAGCCAAACCAACTTTTTTAGTGCACAATGCTACGTACAGAACAGCCTCTATCATTTAGTGAACAGACTTCATACTCAAAACCTCCTTAGACTTTGTATCAAGTACTGTGGGACAGCAAATGTTTGGATGGTAATATGCTAAACTAAAGTTTGTGAACATAATATTAGCCTTTAGCTTAAAGAACCACAGTGCCTGAAAACAACCACACAGACCCACTATTGTGACTGTGGACTTTTCATCTTGACTCCCTGTGTGGCAGAGGATGTTTCCAGTGGTCTACCAGTCCTACAATACCAAGCAGCCATTTTAAAAGCCATAATAAAGTGAACTGAATCACTGTTTAATGGTATTAATAAACTCAAGAATAGCAAAACTGCAAATTCTGAGAATTTTCATGAGTTTATATTATTTTATGAATCACTTTTCCCATTCTGATTCACATTCCTCAAAGTGAGTGGTACACCATTTCTCATAAATTCCATATAGTTCATATGGGGTGGCTTGTGGCCGGAAATGACAGCCAGACCCCTTACATTAACAGATATAGTACACTGATAGCACACACACATTTCCTGTGTTCACCTTTGCAGCTGTTTGCTTGCTTATTTTCAGTTTAACGGCTGTAAATTGTTGGGTATTTGGCAGTGTTAGAGTCTCATTCCATATCACTCTGACAGATACATGTAGGCTTGCTGAGTGTTTGTATTCTGAGATTGAACTTGTCAGCACTTACTCAAATCTAAATCCCTCCAACGCACAACTCTGACAAGCACTGTCTGGAAAGGCATGCTGGGAGAACGAGTGGAAAATCCCAGAGTATCGGCAAAGTTGTGGTTGTCAGACAACACAGCAAAGCAAGGCTTGGTTGGTACATAGTCAATATCATTCATTCTCACAGAAAACACAGTTGCATGTGTTTCACTTTGTCTCCTACCAATAAGAACTGAATCATTTGTATGGCTGTAAACAAGCAGCAGCTTTGTATATCTGATAACTCTGGGGCAGCTGTGAGAGGTAGAGCGTCCACTAATCAAATGATTGGCGGTTCAATCCCCAGCTCCTCCAGTCTGCATGTCGAAGTGTCCTTGGGCAAGATACTGGGACCTTGGGTGGCAGCTAATGCCATCAGTGTATGAATGTGTGTGAATGGGTGAAAGAGATATGTAGTGTAAAGCGCTTTGAGTGGTCGGAAGACTAGAAAGGCGCTATATAAGTACAGTCCATTTACCATTTACCATTTGTTTCACTTAGAGCTAACAAGTGAAAGAAACTTACCTGCAGATGCCAGGCAGCATATTGCAAGAAGTAACAATGGAATGGGGGATCTTCTTGCCATCTTCCAATTATCCTGAGGCTTCCGGTATGAGGAAGATGGGCGAACAGGCCTTTCTCTTGCTTTTCACGATTTTCTCCTCTCTTCAAAGCAGTCTACAGGAAGTCAGCTTCAAGCCCCAGCTGCAAAGTGAACAAAAGTAGAGAATGTCACCCAGAAGAAGCAGGTTGTACTGCAGCAGGGAACTGTGCTCTGCTTAATGTACCCTGTGGGTAGTTTTGAGATGAGACAAGAGTAACAGCAGTTTGTAGAGCAGGGGATTAATCCAGGAGGGTTAATTGGGGGGTCTTGCACGCTTCAAAGGATTGTGCTGCGCACACCTTCTCGTGCCTGTGGCCAGTCAGAGCTTGTGAGCAGTGTGGGATGGCTCACTGGCTTGCTGGGTGTGAAACACTTTGGAGCGTGCCACAGGTTATTAGCGCAATTTAACTGAGAGCCTCAGAATTAGGGATGCTCCAGTGGGGTCTTGAGTTAACAGTTTAGTACCATCATGCTAATCAGCATGACCTCAAGACTGACTTCAAATAATACCATTTGAACAATCAAGTAACACATGACTTTATTCAATAAAACCCAAGTGACATCAGTGTACAATCTGTGTTTGTTTGTTTCCTCGAATATCTGTTATTTGACTCCATGGGTCATGTTATGTATGAACTGTGTCATGAGATAACTTTTGTTATGATTTGGCGTTATATAAATAAAATCGAATTGACTTGAATTAACTGTAGGGCTACAGATTACAGGACTACTCATTCCAATCAGTTAACACTAACTAGAAGACCTTCTTTGTACTGGGATGGCATTGATGACTTAAATGTTGAAATAAACATGAACGCAAAAAAAAAAAACCTTTTAGCGACCATCAGTTAACAAGCTAGGCTTACTAGTTAGAGTGAAACACAAACTAAAAAGATTGTGTTCTAAAATGTTCTAAATAAACAAACATACATGGCCTTAGCTGACAGTTCTGTTGAGAGCTGTGAGTACAGTAATCATTCTTGTGCATTCTCAAAGTGGGACATTTCAGGTGAATTAGATTAGAATAAAATTGAACTTGTCCTCATTTTTCTTGGGTGTCCTGCGAACCTTGTAGGAGTCCTCAGGAGGTCCCTAACTAATGCTATGTGCACTTGTTCAACAGCAGGAAATGTTGACAGCTATAGCCTATATAAGGCCATGACACACTGCAGTCAGCAGCCCACCACAGAAGCTGTCAGTGTGTCTCCTAGCAACATAACCCATCGGATGCTGGCATGGGAAAAACCCACCCACAGGACTAACGCCTAGATGCTGTTTCCACAAACGTGTCGAGAAATGTGCACAAAAGCTGCACAATCATGATTGTTTATTTTCCTGACATAAAAAGTGAAGAGTATTGAACCTTTGCTCAACAGTGACTTTATTCCTGTGACAACATTAAATATAGTTATGACTGGCAGGAGGATTTCTTTTAAATGCAATTATTATATCTGCATTGCACTCAAATTATTGTGATTGCTTGACTTATGTATTCATATTCATCCACTTCATGTATACATGTCTGTTTGAACTAAAGTAATTTTAGCAGCCAGAAATTTAATAACACAAATATTATAGTCCGATCCATAAGGTTTTCTTGAGAGTTATAAAAATTACATCAGCCAATAGTTATTCTACATAAAATAAAAATCCACATACATTTTTGATTTGTTTACAGCCCGGTACAAAAAACAGTTTTGGTCTCTATAGCTAATTTCCCTGTTCATAACAACTGTACTGAGGGTGAATTAACAGCGTTGCTGCTTTGATTGATAGGTGGGTGTTGTTACAGATGGCTTATTAGAGCACCCAGGCGTCATTCATCCGGTCTCGGGTCCAGTGATCCACATCTTCACCGATTTTAGATTAGCCAGGAGGCTGAAGAAGCAGTACAGCCAACATGGTGGCGTATATTTTGAGCTTTAAAACAGCACTTTGGAAACTCATGCGCTGTCCATTCTTTTTACTGTCATTGTCTAGAACCAGTGTTTGGTTTGTCTGGGCTAATGTAGAAACATGGCAGTTCAACATGGCAGACTTGCAGCATCTGTAGATATAAAAAGGCTCATTCTAAAACAAAATATTGTTATTTTCAGGTGATCATACACTCATGAAAACACGGTTATGGATATTATATTCCATTTCTGCCATATTCTGTAGATACAGCCCCCTAAATCTTACACACCAGAGCTTTAAATCAAAGAGGAGAAGAGGAGAGGAGGACAAGACATCAGAGAGAAAGGGATCATTGCATCAAAGCAGTGAGCTGTGAAGATCAGGATGAGAAGCAGAGGATTTAAACAACTTCAGAAGGCAGATTAGGAACACATACATTCTGGCATGCACTGAGATAATTTGTAAAGGGCCTATTGTATCCAAAATAATGCAAGATTCTGGAGAATCATTTGAAACCACGTGTTTTTGCCTCAGGCTAAATCTAGATTGTTACCGGGCATGTTTTGCAGCCATACTAAACTAAACTAACTAAAACTAAACTACTTGTCTGAGTGGTCCCTGCATGACAACACAACTGTACTGTACTGTATGCGCAGTGAAGCTGCTGTGGCAGGAAATGTTCACTCCTTCGCAGTTTAAAGGCTGCCTGTGTGAACAGTGTGGTAATGCGACGTGAAAAAAGCAGATGTGCACCTACCTGACATGTGGTGAACCATAGAGGGTGCATGAAAGTAATGCACAGAGTACTAAAGGTGCATCGCTCTGCTGTGCAAGCAGCTTGCTTCAGGACAAAAGGGCCTTTCACTGTGTGGCAGCTGCAGAGGCTGGAGAGAGCATTTTGGAAGATCATGACAAATATTACACTTTCAGCTAGTCAACGAGAGCCAGTGCCGTCTGTTTGATTTATGCCCACCCTTGACCTTCATCTCTTCACTGACTAAACGAAGGTTAACTGTGTTCCAAAACCTTCTGTGAGAGAAAACTAAATCAAAGGAAAAACAGCATTCAAGTCTGAAAGAAGGCTGTATCTCACTCTGTTGGTTTAAACTGGGGTTGGAGATTTAAAGATCTGATGTGAAAATTGTTCACATCAGGTAGGATTTTGAAAAGATTTCATCTCCACCATTACAGTTGAATTCAGGGCAGCAAAGCTTGCCTTATCTAGCTTGTTTTGGGTTACACTGGTCAGGTTTTTGCTGCAGAATCTCCACGCCGCGGTGATGCCTTTATTGCAGCAACAACTCAAATCACCTCATGTGACTTCTCTTCAACCCTGACCATCTAAGCCGAGCAACTCTTTCACCCAAACAGGATCTGGAAAGCCCATCAGGACATGCAGACCCCAGACTGAACGCACTGCACATTACTGAAACCAAGCTGCATACTTGTGGTCACTTCAATGTTAAAGGCCTGCCTTATATCTGTGTCATCACGTACGCACACACTGGAGTTAAGTGTTGTTACGTCCTGAGGGCATACACTGAATGCTCCTGTGATCGCGAGGCCAGAAGTGAAGGGAGCAGAAACACAAGAACGATGAGGCAGTGTCTGTGTTACTACTGTGTCTTGTGGTACATGAGTAAGATGTTTAGACGTAATAATCTGACTCCAGTTTACTTCATAAGTCATGTAGAGGTTTGTGTGGTCACATGACCTGGTGAACAATCTTAAATGAGCTCTTCTCTTCTTTCAGTATGAATGTGTAAAGGCTCAGGACCAACAAACCACTGAACCCCCCCACTCTCTCTCCAGCACAAAAGTACAGCTCTGAATGACTGCCAGTCTTCTTCACAGCCTTTTTTGTCACAAAGCTGGAGACCCTGTCTCCACTTTAGTCCACAGAAACCATAACGTATGACATGCTATAAACTAGGGGTGCACAATAATTATCAGGCCAATAACAGGAAATTATTACGTCATTCCGATAAGTCCAGTATCACGATGAATAGCCACGATAACATTTATAATTTTGTCAGCACAGCAGTGCCCCGCTCCCACTATGAGACCTGAATGGCCTGCAGTGAATGCTGCGTACAAGTGACATTGTCATAATCAAAAAAACTCTTTCTGACTGGGAAAATTCAAGAATACCCCCTCATGTCGGAAAAGAACTTGTTAACTCAATCATAATTTTGGTAGTTGCTGACTTAAATTGATATCCACAGTATTTTTCCACATGTTACACATAAACAATAGAAACATGAACTTAAAAAGGCCGAAAGAATGACTAGCAAACGTGAGAACAGGGAATTTCCGTCACACCATGAATGCAGCACAGTGTGCTTATGTTTAAAAACAGACAACATGGCGTCAATTGTGTGGGACTTTTTCATCGTTTCAGAAGAACACAGGTTGCTTGTTATTTAGGGTGACCAAACTTCCTCTTTTGTATGGACATGTCCACTTCTTACGTCCTTAGAACTTCATGAAATTGTCTGGTTTTCACTGTTTTTCATGGGACCATTAAGCTTGTATTTAAATTGACTGGCGCTTTACACGGAATACTACGGTACTTTGTTGCGTGACGTAATTCCCTTGTGGGCGGCTCTACGACACACACACAAAGGGAGCAGAGCAGAGCAGGCAGCAGAGCAGTGTTGTTAAATGCCGAAGCGAAAGTGCAGCTTCACAGATGAACTGCAAAAAAAAATTGTTACGTACCGTCCCAGTCAGGGACAAGTGGGAGACTGAGTGCACTGTGTGCAAAGCTGCCACATATGTTTCAGTGTCTAACCCTCTGAGGACGGATTGGGCAGATCTGCCCAAAAAGTGGAAAGTTTTACATATATGTGAATATCTCCTAAACAGTTTACGATAGAGAGATGTGGTTTTTGCACTGTTTTCCTTTATTGTTATTGAGGAATGCACTTTTTCAGATTGTGCTTACATAAAAATGTCTGAATCTAACTTGTGTCAGTGGATCAATTTTCTATATATATTCAGTTTGTAATCCCATTGCATCAGTTCAAGGGGCCATTATTTATTTTTTTGAGAGGCTTGCCA
The DNA here is from genome assembly GCA_028641955.1 of Protonibea diacanthus. Taxonomy (NCBI): domain Eukaryota; kingdom Metazoa; phylum Chordata; class Actinopteri; family Sciaenidae; genus Protonibea; species Protonibea diacanthus. Next base: position 26,655,547 of record CM053979.1, on the reverse strand, counting down.
ATAGTTTTTCATTGGAAAAAAATACATACATACATACATACATACATATATATATATATATATATATATATATATATACATACACATACACACACATGTGTGTGTGTGTGTGTGTGTGTGTGTAATCAGTATCGGCCTTTAGAAGCTGAAAGTTATTGGTTATCGGTATGTCAGTTTTAAAAAAAAAGTTATTGTGCATCCCTACTATAAACACCCTGATAATGTGTCCATGATGTGCACCTCCACTGAGTCCCCGTGCAGAAGGATCCTTCATGCACATCTGTTATCACCCTATTAGTGCTGATGCCTACATTCTTCAAGAGTCTGTGAATGAAATGAAAATCATTTATTCATTTCAGATTTTTTTAGCAGAAATGACTGTTTGCTTGTTTTAGCTTCTTAAATGTGAGAATTTGCTGCTTTTTGTCATTGTGGTTTAAATATCTTTGAATTGAGGACTGTTGGTGGCACAAAATAAGCACTTTAAAGACATCCTGGGAGCTCAGAGAAATTACAAGGGGTATTTTTTTAAATGTTTGTTATTATTATTATTTATTCTATTATAATTTTGTTATTTATTGACTTTCTGAAGTGGGTTGTGTGAGAGATAATGGGTGATTACAGTTCCATAGGTGTTTAGGAGCTTGGTTGTTGTTGACGTCAGTACTCCTTGTACAGAGTGTACATCTTACTACCTACTGTGTAATGGTGGGTAGTAAGATGTATGCATTACTACCTGCTATGGGGAACACCTGAATGAACTGAACCTGACAGTTACTGTATGTAAAAGTGAAAAAAAAATCACTGGAAGAATTCAAGTGCATCTTCATAAACATACCTGGACTGACTGGTCACATAACAACTCACTAAACAAGCATCAATAAGCTAAGGATAGAGTCAATCCCTTAGATAGGTAACATGCTTTAGAAAAGCTAATTCAATTTATCCACACTGCTGTTTCTCACAGGGTCCAAAATCCAACTTCATCCTCTGTCACAGCAATACTGACTGACATCAGTGTGTAAACATACACGGTAAAACACTATATTTCATTTTCATTTTCATTTTCACACACGCGCACGCGCGCACACACACACACACACACACACACACGTTCTGTTTATCTCTATATTCGCCATCTTTTAACTCAAAACAGCAGACAAGAGAAGTGGACAAACATGAGTGAGTGTTAGCTGATAGCCTGGAAGCTTCCAGGAGTCGGAGGAAGCAGGAAAGCAGCATGTCAGAGGGCTCGGCAGATAGATGTTGAGCTGGATTTATGGCCGGTTTAGCTCGCTGGAAAAACGTTATTTTAACGGTATTCAAGGACGGCGCGTGCACTGACATGTCTTTTGATAAGCCGTGCTCTTCTAGAAACAAGATAAGATGCTAAGAGTCGAAGCTTTCAGCCCCTGAGCGGACTCACCGTGCACAGTCTCCACAAAACGTCCAAGTAAACTTGCTTCAAGTTTTTAAAGTTGCTCCGGTGGATGCGGATATCAAAGTGGTTCTTCTCCCGGCCGGACACTCACACCATTCCGTTATTTTCAGGGGAAAAAACACGAAAATTGACGTGATATTTTAGCCCAGCAGTGTGGATAAACAGCCCCTCTCCCACTCTCGCTCACAGTTTGACACAGTTTACTACCATCTCTCTGCTTTCTGCTTTAACTCACGGCTTCATCCGAGGGAGGCGGGGCCTGGCGGGAGGAGGCTGAGCTGCTGTGTGTGCGCGAGATGGGCTGCCTGACTGCAGAGCGGCTCAAAGCGGGGTGCACGGCCCCGTCAGGAGTCCCCGCCAGAGGGTCAGGAGGTCCACACAGTCCCTTGTTCTTACATTTTAATGTCAGACTCAAATGTCTCTGTTTACAACACAAGCGCATGTGCAATTCTATACAAAACTTTATCTTTAAAGTTATTGTATAGGGTCGCTGGAGGACACTCTTATCACATGAGGGCCCTCGGAGTGATGTGTATTTACATAGGGGCTCTTGATGCCAGATTATGGGAGCGTCTGGCTAAGCAAGACGCGCCTCAGCTGAGCACTCCAGCATCTATTGCTGCAGAAAGAGAGCTCAAGTATCTCTTATTGTTGCATGTAGGGAGATTAATCTGCATTTTTCAGGTATGAAGTTAGAACTTAAGTACTGATAGGTTCAAATATATGCTGCTTTTTCTTGACTTCACTTAATTTCAGAGGGAATGAACTATTAGTTCATAAGACAGCAATAGTTACAATTTGTTTATAAAATACAATACGTTCCTGTAGATTGAAGTGATGTTTTTAGGACAAGACCAAGGGACCAAGAGTTATTTCATTACATTTTCAATCATGTCACCATGTCAGAAATTACAAAAAACATTAGAATAAGTGCATCTAACAGATTCAACATTAAAATGCTATGTACACACTAATGCATCAGTTCTAATCTTACAGTTATTTAATAATGATCACTTTTGACACACTTAATACATTTTGCTGATGTTGTGTCTTACATTGCAGTGTTCACCTCTTCTAACAAGCGATACTTTGAGTAAAGTGTCTTGTGTGTGAGTGCAGTGCTTTGTCTAAGGACATAGTTGTTATAAGGAGGCAATCAAATCTGTGTCTTATCAACTGCTCTATCCATCCATTCATCCAGTATTCACACCTGAGGCTGGATCCTATCCCAGCAGGCAATGGGTGATAGGCAGGGTCACCACTCTATCACAGGGCATGTACAGACAGACAAAAATCCACACACTTATAGTCTCCAATTCCCCTGGACTGTGGAAGGAAACCAGAGCAGCTGCCCAGTGGCTCTGGACAGATGTCTTTGCTGTGATGTAACAGTGGCTGCCATCATAACAGCCATCTGTGTTGTCTTTATTATTGTTTTTACAGATTCAGAATAGACATTTTATTTGCAAGTCTTAGGACTGTCTAAGTATTTTGGGTTGTTTTGTGATATAGTCAGGAATTATATTTTTTAGACAACATATGTAACAAACAATATGCATTATATAACACACAAAATAGGCGTACATACAGTTAAAAGTAGTCGCTTTTGTGTCTGTTAGTAAACGAAGTTAGTAAAGATGAATGAAAAACAATACAGTATAAACAGTATAAAGAATGGACAGCAAAGTTTCTGAAGAACGAATTTGAAGCTCAAAATCTCTGGCTCTGGTCGTTGCCATGTTGGCTATCCTGCTACTTCCGCCTCCCAGCTGATTTAAAAATTGGCCCCTGACCTGACCAGAGGTGGACTTCATGGATTTTTAGTTTTTGACTCTTCAGCATTGTCTTTTAATAAAAAAAAAATCAATGACAGTATAAAGAAAGGACAGGTTTCTGAAGTGCCTTTTTAAAGCTCAAAATGTGGTGCTGGCTGCCGCCATGTTGGATGCACTGCCTCTTCTGCCTCACAGCCAATCAAAGACGTTGAATGATACCTGGGTGGTCTGATAAGCCATCTGTAACGGCACCTACCTGTCAATCAAAGTCGCCACACTCTTAATTCAGCATAACTTTAAGCCTTAATATAATCTGAACAGGTGAGTTGTATATAAATTCACCCTCAGTACAGTTGTCATGAACGGGGAAATTAGCTATAGAGACCAAAACTGTTTTTTGTACCAGGCTGTAAACATGTTTATTTCTGCTGTGAAGTTGGACATTTTAACGTGGGGAGATTGAAATGTTCTGTAGCCAGCCTCAAGTGGCTGCTTGAGGAATGTTTTTTCTGATGTTTTCTGTTGAGGAACAGTTTTTGGCATTTCCGTTTTGGCTTAATTTCCCATCCACTGAGATTGCTGCTTGTAGAAAATAACAAATAAAAATAAAATAAGCAAGTTTGCAAGTTTCTGCAAGGCACCCTCGACAAGAAACCCAATAAAATAATGTATTTTTTATATTATTTATTTAATATTTTCAATAAAATATTGAGGCTGCACACACTGCTTCTGGAACAGCATACATCAAGTATTATGAATGAACCAATGGTTTCAAATGCTCAAATGGACAGTAAATTATGTACAACCAACCAATGTCTCCATGCTGTATTGTTATAGATTAGGTCATCTGGTTATTTTAATGTTTAAGTAATGTTTGGCTATAGAGAGAGGAAAGCGCTTATGTTACATTACATATGTTTGACAGATGTTTTTACTTACAATAAACATTCATAATAAGAGCACTGTAATTTATAAACACTGCATGCCTTTTGTACTTTATTTTGATATTTAGGCAAGGAGGAATTGAGACTGACATCTATTATTAGGTATGTAAATCACAATTAAAATCATATTTGGCTTCTTGCTTAATTAAATTTTGGGTGGCTTCTAATATTAGGATGTGGAAGCATGTTTTTCAGCTCTCACAAGACACAAACTTTATTCACCACTCCACAACCCCAATCACAAGCACTAAACCGTACACAGGATGATTTCTGTCTGTGAACAAACACTGCATTGCTTTGCTGCAATATCAGACTTCCTCTGAAAAGGAGCCATTGTGTGAATCGGTACAACATAAATGTCAGCTTAGTGATCTTAACACTAATGAGATGGCACCTGTGACAAGAGGGAAGGAAACTTTTGTTGTGGAGAACACACACAGGCACGAGGAAGAAGAAGAAAAAAAACACTTGTGCTGCTTTTGAGAGTTGACAAGGAAACGCTCAAAGGGATCAAATAATTTTACATCTCATACATATGCATGTCTCTGTTAAAGTGCTCCACTTTGTTTATTTACACTGCGTTAGGGTTGTGAATACAGCTGAGAGGAAGGGGAATAAAAAGCGTAACAGTGCATCAGAGATATGTGCAGTCTGAAGCGTCATCATTTTCCATTAATGTGACTTCAGTCTTGGAGTTTCTATTGACCTAGTTGATTGCACTGTAGCTGTCAAGTCCAACAATACTCTGTCAGAGATGTCATGCTGCACTCAGTGCAAATGTCACCAAGTATTACTGAGGAAAAGAACAAATGATCTCACTATTTGGTTAGATTGTATTACAGGCAATTAAGATGCCACAGTTTCATGCAGTGAGGGAGTATATTGTTATATGTTGAGTGTATATTTATTTTTGCTGTACCATAATATTCAGCAGATCTGTTAATCAGTGTTTCAGCCACGATGCATTAAAAAGAGAAATGGAATAGTTTTTGTTATTTTAGAATGTGCCTTTATCTAGTCCATCATGTTGAACTGCCGTGTTTCTACAGTAGCCCAGAATGGACTACTCTTGCATTTTTCGTGGCCACCATAGGTTCTCCTACATGCTTAGAAGGTGAGGGTGAGGCGAGTGGTATTCTGTTGCTTGCAATATGCAACTTTCCCCCTTGTAAATCCTACACACTGGACCTTTTAACTATTAACTAATCATCATGATCTCATTATGAAAAGTAGTAAGAAATGTAAGACATGTGATCATTTATTCTTATTATTTGAAGGTAGATGTATGAACAGTTCCATTTGATTGAACTCTCGGTGAAAAAGGAACCCATATTAGCAGTATCATTTTATTTGTATAGTACCTTTCAAAGAAAAGAGCCAATTGAAAGTATTTTATATAAGAAATGCATGCGAAGTTTATTTAGGCCACAATGAAGAGAAGTAGAAATAGAATCAAATGTTTTAATAAACATTTTGAGCACAATTTCGCCATTCAAAGTACTTTATAGAGTAATGAAATAGTAGAAAACAGGCAAAAGACAAAGACAGTCCAATATTATACATTTAATATAGAAATAATAGTGTAATACTAGTAGTAGTAAATAATTTCTAGTAAACTGTAAAAAATGAATGAAAATAAATGTCAAGCCAAGCTTCCATCTAGTGTAATGTGACATTGGCTAACACAGTCAATACCAATAAAAAGTTGAAATACATTTTTCCCCCCTTCATTCTGTAATTTCATTATGACTTCATGGAGCTGAGGGGTTATGTCACTCAATTTGATTATGCTGCGCTGTTTTTATGACTGTAACTGAAGAACTGTAAGTGAAGTTTGCGAGTTAAATATTAATTTGGTATTGTTGACTTTGTTGATAATTTACGGTTGAACTGCTTTTGACATGGATGATGTCGTCACTACTCTACAAAGTCCAACTTTTTAGTATTCCGTATGTCACTGTGCCCATACTGGGATTAAAAGATAACCTGAATAAAACTGATATCTCTTCATGAAGTTTTTTTTTTTTTTTTTTTTTTTACCCACAGTGACTGGCAGTACACTGTGTATGAAGCTGTGCGATTTGAAGAGAGGGTGAAGTAGTTGATTGATTCTCAGAAAAATGTAAATTCAAATGAGTCTAAACTGTTATTATTCATTTATGGAATAAATAAGTCAATTTAATATTGATTCCACCAGGGCTCTTACTGGCTGCTGTGTAGTGTACATGTATTGTACTGGCTCTGTTTTCTTTGAATTTGTAATGCTTGTTATATTACATAGTTTTTTTTTTATAGAACATCCTCCCATCATTGGGAGGATCCCCTCTGCTTTGTCTCAGTTCCAACAATGTCTTTGGGACACTAAATATTTGATTTGGGCAGGGATTGTTTTTGGCCTGCTGCTCACTGGAGTTGCAGGGAGTGATCAGATGGCCAAAGTGAAGAGGGATGTCCTGTCTCATACTTTCACAATCACATAACTGCCTTAAAAAAGGCGAATCCAGTGTTAAAACTTTACTCCAGCTGGCTCTTGGTACACTACAACTTTGAATGGACCAGGACAGTTTCTCATATGGTCTCACTTTGATTTAAAACACCTATCAGTAGCAGGAAAGATGAGATGATTTTCATTGTTGTACAGTGTGTGTTTTTTTTTAAATACTGGGTTTTATGCCCTAAATCAAAGCAGAAACACATCTGAATTCTATTCAAATGTGGACTTTCCTTTTAATTCATTTAAAAACCAAACCACATGCTGCTGGACCACTCCAAACATCTTTACTTATTTGAACAAGCTCCCCATTTTTTTACCAGCAACATATGGCGTGCATTAAAAATAAACCTAAACTGAAAAGCCATTTATTAAGAGATTCCTGTGTGTATCAAGTATGCTGCCCCTGTCTATGTCAGTTTTCATAAAAATACTTTTTAAAATTCAGACCCATAGCCAGGTGGTCACAACAAGAAAGTTCAGGGTTCTAACCCGCTGGCCAGCTAGGCCTTGTTTTGTGGCCAGGGCTGCACCTTTATATGTGGAGTTTTCACATTCTCCATGTCCCTGGGTTTCCCCTCCAGCTTTTTCTGAAAGTCCAAAGGCATGCAGGTTAATTGGTTACTCTAAAATTGCCCCTCAGCGTGAATGTGAGCATGAATGGTTGTTTGTCTCTATGTGTCAGCCTTGTGATGAACAGGCGACCACTCCGGGATGTACCTTTCCTGTTTCCCAATGTCAGCTGGGACTGACTCCAGCCCCCCAAAGACCTTGCAATGGATACGCCGCTAGAGATAATGAATGGACAGACAATCAGACCCATCTCTGTCAGCTGCTCTCCTAACTGCTCTACCAGCCAAAGAGGGTGGAGTGTACACACAAGTTTAGGCTATTTTAAACTTAAACTGAGTAATCTAATGTGATGTGTATGCCAATCAATCAACGTAATCATTTGTTCAACACAAATATGCAGATTCTGTTTCCCTGTCTTAGAAGATGTAGACTAAGGTATTCCTCATATATGCTCTGCATATTGGTGATAAGATTTATGAAGGATGGATTCAAACAACTACAAATGCACATATTAGCAGTAGAAGTAGCAGCAAAGTAGCAGAGAGAAGTAGAGTAATAGTAGCAACAGTGGTAGAAGTGTAATCCTTTTCTTAATTAAAAGCAGTAATGAAAACCACAATGAAAAAACTACATCCACAAGTATTAGCAGCAAACAGCGTGATGGTGCTGTGGTTAGCATTGTCGCCTCACACCAAGAAGTCTCCTGCTTCCTCCCACAGTCCAAACACATGAACCTTAACAGGTTAACTGGTGACTCTAAGTTGTCTGTAGGTGTGAATGTGAGTGTGAATAATTGTTTGTCTCTATGTGCCCTGTGATGAGCTGGTGACTTGTCCAGGGTGTACCCCGCCTCTCAACAACAGTCAGCTGGGATAGACTCCAGCCCCACTGTGACCCTGATGAGGATAAGTGGTTACAGATAATGTATGGCTGGAGTATTAGGAGCAAAGTATGCAAAAAAGCATCAAAAGTAAAAGGGCAGTCAATCAGTTTTATATTATTTCTTATAATAACACTAGGTTAATTAGTGTGATGTGTTATTGTGCAGTTCAGCATTTTTAAATTGTAACTGTTTGACTTGATCATCACATCTTAATCTGAAAACAATACAAAACATCCCTTCCAAATGCAGATATAGAATATAGTTATATTAAGTAACATAAAATATAGTTATATCAGTATAAAGTAACATTTAATACATTTAAATTTTATTTAAAATCAAGTATTTCAATCAAATATTTTAAAATCAAGCAGTACTTCAGAAGTGAAATATTTGACTTGAGTAAACATACTTACATTTTACCACTGAGTGGTAGTAGTGTAGTAGTAGTAGGTGTGAACTTTGCTTGTTCCCTCACTCGATTTGGAGAGTTTATATTTATTTAATCAAAAACAAATAGTCATTGTTCCTCCTAGCATTTGAAACATCAGGGGGCAGTTCCTTTTCCTATATGACCTCCTTCATTCTGAACAAGCTTCCTGTCATTGTTATAGTGACAGACACTGTCAGTATTTATGGTCAAATTCAAAGCTCATGCTGACATAGCACTCATTCCTTTCACTTTCTAAACCCTCCTGCAAAGTAAATGCTTTGCCACAATACAGCAGGGCTTTATAGGGATTGTTGTAGAAATTGTGGATGTCCTGTAGCATGACTAGCATGGCAGTTTTACAACTTGAGGAGGATAGAAGTTCTCAGTCATGTGTGAAATCAAATCAATGTGTGAAATCAAATCAAATCAGTTATGTGCTTTAGTTATGATGGCTATCAATGGCTGTTTTTAGACCCTAAAAAGATATTTTATACAATTTACAAATCTTCAGGTTGCAGTGAAAGTGAATTCTGACATTTCCTGTCTAAACCATTAATATCTCCAGTCTACACAACTTCCTGTTTTACTTCACATCACAATGAAATATGTATTGTCTTTACAAAATGACAAATATTTCAGTCAGTTACTCAAAAACAAAACTCACAACACACATGCCCTTGCCATCAGCGCTCCCTCCTTTGGAAGACAGTTTAAACCCCACATGTTTTCTCGTAGCACCATCTTGTGGACAAAAGGTGCAATTGCTTAAGAAAGTATTAAAGTCCTTTACAAACCACTTTGACTTATTGATTCCCGTACTTAACCTTTAAAGTTAAAAATAATCATTTCAAAATGTAAAATACTCATAATCTAGAACTTTACAGACCACTGCTCTAATGTATGATGAGATTAGCCTGAATGTGCTAACATCATATTCATGACAAGGCTATAAATATTAAATTATGAATATAATGACTGAAAATTTGGATTTGTGCTCATCAGTTATGTTTTATTCCTTCTAGCTGGTTTACCAGTCCTTACATAGTAATTATGATATACAGTGTATATGTGTCAGTCAACTGTCCACGCCATCAAGGGTGAACATGTTTGATATTGTTTGCAATGTGAGTAAAACTTTACTATGGCTATATTATTTTTACTTCATTAATAACTACCTTGTCCTAATGCTGGATCAGGAACAGCACCATGGTTCTGTTAAGCCCGCTGAAACATTGTGATATTTGAGTATACAAATATATGAAAGACCTAAGCGGTCATACATTTTATTTCCTCCCTTTTCCCGAGATCTCAAGTTATTTTTTATCTTTATGTCAAAATAACAAATGTTGTTATCCCAAGATAATGGAATGTTTCCTGCAATGATTTAATATAGGCTACCAGATGATCCTTTTGATTTCTCCAGATCTCGTATTAATTATGTTGTTATCCCGGTGTTATAAGAGCAGCACAGTTCTTTGGGGAATGGAGCAGTGTGTAAGGCAGACCTGGGAAAACTGTTCCACAAAGGGCCGGTGTGGCTGCAGGTTTTCTTTCCAACCAAGCAGCAGCACACCAGACTTGACTCATTTAATCAACTGATCTCAGTCTTCAGACAGTTGATTGGTCAAAGTGTGTGCTCTTGGTTGGTTGGAACAAAAACCTGCAGCCACACCAGCCCTTTTGTGGGCAGTTTGTGCTGCCCGAACACAGTCTGACAACCAAGCAGGAAAGGTTACCTCGAGAGCTCCCATTATCTCGGGATAACAATATTTGTTATGTTGATATAATGACATAACTAACTCTAGATCTGAAGAAAACAAATGAAATTAACTCATTATTACAAGAAAACAGAGGGAACAAAATGTATACATTCTTGACCGCTTAGAGCTTCCGTACATTTACATTAAGGTGGACTATGAGGATGTGCAGGGCCCCGCAGCCATCAGGGGGACCCAATCTGCAAATTCAGCCTCAACATATTTTGGGAGAATTAAAAGTACCTGTCTTTATTTGTAGCCAAACAAACAAACAAACCAACTCATTTGTTGTGTGAAGCACTTATATGCTTCAAAAAGCATGTAAGCTTTTCTATAGGTTAAAATCAAGTCAAAATCATCTGTGGGCTGCGCTGTCATGCCCCGAGTGACGTCTACCGACAAATATATTGATAATATGAAATAAAATATACTTATTTTTTGAGTACTTGAGTTTATGAGTATGAGTTTATCATTTTTCAGGAACAGGATGCATCAGTTGCATTCATTAATGTACTGAAGCCTGTTTTCCTCTTAAAATGTAACAGGCTGTTGTATCGCCACAGATCATCTGAAAAGGTTAGGAATCTCTCCCACATCTTGCACTTTGCATTTCTATTGTAAGGATAATACGAATATTCCAACTTCATTGATACAAACCTTTCCTGAATCATTTGGGATTTCTTCCAAATTTCCAGCTCACAGGAAATAAACCTGTGCCTAGTTCAGGTTAACCTCGTTAAATCCAAACTCGCCCAATAATGCTCTGAACTCTCCCCATTCTATTTGTTATTCAAATTGTTCTTAATATTTATGTCAACAATTTATTCTGTACTCTTGCATTCCCGGGCTTAAAAGTCCCAGAAAAACATCTACTATGCAAAACAGGTGTCTTTGAATGCAACAACGCCTTGTTGTTGATTAGAAAAGCTAGTTTTCTTTAAAATGCAAAAGTGAAAAATAATCGTGGACGATCCTATAAATATCCTATTCTTCTCTTGTACATGAGTGTTTGGTAGGATGTGTTCACTGAAACCAAAATTTCCGCTTCTGCCTCGGCACGCGAACTCACCGCTCCGCCCACACCCCCAGCCTTCCGTTCGTGACAGTCCGCAGACACGTTACCGAGCGTTCCGCGGCAGTCGAGCCTCCGCCTGCCCAAACAGGCGGACACTAAAGCCGACTGACAGTGTTCACAGGCGGTTTGGCGGCTCCGCACTCATCAGTCTGTATCTTAACGACTGACAATCCTCCAGGAGCGACACCGAGTTGCCATTTTGTTTGGAACAAGTCAACACAAGTCTTTTACACTGTGCTTTAAAATCGTTAACGTTACACATGTGCAGGAGACACAGCGGGCTGTATCTTTTGAACGTAAACTGTTTGGAGCACAAACTCAAAGTGGAACACGTGCAGCTCGTGTTTTGACCAATCAGTCGTAGGGGCTCGAGCACAGGGGTATAAATTTGAGGCGGTTGCCGTAGAGACGTCTGCCACCGAAGAGTTGAACGCAAGAGCCTGTGGTATCTCGTAAGGTAATGCTAGCCAGGTAATACTTACTGAATGCCGTGTTTAACGAACCTGAACGTATGTTAAGGTTAGCTGCTGTGTTCCCGCTAATGAGTGAACCGTGTGGAAACTGTTTTCAAACCCCGTGTGGGGAAGCTGACACGAGCTGACAGGGAGCCATGACGTAGAGGTACAGCGAGCTAGCGCAGATAAACAGTAGCTAGACACAGCTATACCGATGAAGGCATGATAGAAACGCAGCCAGTAAAACGAGCCGGTAGATACAACAAGAATGTGTTTATCTAGACTAGTCATTGCGGTATCTATTGCTAGTTATCCAACAGGCGGGATAAAATGACCCTCCATTGGTGATATACGTTAGCATTGCCAGCATTTTTCTGCTAACGTGACTGCGTAGGTCACTGTCGCGCCGTTTACGTAACGTTACATCGCCCGGACGAAATAGAAGCGAGAGGAATGTCGAAACGAAGAACACCGACACGACGTTTAATTAACCTCATTAATCACGCTAACGTATGCAGTAATGTGGAAGTTAGTTAGCTAGTTAGCGTAAGTTGCTAAACTAACCGGTGGGCGTGGCGGAGGCTTCACGTGCTAGCCCGAGCACTGTCAACAGTGCAGCGTGCGGCAGCCATGCGGCTCAAAACGGGATGACGGCTGTTATTATGAGGGTTTGGTGGTTAATGGGAAGCCTAATGATATTCCAGATGAAGAGGTTTGAGTTGACATGCAGCGCCTGTTTGTGGATTTAATGACAGAATGTAACAAAAATCTTATTTTTAATATAATTAAATGTTTATTGTGGCATGCTTTTTCTGTTGGTTGGCTTCAAGGCAGCTACAGAAGTTTCCATAATTGATTTAGGACATGTTGACCTTTACACTGTTTGTAAGAGTTTTGTGCATAAATCCATTTTTTGTCCACAAATGTAAATTTAACATTGTGCAGAGTGTGCCGAAGTCTACCTCTGGACTACAACAGATATTCTTGATGTGTACCAAAAGAGACAACCTTGATCCATCAGGCTGTTTATTTGCAATTACACTGTCCTCGTATGGTTAAAACAGTTAGTGTGTTGATTCTTACCAACACTGTGTACTCTGTTGTGCTCTGTAGCTTTTGCACATCGGGCAGTCAGAGTTTAACAGTGACCTCAGGATAATTCTTTTTATCTGGCTCTGTCTCTGGACAGCTGTTTATCAGACTGATGTTTTTACACAAGGACAGTGTCTTTGCTTAGTTTGTAACTTTTGAACCTCTGTGAAATGATTATTTGCAATCAATTAACTGATTAATTCTTTAGTCTATACACTTCATACTTGTTAGTATCACAATCATCAATTATGACAAACTGCCTGACTAGTTGTCGGGTAATTCAGTGTTTTCCTTCCACTGATATTAAAAAAACAAAAAATCAGAAAGTTGTAACCAGTAAATTTTTTTTTTTTGATAAGTGACTGAAAAAACTGATTATAAGTTAATAGTTGTTTAGAATTGTTTCAGCTGCAGGATGTCCAAAACCGATGATTATGTTTTGTCAGAAAAATGCTTTGAGTATGAAATGACTGTAAAAGTCAAAAAGCACATGACCCTTAATCTTGCAGTTGAATGACATCACCAGGTCGCCGTGAGCTGCATACATCCAACAAAATGACAGAAATCTGACGTGCTTAATTCATTCATGTATAAAAGTATTGTCTCATTTGTCATCTTTTTACAAAATAAAATGAAATAAGATACAGAACTTGCAATGTAAATTTATTTGACTGAAAATGCTAAATGGATTCCTGAGAGATTCCGTAGGTGGCAGTGTTAGCCATGTTTAGCAGGAAAGATTCCGCTGCACTCTGAAAGAGTGCTGATATCCATGTAAGAGTCATTACTGACAGTACTGATCTGTCTTTGATATTTCAGTATATGCCGAAGAATCAAACATCATTTTGAGTGAATAATAAATCATAGCCAGTAAGCAATATGCTATAATCAATGAGCTATTTTCTCTCCGTGCCGTGTCCACCAAGGTGGAGGACATAAGTGCTGACAGTTTTGGTAGTGCTTGGCCCCCTTTTTACTGGATTTGTTCCAAGTAGAGTCAAACCTGCTTGTGGGCATTTTGGGTCAGTTATAAGAGCATTATAACAGGATACTTATGTAGATGATACTGTCTCATTGATGCTCAGTGTTGTTTCATGTTCATCTGGGTTAGGATCAGACTGTCTTATAAGACACAGCTCGTGAATTTAAATCCTGAATTGTAAAATATTTTCAGTTTGTGACAGTCAACATAGATCTACATTTGGGACAGATGGGCTGTTTTAGGCTTCTGGTTTGACTTTTTTGTTTAAAACTCAAAGATGGGGTCAGTCATACAGGACAAAGATAGTTGTTGATTCTCATTCCTAGGTCGTCAAATATGGCCAGACACACCACCAATCCAAAACATTGGTGTTTGATGACTCGACAATCCGCTCTCTTTCTCCACTATGAGTCAATCCGCCTTTTTAAAACAACATCAACTATAAATCTGTAAATCAAACATTTGAAGCCTTCATATATCTTTTAAATGATAAAATAGGTTTTATTCCTTATTCTTCTTAATATCAAGAAATCCCAAACCAACACTATTTTCCGCTGTGGGTTGATACGCATTTGATGCTACACAGACAGTAAGCATAAATTAATTGTTGGTTTTTGTCTCCATAAACCAGTCAAAAATATATATATTTCCAGGTTAGTTGTTCTGAACCTGCTTATTTATAAAAGGGTACTTCAGCATTTATTTATTTGTTACACATTTAAGTCTTGAACAGAGCACCACATACATGGACATCCTCTCTGTTTCAGGTTGTATTAACCCAGGCATTGGCTTGGCAAATCCAAATGTTGCACTAAACTATCAGCATTGCATTGTGGGTAATGTAGGCACCAGGGTTTAGGATGTCTGATGTAAATCATAAAAGCAGAATTGATGTCATATTGCATTAGTTCTGTTTGTTTTTCATAATGTCATCCCCACTTCTCATTTTTACTGAAGCACTGGAAACTACCTTCACTCCTTGTTTAGGAAAACGTGTGATGAGCACAGTTTCCCCCCTTCGTGGCCTTTGGACAACATGATGTCTGATGTGAAAGTGTGTCCCACCCCGAGTGGAAATCCCCCTCCGCCAGAGGTCATAAATCCAAAGAAGCCTGGACGTGTAACCAATCAGCTCCAGTATCTGGAGAAGGTGGTGATCAAAGCTTTATGGAGGCATCAATTTTCATGGCCCTTTCGTCAGCCAGTTGATGCAGTGGCACTGCGTCTCCCGGTGAGTAACAGAGTTGTGATCGTTGCAGCCCAAAATCTGAAATAAATGTGCTGTGTTTTTCATTTAAACTAAAACCAGGTCTATCTAGAAGACTTTGACTCTTTGTCAGGAAACACTGATGTATTCATGCCAGTGTCTTGTCTTTCAGGATTATTACACAATTATTACAAACCCTATGGATCTGAGCACTATTAACAAACGTCTTCAGAACAAATATTACTGGCGTGCACTTGAATGTATACAGGACTTCAACACCATGTTCACCAACTGTTACGTGTACAATCGGGTAAGAGAAGACTGTTTGTGATGCTGTATGACACCCGCTAGGTATAGCTTCTCTCTTTTGCTGTACTGTCACACTGTAATGACGTAGTTCCACACAGCATTTTAGGCTATTACAGTGCTGAAGCTTCTCTTTAAAGTGTTTCTACAGTTTTATTGTAATATAGCAGTATAATCCTCTTCCTGCAGCCGGGAGATGACATTGTTTTTATGGCTCAGACCCTGGAGAAGCTTTTTTTGCAAAAAGTGTCCCAAATGCCTCAGGAAGAGTGTGAAGTTCCATCAATCACTACAAAGGAACCCGTGAAAGGGAGAAGGACAAATGCAGGTATCTTACAGAACAGAAAGGCTCTTATGATATTCATCCTGTATGACAGGTCAATGCCTTAAGCAGCCACAGATACAAACATCCTGTGCTCATTTTGCAGTTTTAAAAAGGCATCTGACTATTGTGCCTGTGTTCACTGCCTCCTGTCATGCAGGTGCAATAAAGCAGAGACCCGTAGTGTCAGAAGTTGTTCTCCAGCAGACAGTGACGGTCATTCCTCCTGATGTGTCTCAATACATGCAACCCATCCAGCTCTCTGCACAAATTGATACATCAGTAAGTATTATAATTATTATTATTGTTGTTGTTGTTATTATTTTGGTAACTAAAAGTGTCTGTTGTTATTTCAGAGTAAAAAAGGGTTTAAGAGAAAAGCAGACTCCAAACCTGCCACCACTACCTCAGTGATCCCCAGCTGTGAGGTAACCTCGTCTGGAGAAACTCCATTCTTCTCCAGGAGAGGCACTGGAAGGCCCATCAAACCTCCTAAGAAAGACTTGCCTACCTTCGAGGGCAAGAAGGTCAGACTGTCGGAGCAGCTCAGGTCCTGCAACGATATCCTGAAAGAAATGCTCTCAAAGAGACATTATGCATACGCATGGCCCTTTTATACCCCTGTTGATGCGGTTGCTTTGGGCTTGCATGACTACCATGACATCATCAAACAGCCTATGGACCTGAACACCATCAGGGTAAGATGATTATTATGATGCAGACTGAGCAGTGTACATTACATGATTTTTAATAATTGCACGTCAGTTTTCCTGACCTAAAGTGTCATTTCCTCAGAAAAAAATGGATCAACGAGAGTACACAAATCCGAAGGAATTTGCTGCTGATGTCCGGCTCATGTTCTCCAACTGTTACAAATACAATCCACCTTCACATGAGGTGGTCTACATGGCACGAAAACTGCAGGTATAGATTTATTAATTCATTTTTTTCTTCCACCAAATCAGTATGGCAATATTTAAAGCAGTGTTTTGTTTAACTGATGAAATCTAGCCAATAACTAAATACATTCAATTTATGATGACAAAATCTATGAAGAAATCTATTGACATTTACATCAGCAAATAAAAACTGGACAAAAAAATTAGGAGGATGAGGAGGAAGAGCCAATCAGTACGGAAGCCCTAAGCAGTCCTGTATTCATAATTCATTTTATTTCCTGTTTGTTTGTTTTTTTGTTTTTGTTTTTGTTTTGTTTTTTGTGATAAGTTAATTTCATTTGTTTGAGTTATCTATGATCATCATGAAATAACACATGTTGTTGTCCTGATAACAGGATCATTTTCTTTCTTCAAGTTTGTACCAACTTCTAGGTTAACCCCCTTTCACTCTCACTTGACCACTCACACCTCACACACTGCTTCAGCAATCGAGTCAGCACAGCGTGATGTCAGATGTGATGGAAATCTCAGGCCTATCACATTTGATTCATTATCTTGAGATCTCAAAGTAATTATGTCATTATCTTGGGATAACAACATGTTTTATTTTGACATGACATAAATAACTCGAGATCTGGATAAACAAATAAAATTAAGTCGTTGTCATGAGAAAACAGAGGAAATAAAATGTAGAAATACATGATCGCTTAGAGCTTCTGTAAAGAACGTCTGAAAGTCTGATTTTTTTTTTTTTTTTTTTTTTTTTTATCAGCAAACATGAGCTTGAAATACTGATAAAAGGGAATGACGCTGACATGCAATCAGAAATTAGTCTTATTAATTGTAACTGACATTTCCTCCAGGAGCATGTAATGAGACTGTTGTAATGTAATGTAAATAACTCATTGCACTTCGCTGTGGATTTGGTCAACTAAAACATATCAGGTGACTAAATGAAAATTTGCTGTTAAATGAGTACTGATTTACCATATTTCCCATGCATACTCTTAAGGCCTCATGAATTCAAGGATTCAAGGAGTTTTATTGTCATTCCAGCACGTTATACATGTAGCCCGATATCAAATAAGTGCAGATGCAAAATGCAGATTTAAATTTAAACAAGTATATACAATAAATAGAAGAAGATAACGAACCGTAAAAACAACAGTACAACACCATGTTTAGGTATGAGGAAATAACTGCGGTGAGTATGGAATGAAGTGACATCAAATGAATACAACAATGTGACAACAGACAGCCGTCTGTGCCAACATTAAAGTGACATTTGCAAGTGTTCAGGTTGTGCAAAACAACTGCATTTGTGCAAGTATTGCAGTGCAAGATATTATTGTGTGTTCAATACTATTCATAAAACATTTACTAACACAATTTGAAACCTCCATTGTTTACATTCATGTGTGCTTGCAGGCAGGTTCTTTATTCTTTGCCTTTGTTGGCACGTTGCTACATTTCTTGGCACATCACCAACTGTTCAGTGGAATAGTATGAAATCTAAACCAATCTACAGGACTGTATATCACATTACCCACATGCAAGAGACACTAACAAAATCATGACTGACTCTTAAATACATTGCTCCACAGTGCTACTAGAAGTAAAAAATAGTGTAGAGTAAGTTCTGTCTATTGAAAGGAATAATGTAGAATGAAAATGTAATGATTATGATGATTGTATGTACTGCACTAGCAGAAGTATGGATGCCTAGATACAAAGTTCCATTCAGATATTTTCCTTTAATACAGCTGCACACCAGTCTGACCTTCTGGATATTAAAAAAAATATAAACTGTTTCATAGCTTTAGTCTTTTTATGATATTTTGAATAGTGCTCTTCTGTGCTTAATATATCATTAAGATAGGAATATGAGTCTAGTGGTTGGGGCAATAATGTTTGAACATCCTGTCTGCATCCTCAATATGAACAAAATACAGGAGCACCAGTGAAATGTTGCTAAAGTGGTAACAACATTTGTGGGTAACAGTGACAGTGCCAGTGACAGTATAAAGAAAAGCTCTGAATATGCGGCCATGTTGGCTGTACTGCCTGTTCCGCCTCCTGGTTAATCTAAATATTGTCAGCGTGGATCATGGACAGATCTGCTGCTTGCTTTTTGCCCGCCTATGCACATTGTGAATATGGATCTCATCAAGTGAATGTTGTCTGTCTTTACTGCATATTACAGCTGGCATACCTGAACATGAAGGATTACAACTTACAAATCCATTTTCGTGTGTGAACAGACCTTGGCCATCACTAAGCTGAAGGATTAGTGTCAGTATTTCTATTACTGCTATAAAATCTTATGTTTGTATCAACAGGAGATTTTTGAGGCCAGATACCTGAAGGTTCCCCAAGAAGCAGAGAGTTGTTCCATACCTCCTCATCGCTTTGAAAAGGGAAACGGAGACAGAGTTGAAAGTCCGTCGTCTGACAGTGAAAGTTCTGACAGTGAACTCTCCTCAGAGGAGAAGAGTTCATCTAAAGAGGTGGCCACGCAGCTGGCGCATCTAGAGGAGAAGGTTGGTATATGACCATGTGCCAGTAACCGTGCAAATGGCTGTCCACTTCAGTGCATTTGACCTAATTGTCTTATTAATGGATGACCTCTCAGTTGAAAGCCGTCACTGATCAACTGAAGAGATTTACCCAAGATCCCCTGATGAAACCAAAGAAGAACAAGCTGAAAAAGGAAAAAAGATCCAAAGAAAAGGATATTGCTCAACTAAATCGCAAATCCTCAAAATACAAATCTATTGTAGAAAAAATGTCCAGCAGCAAGAGATCAACTTTGTAAGTTAGCCCCACTTTCTTTGAATGGTTTATATTTACACTTATCATATTGATATATTTACTTTATTCCATGGCTAACATTAGATGTTTTGTATGTTTGTCTAGGTATGGCAACAGACACAACAGTCATGGGGCCCTATCTGTAAAATGTGAGGATAAGTCATCAATACCAGTGACTTACCAGGAGAAGAAGCAGTTGAAATTGGACATAAACAAGCTACCTGGTGACAAACTGGGCAGGCTAGTGAACATCATTCATGCCAGAGAGTCCTGTCTGCGGGATTCCACTCTAGAGGAGATCGAGGTTGACTTTGAAAAGCTCAAGCCCTCCACGCTGAGGGCCCTGCAGAGGTTTGTTACAGCGTGTCTGAAGAAATGCAACAAGAACGTGAGCAGTAAGTGCAGCTCAGTCAAGTACTTACTTTATTTAGTTGATTAAATCAAACTACTTTTTGTAGCTTCTCTTTGTAATGGCAATGGTGTGTTATTATCTGTTCTGTCCGGCAGAGAAAAAAACGGTAAAGCTCACAGGAAGAACTAAAACTGGAATACTAAAGGATGCTGGGAGGTCTCAGGTTGCCAGTAAAGAGCAGCACCTGAAGAAAAATAAGCCAGCAGGTAAGAACTGAATTTGATTAATAGTATTATCATTCAAGTTCAGCTTCCAGTGTAAAAATGACTTCTTTTTTTTGTCAACAGCTAAAGTGATGGTGCCTCCTGACCTCAGCTGCCCTTCACGCCTCAGTGTTAGCAGCAGCAGTAGCAGCAGCAGCAGCAGCAGCAGCAGCAGCAGCAGCTCGTCATCAAGCTCTGACAGCAGCAGCAGTAGTCATTCTGCGTTCCATAGCACTTCTGATAGCAGTGACTCTGAATCAGGTTAGCTGCTCTCCCCTTAGCACTATCCTTCCCTTGTTTTATCCTTCCCTCCTCTCCTTTTTTAAAATAAAACATAAGCCATGGGCACGATTCACCTGGGCAGCTTACTACAACGTTTCAAACCCCATTTCTCTCTTGGTTGCACACCAAATATTAAACAGTTTTTATATTTTTGCACATTAATCAGGTGTTTGCTCTTTGTGTTTATTTCACACACACTTTTAATAATCTGTCCTCATTGAAGAGATGTGCACATCTGTCCTAGTGAGACTATTTTAGAAACATTTTTGATAAATCGGTTGCTTTATTGTAGTAGACTATTGATTTATACGTGATATGCTGCTTCCATGGCATGATAAGTCAAGGACACTCAGGAGAATCTTTCTCTTCCACACTACAGCAAGGTGACAAATTAGCCCGCTGGAGGTCAGCCAAAATAAGATTTTTAGCTATATGTTCACATTTTTGAAATCTGTCTTAATACTCATGTTCCCATATGAACAATGAAACATCTGCTCGCTGTAGTCATTCCTTCTCCTCACACCGGCCCCTAAGAGATCTTCTCCTAATGTGCTTCAATGTTAGTGATGAGGGACAAAATCTACAGTCCTCTCTGAAAAAATATGCGTCAGTCAGTTAGTCAGTCAGTCCACATGTTTTTTGTTTCTATCTCTAAGTGCAGCTCAGCTGTCTGGGTCTGGGTAAACACAAATAAGGGATCACGTAATGACCAATATGAACAGGAGGGATGATTACAGCAAGAGAAAACTGTTTTCTAGGTGACTGGGTGGAAAAAATTAAACATACCCTTCCACTTTAAGGTGCACTTGAGTATTTGTAATTCTAAGCATCCCCTGGCATTTCATCCTCATGTATTAACACCATAATTCCCAGTGGCATCTCTTGGATTTTGCCTTTCACTGTAAACCTGTTTTACTGAGTATTGTATTGTTCTGTTCTGTCTTTAATCAAGGCCTCATATGAAAAAGTTCACTCTCGTCAATTTCTGTGCCCCAGTTTTTCCATACACAGTAGTACCTCGGCCCATAGGAAACAAAAAGACAGGGAATAAATGCTTCAAACATTTTGTGTCATTACAGTATATTCACATAATTCCATAAAAATGAGTGTGAAAAGCATTACAAATGATTTTGCTAAAAGACAAGCCTTGTAAATTATATTATTATAGTTTTATATTAACAGGCTGCCTGCCTCTGTGGGCTGATTTATGTCTTTCAGTGCCAAAAACAAAGAAGCAGAAGAGTAAAGACTCTTGTCAAAACATTAAGACAAAGGTAATCTGTTCAGTATGTTCTTACTGTAATCAATATATTCATGGTGAGATGGTTTTGCTGGTTACAATGAAAAGTAAGAATGTCATTTCTTTCTAAGTCGAAGGTGACGCGTGCTGCCTGTAGTAAGCAGATATTGGAGACTAAAGATTTGACCAAAGTCAAGACTTGTCAGCCTCCTCCTGTTGCACAGTCCTCGGTAGCAGAAACCAAAGGCCAGCCAACACACCATAATGCAGACCAGACCTGTGATCAGCTGACCATATCACCTCCAGGTACTGCTTACATACATTTGTCCTTTTTGTCGACCAATTGAAAGGAAATTATATTTCATGGTAGCAATTGCATAATCTGTTTTTGTTAAAAAATGGAAGTCAGTCAGCCTCTGCAAATATCCTCCTGTGTCTCTTTGTGATGCTCAAGTGAAAACCTTTTGAAATCATTGACAGTGCTGTGAAATAGTACTTGCCCCCTTCCTGATTTCTTACTTTTTTGAATATTTATCACACTTAAATGTTTAAGATCATCAAATAAATGTTGTTAATATTAGACAAAGATAACCCAAGTAAATATAAAATGCAGTTTTTAAATGATGATTTCATTTATTAAGAGAAAAAAGCTATCCAAACCTACCTGGCCCTGTGTGGAAAAGTAATTGCCCCCCTTGTTAAATCATGAACCAACTGTGATAAAACTAATTTCTTTGAAAGATGAGTTCAATTACACTGTCCACACCCAAGCCTGATCACTACCAGACCTGTTGGATCCAGAAATCAAATAGAACCTGTTTGAGTGAAGTGAAGCAGGCTGTGCGATCTCAAGCAGCAACACATCATGCTGTGATCTCAAGAACTTCAACAAAAGATGAAAAAACAAAATCACTGAGTGTCAGTCTGGAAAGATTTAGCCAAGAGCCATTTCTAAAGCTTTGGGACTCCAGTGAACCATGATGAGAGCCATTATGAACAAATGCAGAAATCTTAGAACAGTGGTGAAAACCCTCCCAAGATGGCCACAATACTCCAAAGTACCAAGTATACTCCAAGAGCGCAGCAACAATTCATCCAGAAGGTCACAAAAGGACCCAGAACAACATCTTAAAAACTGCAGGCCTCACTTGGCTCAGTAAAGATCAGTGTTCATGACTCAAAAATAAGAAAGAGACGGCAGAAACTGAAAACCACTGCTGACCAAAAACAACACAAAGGCTCGTCTTACTTTTGCCAGAAAAACTTCTTGATGTTCCCTGAGACTTTTGGGAAAATATTCTGTGGACTGATGAGACAAAAGTTGAAAATTTTGGAAGGTGTGCATCCTGTTACATCTGGTGTAAAACGAATACAGCATTTCATAAAAAGAGCATCATACCAACAGTCACACATGGTGGTGGCAGGATGATGGTCTGGGGCTGCTCTGCTGCTTCAGTACCTGGAGGACTTGCAGTAACTGATATAACCATGAATTCTGCTCTCTACCAGAAAATCCTGAAGGAGAACGTCCGGCCATCAGTTTGTGACCTCAAGGTCAAACACTCTTGGGTCTCCATTAGTGAATAATGAATAATGGCTCTCATCATGGTTCACTGGAGTCCCAAAGCTTTAGAAATGGCTCTGTAAATCTTTCCAGACTGACAGTTGTCAATGATTTTGTTTTTTCATCATTTGTTGAACTTCTTGAGATCATGGCGGCGTGATGTATTACTGTTTGAGATCTCTCAGCCTAACAGGTTCTACTGAAGTGATTTCTGGATCCAACAGGTCTGGTAGTGATCAGGCTTGGGTGTGGACAGTGTAATTGAACTCATCTTTCAAAGAAATTAGTTTTATCACAGTTGGTTCATGATTTAACAAGGGGGGCAATTACTTTTCCACACAGGGCCAGGTAGGTTTGGATAGCTTTTTCTCTTAATAAATGAAATCATCATTTAAAAACTGCATTTTATATTTACTTGGGTTATCTTTGTCTAATATTAACATTTGTTTGATGATCTTAAACATTTAAATGTGATAAATATTCAAAAAAGTAAGAAATCAGGAAGGGGGCAAATACTTTTTCACAGCACTCTATATAGACATTTTATTTTATTTTTTACCAGTCTTTTGTAGCAGTCCCTTTCAGCAGCCTCTGAGATCTATAGTGCCAAACCAACATCAGGAACTTGTCAGCTTCTTTAACGAATACCTCTCATTGAGATTCCTTATTCCTCCCTCACTGCCCTGGCCTCAAGACCACTTTTTAAAGGCCTCGGCCTCGTCTCGGAATCAACTGCATTTGTAATTGGCCCCGCCTCGGTCTCAGACAACTATATTGTTAACTGTCTGGGATGAGACATCTGCCAAATCTTTTGAAATAAAATTCAGTTTCATAAAGAGATTATCTGCAAAACAGTGTGCAAAAGAACACACAGCAGTTAAGGTAAATACTTGTGACTCAATGTAGCAACGACACTTCACCCAAAGAGTTTTCATTTTAGCTACCTAAGTCGGCTATGTACTGTCTGGTCATGGTCTTGACTCGGTCTTGCAATACTTATACTTCCTACGTCTTAGCCTTGACTTAGTGTCAACCACTCAAAGTCTTGGTCTTGTCTTGTCCTTGTCTCGATACACTCTGGCCTTCGTCAAGACCTGGTCTCTGTTTAGTTTTTCTTGACTACAACACTGGTGAAAATTTACAGACTCACTGAACATCTATGGCTGTACAGCTCCTTGGCTCTCACATAGTTATGTGTTTAAGATCAATGTCTGTCTGTCATTTGCTGTTTGACAGATTTGTCTGCCCTTTTGTCCCCCATGGCATCTCCAGGAGTTTTGTTGGACTGGGCTGCCACCAGATTTGAGGTACTCCTGATGAAACCTCAAACACTGTTTTTAAAATTTTCAAATCTTGTGACACACTTCAGTTGACTTGTGACAAATCTTGTCAAAGACTATCATCTCTGAACTGTGCCTTTTCCCTAAAATCAACAGATTGTGGTAGCCATTGTACATGTCATATCATATGATAGGCCAAGATGCATTCAATGAGGATTCTGAAGGCCTTCCCTGCCTGTACTCAGAGGCTCCCATTGTTTGGTTGTTTTTTACATGAGATCACAAGAAACCTCCAGATAGGGTGCAGCACAGTCAGCTTGTATTATGTAGAGTTCAGGAAAGCAGAAATCTGCTTCCTCTGTTTTGACACATCTGGTCCCTCAGTTTTCAAATAGATAGAGTAGACTTAGAATTGTAATAAAAGTGTTCAAGCTCTATCATAATTGCAAAGCAAAGTTTGATATCAAGGATATTTGCATGTGTAGAATATGATAATTATCGTGCATCTGAAATACTGGCTGCATTGCTGGTGAGCATGAAGGACTTAAATATTTCAAATGTTAAATCTCACCTTTCAGCATGGCCCGGTGCTGTCCCCTCTGACAGACAGTCCACTGCAGTCCAAAGATGAGACCAAGACCAGTAAGTCACAGCAAGACTTTTACTTTGACATCACTCTTTATTTTTTTTACAAATACTTAAACAAAACAATAATGTTTAAAGTGCTCATGCCAGATTTCAGGTACGCTGAGGATTTCCCTGACAGTCAGACAACTAATGTGCCTTACACCAACCCAGCAAGTAAACTTACTGAAGAGGAAAAATCCCAAATTCCCAAAAAGGTTTGCATTGTCTACCTGAGTTTACTGTTAGTGTTCCTGAATTATTGAAGAATGATTCTGCACATCAGGACGCAGATGGTGGACTGCAGCTACAAGGATTAATTTCAAGTTTAGTTAGTTAGTAAGATCACTGATTAGTTTGAAGATCAATATATATATATAAATAAATACACTTCAGATATATGTCTGTATAAAAAATGTTTAAATTAATTTAGAGAAGAGTTAAGCTTTAACATTGATCCTAGCCTTTGTTACCCTCTCCAGCTACATTTAAAATGGATTGCAGATTGCAACATTTGAATGTGTCTTGTTTAGGACATTGTTCTAAAAAATGCTGAGTCTTGGGCAAGACTGGCGAGGCAGTCAGTCACTCCGACTGCAATCAAGTCCTCAAAGGAAAGCTTTCAGCAGTTCCGTAAGGCTGCCATAGAAAAGGAAGAACGTGAAAAAGCACTGAAGAAGAAACAGGTGGAAGGAAACAAAGAGAAGGAGACTCCTGAAAAGAACAGGTATTTGGCAAACACATTAACTTCTATGTTTAAAGGATGCCAAGACTACATTGTTGAGCATAAATCTTGGTTTTTGATTTTGAAAGGATGCCGATAATTCCATGGAGTATTTCTTTGTACTGTGGCTTGAAAAAGTATTGACCCCCCTCTTCCTATTTTGTTGCCTTGCAACCTGCTTCAACTCCAGATTCTGTTTGTGTGCCTCAATCTTAAAGTCATACCACAGATTCTCAATTGGGTTGCGGTCTGGGCTTTGACTGGTCCACTCCAAGACATTTAACCTTTCTTACAACACATGAGTGTTGCTTTAGCAGTGCACTTAAGATCATTGTCCAGCTGGAAAAAACATCCTGTATTTAGCATCATCCATCATTCATTCAGTCCTGACCAGTTTCCTGACAGTTAAAAGCATCCCCCCAGCATGGTGCTGCTACTGTACCACCGTGCTTCACTGTGGGGATGGCCAAAAAACTCAATTTTAGTCTCATCTTCCATATGTGTGTCTCCCACATGCCTTCTGGCAAACACCAAATGCTCTGGAGTGTACAGCCTAAAGTGGTCTGATGGACAGACACTCCAGCCTCTGTTGTGAAGCTTTGCAGCTCCTTCAGGGTTATCTCTGGGCTCTTTGTTGCCTCTGATTAATGCCCTCCTTGCCTGGTGCATAAGTTTTGAGGGGCAGCCCTCTCTTGCCAGATTTATTCTGTTTTTTGTTTTGTTTTGTTTTTTTTTCTTTTTTTCACTTCACTTCACTTCACTGATATGTAGTTTATGTATGTCTATATATAAATAATAAAATCCATTTGAATTCAATGTTGTAAGGTAAGAAAATAAGGAAAATGCCAAGAGGGGTCAACACTTCGATCAATGAGAGCAACTTCTAATTAACGAGGACATTCTCCTTCAAGCTTACCAGGCCCATGTAAAGCAGAAACAAACCAAACACAGCCTGTCAAAGATGAACCTGATTCACCAGAGAGCATTTGCACAGAGGCTACCTTAAACACTTCTGAAGATCTTGAGCAGAAGTCTCCCATAGAAACACAAAGCCCTTCCACACAGTCTCCAGTGGATAGAGAAAGGGAGATGGCCCGCAAAAGGGAGCAAGAACGTCGGAGGCGAGAGGCTGTGAGTACCTCCTCCATTTATTTTAGTGTTATATTGTTTTGATGTCAGTAAAATGGCCTTTTTAATAACTGTTCTGTGTTTTATCTTTCTCTTTAGATGTCTGGTATTGACATGACTATGCAGCGGGACATCATGACTACATTTGAGCTTAACTTGGACTAGAAAGAAACTGAACATGAAAAAATGGCCCAGTGCAAGACTGTTATCTCAGAGGAGAACTTGACCTGTTGGTTCATTCGTGGGCACAAAAGACAACTTGACATCAACCCTATATATGTTCCTGAGACTTAAAAAATTAAACTGTTGTGAAAAAAACATTCAATAAATTGTAAACGGGTCTTTTCCTTAGTTTGTATTTGAAATGATTGGTAAAAATGTGTACACTGACACCGTTGAATTTGAGATAATTGGCGTGAAGCACTGTCAAAATGTTTTGTGCATGTTCTTCTGTTTATTTGCACATATGGTTGAGACCTCCTTCAGCTGACAGTTGTGTATGGCAAGCCAATGCATCTATACACTGTAGTTAAATTGGCCACCTTGTTGTCTTGTTTGCTGAAATGTGCAGTGTCGTTTTGTTCTTTTGTTAAGTTATCCCATTTGATGAGCCCTTATCACCACATTTCAGTTCATCCTCACTCAAAAATATACTAAATGTAGACAAAACACTTGATGATACGTTTGATGCACGTGTGACTCTTTTTTTTCTTTCTTTAGAAAACATGTTGCACAGAAGTAAATTTAAAATTTTGAACTAAGAAGGTTGGTCCTTGCCAAGGAGTCCAACTTTGAATGGAATGGAATCTCAGTTCCTTGTTTGCTTGACTACTTGAAAAATGCCAAACATTGTGTTTACTGTACACGCACTGCACTTTGTTGTTCATACAGTTCTGGCTGTTCCAAAGTTGTTTTTGGAGATTATCAACATATTCTGTATGTTACAGTTTGTATATGCTAAAATAAATAATTTCCTTTTTTTTCTTTTTTTTTTTACTCAATAAAGCTATTTTCACTAAGCAATCTACATCACTTTATTCAATTATGAGGCCAATGCTGTTTGTGTGGGCCACATTAACCCATCTGATGCAGATTGTCCCCACAGCTCCATCTGAGAGCTGTGCATAATCTGCATAGAGTGTTTTTCAAATCAAATTAAATCAAATTTTATTTATATAGCCCAAAGTCACAAAACACATTTTTCCTCTGAGGGCTTTACAATCTGTACAGGGAGTGACACCCTCTGTCCTTAGACCCACGGTTCCAGTGAGGAAAAACTTGCCCACAAAAAACCCTTTTAACAGGGAAAAAAGGTGGAAGAAACCTCAGGAAGAGCCACAGAGGAGGGATCCCTCTCCCAGGACGGACAGACGTGCAATAGATGTCACGTGTACAGAACAAATCAACATAAACATATTGTACAATTACAATGAATGATAGAATGACAATGAAATACAATATATGATAGAATGATTACAGTAGCAGTGGAACCTGTGATAGAGTACAGAGCACAGAAACTCCAGGGAAGAAGTTTAGTTAGTAACATGCATTGACGGTAATGGTGATTGGGGGGGGAGGGTTCAGTAAAGGGAGATGTGACTGCATCTTCAGCCATTACCGTGCCTTGCTAGGCATAACCCAGAAAGAGACTTAAACCAGCTTAGGGCGGTTCCTTTGATACCAACTTGATGCTCCAGTCTATGTAAAAGAATTTGATGGTCAATGGTGTCAAATGCGGCACTAAGATCTAACAGGACAAGAACAGAGTCCTTTGTCTGATGCCATTAGGAGGTCATTTGTGACTTTGACTAGTGCGGTCTCCGTGCTATGATGCACTCTAAATCCTGACTGAAAATCCTCAAATAAACTGTTCTTATGGAGAAAGTCACACAGCTGATTAGCTACAGCTTTCTCAAGTATCTTAGAGAGAAATGGAAGGTTTGATATTGGTCTGTAATTGGCTAAAACCTCTGGATCTAGAGTGGGCTTTTTAAGAAGAGGTTTAATTACAGCTACTTTAAAGGACTGTGGTACATATCCTGATAATAAAGACAGATTTTGTCCTTGTGAACAGAGAGTGACTGGCTCAGGCACCTATTGATGGCATCACTTTCCACTTCCTGCTCTGGGTGAGGTATAGGATATAGAATCCAAATCCAAAAGTCTCTATCTATTGTAGAGGTACCTGCATGGAGCTGTGGGCAGAAGGTTCTCAGTGACGTTCGCGGTAGCAACCTGAGAGCCCACTGGTGGAAACCAGTGCTGAGAGAGGCCATCCAGACCAGGGGTCTTCTGAAGCTCCAGACATGTACTGGGGCACCAGAAGGCCTGTGAAGGAGGCACAGCTAATATTCCTGGCAGAGGTCTGTTGTGTAGTCCTACTTAAGTGTGAGCTGCTGCCCCAAGTGAAGTAGTTGAAGTATATCGGGGTGTTGTGCACGAGCAAGGGTAAAATAGAGCATGACATTGACAAGTAGATTGGTGCAGCATCAGCAGTACTGTGGGCACTGTACCAGACCGTTGTGGTGGAGAAGCAGTTGAGCTGCAAGGCAAAGCTTTCAATTTTCCTGTCGATCTACATTCCAATCCTCATCGATGGTCTTGAGCTTTGAGTAGTGACCGAAAGAATGAGATCACTGATGCATCTGAAATGAATCTGCTCTTTAGTGCTGAAAGGAGACAGTCGAGGAGGTTTTGAAAATGTTGTTTGGAGAGGGATCTACCTTGCTTAGCCCACTGCCACCATGACCCGGCCCAGATAAGTAGCAGAAGATGGATGGGTACATGGAATATGTACACTACAGTTTGAAAGTTTCCAATCACCAGATACAAAATAAATAATAAATATTTCATTTAGAATGGTTTCAAGCAAACAGAAAGAACAGAAATAATTTAAAATATAAAATATACCTCTGTGCAACACTTAAACAAAAACATGGGAGATCACCAATCAAAAGGGGAAGTGTATTTCTCTCAAAATGGTTCACAGATTTTGTTGAAATCCATGTTTCGCCAAAATAATCCACCCATCCTCTGATTGGCTAGTGTTTGTTTTCTTTGTTGGAATATCATCGTAGGCCAATCAGAGGAAGAGTAGGGTGGGTCATGACTTGGCTAAACTCTGAGTAAAAAAGAAAAAGTTTATCTGTGGACTGAAACAGCCATAGTTCAGTGCCTATTCAGTGTCTTCTTCTTCTAACTGCACATTGTCCTGTTGTTGTGACCAGTCCAAGGTACACCTATGTCATGAGTTGATCCACATCTTGACACGTCACACCTTTCAGGTGGATGTTTATCTTTGCAAATGGCAACAGATTTAACAGATTATTGACTTTGGTGACCCTCAAGGCAACTTATTTATTTTAAATGATTTAAAGGTGGGGAGGTGTTGGGAAAACGGTTCCAGCAAGCTATATTTTGAACATACACACCCATGCCTTTTCTTCAGACCTCCCCTCGAAACCACGCCTTCAAGGTAATGGAAGGGTCTCTATTCATTCACGAATGGGTGAACACACAGAGGGGGAGGGAGAAGCGGACTGAAGTTTGACCACCACCTGGCTGTGTGGACTATCAGCTACCTCACCAACAGACCACAGTGAGGCTTAATGACTATGTGTGTGATGCTGTGATTTGCAGCATGGGGGCCCTGAAGGGTACGGTGCTCTCTTTTTTTCTCTTCAACATCAGACTTCAGTCACAACACTGACAGCTGTCACCTCCAGAAGTTCTCTGATGGTACCGCCATCACTGGATGTGTTTCAGAAGGAAATGAGCAGGAGTACAGGGGGGTCATCACAGACTTCATCGACTGCTGTGATCTCAACCACCTTCACATCAACACCAGCAAGACACTGTGGCATCGGCAGTATTCTATGCAGTCATCAGCTGGGGAGGGGGGAGCACAGAGTGAGAGACAAGAAAAGACCCAGCAAACTGGTCAAGAGGTCTAGCTCTCTCCTGGACTGTCCCCTAGATTCCACAGAGGAAGTGATGGAGAGGAGGAAGTTAGCAAAGCTGACATCCTTCATGAACAACTCCTCTCACCTCCTGCATGAGACTGTGGAGGCCTTATATATATATATATATCACTGTAAAAAAAAAACAGCAGCTGTTGCCAGAACTTTACCATAATGAATACGGTATCACCTTTTCTGATAATGGGATGTTAGTACTGTTGATTTTACAGTTAATGTTGGTGTTTTTATTCAATACTTTACTTTATATAATTATAAGGTTTTCCCATTTAAAAAAAACATGTAATTGTTTAACCATGTAATTGACATGGAAATCATCATATGAATGTCGTATAAAGTAAAGGCTTATCCATGAAATATTACAGTGTTTAACTTTTACAGTAAAAAATGGCAGCTGTGGTTGCCAGGATTTTACCATAATAAATAAAGTAGAACTTTTTCTACCATTACAGTAATAGGATATCAGTACAGTCAGTAATGTAATCATAATGTGTTTTTTTTTCATATTTGACCATATAAATAGATTTTTTTTCCATCAAAAGAAACGCAATTTTGCCATTTAATTGACATGGACCATATGAATGCCGTATAAAATGAAGGTTTTGCCATGAAATATTACAGTGCACCTTGTGCCTCTCATCAACAGCAGATGTTTGGGATAAATGGGGAATTAATAAACGTAAAGACAACAAAAAGTAGAAAAACAAAGAGATGAACGTAATAAACATATTAATGAACCGAATGGAAAGGAAATGCACAAAGATTAATATATTCCATTGTAATTATTTAAATATACCTATTACTCATTAATGAATTCACTTGGTTTTGTCAGCTCCAGGGCGCTGAAGAGTACAAAGGTCTGTTACATATCCAGTGACCTGAGGGGTTATGCTAATCTGAAGTTGGTTAAAATCCTTATTTGTGTGTGTGTGTGTGTGTGTGTGTGTGTGTGTGTGTGTGTGTGTGTGTGTGTGTGTGTGTGTGTGTGTGTGTGTGTAATAATTGGCCTGCTCGGCTGTGCCTGATAAAAGCGCACCTGCGACCGCATCACAGCTCATTAAAATATTAATGCGCTGACCGGCAAACACCAGTCAAATGTCGTCGTTAAACAGCTTCACAGACTCGTATTGTTAACGGACTGGTCAGTACCGACACTGACTCGAAATATTTCTCAATCGTCGTGAGCACGTGAACGCCGTCTTTCAGACACACCGTTGTTGCCATAACAGCGGCGCGAAGCCCCCGGCGCTTTGCGGTCATTTTCGCGCTCCCCCTCCCGCCTCACGGCGCCGAAATCACCGCGGAGCTCCGCACCGAGCGGAGCGGCTGTCCATCGCTTCATCTGCGGACTTGCCTTGTATAGTCAACAACACCGTCTCCCGCTAAACAAGCGCTGCTGTCACACGCAAGCGTGAAATCTGACGTGATGCTCTCGCCACCGTCCCATTCAGCCGTTTGTTGGGATCCTCCCTTCACACAGACGTGCGTGTGCGCCGCTAACGACACAACGGTATTGTCCGAGCTGTGTTTAAACACAAACGAGCGATTAACGGAGACAAATGAATAGGTGACTTGATCTGGATCGATCTCCTGCGGCAATGTAAAAATGGCGAGAGTGCTCCACAGTTTGCTGTTATTTCTGCTCCGACTTGCGCTGAAAATCAGAGTTTTGGGGTACTGGTCGTTGATATACGGTTATTGTGCTCTCTGCACCGTCGTAGCGCTGCTCAAACTTTGGTGGAACATCGTCTTGAGGCCGACGGCAACCTTCCAATGGGTGATCCGTGAAACTCCTCCGGCTTGTCTGAATGACACGTCCTTGGGAACCCACTGTTATGTTAGGATCAAGGTAAGACACACACACACACACACACACACACACACATGCGCTTGGACATGAAAGGTGTCTGGTCAGGGGGGAAACCCATTGTGTGTGTGTGTGTGTGTGTGTGTGTGTGTGTGTGTGTGTGTGTGTGTGTGTGTGTGTGTGTGTGTGTGTGTGCGTATGTGTGTGTGTGTGTGTGTGTGCCTGCATGCTAATATGTTCAGGTGTTATAACACCTTGATCGTGGCGTCGTGAACACACAGGGAGGCCTGATGATGATGGAGCAGGTCTGTTTGTTTTGGGAGACGTTCCTCGGTGGACTGACGGCGCCGTGCTGTGCCGCGCTGCGCCGTGCTGTGCCGCGCTGCGCCGCCGTTCTGCGCTCAGGTGGTGCTGAAAGAACAGCTCCTCCGCCTCACGTCTCAACATGCACGGCTGCCAGCCCCGTATACTAACAAGCTCAACATTATGTAATTAAATACCGAGGCAAGTCTGTCACCAAAAACACAAAGCCTGGTGTCAGTGCTGGAGGATTTATTCATAGGGCTGCCTCAGGGGGAAGTAGTACAATGTAAACATGTACAGGAGTATTATCAGCAACTACTATTTTATGATTTATTGGGCTTTTCATATTCACTAATCTGATTTTATGTTCTCTATGTCAGATCTTACATACTGTTGGATAAACGAGTCAAACGTGCAATATTTCCAAGTACCTCAAGATTGTACAGTACTTCAGTAAATATGTTTAGTTCTGTTCCATCACTGTTAGTTTTTTTAAGAAAACCATCTTCTTATTAGTCTTTGTCACTCAGTCTGTAGGAGCTTGGCTGTGTGTGTGTGTGTGTTCCCCCTCGAGGGATCAATAAAATATCTATCAATCTGATCATTGTTTGATTTGATTTGGTTCATGATGCAGATCAAACTGAGGCAGTGAGAGAAGAGAAAGTTATCAGAGGAGCAGATATTTGTCCCATCATGTTGAGATATTCTGTATCACCTCTGTCAGTAGCTCCCTCTTTGGAAACGTCCTTGCAGGCTGAAATGAGTCCAGGGGATGAATGTGAGATAAGTCTGATTTAGGAAAGGTAACGTTAGCAGTTTAAATAAACTGTCCATGCAGCCGTTCTTGGTGCATAGGCTCATAAATAATCATGCATTACTAAGGCTTTATGATATGACTGTATCAGCAAAGGGACTTTAAATCTGAAGAAATTTACAGTATGAGTCAGACGAGTAGTCACTGAAAAACCAGGAGGGGATGTTCTGAGGACATGAATGTCAGATGAGCTGCACAGTCCTAAGAAAAATGAAATGAAACAAGAAGCTGTTTAAATCATAACCACAGGACCACATGAGTGCAAAGTAATGCAAACTAATAAAAAAATACATAAATATCAAAAAGAGTAGCGAAAATGATGATTAGCTCAATAACATGCCACTTTGCTCCATAAATAAGCTCTGACCTGACCTCTAAAAGTCTAACAGACTGCAGCACCAGTACAAAAAAGAGTTCATGTTATTTACTCGAGGCACCGTGTATGAATACACACACACACACACACTGACCCTGGTGTTACAGCTGCATTGACCAATGTTATCTTTGAACACAAACAAACAGAAACCCATTGATGATACTGTGAAGCTATTGTTCTACCCTTCAGCTTGCATATACTGTATAAGTTGCACTTATGCTTCCATAAATGTGATGTGGAAACTTGAAATCTTAAAACCAGAACCTGAGAATGAACTTTACATTAAGGTAGAACTTCACCCCACTCAAACATCTGAAACATGTTTGCATATTCACAGATGTTGAGTTTTTCAGTTTGGGAGAAAGAAGAGGCGTCATTAAATGATCAAATGATATCAGACACAAATGACTATCTGCAGACATCCCTGGCAGAGGATGACTTTCAACATTCAAGAGTTTGTGATACATTCATTCCAATGTATGAGTTGCTTCAGAAGTAAAACAGTAACAGTAAAACTTCCTGTATTGTTGTCCTTATAATTACATTATTGCGCTCTTATTTCCACACGGCTATGCTCAGTAATAGCCGTTTAAAAATGCTGACTTGTTCTATTGTGTCCACTAAGTGGCTGCGGATGAGACTGTCAGATTGATCTTCTTCTATTTGTGTGTGTGTCTTCTTTCCATCCAGGAGTCAGGCCTTAGGTTTCACTATGTTGCTGCTGGAGAGAGAGGGAAGCCACTCATGCTGTTTTTACATGGCTTTCCTGAGTTCTGGTAGGTCAAAGAGAAAATGGGGGTGGGGGTGGGGGTGGGCACTCAGATTATACTTGTTCAGTTGCTTGGTGTTTGTTCCATCAGTCACCTCTCTAAAATTTCGCCTGACTGTGAGAAACCCTTTGCTGCAATGTTTCAGCTTCAATGTTAAATCTGTGGCCCGTCTCCTGGGCTGCACAAAACAAATCCACGCCAGCCAGCCAGCCAGCCAGCCAGCCAGCCAGCCAGCCAGCCAGCCAGCCAGCGAGGAGTCCTCATTCACAGACATGATTTGCCATCAGGGGGGAGGGGGTGGAAAAGGGTCCAAAGCATTCAAGATCCCTTCCTCCTGATATGATATGAAAAATGGTGTTGAGTGTTGCTCCTGGATTGGGGCCAAAGAGGCTGTCAAGAGCTGTAAGGCTGTCCATATCTCTAACATACTATCTGAGCTGCTGACAGGCCTGGGATTAATTAACGGCAGAGGGGAGCTCTTTCTGCTTCAGTAGCCGTATTCTTTACAGAAATGATGAACTGTGCTGAGAGTGACATGGTTGGAAAGAACTCTTTACACTTTCTCAAAATGTGCTAATTCCCTCTTAGAAATGAGAAAGGGAAGAGCATGTGTGTGTGTGTGTGAGGGAGGGTGGAAGGGGTCCGAGGGGCTTACTTTGCTTTAAACCTCATCTATATTCTAACATCTGAGGGTTGAGTGCCGAGATCTTATACTGACTCATCAGAATCACAGTCAGGGCTCTGCATCTTGGTTCCCTTCACACGGCAGAGGATGAGGAGGTGGTGGTGGAGGAGGAGGAGGGGGGGTTTTGAGGAGCCT
Source organism: Protonibea diacanthus (assembly GCA_028641955.1). Taxonomy (NCBI): domain Eukaryota; kingdom Metazoa; phylum Chordata; class Actinopteri; family Sciaenidae; genus Protonibea; species Protonibea diacanthus. Next base: position 26,619,780 of record CM053979.1, on the reverse strand, counting down.
CTACAGCAGACAAGATCTTCAATTAGGAAGTCATACCAGTCCAAATGATCAGTGGGCGGAATAGAATCTAAAACAGATTCTATTATACTGAGGTGACCTTCGCTCAGCCGGAAAGAAAGCTGTGCTGGCTTTTAAAGTAAAAAAAGAAAAGTTTGTGATGTTTGTAAGTAGCTCAGATTTTAAAGGGGCACTCCACTGATGTTGCACATGAAGTTCGGTTTAAACATGATAGAGAATACTCACTATATTACACTGTGAACACAGTTTATTGTGTTGTGTGACTCTAAAAAAGAAAAGACAAAATTCAGTTGCATTATGGGGAATGCAGGAACCAGAGTTTTTATGGTTGTGCAATAATAAATCATTGTAGTAAATGTAGTAAGTAGACTGTGAAAGAGACAAATCAAGGACTGTTTGTTTAAGTATGAACATATTTGAAAGTACAAGTCATCTTTGCATCTGTCTGTGACACTCAGGTTCTCCTGGCGCTACCAGCTCCGCGAGTTTAAGAGTGAATTCCGCGTGGTGGCCATCGACATGCGGGGCTACGGGGAGTCCGACTTGCCCCTCTCTGCTGAAAGTTACCGCTTCGAATACCTGGTTACCGATGTCAAGGATATTGTGGAGTACTTAGGTGAGGGAACACAGGAGAACTATGTGTCTGTAATCTGAAAATAACTCTGAGCAGTGGACACTGTTTTGACATAGTCTCAAGTCTCAAAATAAACTTGTTTATCAGTCTCAAACTGTGGACAGCCCTCGGGCCTGCAGCATGGCATGACAAACTCACTGTGACTCACCGTGATTCTTAGTGAACATGGGACAGTGCAGATACAGAGCCCATGGCCTGCTGACTGCATGCTAACACTAGCAGGAAGCTAGCCTGAGGTTGCCTGCACATATACACACATACACACACACACACCAGCATCCACTAATGATTATCAGACCACAATGACAGTTTTTGCTTTTTGCTCTTTTATTAGGCAGCACATCACAGATTTAGCACCGGTTGCATACTCTATAAGATGTCCTGTCTTCGAATTGAAATGTCAGTGAAGCTTCTCTAATGAGTCCAAGTACAGCAGACAGAGTCTGAGGGCTCTGTCTTCACACCTGTCACCTCATATTCAAGTGTGTTGCAGCTACTGTTTCAGTACTAATTACAAGAAGACTGAGAGATCAGAAGGCGATGTCTCCATTTTACTATATATAAACACACCGCCTGCATTTAAGGATAATTCTGGTTTATTGCATCATCAGTAATGAGAACACACAACCCTCAAGGTTAGCTGAAGTTATTTGGAAAAGGAAAATGTGTGAAGCACAGTTTCCTCACATAATGAGAGATTGTTAGCAACAACACATAAATTGTCCAGATAATCTGGTTAAACTGTCTTATTTCTAATCTTAATGATTATGTGTCTGTTCATCCTGTCAGGCTTTTATTGCTGCAATGGCACCATGTTGAAAGCAACATTAGAGACATTCTTCATAACTGTTTTTTGGCCTCTTGAGTTCAGTGGAACAAGCTGCACAAACAACATTCGGATATTTCTATCTCACAAATCCAATATTCACTCTCTGTTTAGCTCTCTTCTTGGTCTCCACCAGCTCCTGTTTAGCAGCTAAATGTTCTTTTATGTTCTATAGCTACCTGCTGACTTTGCCTGTCTGCCGTTTGGTGCTGGGCTGGATTTATTTTTACTAAAACAGGCCATCTACTGCAGGTAAAAGCAAGGTTGATGAGAGCAGTGAGTCTCTCAGCTCACTGTATCACTTTCAAAACTAAAGTGACAATGAGCTGAAAGATGCTAAAGCCTCCACAGAGTTGGATGATAATTCTCTGTGGGTTCATCACACAGATGGACCTATGACAGTGTCATTTGGTATTCTAAAAAATACTGAGTAGTGCAGCTTTAAATAATGGCACAGTCCACGTTGTACAATAGTAACCCAGTGGAGATCCAGCCCAGAGGCACCATAATGTACCTGTACATGTTTTCAAGCAGTTTGTGAACACATTCCTTATTAAAAATTTACATTCTCTCAGAGAGTGCTTTTGGGAGAGGT